>CM060449.1:80304517-80909517 GCA_030545235.1 Helianthus tuberosus | reverse complement strand
TGCCCAGGATAGAAGCAGATGTCCAACGGTGATGGGTTGTGTGGGCTCTATGCAGCACGTGGAAGCCGTCCAACAGTAAGTTGGGGCTTTGTCAGCCCAATACCTTCCTGGCCATGGGAAAAGCATAACCATAGATTTCGTAGGACGATTGCCCTATCTCTTAAATTCAAGGGGGGAATCACTACGTTTTTGTCGTAGTCGACCTTTCGGATTCAGTAAGATGGCCCTTTTGTACCAGGTCGACGCGCTGGCCGAATTCTGCTTAAAAAATGTACAGGTCTAATGCTGTCTTTATCAAAAAGATGCTGCAATCTTCAATCATCGTTCATCGGGCGCTTTCTCTCATCTTCCTTCTATGTATGCCTTTGTGGTCGTTAACGAGAGCAATCGGCAGACCCAGTCTCTCTTGGAATCCTGAATATGCCAATAATTGTACTAATCCACATATGTCTCTCTCCCGGTACTAGTTGCAGTAATGAGAATTCCCCTATTTATTTGATGAGAAATGCGAAACGAAAAAAGAAAAGATCCCCTGTTAGGTTAGGAATGATATTCCGCTCCCTGCCCCCCCCCCTTTTCACAGAAAATGGAGAGATGAATTGATGTATTTTTTGAATCCGGCGTCGGGACTGACGGGGCTCGAACCCGCAGCTTCCGCCTTGACAGGGCAGCATATGAGGCGTCTAGTATACGGGATCCTCGTAGTAGGCTGGACCATTCATTTCTGCAAGCAGGGAGGATCCAGAGCTAAGCCCCCTCCTATTCGAGGCCGGGTGGCATTGCCCCACAAGCACCCAACCTTCTTTTTGCTCTTCCTTCGGGTTGCCTCCACGAACGCGCCACCTAGGAGCCCTACTCATATTCCAAAAGCGCTACTTCAATTCAAGTGCAAGCCCCCTTCTATTGTATAACCTAAAAAAACTATAAACAAAGTACAAAAGTGGTTGCGGGAACGATACGCTTTGGTTACCAGCGAACGCTTCCAAAGGCGACCAGCTTTCAATACTAGTTGTTACCTTACGCTACCATTTTTCTAATATTCTTGAATAGCATGGCTGGGGGCTAAGATAACTCAAATGGGAGAGCCGTGTTATGGGTGACCTTATTGCACGGTTCAGATAGCACTTGTGTATGTGATGCAAGTGAACGTGTACGAAAAAGCTGTCGTAAAGTTTCATTGTTCGTTCCGTCGTCGACCCTATCTATGTTTCTATGATGGCCCAAGAACACGCTCATTCTTCAGCCGTAGAGAGACTTTTGAATTGCGAGGTACCATTACGAGCTCAATATATACGAGTGTTATTCCGTGAAATAACTCGAATTTCAAATCATTCACTTGCTTTAACTACTCATGCTATGGATGTGGGAGCATCAACTCCGTTCCTGTGGGCTTTTGAGGAGCGGGAAAAATTGTTGGAATTCTATGAAAGAGTCTCAGGAGCCAGGATGCATGCCAGTTTCATACGACCAGGTGGAGTGGCACAAGATCTGCCTCTTGGCTTATGTCGAGATATTGATTCCTCCACACAACAATTTGCTTCTCGTATCGACGAATTAGAAGAGATGTCAACCGGCAACCGTATCTGGAAACAACGATTAGTGGATATTGGTACTGTCACTGCACAGCAAGCAAAGGATTGGGGATTCAGTGGTGTAATGTTAAGAGGTCGTGCGACATGAAGACATTGATAGCAATATGGGGGAAGTTCCCATCAGGCAACAACGGTTCTGCCTGACCCTACTTAAGCATGCATATTATGTCAGTGAAGACTTGGTGTGAAGCCTTGGAGCTTACGTTAGAAAAGCAAAAGGCCAGGGGCTAGGGTGAGCTGAGGGGGGACAGCGTAAGTGAGCGAATGTGTGTAAGCCCAGTCAAGCATAACTGTTCTAGGCGGGGTGGGCCGCCCACCTTCGAATGGTGTTGGTCCTACGGACTGTGAACGGATTCGCCTCTGGCCTCTGGGCACGTCGGAACCGCATGAGTTCACCGGGGTGGAGCACGGTCCGCCAAAATCGGCATAGGTTAGGTGCTATTGATGGAACATGGTAAGCCTATCTTTCTCCATATGGAAGTGCTGCCAAAAATACCAGGTTTTCTCCATATGGAAGTGCTGCCAAAAATACCATGCCTCTCTTTCTCCTTAGTCTAGAGTGGAGGTTCAAGATGAGAAAAAGCGGATTGGGAGTTATGCCAAAAATACCAGGTTTTCTCAAACTTTGGAGAATGAGATGTCCCTCCAGTGGTCCGGTAAGAGGGTTTAGCATCATTCCCGTAGCGTCGGGTATCCGGGCGAGGACCTGGTCTTGTGGAGAACCATCCGCGAGGCTTTTTCCTTATGATTAGCTTGGATGATATGCTTTTGTAGCGATTGAATGCTTTCTGGGTCTATCAGCATTAGCTTAGAATCGTATCAGGAGGGGCCATTCCCCTTTCCTCTAGTCTTTCTACCTTCTCTCCCGCATCAAGTACTTCTTTTTATCTTACGTCTGCTTTGGTCTGTGCTTTGGAGTCTTCGTCCCTCTAGCCCGTAGTCTGTCTATGAGAGCGAGTTCATGTGCTTGCAGTTGTAGAACCATTCACCTATCGTAAGGGTAAGGGCCATTGCCTTCAGTCGGTAAATAGATCGAGGGGAGGGGGAGTGAGGCTATCATACCAGATGGGTGATCATCTTCTTATGAAGTTATGGCGGGATATCAAGCAGATCTTTATTAAGCAGTGGTTCCAACTCTATCAAATACATGATCGGAGATAGGTCCGGCAATCGAAGAGACAAGCAATCATAGCAGGCACGAAGCACCAGAAAAGGGGTGGAGAACTTCTTTCGTCGAAAGTGCCAGAGGGGCCAACGCCTACCATATGGGAGATCGACCTGTGAGGCAAAGGTGCAGCAAAAAAAGGTCTGGTACCAGCCAAGGTGGAGAATTCCCCCATTTGCTTGCTTTCTATATTCTAATGATAGCCCGCCACCTCCCCGGTAGGGCATCTTCTCTTTGACTCCTCTGATCTTGTACCTAAGGACTATGCTTTACTTTTCCATTAACTTCCTCATATCACGTCTTACTGATATCTTATAGGTAATAGAGTCTCAAAGCAGGGTCCCCCCAATGACAGCCTTCTTGTCTACTCATTTTTGATACTAGTACACCTTTGCGTGGTTTCTGTCTTCACTTTATGGCAATTCTCTCGATCTCTGATAAGTCAGCTAAAGGAAGCAAAATCTAATATAAGTTAGTAGCTTTCACATCCTTCCTATATATAGGAAGTAGCTACTATCTAAGAACACTAGCAATGAGATCTCATCTCTCTGACTTAGGTTCCGAAGCTTGTCGCAAAGAAGAGAGGGAAAGAGCGGAAAAGCGGGTTTTACGTCAATTCTTTTGCTCATCCACTTCCCCGTAGAAAAGATAGAAATCTCATCATTCAAATCAACATTTACCCTAACCAAGGCTTCGCCTTGTCACATCAGGGGCTCTGGGACTTGAACCCAATTCTTTCCGCGACCCCCCTAGAAAGAATAAGGAGCATTTTCTCTTATCTTTTCTACGAGAATTGATGCTTCGTGACTTTTCTACTATACAGCTACGCTACGATCTTTCTTCTCTTATGAAATTTCAGGTGACGGTACATTTCACTTCATTGCACTACACTCTACTCTCCATTCTTGCTGAAGCCTCTTGCCATCCGGGTTCCACGGCAATAAGAAGTTCATTGATCATGATTTGCATTTTTGGCTAGAGACCACTGAACATCATTTGGATGTGCCAAGGGAATATGGGCTTAGGCCTCTTTGATTATCAATCCGTCTTTAGATCAGAAGTATATCTATCACACAACTACTTATAGGACTAGTCAAAAGAGCCAAGTGGAGCATGCATGAAGGAGTCAGACGCTTCTTCTATTCTTTTCCCTGGCGCAGCTGGGCCATCCTGGACTTGAACAAGAGACCTCGCCCGTGAAGTAAATCATCGCACCTACGGTCCAACCAATTGGGAGAGAATCAAGATCTTCCTTTTCGGGAGCGATTCATCCTTCCCGAACGCAGCATACAACTCTCCGTTGTACTGCGCTCTCCAAGTGTGCCTGTTCCAAAGCCAGGTCCTCAACAGGGGAAGAAGATGCGTGGATGGCTGGTTCGATTACGGAGAAGTAAATAATCAATGATTATGCGGCTGTACCTAATTACCCAGGACAATGACACTAGCTAACAAACTGAGAGAGTCAAAAGGATACATGAATTACTTGCTAAAGGAAAGGAAAGAAGTGGAATCAGACTCAGTTTCAGTAGCCGTATTTGATGATGTTGATGTTTCAAAGTCACTTCAGTAATTTAGCATTGAAGATAAGGACAGAAGAAGATAGGTAGCTTTCCGCCCTAACTAAAACATCTAACATCTAAATCTTAATAGGATGCAGCTCGTCCCGATCTGTCTCCGGTCGTAACTAAGATAGATCTATTAATCTCCGAGAAGTCCTAAAGCAGAAGTCATCTATTGAGGACAGGACTAGGCAGACGGAGGTCTAGGAGCTTGAATAGCTTACTGAATTAGCTCAGTAAGGCCTACAGCTTCTCTTGAGTCTATAGGAGTTCAGTCAGGAAGATCAGGGCAGAGATGCCCCGAAAAGCAAGAAATCCCTAAATCCAGTCAGTTGGAAAACTGATTTAGGGTAAAAGGCTGGTTTAGCTCAACAATTGATAGATTGCTTTATATTGTCCGCTTCGTTCTATTTGCCGCAAAAAGCATTCTGTCTTGATGGTTTTAAAAACCTAAAAAGATGGCTGTTATCACCTGCTGACGAAGTGGTGAGGTTTGCAGAGAAAGAGAATACACTAAAGATCCCCTAGCTTCTAAAAGCAGAAATTCTCACAGGCCTTTATTTCGAAGTTTCAGATTCGATTTCAAGGCAGCTTTTCTTTAGTCCTCAGGATATGATTCTTATGATTCTTTAGTATGTTACCAGGGGCTGAGCTCAATAGTAACTTACTCGAAGACAAAGACTTAGACTTTAGCCTCAGTATGTTCCTACTGTGAGGATAGGGGAATCCCCGGTGGTAAGGAATCCAAATAGAATCCAAGGGAATAGACTTCCTTGCTGCCGAACTTATCAGAAGAGACTGGGCCTGTAGAATGTAGAAAAGAAGACTATTTTGATTTGAGTATTAGAAACAGAATGCCTTGGTTTAGACTTCTAAGGAAGGGCTTTTCTTTTGTAACTACCTAATCCCGGTCAATGGCCTGACTAAGGAAATTGTTGAAGCTGCAGTTACAGAGGGGAGAATTGGAATTGAATCCAAGGCTTTGCCTCTAGGATCATCTTACCTTCTAACTAAGGCAGTTTTCTACTAATTCAATTCAATCGATGTTTTCACCTTACTTAACTAGAGAGCAGATGCTGGAGGGGAAGGAAGACCGGGCTTTCGCCCCAGGCTTGAGCCTTTAAATGAAAGGTATAAGCTGTGATGTGATAGGCACGAAGTCAAGCAACCTATGAGTAAGTACTCCCGGTCTATATCTTGGTTAAAGTATCTTGCCAGGTATGCTAAGCTACATTGGTTTTCTATCCCTAAAGAGAATAGGCATCTTATTACGGATAAAACTACGTTTAAGCCTGTTACATGAATCAAGTTTTCATTTTCTCCGGAAAAGCCCCTTTCCAGCTGACACTGTCAGTCCACTAACAGCGGTATACAGTAAGTCAGTATAAGTCAGTACAGGAAGGGCACGCGAAATAGACAACTACTTACTAGGCTAGGGTAGTAGTTTTTTCATCTTCCCTTTATTTTACTTTACCCTAGTGGAAATTCATTTTTCAAAGTTACTAGGTAATTAGTGAAGAGGTTGATAAAAGTGACAAGCTTGGTGGAAAGCTCTTATCTTAGGAGGAAAAGCTAAGTATGCCCGAGTAGTCTTGATATTGGTTGGTTTGAGGTTTCGTTAGTTTTATACTAACAAGCAAGCTTCGGCGACCGCTCGACCTAGCGTGTTAGCCCCAGTACTATATATAGGGAAGGCCTATGCGAAGAAAAGGCCTGCCCATCATCAAAGCAAGCCCAAGTCCATGCAAGAAGGCCCTCCAGATCTGTCCAAATTAAAAGCCCGTGAAAGACATATGAAATCATGCAAAGGATCCGAGCCCATCCAAATGATGTTCAGCGGGATAAACCCAAGTAGCTCTGGCCCATGATCCAAGAGACCCGAAACTAGTTAATCATGCTATCCTTACCTTCTAACCAATCGGCCAATCACGCTATCTTACCTTTCAACCAACCCCTTTGATTCAGTTTCTGCAGCAGTATAAAATCACGGACCCGATGGATGCCTACAGAAAAATTTGTTTTCCAGCAGTGATGGCAAGAATCCGCGAAATAATGTTCTTTCTCCTTTTAGTGTTCTTTCTGAATGGAGCTACGCGAGGGAAAGCTCAGCTTTCTACTCTGCCGCAAAAGGGGGCCGCTTTCTTCCCCCCAAAAATGCCAGTTCCGCCGTCAGGGCCTAGCAAGAAGCATAATTCTGTTCCAAAGCTTCGTTTCATTCCAGCAACAGTAGTCTATGGTTCGAAGCGTCGTGTTCCATCCGGCGCGAATCCTCTCCATAACTAGTATAGTGGAGGTCTTACTTGTATTGCAATAATGAAAAAATGTACGAACACAAATAATGAGCAGACCAGCCCACTTCTATATATGTGGGTTCATTTCAGAATGTTTTTTTGTTTTGAATAAAGAAGCGCGTGAACTTTTAGTGTAAGGCAGGTGTTTTTCTCGGTGGATGGATGGGATAAATGCCTATATTGCTTTATAATGTTATTGTTATGTTGATGTTATATTAAAGAATGAAATCTAAAAAAGTTGCTTAGTCCCATTCTTTATAATTGTCTTTCTCATACTGTGTAAACGAACTTCAAGTCTGAATTGTGTACTGTACTCAACAGGAAGCGTCACAGCCCATCCCGATGTCATTCTCCATTCCAATTGAAATAGCACAGAATCTAGCTCTCGCTATCGTGCCTCAGAAGCTCTAACTATGCCTTCATCCGCCCCTCCGAAAGAACTCCAACTATTGGTTTATGCGCTCTAGTAAGCGATTTCGTCTCAAGTGCAGCTTTTAGGTTACGACTATACTTCGTTGCTGTGCTGCTCTCTGGGTTGTGAAAGAAGTGCAGTTTTTACGTTAGAGGGGGATCTCTCTGGTATACTTTTTACGGAGGTTTCGTCTTGTCAGTCTGGTTTTTCCTTTCTGTTTTCTTAACAACCTTGGTTTTCTTGGTTTTCTTAGCTGTCTTAACCACCTTGGTTTTCTTAACAACCTTGGTTGTTTCCTTAGTGAATTTCTTCATCTCGTCTTTCAGATGATCTATCTTACTTTTCATCTCGGAGTTCTCTCTATCCTTCTCTGAAATGATGCCGATCATCTCTCTATCCCTTTGAGAGAGTTTTTCACTGAGAATCTCACTCTTAGTCTGAAGGCGATTCATTTCATTCCTTAGATAGAATACAATTTTTTCGCCACTGCGGGGGTTTATGTTAGACAGATCTTCTACATGTATAGGTTTAGTATCAATCCATTTTGTATTACTATATGCAGGTATCCTCTTTGTACCTCAAGTTCTATATAGAACAGATTTCTTTACAACTGTTCAGGATTATATGAAAAAAGACCCTATCAATGTATGGGTTTATGATCCAATTCACAAGAAGAGGCGTCAGGTTACTCTTAGAGTCCTTTCGGAAACTAGAGAGAAAAGGAAGACTCAAGTATCTACCTTCGTCAATTTCATTCACCAAAAGGATGCATATATTGCTATGAATGTTATTTTGGAAATGCTTAACCAGGGATCCCCCATATACACAGTTCATGAAGGAGTCAGACGCCTCTTCTTGTGATAGATATACTCATTGTGGCATTTTTGGGGGAATATGGGCTTAGGCCTCTTTGACTATCCAATCGTGGAAGGTACTTCGAATCGAATAAAGGTGTGAGCGAGCGAGCTTATGTGCCGCCATTGACATATGGTCTGGCCATTTCCTTAACAGAATTTCAATCGTAGGTCCCCTCATCCGGCTATCCCCTGTGTCTAAGTCGAGTATTCGATTCCCTCTAGGCTATTCCTACGTAAAAAATGACCTCTCGTGGTCCGCCGGCTGTGCTTTTCATTCTGTTTTATCTTCGAGCGAGGGCCTCTGCTTTCATGGAGAATGCCCAACAGCTTTTCCGCGGGCAGGCATTTTTTCTTTCTTTTTTTTTTCTTTTTTTACTTGGTTCCAGCCTCGGTGGTCCTACAAGGGTTTACTTTACCATACCATTTAGCATCCTTTTTCTTCGAACCTTTTTCCTATCTCTGAAGTGTATCCGCTGCTCCCCGCCGGTATAGGTCTAAGGGCGTTTTGTCCCCTATCTCTCAAAAGCACGGAACAAGATATATGTTGTGGCGGTTTCGCCGCCTATTCTAAGGTAAATGGAGTCAGATGAGAGGTAGGTAGTATGCCTTTCCCCATTCTGCTAGGGTGGCTTTCCCTTTACATATATATATATATATATATATATTTGGTTGATGCCTTTAAATGATCGAACTGAACCTATATGATGATTGTGAAACTGGTGTTGATTTGGAATTAGGGTTTATGTGATGATGTTTATATGAATCGGGTTGCATGTTATTGATCTAAGAACCGAATGGATGCAATGTAATCGGTTGTATGTATGTGTGTTCAGATTAAATGCATGATCGAGTATGAGGTGTTGTATGATGATTTGAATCCAATGATCTGATACTTTAATGTATAAGTTGTTGCTTATATTTTGAATATGATTAGAGTTCATAAGAATTATGTGATAAGAACCATGGTTTGATCAATTAAAGTAGAGATAGAAACTGTTAGTGATGATTTGATTTGATTGAATGGATGAGAATTAGGAAACTGTAAGAATGGATTGCATGATTTTAGGAAAATCACATAACAAATCGAACAAGTCTATCGGTCGCACAAGATCTGATCTGATCGCACAAGCCCCGGTCGCACAAGTGCAGTCGCACAAGCTAGGTACAACCAATAAAGCACAGTGTACTGGTTAGTTATGCATGATCGCACAAGGCGATGTGGATCGCATAAGACGGTGCTGATAGCACAAGCCTTGGGGCACACACAACTGTTTAAACCTTATCATGATTTTGGGCCTTAAAGCCCAAAACTCAATCGCACAAGTTTAATAGAATCGTACAAGTTAACCTGGGTCGCACAAGGCTAAATGGACCACACAAGTTGATTTCTGTTTATTTGTTTGGGCCGTGTACATGAAGGGTTGCTTGTGTTATTGGGCCGGGTTGTTTCAGTCGCACAACCCGTTGTGAGTCGCACAAGTTGTGCTGGACGCACAACAGGTTGGGCCGGTTATTATTGGGCTTCAATTAGTGAATCACACAAGGCTGTTGGGCCATTGAACTTGTGCGAGCCTAATCATTTGAGTCGCACAAGTTTGGTTATGATGTATACTGACTGTTAACATGTTGAACGTGATCTTATGTGTTTTCCATGATCATTACGTATTGTAACATGTTAGTTTATGTGTAAACCTATGTGCACTACTTGAACCTAGACCTGACTTATATGGTAACCATGTTAGGACGTGGTTGACCACTAGCAGCTCGATTGACCTTTATGTGTATCTGCCGAGCTAACCTAAGGTGAGTTCACATTTTCTACAAAGGGTTGGGAATGGGTTAAGGAATATGGATTCCTCGTCCTTCTTGGGTAGGACAGTATGGGTTAAGGAATATAAATTCCTCATCCTCTTGGGACAGTCTTAAGCTTACTAGAAGAAACTCTATCATGAAGTCCCTCATTTTTATATCGACTTAATCTCCGAGCCAATGGCGAGCGGGTCATTAGTTAAATAGCGCTATTAGGTTTGACAAGCCTCACACCATGCCACAGAGGACGGGAGTGGACTAATGGATCTGGGCACGTCAATGATGATAGACATTGACGCAGGGCACATAAACATGACTCCAGTCAGTTGTCGATATGGTAACGAGTCTAGTAGTATAAACATGGGGTAGCCCCCACGGCTGGATAGCCAGAGTAAATGGGATTAACCAAATTATGTTTTCAAACATGGAGTAACCCCCACGGCAAGTGAGCCAGTTAATGAGAAACTATGGTTTTTGGAACAACTTAAAATGAACACCCACCTGTGAACTCCCTCAACTTTGTTGTTGACTCGTTACTACATGCTTTGCAGGTTATTAGGTGCTTAGCTGGAGCTTGCATGGGGAGGAGTCGTTGTGGGACATGGACTGTTGAGTTCCATGTTAAACAGTTGAACTTTAAAACTTATATTTTGGTTTTACACTTTATGCTTCCGCTGATAACTTGAACTTGGTTAAATTGTTTTGGACACCAATTATATTGTGGTTGGTTTTATATTTACTTTAAATACATTGTTCAATATGATTGGTGGCTTGAACCTGGTCATGTCACGCCTCCTGCGGTGATACCCCGCTTATGGAATTTGGGGGTGTGACACAAGGGGTGTTTAAGAAGAAGCGTCGGTACAGTGTTCAAGCGGATGAGTTGATTAGGTTTTGGGGCACTATATCGAGAGCTTCGTACTCGACTGGTGCGGTTGCTAGAGACATCATTGATCCGGTTCATCGATACATTCACAAGATTCTCGCAGCTACGTTGGTTGGTAGGGGGCACGGTGATAACAAGGTAAATCAAGTTAGTTTGTTTTGTCTGATGTGTATGGTTGAGAGGAGGCCAGCGAACTTGGCCCCTATATTCTCCTTGTCGATGAGGAGACTGTGGAGAGGTGGCCCAGGTGCTCCTATTTTTTGTGGCCGTTTGTGACGTGGTTAGCTGAGAGTCTTGAGTTTTTCAGAGATACCCTGCGGATAGGATGCGAGAGGGCCCAGACCCTTGCTTCATGAGCGTTAGCGATTTACAGTCTACTGGGATATTGTCATACACTGACCCGATTGGTTGGGAGCCCATTCGTGAGGGTCCACAGGTTCAGCCTCCTCCTGGTTCAGGTGCTGCAGAGGCTATGCAGGGGGCCATTGCTACTTGTTACCAGAGGCCCCGTATACGACAGGATATTCCAGCTAGGCAGTATCCGTTGGCGCAACCACGACCCGATCCACTTACTTTGGATTCGCTAAATGATTCGATGCAGACTGGTTTCAGGGATTTGCGTGGGTATGTTGATGAGCAATTGGGTGCAGTTAGGCAGGTGTTGGAGGAGAGCCGTAGGGTTCATTTACAAAGTCAGCAGAGGCTGGAGGATGGCATGAGGTACATGATGCAGGGTCTACGTTTAGGAGTTCCTCATCATTTTCAGCCACAGGCAGGACCCAGTTGTGTGCAGGGAAGTGATGAAGAGCAGTGGAATGAAGGGGAGTCAGATGAGGAGGATTAGTGTAGGGATAGCAGCAGTTGGAGTTTGATGCAGTATCTTTTATTTTTTTTCTTTTATGTTGTTTTTTGCTATATCCGGTCCGTACTCCTAATTTTTGAATACTTTGCTACATGGTTGGATGGGTTGGGGTAGATTGGATAACTCATAGGTTTGTTGGATGTTTAAAACACTTATATCTATCGTATATTATGTTGGTATGTTTATTTTCGATGTGATAGGTATGGTGTTGGTTTTGCCGCTTCCGTTAGCGTGTCCGAGTTTAGGAATTGTTTGCTGAGCGTTTTTGAATTGGAGTGCATATGTGGAATTGACTGACACATTGACAGTCTCACATATTCAGATCAGCTAAGTCATTTTCCACTTGTATAGTTTGTACTTTTATTTTATTCGGTATTTAGTTTTTTAGTTTAGTGGTAAATTAGGTAGTTTGAGTCGTATTCTCGTTCTTGCATTAGGGACAATGCAATCTTTAAGTGTGGGGATGGGATACATAGTAATAGTAGTCGAGTCATAAAATTTTGGAAAATACAAAAAAAATTTAAAAATTCAAAAAAATTGAAAAATCAGAAAATGTCTTTTGAATAAAGAAGTTTGCAAAATTAATACGGAAAATGATAGAAAAGATGGGTTTTTGTTCGGGTTCAAATAATGATAATATGAGATTAATTAAGTCGAGCTTGTGTCTAGTTTGGGATATGTGAATAGGCTCGGTTCGGTTTTAGGTTCCTTTGATTTAATATTACCTTAATTGTCGGTCTGCTAGTGGGTACTCATCTGGGAAAAATGGGAAATTGAAACCGCCAATAAGAGTATAAACAATGCCGTTATAAGCTAAAATCGTTAGAATTTTTAATCATGAAAAAGAAAATAAAAAAATAGAATAAATGAGCTAGAAACTAAGAAAAGTAGCGATGGCCTACGTAATCTTGGTTGGGAATAGTGACTCTGACCCGGAATGCCTCTGGGATGTGTGAAATCAAAATTGTAAAAAAATTACCGACGCCTATTGTAATCTCTCTCAGGGATGGTGACTCTGATTGGGAATGCCTCTGGGTTAGGTAAAGCAATGTCTAAGTTCAAAAGAAGAAAAAAATGAGATGAGGAAAAAAATTTGTTTTAAATTCTCTTGATTTTGGTATAAAACGGTTAGGATTTGGTCCAGTGATCGTTCCTTTTATTCTATAAGCTTGAGGTGGGATTAGGTGGACTCTGGCTTCTAGCATGAGACCCTAGGTAGATTGACCGCACTTGAATTAAATTTGCATGATAAGGGGCTTAGAACCGGGTTTGGGTTTAAAGGGACAGTTATATTTGCAATCGTGGCTAACACAAGTTTTGATGTTAATAAGTATAAATAGCTTTTTGACCCGAGTATTTAACCATCTCTGATTTCGTATGCATAAATTCTTTTTCGAGGACGAAAAAAGAGCAAGTGTGGGGATATTTGATGTATTGTAAAATACATCCTTTATACGTGTATGGTTTGTATATTTTCTGTTAGTTATAGTTTAGTTTTCGTTAGAATTTGCGTAGTGTTGATCCAATTGCATTTTGCAGGACTTCGGTGTTTGAAGTAGCTGGAAATTGCATTAAACGAGTTAAAATATGGAAAAGTCAAGTCCTGGAACGTGTTGGAGAGTTCGGGTGCTGAAACGGATTGAAATTTCTGAAAAGATGGTTTATGGCGCCCCGCGAAATATATAAGGATGTCTCTCACGCCCGGCGAGAGACCTAGAAATTGTGAAGATCGTTCTAAGGCGGTGGCGGGCCGTGACTCACCAGTCTTTCTCTGTCGCGCCCCGCCAGAGAGTATGGTCGTCAGAAATCTTTGAGCTAGGTCAGCGATTTCAACTGCAGAAAATATATAAACATATTAAACATTGAAAAAACCCTAACTTACGAATTAACAAGACTTTGGGCGATCATGGAGCTGCATTAGGGGCGTTTTTGAGCAATCGAAGCTGCCGGTTGAAGGTTGGAAGTTCAGAGAATCATTCGGGTCGTCTCTTTAACATCCGGGTGTTTTTCCTTTGTATTTCTTATACTTTGAATATGTTTTGTTTCTTTGAAAATACTTCGTTTATGTTTGTTTCAATGACTTGGATTGGCTAAATTTCTGTTACTACCTAGACAAGATGAATGGTTGCAATGAAGTTTGGATTTTTATTATGAATTTATGATTTTATGGATTTATTTATGTATTGTAGGCGATTTGATTATTAGCTAGATGTGTATGCATGCTTGATTGTGTTTGAATATCGTTTCTTGCTTTACATAATTCTTGGTGACGGTCTTTATCGCATAATAGAGTTGTGTTAGGTTCAAGGTTTTGGTGACTGTCGATATCACATAATAAATCTTTAATCTTTAGGATTAAATCGGCCGATAAACCTTAAAAGCAATATTTGGTGATCTTACAAAATCAAGCGTTCTACTAACTCTCAATATCTGAAAGGTGCGAGGTTATTATTAGGTCTAAGCGATTAAACCGTAAGGTGGGTCCTTCTTAGGAAGTCAACCTATTAGCTGCTGTCTAACAAGTCAAGTTAAGAACCCAAATTTATCCTTGACTTGAGTCCCAAAACGGAGAGAGTCTTGTAGGGTACTTTCATAAATCATTAGAGGTCCGGACAAGGAGTCTAATTTACCGGTGAGCATAACAGCCTTTAGGGTGCCCTAATGTACTCTTGAGAAGGGTTAGGAGGCTTAGTTGGTAACTTGAGAGGTTTAGCATCTTACGATCCCGGTCCATACTAATCAACTTTCAAATAAAATCCATAACTAAAAGCAACCAGGATTCGAGTCTAGGTAGTGTTTCCACCATCTGAGTAAAAACCTAAAGTAATTCGTTTTAGTTAACTTAGTTAATTAATTTAGATTAATTTAATTGCTTTCTTAGGATTTTTAGAACCCCCCCCCCCCCAAACATAAAAATAATTAAGTATTGCGTCAGAGTCAGTCTAGATAGGTAATTAGCGTAATTAATTAGAGTCTCGTGGGTTCGATATCCGGACTTACAGTAGCTATACTAGAGTCGATCGACACACTTGCCGGATAGTAGTTTAGTGTGTCTTAGTGAGTCTAGAGTATTACTTAGAGTCTAGAATTAGGTTAATTTAGTTAATTTTATTAAACTACTTTTTAGTACATCATATTGTTATATATGTTGGGTTCGTATGAAGACATAAATGCAGCTTCGTACGAAGGGACCATGGTACTAAATGTTAATTTGATCCAGAACAAATGCCTAAAAAAAGGCATTTTTTATCGCAATGACGATGTGAGTCTCTAGAAAAATTTTGGTGATTGACATTTTTTTCGAGTTTTTAACAACCAAGCTGGGTTGTTCGGGGACACCGTCCGGGGCTTTAGCGAACAAATTTGATGATGCGATCACGGATTGTGGAAATTAGTGGGGTAGTCATGATACTGGTGCAGAATGTTTATCATCTGGGTTATCTGACTATTTATGGGTCGTAACGTAAAACCCGCAATGATGAAAAACTGACGTTTTGGGGCCAAAATGTCATTTTTTTGCCATAGTCGAGTTTTTCAGAGATAAGAGAAGCAGAATTGCTCAATTTGAGGGGGAATTCAGTGATAAGACGTCAGAATTTGCAAAAATGTGGGGGAATAAAAATTTCAATGTCATATGTTGTTGAAATTCTGACATTTTTTAAATTTAAACTGCAACAATATTCGGATGGTTCAGACTTCAGAGTTGTCTGGAGATGCATAGGATCTGGATTTGTGAATTCATGATCATAAGAAGTTCAGACTCTACAGATCAGGGTCAGATTGAGGTCTTAGGGTTTCAGTCCCGGGTCTTCGTCAAGCCAGTCAGCAGGATTAGCATCAGGAGGTGCAATGGTATTGTGGATACTTATAAGATATCACAGACGAGTGATAGTATAAAGTGTCAGATTGGTTAATCTTCGAGCAGATGAATTGTTTTTCGGACTAACCGCCGGGAAATGATGATGTTTGTTGGTTAAGTTTCTGTCAGAACTAGCGGAGAAGACTATACATTTGTTATCGTGACTGAAAAGGAAGAATGTGATTCTGATCGTGAATAAATGTTTCTGAGATCTGAACATTATCAGATGATTCGTTATCCGATGAAGATTTGCTAATTGTGGAGAATACTATTTCACGGATTAATCATTCTGACGGTGCTTAAAGGTGATCATGGAAAACGGGATATCAGATCTTCAGGGAGAATAACTGATTTAAAGTTAACCAGTGGGGTATTTGAAGTTTTCATCAATTGCCGGTTGAGTTTTTGTACTATACTCAGATCAAGCAAGTAGAATGCGAGATCGTGGTGCTGAAATGCTATATCAAAAACTGAACGCGGATGTGGTTAAAGATGAAACAGATATTACTGCATTGATTAGTTTCAAGCTGGTGATTGTTCGTGAAGGTTACAGTTTAGCAAATCAGAGGAGGAGTCGGGAACTGTGCAAACAAAGACCTGAAGATTTATTTTAGGGGGAATTTGTTCGAACACTGTTAAAAGCAAACCTGGATCATCAATTAAGGGGGAATCTATTGAAGATTTGAAGATGCCTGATTGAAGTAGCAGAATATGTGAAGTTGCAGAATATTCAAACCCAGCTCAAGGTTTTGTGATGATTCGACAGTGACAGCCAAGGGGGAATCTGTTGGTGCATATTCCGTACGTCTGCCACTGTGCGAATAGCTTGATAGAGTGCGTGTTGAATATTGTATAGATTAGAGAGAAATCCGGTACAAACTATAGGTGTTGTGATGTAAAGCACGCTTCGTACGAAGGAATTGCCTTCGTACGAACGGACAATATAGTAGTTTTGTACAGAAGATCCAAGACCAAGCTGCTTCATACGAAGCTACAGAGGGCTTGGGTCTTGTGTTGGATAAGCTTTTTGGTCTCTGAGGGGAAATGTTGTCCAACTGGTCTCGCGGTGTTGTAACGTTTGATTATCAATAGAGACCAGATAATAAGTGACTGCTCGGTGTTCTATTCTATCTTCTACTAATTTCTTATCGTTTCTTATAACCGAACACGTTGTTTCTGGACCAAAGCTCCGTCAAACTCGTCGGATCCTGGAATCTCACTTTTTGCCCGTCTAAGAATGCTCGCCATGTTCCACATTATATCCATCAACTCTAACTCCTCTTGATCTATCTGATCAGAGTCCTCTTTTGTCATATTAGAATTGCCTATTTTTCCTGCTATTAAACTATCGTATGACTCAAGAACTGATGCTAGAAATCCCATATGATGTTCCACCATAGATTCATTGAAGCCCTGAGCATTCTGCAGATTAACAGCTATATTGCAGTGTAGCACATGAGGATCAGATTTGCTTTGATTCGAATAAGTATTAGAGCCTTCTGATGATGATTGTGGACTTAGAGTTGAAGAATATGTTGTGAATCCACTGTCATTGTTTGAGTTGTTTGGATTGAATCCAGATGAGTTATCTGCACTGTATGTTTTCTGAATTTTCGGACTTTGTATATTTGGTAAGCTGCTACCTTTGTAGTACAAATTCACCTCTTGTGTATTTGAGCTCTGCATTTTAACTGTCTTTTTCAACTCTAATTCGTGTCCTTCCAGCTTTTCAATAAACAATTCAAGAGTGAAACTATAATATTCTCCACCATTTTTTAAAACCATTAAGTACGTTGACCAATCACCATCTCGAGGCAATGCATCAGCCAACTTGTCCACTAATTCTTCTTTATCTTTTTCAATCCCTAATCTTTTCATTTCTTTCACCAAATAACAGTATCTTTCTATTAATAGTTTTAATGATTCACCCTTCAAACTTATAAAAATATCAAACTCCCTTTTGATTAACTCCTTTTTTTATTTTTTAGTATATGTTGACTGCCTTCATATTTAAATTTAAGCCCATTCCACATTGAGTATGCAGTTCCTTTATGTTGTAGGAGTGTTAAAATATCATCTTTTACTGTTTGGTGAAAAAAATTATCATTTTCTTCTCATTGGTGAATTTAATTTTTTCACGTTCGTCAAACTGCATCAATGCTTTCTTCTAACCGTCTTTTGCAACTGGTTCCAAATACTCATATATAATTGAGTACCAACATTCCGTATGATAAGTGTAAACCCAGTTACAAAATCATTCTTCCCAACTCTTAAATTCATCTATTCTTATCAACTTTGGTGGTTTAGATGTTGTTCCAAGCTCGTTTTCTAAACTCAAACTCTGAGCCATCCATGTGACACCCTAGGAAAACCAGTAAACTACACAACACAACTAGCTTCCTCAGTAACTACGTGCTAAATTTCGGGACGAAATTTCTTTCAAGTTGGGGATAATGTGACAACCCGAGTTTTCAAGGTCGCTATCCGATTTAACTTTGTACTTAATTGCTAAGTGTGTTTAATAATTATTTAAGGTGCAATATAAGTGTATTCGTGATGTGTATGTTATGTGTGTATATGTTATACATATTGGAATTGTATAATTATTTAAAACATGGAACTTTTCCTAACACCCTACACCCGAAAACACCCCACCCGAAAACACCCTCCCCACGAAAACACCTAAGTGTTTTCGTCCAATATGAAGCCGGCAAAAACAAGTTGGGCTTTGGCCCACTAGTAATCAGTTTTAAATATTTTGTTCCCCACTTCACGTAAAAGCTTAATCACTAAAACCGAAACCCTAAAGTCTCTCTCTCTCCTTGCTTCTGTGCGACGGCACCATCAGAATCATCAAACCCTCAATAGCATCAACCCATTATTCTACCTAACTCGGTTAGTGCACTGTTGTGAGTTACATGTGTGTATTTTATTCAGAACCTGAGTTGGTGATGTTCTGTGAATTGTATTTCATGTTCTTAGATGTTGAATAGGGTCTTGTCTTGTTGCTTCGATCTCATGAATGATTTGAATGGTTGGTTGTTATTATAATATTTGTCGATGTATTAGCATGATGATGAGCACATGAGTGGAATTGATTTGTATATTAAGGTTCCGTATATTAAACATGATTGGTTGATGACATAAAACTGAATGGATGGATTGGATGTTCTGTCATGAGTCGGGTAGAATAGATATGATGTTGTGAAGATTATCTATGTTTGATTGATGTTGATAGCCTTGATATATTGATGGTACGATGATAGATGATAGATAACTGGTAGATTATGGGTTTGTGTTAAAACATATGTCGAATCTTTGATGTTCATAACTACTAGTTGATGTTTAATGATGGCTGAATGATGATAATGACTATATAATGATTTAGCAATTCTTATGATTTCATGATTGGTTTGATTGAATGACCGTATGATGAAGACGATGTAACTGTTGGAATGTGATTAGGGTTCTGAGATACGTAACTGATTTTTGATGTTGATGATGTAACCGACGAAATCTCCACCCAACGAAAACACCTTGGGGATTTCGGCCCAAGTGTTTTCGTCCATAGTGATTTCGTCCCATGGGGTTTTCTCCGGAAAAGGGATTTCGTCACATAAGTTTTGGTGTACAGTAACATAGTTAGTTTATTAACTCTGTTGTTAACTGTTTTAACTCTGTTAAATAATGTAACTCTGTTAAGTAGTTAACTTTATTAGCTTGTTAACTTTGTTTGTTAACTCTCTTAGTTAACTAGCACTGTCAGTTTACTATTCCGGTTATGTATTCTAATCATGTTAAGTTGATTAAATCTGTTAAGTTCATTAACTCAGTTAATAAATATGTTAACTCTGTTGAGCATGATAACTTAGTTAAGGAACTTGCAAGTAACTTAGAACCTAATATGGATTGAATAACTGGTTACGTGCTACTTGATGTTAACTATCCAGTACACCTTGTGACATAGATTACATGTGAAACTTTACCAACATGAACTGACTGTGTATACATCCATACTTTAGGCTTTGAGTGATTGTTTGCGAGCACGTAGTTTAACATTCCGAGCAAACCAAGGTGAGTTCACACTCTTTCCAAGGCATGGGGTTCCCAAGGGTTGGGAATGGGTTAATGATTTAAACGATAACCACAACCATCCTCCATGGGTAGGATGCCAAGATTACACACTGGACCAAACCTCTATCACTGAAGTCCCTCATTTATATCGACTTAATCGCTGAGGCCTATGGCGAGCAGGTCATTAGTTAATAGCGCTATTAGGTTTAACAAACCTCACACCGTGCCAGTCGGACGGGCGTGTACTAATGGACTATGGGCAAAGGGTCAATGCTGATAGACATTGACTTAGGGCACCACTTATATTTTCGTAGTAGTCGATATGCACGGTCTAGTAACACATGGGAAGCCCCCACTAATCTTCGCAAACATGTCTGGGAGACCGCGATACGAATCAATACGATACATGGTTTACAAAACGAACATATGATTTACGAAACGAATACTATAACTAAACAGCCAACTGTGAACTCGCTCAACTTTGTTGTTGACTCGTTGTTACATGCCTTGCAGGTCGTTAGGTACTCATGGAGCTTGCACAGGGAGGCGCGGTCGTTGTGGGACATGGTAGTGTGTGCCATGCTAAAAACATTACTTTATTTCGTATTTAATACTTACATTGGGTTTTACAATTATGCTTCCGCTAAACACTTAACTACGTTTTTGTTTTGAAACACCTTTCATATTGTGTGGTTGAATTTTACTTAATACTTGTTATGTTCAATATGATTGGTGGCTTGATCCTGGTCAGTCACGCCTCCAAGCGGTGATACTCCGCGTGTGGATTTTGGGGGTGTGACAATCCAACTAGGCGTTATTGCAAAAGCATTGTAAAATTCAGTATCCATCTTCGTGAAAATCTCGAACTTCATGCAAACATACCTGAAAATCAGTCAAACTTTGTCAAATAGCTTCTTCGTGCGAATTGTATAATTATTTAAAACATGGAACTTTGCCTAACACCCTACACCCGAAAACACCCCACCCGAAAACACCCTCCCCACGAAAACACCTAAGTGTTTTCGTCCAATATGAAGCCGGCAAAAACAAGTTGGGCTTTGGCCCACTAGTAATCAGTTTTAAATATTTTGTTCCCCACTTCACGTAAAAGCTTAATCACTAAAACCGAAACCCTAAAGTCTCTCTCTCTCCTTGCTTCTGTGCAACGGCACCATCAGAATCATCAAACCCTCAATAGCATCAACCCATTATTCTACCTAACTCGGTTAGTGCACTGTTGTGAGTTACATGTGTGTATTTTATTCAGAACCTGAGTTGGTGATGTTCTGTGAATTGTATTTCATGTTCTTAGATGTTGAATAGGGTCTTGTCTTGTTGCTTCGATCTCATGAATGATTTGAATGGTTGGTTGTTATTATAATATTTGTCGATGTATTAGCATGATGATGAGCACATGAGTGGAATTGATTTGTATATTAAGGTTCCGTATATTAAACATGATTGGTTGATGACATAAAACTGAATGGATGGATTGGATGTTCTGTCATGAATCGGGTAGAATAGATATGATGTTGTGAAGATTATCTATGTTTGATTGATGTTGATAGCCTTGATATATTGATGGTACGATGATAGATGATAGATAACTGGTAGATTATGGGTTTTGTGTTAAAACATATGTCGAATCTTTGATGATCATAACTACTAGTTGATGTTGAATGATGGCTGAATGATGATCATGACTATATAATGATTTAGCAATTCTTATGATTTCATGATTGGTTTGATTGAATGACCGTATGATGAAGACGATGTAACTGTTGGAATGTGATTAGGGTTCTGAGATACGTAACTGATTTTTGATGTTGATGATGTAACCGACGAAATCTCCACCCAACGAAAACACCTTGGGGATTTCGGCCCAAGTGTTTTCGTCCAAAGGGATTTCGGCCCAAGTGTTTTCGTCCATAGTGATTTCGTCCCATGGGGTTTTCTCCGGAAAAGGGATTTCGTCACATAAGTTTTGGTGTACAGTAACATAGTTAGTTTATTAACTCTGTTGTTAACTGTTTTAACTCTGTTAAATAATGTAACTCTGTTAAGTAGTTAACTTTATTAGCTTGTTAACTTTGTTTGTTAACTCTCTTAGTTAACTAGCACTGTCAGTTTACTATTCCTGTTATATATTCTAATCATGTTAAGTTGATTAAATCTGTTAAGTTCATTAACTCAGTTAATAAATATGTTAACTCTGTTGAGCATGATAACTTAGTTAAGGAACTTGCAAGTAACTTAGAACCTAATATGGATTGAATAACTGGTTACGTGCTACTTGATGTTAACTATCCAGTACACCTTGTGACATAGATTACATGTGAAACTTTACCAACATGAACTGACTGTGTATACATGCATACTTTAGGATTTGAGTGATTGTTTGCGAGCACGTAGTTTAACATTCCGAGCAAACCAAGGTGAGTTCACACTCTTTCCAAGGCATAGGGTTCCCAAGGGTTGGGAATGGGTTAATGATTTAAACGATAACCACAACCATCCTCCGTGGGTAGGATGCCAAGATTACACACTGGACCAAACCTCTATCACTGAAGTCCCTCATTTATATCGACTTAATCGCTGAGGCCTATGGCGAGCGGGTCATTAGTTAATAGTGCTATTAGGTTTAACAAACCTCACACCGTGCCAGTCGGACGGGCGTGTACTAATGGACTATGGGCAAAGGGTCAATGCTGATAGACATTGACTTAGGGCACCACTTATATTTTCGTAGTAGTCGATACGCACGGTCTAGTAACACATGGGAAGCCCCCACTAATCTTCGCAAACATGTCTGGGAGACCGCGATATGAATCAATACGATACATGGTTTAAAAACGAACATATGATTTACGAAACGAATACTATAACTAAACAGCCAACTGTGAACTCGCTCAACTTTGTTGTTGACTCGTTGTTACATGCCTTGCAGGTCGTTAGGTACTCATGGAGCTTGCACAGGGAGGCGCGGTCGTTGTGAGACATGGCAGTGTGTGCCATGCTAAAAACATTACTTTATTTCGTATTTAATACTTACATTGGGTTTTACAATTATGCTTCCGCTAAACACTTAACTACGTTTTTGTTTTGAAACACCTTTCATATTGTGTGGTTGAATTTTACTTAATACTTGTTATGTTCAATATGATTGGTGGCTTGATCCTGGTCAGTCACGCCTCCAAGCGGTGATACTCCGCGTGTGGATTTTGGGGGTGTGACAATCCAACTAGGCGTTATTGCAAAAGCATTGTAAAATTCAGTATCCATCTTCGTGAAAATCTCGAACTTCATGTAAACATACCTGAAAATCAGTCAAACTTTATCAAATAGCTTCTTAGTGCGAAGGAAACAAGTGTCACTCATGCGAGTGGTAAGTTTCACTCGTGCGAGTGGAGTTTTTCGAAAACAACTGAAGTTTTAGTCTCTTCGCGTGAAGGGACAGTTTTCTTCGTGCAAAAGAGGGTTCCCTTCGTGCAAATGGTCTCTTTGTACGAAGATGAAGTTACGTATTTTTGCATAATTTCACAAATTTTCGATGATTCTGATTGTATTTTGACCTAATTTTTTCAAGGGTTTATCATTAATCAATTTTGCACAGTATGTCAAAAATTTAGGTCAAATTGTCCATGAATTCGTTTAGAAATTGATAAAAAAAAAAAAAGAATGAGTAGAAGAGAGATGTGTAGAAAGTCTTCAAATTGATGAAATCTGCTAAAATCTTGTGTTGCTAGTCGTTGAAATCGGCCTCCAAGCTCTCATACCACTTGTGCAGACCGTTTTGCTCTCTGAAATGCTCCGGCCGATTCAAATTAGCTCTCCGTAATGTGCGGAGTCCATTAGGAAAGTTGACACACACAAGATATCACAAATAAACACTGGTTTCATTGATAGTTTGAAGTTACAGATCTGAGAACCCAAATTGACAGAGCTTCGCTACTCAAGTCCCAAAGTTCTAAATGAAAAACACTCACACACCTATTTATATGGCAACCCTTCGTGCGAATAGAACCTTGTGCGAAGTGCTGACTCGTACGAAGTAAACATGCTCTCGTGCGACTGGACCGACTCCCCTTCATACGAAGGGCTCCTTCGTGCGAAGGGGTTTTTACTTTACAATTTTGACACTTCTAACACGAATTCCTATACATATATACATGACTTGATCCGCTAACGAAGGTAACAGACATCGTGTATCAACAAACTGTTGGTTCATGCTTTTTTACCAGAAGTTTTATCAACAACTGGTTTTCAACAACTTTTGAGGTTGAGCTTCTTGTTGTTCTTGGTTGAGATAGATATGTTCCAATAGTTTTGTTGATGTTGTTTGAACCAGCTATTAAATTCTAGGTATTTCAGGAAGTTGAACTTCTGGTTGAACTATTCTTCTCTAAGCTTCCAATTTTTGAGTTGTTTATTCTCTTTTAATGACTATTGTTAGCCTCATATCAATTTCACCTTTTGTGTTTATCTTCAAGTATTTCCTTACAACATTCTCTGCTTCTCTATTGCTGGCCTCATATCAATTTCAACTTCTATGTTTATCTTCAAGTATTTCCTTACAACATTCTCTGCTTCTATATGTTTTTCAATTTTAGTCTTTCACCAAGGAAACACTTAATACTATTTGATCCATTTGAAATTCTTCAATCCTTTCGTTAAGCTCAATATCACTAACATAAGGGCCCTTCTTTGTTTCATAATCATAGTAATTGCCCTTGCTTCAACTGCCTTTTTCTTAGCTGCAATAGCACCATCGTTGGTTATGTTGGGCTTTTCCACTTTCTCCATCTTTTTGGCATCAACACCATCACCATCTTGCCTATAAAGATAATGACTCAACAAAGGTCTAGGCGCAGTTGAGCCAAAGATCTTTGTTTAAAAGCTTGCAAGATACGATTGGAATATAAGTTTAATGATTTGTTTGAAGGATTGGTGAAGCTCCCCTACTGGTAAAAATGAGGTGGTTTTGGCCTCTCCAGTAGTTTGGCTTTCTGTGGCTGGTGGCTTTTGTGATGTGAGCAAATTGTATATGGATTAAAGCTCCTTTTGTGAGGAGGAAAACTTTTGTGTGTATTTGTAGTTTAGCTGGACTTTAGCTTTGGGCATTTTGGTGACCATCTGTAACATTCCCCAATTATTGTATTATTCATTTCTGTGTTTTCGTATTCAACCATATTCCGCAATTATTTTATTATTTGTTTTCGTGTTTTCGTATTTATTTTTTTTCTCTCAATAATTATTCAATCAAAGATAGGTGTCATTCATATAATCATCAAGACACGTTTAAATGAATAGAAAACCGACTTATGTTGTGTAAATTCGATATTCGAGACCCAGTCAATCAACTATCGTGTCATACTATGTTTATAAATTATGTTGGAAACTCAAAGTTATACAGATAACAAAAACGAAATGCATAAAACAAACAAGCAAATGACATTAGGCCCAAAAATAAAAAAAATATATATATATATTAATGGGCCAATTTTCAACTTTTCATATTTCTTTCACCACCTTAAAGCCTAATCTCTCACCTATAAATACCACACTTATTCCACCAATTTTCTTTGTGAGTTCTCAAAGAATTATTCCCTCTTGAAAAGTGAGTTCCATCTCCTTTCACCTTCTTCTCTTCTTCTTGTTTTTCGTTGTGTTTTCATACTTCCCCATATTGGAGAAATCTTTATGGAATGACACCAAATGTTTACCATGGTAAACAAAGATGGTGCATCACCAAAATAAGGAACAATATTGGGTTTTCTTTTACATGTTTTTTTTAATCTTTAATTATGTCATTTCCATCTTAAGATTACTAACCATGATCAATTATTAAAATGCCTAACTTAATATTGTCTAACTCTTTATTATATGTCTAACATTACTAACCATGTTAACTTCTTTAACCATGTTAATAATCACTGACATTTTATTCATGAAACTAACCACTAACCCCTTTAATTTTGTTTCTAACTCGTTTATTTTTACAATTTAATTTTGGTCAATTCATTTATTTATTCTTGCAATTAATTATTATTATTACCAAAATCATTCATGCTACTAACCACTAACCCCTTTAATTTTGTTTCTAACTCATTTAATTTTGGTAAATTCATTCATTTATTCTTGCAATTAATTATTATTATTGTTATTACCAAAATCATTATGAACTAAATATATATATACATATATAAAATACATAGGGGAAGGTTCATTTGAGAAGAAATTTAATGTGAGAAGAAAGGGCATAAGGGTAAAACATTAAATAGTTTATAACTCCTCCCATTAATTATGTTATCTCTAATTAATAAAGCAAAAAACATTTCATCCTACACATTTAAAAATTTATCCTACATGTATCTTACACTTACCGAAATTTACACTACACATATCTAAATTTATCATACACATTTAACAATTTATCCTACACATATACTAAAATTTATCCTACACATGTCGAAAATTGTCCTTCACCCTAAATTATTTTATCTTGAAAGAGTATATTTAAAAGTGAGTTAATAGTTTAATTAGTTAGCTAATTAATTACAATTAGAAATTTACCTATATGCCTTTATTAATAACATTAAATACACATATTAAATGAAGTAAAATGGAGCATTTCTATTGGTTTAAAACTTATTCTTTTTATTCTTACAAATTTTTTCTTCTCATTTGAACCCTCCACTACATACATATTTGAAGAAACACTGGATAAATGACCGGAATCAAATTATCCAGGGGGTTAGGTTCTGCATAAAAGGGTGGTTCTCTCTCGTTTGATTCGAAGGGACAGGTCTTCTTCTCCGGTGAACACTGCAAAACAGAACACCGTTAGCCTCGTTACGGGGAGAAGGGAGGTTCCCTCCGTAACCCGACTCCGGCATGAGAATAAGTATGTGTTTTACGAAGAAGAAGAAGTATTGGTGAAGTGAGTGTAACTTAAAGTTCATACCTGAATTACTCTCATATTTATAGCCGGGAGTTTGGGCGGGAAAACTCGTTGTTGAAATATTAACGGAAGATGCTAACACCGTAAGCGTTTATTTCCTTCCGTTAGTTCTCTTGATCGGATTGTTAGGTCACACGGATCGTGATCTTGATCGACAGCTGGGGTGCTGCCACGTGGAAAGTGGGCAAGTGGAAGTTTTTCTCCAATTCCATGCTATCATCGTGATTTCAGGGAAGCCTGGGATGATGACACGTGTCTCAGACGGTTATAACCGTCTGGTGGTGCATGATTGAGTCTTTCTAGAAGGTTATTGCCATAATCCAGTGTGACTCCTTATCGTGTGGCACCAGTTGAGTAAATAATATCCAAGTCTGGGTATTATTAAGGCGGAAGTGTTAAACTAGGATTTACGTCCTTGTTTGTTATGGGGAAAGGCGCGAGGGTTCATGTTTTTCTTTTTAGCGCGCAAGTGTTGTCTGCATTCTTTCTCCTAAGCTCTCTCTGCAGGACCAGTTGCGCGGCCGCGCAAGGCCAAAAGAGGGCTGAGAGATAAGGTTGTGGTATGGTCCCAAGTACTTGATATGAGGTTTTTGGGACCTTACCCCTTCAAGTCCCCCCAGTCTAGTGTTGCTCTTATGCAAATAAGTGGAGCACTGGACTATATGAGAGAAATGCTTTTGGCGCGAAAGTAGGGTATCTTCTATGAGAAGATACACTTTGCTTATGGTGATTTTGAAAATATTTGACTTTGGGTAAGATGAACAGTTTGCGAGGAAAGATATTTATACCTTTGTTTATTCTGAACTGTTGTAATCTTGGGCGAAGAGTTTGTGTAATTATGAGTTGACGGTAGCTGACGTCATTTCTTATGCTGACTCTTCGTCTTCTGGTTTTAACTGTAGTTCCTGGGAATGCGTGTGGACCCTGTCAGAGGGTTTTAAATGGGATGTGATACTTGCAGTGGCAGCGCCGTTGAGACGGCAGTTGATTTGACACTTAATCATCACAATTCTTATCTCGATGTTACTGCTTCTCTTTTTTGGTCTATATATCTTCTTTGGGTTCGATATTCTTTTCCTAATTTTTGGAAAAAATGGAGAACAGGATACCGATTCGATGGATAAGACTTTCTAACGTTTTGAAGGTGCTTGACGCCGCTGATGGTTTGCTGTTGCTTTCCGATCCGGTGACTGACCTTGCTGTTAGAGACGAAGGTGTTGAGAATGCAAATCGTCGAGATGTTTTGGAGAACCGTATCCGTCTTCGTCTTGCAGACGACAACAATGGTGGGGTTACTCGGCTATTAGCACACCTTGTGACCCTGTCCTTTCCGGTTGATTGGAGAGGGAGTTCGTCGATTTTTTACCGGCGACGTCGCCGTGTTGTCATTCCGGCTGAAGTTCCGGCTGGTGTTGCTGAAGATGGTGAGGAGGGTGTCAACCCCTGGATTGTTGATCCCCGTCCCTTGTCTGAGTATGGTGAGGTTCTCCATACTCCGTATGGGGTGCTGGATCAGCTTTCCTAGTTTATTTCTGTAACTAGTACTCTTTTCTTCTCTTTCTTCTTCTTTTTTTTTTTTTTGAAGAAACACTGTTGTGTTCTTTGTAAATGGTTTGTTTAGAGTGCTTTGTTGCACTACTGATATTCTTGATGCACTGCTGTGCATATCTGTTTTGATGGTTTATAAGTTGTGTTTGAATTACAATATGTTGCATATGCTTAATTTCTTTGTTTGGGTAGGGCGAATGAAAAATGGTATTGTGCTCATGTATGAACGTATGTCTAAAATGTGCGCGAGGTTGTGCTTTTTTAGACTGTTCATGAGGCGTACAATGTTTACCATATTGTTTTCGCATAAACCAAAAGAATTATATGCAATTTGTAACAAACAATAGCATGTGTAGGGATAACTTTTGCATTAATAGGGCGCATGACCAATAATACAAATGAAATAGAAAAATACATTGCCTGTATAGATTTGACTTGTGTGAATAGCTCGGCAATATATAACACCTGCGCAGCTGCTGCGCGTTCCAGGTGTGGGGAACCGGTGTCCCGTCAATTCTTTTCAGGGTGTATGCCCCTTTGCCTAGGACCTCGTTGATAATGTATGGTCCTTCCCACTTTGGCGCTAGTTTGCCTGGTTTTTCCGCATTGAAAGCCTCATTGTCGCGTAAGACGAAGTCTCCCGGAACGAAAGTACATACGCGTACGCGTGCGTTGTAGTGTTTTTCAAGTTTGGATTTGTACCTTGCCTCTGCGATGGCGGCGTTTTCGCGCCTTTCTTCAAGAAGGTCTAAATCCATTCTTCGTTCCTGCTCATTGTTTTGCTTTTCCATGGCAAGCATGCGCGGTGATGGAAGGCCAATTTTGACTGGGATTACCGCCTCTGATCCGTAGACAAGACTGAATGGGGTTTCACCCGTGCTGGTCTTTGGCATGGTACGATGAGCCCATAAGATGTTGGGGAGTTCATCGACCCATCCTCTGCGCTCTGTCCTGAGCCTCACTTTTATGCCATCGACTATTTGTTTATTGACACTCTCGACTTGGTCGTTTGCTTGTGGGTGCACCACAGAGGCAAAGTTGTGTTCGATCTTCATTTCTTTGAAGCACTTATGAAGATCTTCCAAGGCGAAATTGGTGTCGTTGTCGGAGATAATGCGCAATGATAACCCGAATCTGCAAATAATATGTTCCCATATAAATTTGCGGATTACCACTACTGTGGTTGAAGCTAACACCTTGGCTTCGACCCACTTTGTGAAGTAGTCTACTGCTACAATAATGAATTTCACTGCGCCAGGCACGTCAGGGAATGGCCCAACAAGATCGATGCCCCATTGTTGGAAGGGCCAGGCGGATGTAACTGGTACGAGTGGGTTTTTTGGACGGAGGGTTTTTGGCGCCTGACGTTGACAGGCTGCGCACTTTCGTGATAATTCTACCGCGTCCACGTGCATCCCTGGCCAATAGTAGCCCACGCTCATGATCTTAGCTACTACCATGCGCGGACCGGCGTGTATCCCACATAAGCCTTCATGGATTTCCCTGACTAAGTATTGCGCGTCTGTTTTGTCAACACAGCGCAGGAGTGGTCCCATAAACGATTTTCGTTACAGAATTATGTCCGCCATCTCATAGTTTATTGCCTTGTTCTGGATTTTTCTAGCTTCTGCCTTTTCTTTCGGAAGTTTGCCATGTTGAAGGTACAAGATGATCGGGGACATCCAGGATGGGTTGCCGATCTCTATGACATTTACTTGTTTGAGAGGGACACAAGGGTTGGACAACACCTCGATGCGCACCTCTTTTGCTAGATGCCTGAAGCTGGTGGCAGCCAATTTTCTTAGTGCATCCGCGTGCTTGTTTTCGCTTCTGTTTATATGATTGACTTTGAACGTTTGGAATTGGCTGATTAACATCCGCGCTTGTTCCAGATATAGCGCCATAGCTTCGCCTTTCGCATCGTAATGCCCATTAACTTGCTCAGCCACCAGTTTTGAATCAACGTTAGCTTCGAGGTTTTTTGCTCCCATTTTAAGTGCTAAACGAAGGCCTGCTAGAAATGCTTCGTATTCTGCTTCGTTGTTCGTGCTCCGAAAATCCAGGCGTATTGCATATGTAAGTTCGTGATCGTCTGGGCTGACCAATCGGAGACCTGCGCCTGCCCCGTCGTCATTAGAAGCTCCGTCTGTGTGCAGGGTCCAGACCCTATCGTCGAAGACGGGAACAGGGTTTTGAATTGCTGAACATTCCTGTATTTTGTCGATGGGAACCTCTGTGGCGAAGTCTGCTAAAACTTGCCCCTTGATTGCTGGTCGCGGTCTATATAGGATATTGTACCCTCCCAGCTCAATGGCCCATTTAGCTAATCTTCCTACAACATCGGGTTTGGATAGAATTTGCCCTAAATGGTAATTGGTGAGAACTGTGATGACATGACCAGATAAATACCGGCGTAAGCGCCGTGATGCATGTACCAGAGCGAGGACCAGTTTCTCTATCATTGAGTAGCGTGTCTCCGGGCCAGTGAGCATTTTGCTTATATAATAAATTGGAGTCTGAATGTTCTCTCGTTCCACCATTAACACTGCACCGACCGCTACTTTTGCAGCTGATAAATATAAGATCAGTGGTTCTTTTTCTCGCGGTGCTGTTAGTGTTAGCAGTTGAATTAAACATTCCTTCATTTGCTTGAAGCCTGCTTCCGCTTCTGGTGTCCACTGGAAGTGAGTTTTCTTGGCGCAGTTGTGCAGTGTGCTAATGAACGGGTAAGACTTTGCAGCATGATTTGCCAAGAATCTGTTCAAGGCTGCTAATCATCCTGCGAGTCTTTGCATCTATTTTATTGTTGCAGGTGACGGCATCATCTGGATGGTTTGTACTTTCTCTGGATTTACCCCATCTCTTGTTACTATAAAACCTAGAAATTTTCCTTCTTCCATTCCGAAGGAACATTTCGTTGGGTTGAGCTTTAAGTTTACGCTGCGCAAAGAATCAAACGTGAGCTAGATATGTGCGAGCATTGTTTCCTCTTTGTGGCTCATGATGACGAGGTCATCCATGTATACCTCGACTGTTTTACCAATGTCTTCCCCGAAGACTGTATCCATTAAGCGCTGGTAAGTAGCTCCTGTGTTGCGGAGGGAAAAGGGCATTTTTGTGTAGCAGAAGATGCCCTTATCCGTGCGGAAGGCAGTCTTGTCCTAGTCCTCCTCTTTCATTTGGACTTGATGGTAGCCTTTATAACAGTCAAGAAAGCACTTCCAGCGAAAAGATGCTAGAGAGTCCACTTTTTTGTCTATCTCAGGAAGCGTATAGCAGTCTTTCGGGCAGGCTTTATTTAAGTCTTTAAAGTCGACGCACATTCGCCATCCGCCATTGTGTTTTTGGACCATTATTGGGTTAGCAACCCAGGTATGGTTCTGAACTTCGCGCAAGATTCCAGCGTTGAGTAACTCTGTTATTTGTTCGTTCATGGCTTCCGCTTTTTCTGCGCTGAGACTGCGCCTTCCCTGTGCGACAGGTTATGCTGAGGGTCGAACGTTCAAACAGTGTTGCGCTATATCTCATGGACCCCAGTCATGTCCGCCGGGAACCAAGCGAATATGTCTTTATTATTGGAAAGTAATTCCTTTAATTGTACTCGTGTTGCTGGTGAAATGGCGTGCCCTAGTGAGATGGTCTGCTCTGGATACTCGTCGTTGAGGACCCATTTTTCTGGCTCATTTGGTGCTGATGGTTTGGCCACTTTTGCTGGTGGCTCATCGTCTACGTACATAACCTCTTTACTTGAGTACAGAATTGCTACTTCGGTTTTCGTTGGAAACCCGCAAGCAGCATGTGGGATGGAAGTGATCACACTGAATTCTCTTTGTGATCTTCTTCCTAGCAAGACATCGTGGCGCGATGTTGCTGGCATGACCATGAAATTTACTGTGACTGTTCGTGAATGCTCGCCATCTGATAGAGTCACAGGAAATGCAATTTGTCCTAAAGGGAACACTGCTTCGTTGCAGAAACTGGTGAGAGGAAAATCAACCGGCTCTAAACGGCCTTTGTCTTCTGGATCGAGTTGTTTGAAACACAGTTCGTATATTATATCCATTGAGCATCCTGGATCTATGAACATATAATCCGTTCTATAGTGGCCGAAGATGCCGGTAATGATTAATGGTCGCTCCTCCTGAGGACCTCCAGGGATGACAGGAAATATGACTTGTTGCTCTCTCCAATGATGGTTATGGCTACGTTTGTTTATCCTTCGGGAGGGACCTCCTTGTACCATATGTATCTGCTTTTGTTCGGCCTTCTGACAGTTGGTATCTCCTGATTTTTGAGTTATTCCATCATAACTACCGGATTGGATGTACCACTGACTAGGTGTCTGTGGGTCCAATACCGTAGTGTGTTAGGATCGGAGGCTCCTCGTGATTGTGTTTGTTTGTATAAATTGAACAAATCAATAGAAATGAACAGAGCTTAAGTGCAGCGAAAATGAAAAACAAACTTTGTAAACACAATCAAAGAGGAAAATAGTTTTGATAAATACATGCTTTTCATTGAGTCGAATGATTACAATACAAATCAAAAGATTACAAAGCTTGCTTACAGACTAAACTCCCCCTCAGCCTGATACTCCATGGTTGATTGCACAAGATGAAAGGATTGGATCAGAGGAGAAGAACACACTCAGTCCATCAAATGTAACAGTACAGGGTACTGCTTCATTTATAGGCAAACCAAACCACTGAAGCATCTAAGCTGACGTCACCATGAAAGTGACATCTAACAACCTAACAACCTTTAACCACTGTTCCTATACAAACACTGCTAATCTTAACCACTGAATTTATACAAAACAAGTGACACACTAAACTACTGCTTTCTCCTTTCATCAGTGCTTTCCTCAAGGTTGATCAGTCCTTGAGTGGGCAGTCCTTTAGCATCAGTAGATTGAACCAGCAGTGTTTACTTCTTAACAGTCTTCAGGGCTTCATCAGCAGTTTGAAGGACAGCAGCTGTTGTATATGGATAGTGGATAGAGGACATCAGATGTTATAGCCACTTTCAAGGGGAAAGTTTAATGCAAACAGCTGCTTATTATGAATCCAATGTTGTGATCCGGTTTTGGCTCTTATTATCGGTTCCTCTGATAGGGTTCAATCCCAACAATCTCTCCCTGGAACAGATAATGCCAAAACCCTTCATTATTCTGGATCTTTATTGTCTCATCAGAAGTTCCCTAACTTGTCCTTTAAATTGCAATTCAAAATCATAGAACTTGTATCCACCTCATCCCTACACAGTATAAGCTCAAGGAGATCTTGTAGATCTTCAACACTCAGGCCCAGTGCTTGTTCCCTTGATATGTGCTTTACTTCTCCATTGGATCTGAACAGGGTCAATACATGGGTCTTTTGATCAGACATCCATTTTAGTATTTTTTGAACCCAATGGGTTTCTTGGGAGAGGTTTATTTACTGATGAGTTGGGGGATTGTGGCCTTGTGAGAATTTGTTGATCAGTACTCTGTGCTTTTACTGGTTCAGAGTTTTCAACCTGATCATTACTCTGAGCTTTTGATAGTTCAGAGTTTTCAGCATGATCAGTACTCTGAACTTTTGCTGCTTCAGATTTTTCAGCTGACATTTGTTTGAAAGCCTTTTTTATGATTTCATTTGCTGCAGCTATGTCTTCTGCAGTTTCTTGTTCAATCTGCTCTTGCCTTTTTCTTTGTTCAAGCTCAGTGACTGAAACATCTGCTGATGTGATCAGTGGTTCAGAAGTTTTGATCTGTTGTTTTGGCTTTTTGTAGTCAGGCTTCTTTGGAGTATCAGAATCTGTCATCCTTCTTTTCTTAAGCCTTTCATAAGCCTCATCTGTATACTGCTTTGTCCATTTTGCTATGGTTTTGGCAGTTCCCACCTTTGCATCCACCAACTCCTGCTTCTTTCTTTCGTATTCTGAAGTAAGTTTATCTATGGCCTGTTTGTATTTGCTCCAGTTTGGAGCTGTTCTCTTCTTACTTGGATCATTCTTGATTCTCTTGATTCTGTTTACCTCATGCTTTAGTGCAATGAGTGGCCATTCACTGTATTGTTCTTCCTTGGCTGGATAAAATTTTTCTTTCATGATGAATTCAAGATACTCCTTTCTCATTACCTTTTGTAGGGCAGCATCAGGTGGCATATTTGACATATCTTTGCTCAGGTCTTTTGCATAATCTTCTATTTGTAAAAATTCCATTCTCTCATAAATGGCTTTATCACCTTGATCTTTGCATTCAATTCTAGCTCTTATATATGCTTGCCTGGCTTTGAGTTTTAGATACTCATTCATGTTTACTGGATTCCTGAAGCCAATGAGAGAAGGAAATCTTCTTTTCCAAGGATCATCTTCTGTATAGAATTGTTTCATCTCATCCTTTACAGCTTCCAACTCCAGTGGATAACTTTCAGCAACAGATACAAGGTTAGCAGGGTTTATTGGTTTGACCAGAGTTGGTGGAGTGGATGGTTGTGGCTCGACAACATTGTAAGGTGTGGAGGATAAAGGAATAGGTGATGGTATATCATTATTATTCTTTTGAAATTTCCTTTTTCTTGTGTAAAGCCTTTTGGGTGAAGGAGGTTTTGGTTGTGATGTGACACTGGGTTGTATGGTGATTGTAGAAATGGTAAGAGCAGTGGTGGATGGCTGGCAAACAGCTGTTGAAACAACTGGTGTTTCAACCTCTGTTGTCATTACAACTACTGATGTGTCAGTAGATGTCTTATGCTTTTGAGTAGGTGGTGATTTGATGGGTGGTGATGTAGTTGAAGTGATAGCTTTTGGTGGGGGTAGGGCAGTGGTTGTAGTGTGTGTTGGAGTGATGGTTTTAACAACTGCTGAAACTACTGATGTACCAACAGTTGTTAAGACAGCAGGAGTTACATCAGCTGTTTGGGTAGATGGTTTAGAAGCCTGCTTTTCTTTTTCTGGTTCAACATAAAGGCCATCATCTATTCCCTTTTTCTTCCATTTCTTAATGTTCTCCCCCTTTTTGGCATTATCTGGGGGAAATTGATCAATGAAAAGAACATTGGAAGGAGCAGTGCCAGTGGTATTCAAAATGTGGGCATTTATAGCCTTGATGTCTTCTTGGGTGTTTCTAAACCTTGATTCAATCATGTTTCTCAGTTCTTGCACATATATTGCGTGTTGCTGATCTGCCATCTATCTTTGTTTTTCAAGTAGGGGTTGAAATAAATTCCATAGCTCATTTGTAGCAGGTGCAGGTTGTGCAGGTGCTTGAGCTGGAACAGCAGTGGGTTGTGCATTTTGAGCTTTTAACAGCTGTTGCACCATATCCTTTATTTCAGCAACAGATGTTTCAAGGTTGTCAATTCTCCCCATCAATTCCTGATATTGTAAATCATCACCCAATTTAATGGGATCATCTGATTCCCCACCATCAGTGGTTGTATCAATGTGTGACTTAGGAACTGATTCCCAAAAATCATTCATTGATGCCCCTTGTTCTTGGTACTGGGGTCTTCTTCCTTCAACACTTGATAGTCTTTTAATGGTGCTAGTGGTCATTACATACTCACTGGTTGTTATCAGAGGTGCTACAGAAGGAATTGCCTTCAAGGAAGTCTTATAGATGTAACCACTGTCCAAATGTAAACCAGTGGGTTCAACATTTGTAGTGGCTGCTTCACTTGAACTACTCACAGGAATTACTTGTAACTCCTGCAGTGTAACCTCCTCAGTTATTGCTGGGATAACAGAGGTATAATCATCAGACCCAGTAACTTGTGGGAGTGTGCTCTCAGTGATAGGTGATTGAGAGCAACTGGTTTGTGTCTGAGCTATATCAACTGCATGCAACAAGGGTATTATGGATTGTGGTAATGAGAGGGGTGAAGATATGGGTGTTGAAAGAGACATGTCCTTGGGATCAGGACTGAGGAAGATGGATCCAATTGAATCCAGAGCTTCATAATGTGGGGTCCCTATGATTACAACCTGATCCTTTTTGTGAGGATGCAGTAGGAGTTTGAGGCAAAGATGGAGATCTTTCTTCCATCTGCTGTGAGGAAGTAGCAGCAGTGGTTGTAGGTGACATTTGTGTTGTCACTGGCAGTGGCTCTAGGATCTCATCTTCCAGAGTTGCCTTTGTTTTGGGTTTGGGGGGCTTTCTGGATGTTTTCTTTTTGGTCTTTTTGGTAATGGCAGGTGTGGGTTTCAAAGCAGTGGTTGTGCTGCTATGATCACCTGGAGCAGTGGGCTCAGCAGCTAATACCTGAGGAGCAGTGGTAGCTGCTAAATTCTGCTCAGGCACCTCTGCTTTTGTTTTTGAAGGTGTTAACATTCTAGTGAATGTTTCAGGTGTTAAACCTTTTATTTGAAAATAAGCACCTTGTTTGAGCAGATTTTCATTTTCCTTTCCAAATTTTTGTTTAAAATAGTAGCTTAGAAACCTTGGAAAAAGTAAAAATGATTTGCTATCAACATTTTTTACCAAGTCATCAAAGATCTCCTGGGAATAGTTATAATTTTCATTATGTAAAATAGCATAACCCAGACATTGGATCTTCAATGGTATTTCGTTAAAAGCAGTTGTTTTATTTGAAACACACATCAAAAGTGTATGGAATAAAAACCTAGGTGCAGAAGGGAAGAACCCTTTTTGTAAGGTATCTCTTTTTGTTTGTTCTGCATACCCCCTTTCCAGAAAATCAGTTTTCAACTCGCTTTTAAGAAAAGAAATTTTACCTTGGTGATCATCGAGTTTAAAGACTTCTGAGATGGATTGCGGAGTAATTTGAATCGTTTTACCCTCTATGGAAGAGTTGATGGCTATGACTTTCTCGCCTTGTTTGTCAAGGGTAGCATTTTTCCAAAACTCTCTCTGGGTTTGTTGATAGATTGGAGCATCTGCTATTAGCAAAGTTTTGTACTTTGATGCAGACATGATGTCGATGATGGAATCAAAAGTGTTGGTGGTAGTGGGTTTTGTGAGTAAAACCAAGTAATTGTGAGGAGATTTGTATGGAATTTCAATGGGTTCAGCGGCCATTTGAGTGACCTCTTTGGAAGATGAGGATGATTTTGATTTTGATTTTGATTTCGTCATCTTGATGAAGAAGAACGAAGGATGATTTGTGATGGAAGGTTGGAAACTGCTTTGAGAAGAGAACTTTGGAATTCAATTCGACAGTGTAAAAACCTGTTTGGGGTTTTGGTCAGGGTTTTGTTTAGGGAAAAAGTGAATACTAATGTGGCAACGGTTACAAAGATCTGATGGCTAGAAACTGACCACGTGCCAACCTCTGATGAGAAGATGAATAATGGAGGACAGTTATTTTGGAGAACCACTGATGAAGCAAGTATCAGTGGTTACAACGGTAACAATATGAGAGCAGTGGATGATTTTTACTATCAGTGGATAGCATATCAGTGGATAAAACACTGATTTTGAGCATCAGTGCTTATCAGGAGAATGAGAGAATAGGGGTTGACTTTCAGCAGTGGACAGTATTTACTATTAGGAAACAGATGCTTGAGCACAACAGTGGTAGGGATTTCAAAAACTATAAAGTCAGCAACTGTTAGTGCAGCATTGAATAAACTTTTGACAACTGTTTTGAGCATCTACTGGTTCAGATGAAAAGGATGATTTTATCTTGTGTAATGACAATATCAAGTCCAACATCTGCTTGTTCAAATATGTCAGCATTTTTACAGGAATTTGCATTCATGGTTTTTCCATATGTCTATTACAAGTTTTGATGCATTTATAGATTCCTGTCAGTGGTTTTAGTACCCAAGATGATGGAGACCCCTTTTACTAAGGCTACTTATTTTGTGTCATATTATTTGAATTAGAACATGAGTAGCCAAGTATTTTAAGGTATGTTAGCAATCAATCTTTTGATCAATGTTAAAACACAGGTGATACTATTTTTACCTGAACTTCCCTGTACCAATGAATGCACACAGTTGCTTGATGACCATTGTCCACCCTATTTTTGTACTCTTAAGTGTTTTATATTTATACTCTTTACTTCAAAAGTTTTGAGATAAACACACTTTTGAGTTTTTGTAATTTTCTTCTTCCCTTTTTACCCTTCCCATACATAAGTACTGAAATACTCACTGGGAGGTATTTATTGAAGGAATACTTATTCCAGAATCATTTTGCAGCAATGTTTTGAGAGATTTGGTCATTTCTGCACATGCTTATGCCAAATTTCATATTACCCATGATCTGGACATTTTTTACTGCTGATTTTCTTAATGTATTCTTAACACAATTGATTTTGGTCCTTTTGAAGGATTCTCAACCTGTTTTTCAATACATAAGATCTAAATGACTAAAGTTTTAATTTCCCTATTTTTATGTAAACAAAAACACTAGTGTTTTTATCCGAACATAGATTTTTGTTGACATGAGGTAAATACCTTTAGTTGCAATCATGATGGTACATCACAAGCTTCATAACAATAATTGAAATCAATTTTGTAAATAATTATACCATAGTTATCAGATATATTTTCAGATCTGAAAACTATAGGTGATTTATGTATGACATCACTTGTTGTGTGAAGTTTGTGTGTCTTATGACATCTTGGTCGTTTTACAGAGCTTTTGAGTAGTCACTTTGAACATGATTTCTTGTTACTCTGTTTTTCAACTAAATACAATCAACCTTAGTATCAATGAATTTTGAGCTGAACTGTTATGTTAAATTGACTGTTAGATCGAATTTGATTGTCCAGGCTCTGATACCAATTGTTAGGATCGGAGGCTCCTCATGATTGTGTTTGTTTGTATAAATTGAACAAATCAATAGAAATGAACAGAGTTTAAGTGCATCGGAAATGAAAAACAAACTTTGTAAACACAATCAAAGAGGAAAATAGTTTTGATAAATACGTGCTTTTCATTGAGTCGAATGATTACAATACAAATCAAAAGATTACAAAGCATGCTTACAGACTAAACTCCCCCTCAGCCTGATACTCCATGGTTGATTGCACAAGATGAAAGGATTGGATCAGAGGAGAAGAACTCACTCAGTCCATCAAATGTAACAGTACAGGGTACTGCTTCATTTATAGGCAAACCAAACCACTGAAGCATCTAAGCTGACGTCACCATGAAAGTGACATCTAACAACCTAACAACCTTTAACCACTGTTCCTATACAAACACTGCTAATCTTAACCACTGACTTTATACAAAACAAGTGACACACTAAACTACTGCTTTCTCCTTTCATCAGTGCTTTCCTCAAGGTTGATCAGTCCTTGAGTGGGCAGTCCTTTAGCATCAGTAGATTGAACCAGCAGTGTTTACTTCTTAACAGTCTTTAGGGCTTCATCAGCAGTTTGAAGGACAGCAGCTGTTGTATACGGACAGTGGATAGAGGACATCAGATGTTATAACCACTTTCAAGGGGAAAGTTTAATGCAAACAGCTGCTTATTATGAATCCACTCTTGTGATCCGGTTTTGGCTCTTATTATCTGTTCCTCTGATAGGGTTCAATCCCAACATAGTGTCAATTATACTTCCTCTTTTTGCTGAGGTATCAGATCTGACATTTGGTAACTCAGATCTGATGCTTTGTGTGAAGATCTTGTTTATGGCGATCTGGAATCTGTCATACCAGTATTCTGGAGTTTTTTCTGGGAGTGGATCGGAATGATTACAGACTCCTAATGAGTCGTTTTCTTCTGAATGACTATCGTTGCTTCTTTAAATTCCCATGATTCCGTTCATCTGGTCATCTCGGGTTACAGAACCCTGGAATTCAGATTGAGGACTTGATGGGTGAAGGGGTGAATTCTCTGCCATATGAAGCAGAGAGTGAAGAAAATATGAATCGAAATGAGAAAAAACAGGTGAAACAGAGAAAACGGTGGGCGCCAATGAAGAAACACTGGATAAATGACCGGAATCAAATTATCCAGGGGGTTAGGTTCTACATAAAAGGGCGGTTCTCTCTCGTTTGATTCGAAGGGACAGGTCTTCTTCTCCGGTGAACACTGCAAAACAGAACACCGTTAGCCTCGTTACGGGGAGAAGGGAGGTTCCCTCCGTAACCCGACTCCGGCGTGAGAATAAGTATGTGTTTTACGAAGAAGAAGAAGTATTGGTGAAGTGAGTGTAACTTAAAGTTCATACCTGAATTACTCTCATATTTATAGCCGGGAGTTTGGGCGGGAAAACTCGTTGTTGAAATATTAGCGGAAGATGCTAACACCGTAAGCGGTTATTTCCTTCCGTTAGTTCTCTTGATTGGATTGTTAGGTCACACGGATCGTGATCTTGATCGACAGCTGGGGTGCTGCCACGTGGAAAGTAGGCAAGTCGAAGTTTTTCTCCAATTCCATGCCATCATTGTGATTTCAGGGAAGCCTGGGATGATGACACGTGTCTCAGACGGTTATAACCGTCTGGTGGTGCATGATTAAGTCTTTCTAGAAGGTTATTGCCATAATCCAGTGTGACTCCTTATCGTGTGGCACCAGTTGAGTAAATAATATCCAAGTCTGGGTATTATTAAGGCGGAAGTGTTAAACTATGATTTACATCCTTGTTTGTTATGGGGAAAGGCGCGAAGGTTCATGTTTTTCTTTTTAGCGCGCAAGTGTTGTCTGCATTCTCTCCTAAGCTCTCTCTGCAGGACCAGTTGCGCGGCTGCGCAAGGCCAAAAGAGGGCTGGGAGATAAGGTTGTGGTATGGTCCCAAGTACTTGATATGAGGTTTTTGGGACCTTACCCCTTCAATATTCATATATATATATATATATATATATATATTAACCCTAGCCATGGCACCAACCAATTTATGCTGAAAAGTTGTGTGCAAAGGTAAACATTTATCTTAGACTAAATTTCTCATACTTGGACTTCTAGTGGGTGAAATAGTACCCACGAAATACACTTAAATTAATAGTATCCAAAGTGAGTGTTTAGTCAAGATAATATTTTTATGTATTTTCATATATTATTATTATTATTATTATTATTATTATTATTATTATTATTATTATTATTATTAATATTATTATTATCATCATCATTATTATTATCATCATCATCATTATTATTATTCAAATCCCATTTACATTCCAACTTCTAAATCCTTGTACTTACACACCTTGTTCATCCGTGTTAGGATAATTTGATGCTTCACCCTCTCAAGACGATCATCTCACATTAGTGGAAACCACTTGCAAATAGCGAGTACACTCGATCCCATTTTCCATTTATTACACTTTGGGTACAACATGTACACTTTATACAAATCACGCAATCATAATTAAACTTGTTATATCCATTCAAACATAGGACTTGTATTATTCTTATTATCTCGCATGCTATGTATACTTGTGTCTATATGCTCATTAACTTTGCTAGCCTACCTTAACAATTATAGCACTATAGGATTAACGCACCGCCCGTGTTCTTGTGGTATTATTAAGTAATCTATTTTACACCATTGTCGTTTCGACAACACAGTGGTAATCACGATTGCGTTAAACTCCGGTTTGACATATAGTTTACACTTGTTAGTATGTTAGTAACATTATATGCAAATTTTCATGTTGGATACGAGTAAACTTTTTCATTATTATGCTATGTTATCAAACTTGTATACTCGCCAGCTTTTGTTGATCATTATTTTAATATATGTTACAGGTCGCTAGTTGATGTTGATGAAGAAACTTATTTAGGGTGGATTAGATACACACCTAAAGTTAAACTTATGTATGTGTTTCGTGTTTGAAATTTGTTGCATTTTACTTTTCAAGACAATGTATTTTCATTTTAGAATTTATAAAATTTGAATTAATTAAATATTGTCACATTTAGTGTTATGAAGTCTCTTGCAATCTTATTTTCGTCTCACTCCAATGTTTCCGCCATCGATTGGGGTGTGACAGATTAGTATCAGAGCCATAATTATAGGGAATTAGGAAAATTTCTATGCTTTTGACCTAGTCTATAGTTTAGGAACCATGTTGACCATTCTTGTTATGCTTAAAACTACTTGATTTCTTCCTTAATTGTTTCTTAACCATTTTCTTTGGTCTCAAATATACATGCCTTTCCTAAGGCAAACACAATACATACATGAAGACTTTAAGACACTCTTATCTTATAAACAAGACAACCTCACCAAAATAGGCGTGAAACCCTCACTTTAGTGAAAGACTCTCAATCCGCGTTTCTCGATTTTCACGAAATATCACCATCAAGTTAGGAGTGATATCCATATCTTGATGGGAATTTCCCTTTCATATTCTAGTGGACCCTTATCGATGATTCTTTGTTTCGTCTGATAAGTACTAACCACACTTAGGGTACAATGTTACCAAGTTAGGGGTGAAACCCGCATCTTAATAACTAGTCCCACTCTTTGATTTTCAATCTCACCAAAGTCTCGAATCTTCGATTGACTAGGGATATGTAGTAAATGGAAGGGTGAAGACCGTTAACCACTTCTCCGTACCCATTAGGCCAAAGCATTTTTCCCTAACTCAAAAGGATTTTCGATCACTTTGGAAAAGTCTTAGTTTCGTTCTGAGACATTCCACGTTTTATACTGAATCTCTTTTATGTCTTATCAATTTTAATGTGTTTTACATTTGATATGCTTTCCATTTCAACATTGAAGGCACGAATCGCCCTTTACTCGCAATCTCAAACAATAATAATCCTTCGTGAACAAACTAAATTTGTATTATTTTCATTAATATTTGTGATTATGCAATGTGGATTCTCGTTATGCTTATGTGAACTACTTGAAACTTACATGTTACGTGACATACTACATGCTAAATTATGCAAACTAACTTTTCAAAAACGTTATGATCAAGTCTCATCATTTCCCTTGTTTCAATCTTTTTTATGTCTTCCAGCCGTTTCTCCAACTCAAGGAGAGGTTCAAAGTCGAGCTTCAACAAGAAAATGCTTGCATTCATGGCCAAGCAAATGGCCCAAGTGATACTAGACATTGTGAACAAGGTCACCACAGCCAATACCCCCAACTCTTCAGTCGATTCCAAAGTCGACCAACCTAAGCCAGTCTAGTTCAACTACAAGCACTTTGCTGCTTGCAACCCATAGACATTCACCGACACTTAAGGTGTCACCAAGATTCTCGAGTGGTTCGATAGCATCGAAGTAACATTCATCAACAGTGAGTGTCCTGAACACCTAAAAACCCGAAGCGTAACCGGCATCTTCCAGGTGAGAGCTCTCGACTGATGGATAAACGAGCGCAACATCCAATCCAATGAAGACGCCTACGCCCTCCCTTGGGCCGACGTGAAGCAACTGATGATGACGGAATTTTATCCTCCGCACGAGCAGTAGAAATTCGAGGAGGAATTCTGGAATCTCAAGTAGGTGGGTGACGATAACCTTGGTTACACCACTCGCTTCAAGCAGTTGAGCATCATTATACCTCACCTAGTCCTCACGCCTGAGCGTGCAATTAGGAAATACCTGTAAGGCCTTCCCTCTGCCATTCATGATACCATCAAAGCCACAAGACCCGAGACCATAGAGTTAGTCTACCGCTTAGCTTCTAGCCTCAACAACAATCGAGTGAGAGATAAAAAATCCGCAACCCCCATCACCACCAAAACCGTTAACCAAGCTACCAACGAACCCAAAGGACCCAAATCTCATCCGCGAAACAACAATAGCAAGAAATGCAAGTTTCAAAGCCAGAGTTGCAACCCGATCACACCTGTTGCTAGCCTGAATCCCCCACAAGAACCTGCCATAAAACCATACACTAGGACTCAACCTAAGTGTAACACTTGCCACTACCATCGCCCTACCAACGTCGTGTGCTTCCATTGCACCAATTGCAATCGGTTTAGGCATGTAGCCATCGCATGTCGAAGTGGTCCTACGCCACAAGGCAACCAAGCTCAGCAACCTCCCCAAAACCAAAACCGTCAAGCTCCTGCCAACAATGTTCGAGCCTGTTTCATGTGTGGAGATCCTACTCACCTCCGACCTCAATGCCCGCAAAACAACCAAAAGCAACAACAATAACAAGCACCTCATGGACACGCATTTAACATCAACGCGAATCAAGCGCAAAACGAGAATAAAGTCATGAACGGTACGTTTCTTGTAAATGGGTTATGTGCTTCTTTACTATTTGATACTGGTGCAGATAAAAGTTATGTATCAGTAGAATTCAAACTAATTTTAAAATGTACAAGCTCTAAAATTCCAAAATCATTCACCGTCAAAGTTGCAAGTTGACTCTGTTCTTCGCGATTGTTTCCTCACTCTTAATGATCATGTGTTTCCTATAGACCTCTTACCCATGCAATTGGGTAGTTTCGATATCATAGTAGGCATGGATTGGTTTCGTAAGAACCATGCTAAAATCGTTTGTCACGAAAAGTTTGTTCGACTTCCCCTTCCGTCTGGTGATACTTTACACACTTCTATGGCGGGAGACCTTCAAAGCGTCTTAAACTCTTGTCATGCACACAAGAGAACAAGTACTTACATAAGAAGTACTTTGCCTTTTTAGCCCACATTATGGAAGAAAAGGGTAAGGGAAAAGATGTAAGTGATGTAGCAGTAGTGCGTGATTTTCCCGATGTTTTCCCTGAAGACCTACATGGTCCTCCTCCTTCTCGTTCAGTTGACTTTTGGATTGACCTTATCCTCAGTGCTACACCCGATTCTAAATCTCCTTACAGTCTTGCACCTTCGGAGATGCAAGAGCTATCAAGCCAACTTCAAGAATTACTGGCTAAAGGTTTCATACGCCCTAGTACTTCTCCTTAGGGTGCTCCAGTCCTTTTTGTCAAGAAGAAAGATGGTTCGTTTCGAATGTGCATCGATTATCAAGATCTTAACAAACTCACTGTCAAAAACCGCTACCCTCTTCCACGCATCAACGACCTCTTCGATCAACTCCAAGGCGCAACATGCTTTTCCAAAATCAATCTTCGCTCTGGTTGTCACCAACTTCGAGTCCTCGAAGAGGACATTCCTAAAACCATGTTTCGTACTAGATATGGTCACTACGAGTTCATGGTCATACCTTTCGGTTTGACCAATGCACCAACAGTCTTCATGGATTTGATGAACCGTGTGTGTAACCCTACTTAGACCGTTTTGTGATCGTATTCATAGACGATATCCTTATCTATTCCAAAACCCAAGTCGAACATGAGCGACATTTGCATTTAATCCTCGAACTTTTACGATCCTAACAACTTTACGCCAAATTCTCCAAGTGCAAGTTTTGGCTAAAGGAAGTTCATTTTCTTGGACACGTCATAAACAAGAAAGGTATCCACGTCGATCCCGCAATGATCGAAACCGTCAAGAATTGGATCGCACCTAAATCTCCGTCTGAAATTCGTTCATTCCTTGGATTGGCTGGTTATTATCGTCGATTCATCTCTAACTTCTCCAAGATCTTCGTTCTTATCACTTCCTTAACCCAAAAAGATAAACCTTTTGTTTGGGGTTCCAAACAAGAGGAGTCTTTCCAAACGCTCAAGGACATGCTTTGCAATGCTCCTATCCTCGCTCTTCTCGACGGAAAAGACAATTTCGTCGTGTATTGCGATGCATCTAACCAAGGTCTTGGTTGTGTCCTCATGCAACAAGACAAGGTCATCGCTTACGCGTCAAGAAAACTCAAGATACAAGAGAAAAAACTACACTACTCACGATCTTGAACTTGGTGCAGTTGTTTTTGCGTTAAAATATGATGACACTACCTATATGGAACAAAGTGTGTGGTCCTCACCGACCATAAGAGCCTGCAACACATCTTTAACCAAAAAGAGTTGAACATACACCAACGTCGATGGGTAGAGTTACTCAACGACTACGACTGCGATATTCGCTACCACCCTGGTAAGGCGAATGTCGTAGCCGACGCTCTCAGTCGAAAAACTCATGTCAAGAGTATTGGTTATTTTCAAATCCTAAACGATCTTCGTAACTGCATTCGTGAAGCATAATACTAGTTCGTTAATGAGGAAAACATGTACCACAAGATGAAGTGTGGAGCTGAAAACCATCTAGTGTTAAAATCCGATGGAATCCTTTACTATCTCAATCGCGTTTGGGTACCAAATCATGATGAACTTCGTGAGCTCATAATGAAAAGGCACACAAATCATGATACTCTATTCATCCAGGTGCCGACAAGATGTACCACGACCTTCGTACATCCAATTGGTGGCCTGGTATGAAGAGGGATATCGCCACCTTCGTTTCGAAGTATCTCGCGTGCTCAAAAGTAAAAGCCGAGCATCAAAGTCCTTCTGGATTGCTCGAACAGCCAGAAATCCCAGTCTGGAAGTGGGAGAGTATAACCATGGACTTTATCCTCGAACTTCTTCTGGTCACGATAGCATTTGAGTGATCATCGATCGTTTGACCAAATCTGCTCATTTCCTCCCCATTCGTGAAGATTACAGAGTTGAGAAATTAGCTCGTATCTACACGGATGAAGTCATTTGTCGTCATGGTATCCCAATTGACATCATTTCGAACCGCGATGGTCGTTTCACTTCTCGCCTGTGGCAAACATTTCAAACCACGTTGGGTACTCATCTTAATCTTAGTACGGCTGTAGGATCGTTTTACCGACCAAGTGAGTCAATCATAGGCAATACACACTGTTTGAGAGGCGGAAACTAACAAACAGAGCAGAATCAGTGAAGAATGGAGTAGAAAACAGAGTATATCACTTTAACACAAGTTTCTCATTAATATTTCACTTGAAAATCCGGCAGCAGTTCGGTATACAACTTCTGATTCCGTGCCAAATGAGAAACAAGACAAGCCTATTTATAGGCATATGATTTCTCTTGAAATGACACATGTCATTTCAAGCGGAATTACAACTTATGATTTCGCTTGAAACATGACTTGACAGTTCAAGCGGAATTACACAGAACCTTTCAAGCGGAATTACATAAAACACATATAAACTCTTATTTCGTGTAAAACTAAAGTCCTGTTTCGTGTATGTGCATCATATTTCGTGTGATGATGCTATTCCATGATGCAAGAATGATGTCACTTGTATGATGTCATCATCAAGAATGATGACATCATTCTTGTTCAGATCTGCAACAAAACCAAGACTCGATATAAGACGAAGTCAACAGATATATGCACCAACAGTCTCCCCCTTGGATGTTGACGGAGTCTTTAGTACGAGACTTTAGTACGTCAAAACTTCAGTCTTAATCAGTCTTCATGCTTTCCAAAATATTTGACGCTGAAGCATCCTTCAAACTCTCTCTTTCTCTTCAATCACCATCATCAGCTATTCTTCAGAATCTGAGTCTGACTCTTTCACTCTTCAATCTCCCCTTTTGCAAACAGACTCCCCCTTAAGTTGTTCCAGGATCACAGTCGGGAATTTGCTATCGCTTTGAGAACGAATCCTGACTCAAACCTGTACACATCTCTACCAATTGTAAGATAAACAATTTTTACGTTAATAAACTCTACTTAATCTCTTGAATTTGTAACATTAAAAAAAATTTGATTCAAATTAATGAACCATTTAAACATTTCAAAATCATTTCTCATCTCAAATAAATTCTCCCAAACCATTTGTTCATCATGTTTAGCACTCGAAATTTTGAATATCAGCTCTTCAACATCAGTTGTCGAAAATCTTTTTGGATTTTTCAAAATTTTATGCTAAAACACACTAAACTCTTTTTGGATTCTTTCATTTAATGAGAAGCAGAATTAAAATGCAATAAAGAAATATTTACAGACAATATTTTTGTGAGATTGTGTGAGAGGATCATATCAGTTTTTGAGACACATCACTAGCACCGTTAAGCTTTAAACATTTTAAGTTCTAAACGATTCACATTGATTGACGATATAGTTGTCCTCTTAAGCTCAATCTAAAAACTTTTGAAATGCTTACCGATACGTTAGGGTATATTAATTTTGCACTAAATTCTTATGGACCCCACGATCTTAGCATATCCCCTCATCATGCAATACACTAACTCGAGTAATGCCTTTAAACTTTCATCAACTGTGATATATGCGAAAACAACGCAGAATGTTTAAACATTAACAATCAGGTCGATACTTCCGTATACGTAGAGAAAGTCCAATGTTTAAACAAAATAAGAAATAAAAAACAAGTTGAAGTTGTTTAGGCTTTAACCACCAGGTCGATACTCCCGTATACGCAGAGGTGATCCAAAGCTTAAACGAAACACCAAAGAAAATAAAGCAGAACGTTTAGGCAATAACATCCAGGTCGATACTCATGTATACGCAGAGGATATCCAATGCTTAAACAAAATAAAGAAATAAAACAAGTTTAAATCTTTGCAAAATGAAAACACAGAATCACAGTGACTTTTCAGCAAAATTGTGAAAGCTCACAAATTTAACCGGTTTTATGTCTTTCGACAATCAGCAATTACCAAGCAGGCACACAGTCAAGAAGGACAAAACTAAGTACTATGCTTTCAACCGTGTTTCCCACTAGAACTAGGCTTTTTCATTTAAGTTTGTATCGTTATCGCAAATCTACTAGTCTAGTTGAGCCTATCGTCACATCTTTAGTGAGACCGTTTATCACATTTGACATTTCATTTCTTTAGCATGCTGTGATAGTCCAACTGATTTACTATCATTTCCTCTTTTTCACAACAAAACTCATTTTGAATTTTTCAATGTTTTTGGATTTTTCAAATTTTCTAATTTTTTTTTAAATTTTTCTCCCCCTAAAATCAAAATATGTTTCAATTTTGATTTTCTGAGGAAATTTGAAAACAAACTATACAGATAAACTGACAACATAATATCGAATCGCTTCAATTCGCCATCCACTTGGCATAAATAATCAGAACTCCCCCTGACAACAAACTATTTTCCCATTATGATTTCAAAACACTTAAGTTTGTTTTAATCAAAATGGTTTTTCCGGAAAATTAGTTTTGTTTGCCATTTCAAAAACATGGGGTTTTCATCACATTGTCCTTCAACCACTTGTAGGTTTATCACAAAAACAATTTCCAACAATCATACCACTTGTAAGACGAAATACCAACCTGTGAATTTCTCAAGAAAGATGCCGATTCCTACTCCCCAATTACCAACCTGGGAGTTCCGGCAAGTCAGGATTTTAAGCAAAGAATGCAGGCACCCAAGCCTGACCAGCCTTGGGTATGACCTTTTCAATTTCACTTGGGGTTTGAACGTATCTTTTAGATTCATAAAATTCTTTAACCCCTTTTACCTTACCATCAACCATCTTTCCAAAGATATGTTTTACTTTGCTATTAAAAGCCTTTTCAATATCAAATTCTTTCTTTTCAGAATAGAACTGATTCGAAATTTTCACTTTCCCATCTTTTTGTTTAAAAATTTCAGTTCGTAATGGTGGAAAGTTGATATCATCCATTGGCGGAACTGAATTTTCTCCTTTTTGATCAACAGATGGCTCCTCTGATTTTGACAAATCAGATTCATTGCCAGAACGTGGCTCATCTGACTTTGACAAGTCAGATTCATCACCAAGATGTGACCCTTTTGCGTCTGAAGAAACAAATTCTTTACCACAAGGTGGCTCCTTTGTTTTCAACACAACAGATTCATCGCCGACCTTTATTGGAACTGTTTGATCAACAAATTTTACCTTTACTCTACCTTTTGTCCTCAGATTTGTATCTGATGGATTCATTTTACTTGACTGATTTTTTGTTGAGCAAAGCGATTCATCAGAACTTTTATCTGAATTAACCGTTGTACCCGAGGACAAAATCCTTTCAAGATACTCTCGATCTTTCTTTCTTTTCTTTCTCAGTCGGTCTTTCTGACCTTGTGAAAGCTTCACTTTCTGTTCTTTCACCTTCTGTTCTTTAGGCTTTTCTTTGACCTTGACTGATTTCTTCATCTTTTTCTGAGATTCAGCCCTCGATCGTCCCATTGATCTCATTGGGCAATCTCTGGCAATGTGACCTTTGATTTGGCATTCATGACATCTTCTTGTCTCAAATCTCTGTCTCTGGCAGTTAACAGCAATGTGTCCTTGAAAACCACAGTTGTAACACACCCTGTTATCATACCAATCTCCACCATCAATCCAAACACTCAAATCATAACACTCATTTGATTTGTAGTACTCATGACTTCTCCTATAAGCTTGATTAGACGCTTGAGCACTGTGGTCAAACCTGCACCACTTATTACCAACTTTTTGTGAGTTTTGATTTTCAATTTTTGTGGTTTTATATAATGATTGGATGACTGAACTGATGACCTTTTATTGTTGTTTTGAAAAAATTTTGAATTTTTAACATTTTGTTTTTGTTCTACATTCTTCTTAACAGGTTTTTGTTTTGAGCATTCACCTATTTCAGTCGAATGTAAAACAGTTTCTTGAAACTTTTCTTTTAATTTCAAAAATGTTTTCTTTTTCTCATTTTTATCATCACAATCCTCAATTATGACTTTGTCATAATTTGTGACATTGTCACTTATTGGAATTGAATTGATCGGTTTTGGATAGATATTTGACGAAGAATTCACAAAACCTTTCAATGTCTTTTCTAAGTCATTGACTTTATTTCTAGCACATTCAGCTTCTTTTTCAAGCTGAATGATTTTCTCAAGATGAGAATTTATTTCAATTTGTTTTTCAATGTTATTTTTGCCAAAATTAGATTTCTCATCTTCTAAAATCTTTATTTGACTTTGAAAATCTTTTTCAATTTTTAATTTTTCATTTTCAAACATTTTTATTTTATTTTCAAAATCTTTTTCTTTTTCTTTCAAATCTTTTATTTCTAATGTCAAACTCTCCCCATCTTTCAAGAGTTTGACACAATCTGCTTTAAAATCATCACATTTTGAGCACACATTTTCAGAACTTGAAGTTTCACTTTTCTCGGATTCTTCATTCTTCGAAATTTCCTTTGTCTCTGTCTTGTATGTACCTGCACAAAAAATTTTAACAAAATCAAGAGGATTCATGTTTTCGTCAATATAACAACCCCTCTTAATATCATATTTCATAACATTTTTTTGCCACAAGACACATATTGACTCTTTTGCTTATTTCAACAATCACATCCAAACTTATTTTGTCTAGATTTTTATCTATTCCATTCATCAACTCTTTCTTTTTCTGATTATTCTCAAAATTATGTGTTTTAAGCTCTCTGATGAATACTTTTGGATAACAATTTGAAAATCCAGAATCATTTTTCAGTTTATTCAAAAATTCATCCCACTCTGACGGTAACGCGTCTGCAAATTTAGATACTTTTTCAGCATCTGACATCCTTATCTCGTACATTTTTTATTTTTCAATTAGACAATCAAACCAATTTTCCAACACATCCACTGTTTCATTTTTCATACACAAAAAACATTCAAATCTTTTATCCCAAACATTCTTATTCTCATTCTGATATCTACTACCCCAAACCCCATCAAACCAATTATTTAAACTTTCAAGGCTATCGTTTTCCTCTTCGTCAAACATTTTAACAACACTTTCTTTGTTAAATGACATGGTTCAAAAATTGTTTTTAGTTCAAAGTCCACAATGTTTCAATTTCTCGGTATTTGCACCTTATAAATCACCTCGAATCGCCTGCAAACAAACAAACAAACGATCAGTTTTAAACGAACTGAATACGTGAAAGTGTGTGTTAATGAAATCAATCTAAGACTCGTGTCGAAGATTTATGGACTCATTCCAATGTTGTTCGGGTGAAATCACTGAATGAATGGGCCTGAAAATGGACTGATGTGATACACTTTTTGGATGGGCTTAGAATGATTTGGGCCGAGAATCTTCAACAATCAAATGACTTTGTATTGGGCCGAGATCTGTTTCAAGTGTCTTGGGCTATTCAATGTTTTAATCTCTATTGGACCACAAATAAAAAAATTGGGCTTTATCAAAATGATTTGGCCGTTCAACTGTGAAGTCACATGGATACAACAAATTTCCTTGGGACAAAACAACTTGTAAAGTGACAAATTTAAGTAAACCAATTCAATTCTCGAGACAACTTGTAGCAAGCAATTAAAAGCTATTCAATATTTTTATTAAAAGCTATTCCACTCAACAGCTTTCACATGCAACACATATGTCGAGACTAAATTTGAATTACAAAACAACTTCTTATTGGACCAAGTTATTCACACTTATCTTTTAAATGCTATACATGATCTGGACCGTCAACATCAATTCTTGATTATCTCTAATGTATTAAATGACCTACAGTTTTTAACACTTTATCACATGTATTCAATTATTGAAGGAATTGTGATTAGACCGATGAACATTAATGCAAACAACCGTGACCGACAAACACTTTGATAGAACCGTCCAACTTTAATCACGTGATAACAGTTTGAGTTATTATATGCTGACAACACAATTAACTATTTCGTTTTTATTGGACCGTTTATTAATGCAATTGATACAGAAGTTCACGTGATGTGGCCGACAATCAACAATCACAAATCAATCCTATTGGGCCGATACTCTAATATGAATTCACATGGACTGACACATTCATCTTTTGTTCAATTAAAACTGGCCGACAACACAGTTAATGATCACATGCACTGATTTTGAATTAATGAATCAGATGAATTATCGATTATGTTGATGACACTTTCAAACGAAATATCAATTTCATGTGGAATTACAGTTCATTCAAACGGAATCAGATTGATTTTCAAACGAAATTACTTATTTCGCTTGAAATTACTACAACTTTTCAAGCGAAATCATATCTTTTCAAGCGAAATCAGATCTTTTCAAGCGGAATCAGGTGTTTTCAAGCGAAATTAGGCTGTTTCAAGCGAAATTAGGTGTATTCAAGCGAAATCAACCTGATGTCACTCGTTATCGGACAGAAAAACTCAGATTTCTCCCAAACGGCTTGGAATTAAGATCTGAAACTTTGTAGGGTTGTAGATCAGGTGTTTTCGCACAACATATCAAAAAATCAGCCGATTTGGACTGTAAAAACCCGTTTAATTTTGAAAAATTCAGTGAAAAACGTGAAAGAATGAGTAGAAATCAGAAATCTCGGTGAAAACAAGCTAAATCGGTAAGAATTCTTCCTCCTGAGCTCTGATACCACTTGTAGGATCATTTTACCGACCAAGTGAGTCAATCAGAGGCAATACACACTGTTTGAAAGGCGGAAACTAACAAACAGAGTAGAATCAGTGAAGAATGGAGTAGAAAACAGAGTATATCACTTTAACACACGTTTCTCATTAATATTTCACTTGAAAATCCGGCAGCAGTTCGGTATACAACTTCTGATTCCGTGCCAAATGAGAAACAAGACAAGCCTATTTATATGCATATGATTTCGCTTGAAATGACACATGTCATTTCAAGTGGAATTACAACTTATGATTTTGCTTGAAACATGACTTGACAGTTCAAGCGGAATTACACAGAACCTTTCAAGCGGAATTACATAAAACACATATAAACTCTTATTTCGTGTAAAAATAAAGTCATGTTTCGTGTATGTGCATCATATTTTGTGACACCCCAGGAAAACCATGCAACTTAACTAGCTTCCTCAGTGAGTACGTACCAATTTTCGGGACGAAATTTCTTTCAACTTGGGGATAATGTGACAACTCGTAATTTAGAACCCTTCATTGTATCTTGATGTAACATGCTTGAATGTTATGTGACTAGTTGACATGTTGGTTTAATGAATGTTATAAGTGAATGTTATGTGAATATGTGTTGTGCTTGTATGTATATGTATATGTATTGGAATCACACGAAATAAACCAATCGCACAATAGCAACTCGAACGCACAAGCCTTTGGGCTTTACTACTCTCGGCCCACTTCTCTTGAACTTGAACCGAATGGGCAACCTATTGGGGGGGGGGGTTCGGCCCACTATCTCTTTTACACGCATAGCATTAGGAGAAAGGGTATACTTCTCATTTGTTTGCAAAACACACAACACCACAGAAACCCTACTCTTTTCACTCTCCCTCACGAACCCGACGGCAGCCACACACCCTCATTTCCATCGAATATCTTTTTGATTCGGATCACCTTTGTGTTACCTTCAAATCGGTTAGTGTATTACTTTAATTGTATGTTTATTGATTCGTTGGTTTACATGTTTCATGTGATGATTTGTAAACGATAAGTAATTAAGCATGAATGAATGTAATCGGCCATATATGTATTTTATTCGAATCCGAATGGTTTGGTTTTAGTGTTCATGAAATCGGATTGCATATTATTGTTCTAAGAATCGAATGTTTGTTAATCGGTTGCATGTCTGTTGAAATCGGATTAGTTGTAGGGTCGATTATGAAGTTTTATATGATGATTTTGAAACCCCTAGATGGATATGTTTAAGTGTTGTGATTATTGTTCATGTTTGATTATGATAGAGTTCATAAGAATTTTGAGATAAAAGCCTTGTTTGATCGATATAGGGTTTGAGTAGAACTGTTAATTCTGTTGATTGAATTTATGCAAATATGGAAACTGTTAATTGGGGTCAAACGAATTGAATTGGAATTGGTAAATGATTGCATGAAATTAGGAAATTGTAACTGATCACACAAGTCTCTTGATCGCACAAGAGGCTCCGGTCGCACAAGACCAAACACACAAGTTCAGTCGCACAAGAAGTCCCCAGTCGCACAAGATCCTTTAGATCGCACAAGTTGAAATGTCTGCTTATATGTTGGGTCGGGTATACATGTTGGGCTAGGCTAGTTCCGATCGCACAACCCAACCTGATTGCACAAGTCGACCGAATCGTACAAGCCGTCCGGATCGCACAAGACTTATGTTTATTTAATTGGGCCGTGTTTATGCTAATAGTTTTGTTGGGTTTCTTGATATTGGGCCGGGTATTATTGGGCTCCAACGGATGACTCGCACAAGGCCATTAGACTTGTGCGAGCCCAGTCTTTTAATCGTACAAGTTGAATACGTTATAACTGTTAAACGTGATGATGTGTGTTGCCATGATATGTATGTGTCCTTTATCTGCTAGCTTATGTGAAACTTATGTGCACTACTCGAAACCAAAACCTGACTTGTATGGTAACCATGTTAGGACGTGGTTAGCCTCAACTAGCTCGATTTGACCTTTCTGTGTATCTGCCGAGCAAACCAAGGTGAGTTCACACTAGCCAAGGCATGGGATTCCCGGTGGGTTGGGAATGGGATTGAATAACTACTCGTACCATCGTTACTATTAAACTACTTTTCACTATCCTCGGATTGAAGGGCACGTACGTAAAACCTACGTACAGTTATACTTACTACTGTCCTCGGATTGAAGGGCACGTACGTAAAACCTACGTACACGACTATAAGACCATCAACTCTATCAAAATGAAGTCCCTCATTTATCGACTTAATCGCCGAGGCCTATGGCGAGCGGGTCATTAGTAGATAACGCTATTAGGGTTTAACAAACCTCACACCGTGCCAGTCGGACGGGCGTGTACTAATGGACTATGGGCAAAGGGTTAATGCTGATAGACATTAACTTAGGGCACCTCTTACATTTTTGTAGCGGTCGATGCGCGTGGTCTAATAACACATGGGAAGCCCCCACTAATCTTTGCAAACATGTCAGTATGACCGCGATACGAATTAATACGATACATGGTTTACAAAACGAACATACGATTTACAAAATGAATACTATAACCAAACAACCAACTGTGAACTCGCTCAACTTTGTTGTTGATTCGTTGCTACATGCCTTGCAGGTCATTAGGTACTCATGGAGCTTGCACAGGGAGGAACGGTCGTTGTGGAATATGGCAGTGTGTGCCATGCTATAAACATTATTTTATTTCATACCTAATACTTACAATGGGTTTTACAATTATGCTTCCGCTAAACACTTAACTATGCTTTGGTTTTGAACACCTTTCATATTGTTTGGTTGAATTATGTTTACTTACATGCTTGTTCAATATGATTGGTGGCTTGATCCTGGTCAGTCACGCCTCCAAGCGGTGATACTCCGCGTGTGGATTTTGGGGGTATGACATATTTCGTGTGATGATGCTATTCCATGATGCAAGAGTGATGTCACTTGTATGATGTTATCATCAAGAATGATGACATCATTCTTGTTCAGATCTGCAACGAAACCAAGACTCGATATAAGACGAAGTCAACAGACATATGCACCAACAACGGCCTTTCATCCTCAAACGGATGGTCAAACTGAACGTTATCCAAACCCTCGAAGACATGCTTCGTTCGTGTTTAATTGATTTTGGTGGAAATTGGGATGTACATTTACCGTTGATAGAGTTCTCGTACAACAACAGCTATCACTCCAGTATTCAGATGGCTCCTTTTGAAGCATTATATGGTCGCAAGTGTCGTTCGCCTATTGGTTGGCACAAAATCAGAGACGCATAAATCACTGGTCCTGAGCTTATACAGGAGATAACAGACAATATCCTACAAATCCGTGCTAACCTCCTCAAAGCTAAAAGCATACAAAAGAGCTACGCTGATAAACATCGCAAACCGTTGGAATTTAATGTTGGCGATCATGTACTCCTCAAGGTATCCCCTTGGAAGGAAGTTGTTCGTTTTGGTAAGAAAGGCAAACTTGCTCCGCATTTTGTGTCACACCCTGACTTTTGCGGAAGCGTGATTATGGTGTGACTGTCTTAATATCATTGCATTCAATCATAACATCAACTATATGATAAAACCATAGATTTGTCATCCATTAAATCAGTTTAAAACATAACAACATTGTTTAAAACGTAGACTTCAAATTCAAGTTTTACAAACCTTACAAATTGTTTATGAGTTCACTAAGGACTCGTCAAAATATATTAGATGTAACAAAGGTTTGGAAGACGTGTCTCGTCCAGGAGTAAGACACACTGACCAAACCCAAAGACCATGGATGACAACTTTATTTCTATCGCAGCATAAAACTTCCAACGCCCGCCAGATCCACTTACTAATTCCCTGAAATACATGTAGTTTGAAAACATCAACAAAAGTTGAGCGAGTTCATGTGTTTAGTATGTGTGCACGAATCATCCTTGAAAACGTTTGTAAGTATGTATGTATGTATATATGCGTAAACTGGTATGAAGCAACAAGGAAAAACAGATCAATTAATGTGTAGCTAATACATTAATATAAGTGACATGGCATAGGAAGCACTCAATCCTGTATGCGTATTTCGTACCAGCCCCTCCGGCGGAACGACATAGTCACCACATGCGGCCAACTCGCAGGCCCATGGGTGGGGCTCGCAACACCCAATAGATCTATCACGCATGCGCCTCGGTCCTTATACAAGGATTAATGGTCTTAAGATAATGGCCTACCCATTCACGTGATCTAGCAGTACCTTTCCTTAGCTAATCATACCATTGTAATTGTTTGTAAGCAGTATGTAACATGTATTTCACCCCCGAAGTATAAAACTGAAAACAGTAAAAGAAAAGGGGGACATGAACTCACTGTTTTGCGTTCCTTGTATCCGATATAACTCAAAGCTTCCTCTAGAGCGCACGACTACCTACATGCGTACTACGGTCCATTAGACGAGCGGGTCGTGCCTTGACTTGGTAATGATTAGAGTCTTTGAGTTATATTTTCAAAGTGTTCAATATTATTCCAAGTTATAATTACTTGTTAAAATAATAATTATTTTAACTTGAATTATATTTTTAGGTTTTGGAATAACCGTTAAATAATATTTGTAATAATACTTCTCAAGTATTTAAATTCGTATTTCCTTCCCAAGGGTGGGGGATCTTATACATGTATATTCGTATTCTTGTATTGGTATAACTTGCCATGTGTTGGCGTCGTATTCCGGTGTGTACGTACTTTCTTAATAAATATCCAATATCTTCCCAAAACAATATATTTTCAAGTCTCACTTAGAAAATATGTATAAATTTATTTTGTCCAAAAATACTGTATTTCCAGAAAATATATATTTTTCCCAAAAATCATATATCTTCTAAATATTCTAGGAAAATATACTTTTACTTCCAAAAATAATATATTTTTCTCTTTGTCGGAAATATGATATGCAAAAATCATATTCTCATTTCTTTCGTATCCAAAATAATATTTACCAAAAATATATTTATGACGGTATTCTCCAGAATATTTTGTAAGTTACATTCTTGTGCGGTTTCACAATATTATGTGTGTAAATTGTATATTTATTCCTTAAGACATTTGCTATTATTTTGGATTGTAAATTCTTGGTATTTTGTTAAGTTATATTACATTAATCCTAAAATAATATAACTATTACACCAAGTATACAAATAATCACACAATGTGTCTTTAATGTAAATATATATTCAAAATACATATTTAGTTATTTTTATTTACAAAAACCAACCTCCGATACTTGTATTTTTGTAACAAAATCTATGGCAACGTTTATATTGAAAACCATGGTTAAAACTCACTTGTAAATACTTGTTTAGAAAATATTTTTCTAAGTGTTTGTATTTTTAGAAAATTTTGCCATGGTTTCCCCTGAAAATGGAGGTGTCCATGCTATCAAAGCATATCATTTTCTCTTCAAAAATTATCATCAAAAATCAACAATCAATTTACACTTACCAAGTGCTAAAACAAAGCTATCTACATAATGATCATGAACTTGAGTTTTCATAAAAACTTGTAGTAACTTGGTAGTATGTTTAGTAGACTTAGTTACCCCTTTAAAGTGTGTTTATTTCTTTAAAAATCCCATTCTTGGAAGATTTGAGTGTTTACAACTTGTTAGATGATTTTTCCAAAAATCATTCTTTTGAATTTTTCTTGTAAACAAAGTTTTCTTATACCTATTTCACCACTAGAAACATGATTAGTTTCTTTAAAAACTATGTTTATACAAATCTTGTGATTTAGCTTGGTTTCTTTGGAAAACTACTTTAGAAATTATCCACTCACAAGTCTTGTATCTTGTTTAAATCATCATCACATGAAAACAACTTTTTACTTTTCAAGTTCATGTAAACATAAGGTATGATGATCTTTGTTTTTCACATGATCATCGCATCAACTTACTAGATCATGTGTTTAATCACCATCTAGTAGGTTCCATATGATGTCTAACATCACTAACACTAGTAATCAATCAACAAGAAGCAAATAATTACAAATCAACAAGATTTCATATGTTTATAAGCTTATGTTAGAGATTCATGAATATGTCTTTTAATGTTCATCATGTTTAACAATGTTCATCACTTATTAACCAACTATATATGAAAGATCGAGAGATCATAAGGGCCTTACTACTAGCACAAGGCTAGGGAAGATCACTTGATGTTGATGATGACAAAAGTGTTGGATAAAAGCGATCGGGTGAGGTCCTTCAAGATCCAAGACCACCAAGCTTCTTTAATGACCTTCTTACACCTTAGAATGCACTTGGAATGGAGGGGATTGAGTTGCAAGTGATGGTGGGGGTGGTGCTTGCTCACGGCCGAAGAGAGGGAGAGAGGAAGGAGAGAGGTGAAGTAGATTAAGTGTGTGTGAGAATGAGGACTCAAGTCTTTCTTATAACCATCTTAAGTTTTTGTCCACTAGGTCTTATGTTCCTAATAGTACATGCACAATCTTTGGCATATCTTAGGAAGATTTAAGGAAATCTAGTGAGATTATGAAGATCAAAGTGTGGGGCCACACCCTTGATGCCGTAAATCATGAGGGGGGTTAAGTGTAACTTTAAATGGTAAGTTAGATAACTAAGTTAGATTTCAAGTATATTAGTTAGGTGTTTATGTGTATGAAGTGTTATACAGTGTGTTAGGGTGTTCGGGGATCATAACTAGTTCAGAAATAATAAAACAATGCTTCTAGTATAATTTTGGTGTTTCGGGTAATGTCTGGTTGTTCGGTTAGATACCGGTTCGTTAAAGTGTCAAACTATTCCATTTAGTGATCTTTAAGTACCCTTTTGTGACACTTTTAATTCCCGACACTTAGGAAAGCGTTCAGGACCATTTTGCCATATTTTTGCATGTTACTAGTTTGTTAAATTGCTGAACTTTGCTGAAATATGCAGAATTCTGCACTTAATGTGAGTTTTAGGCACTTTCCGGCACTTTAACTATCCCCTAGTAAAGCAGTTTTGTGGTCCTTACTTCCCTACACACTATACTAGTGTAAAACTTGGTTTCTGGCTCATACTGGGTCTCAAAACACTGTCTGACTATGTACTGAATATCGTCAGCATTTTTCTGAGTTATCCGCTAATTGTGCTAACTGTGCTTTGTGCATCATGTTTGTCAATAAAGTTTGCATGTGATAATGAGATGACGTTATGTAATATGTGATGCACATGTAAGTATGTTGCAGTAATCAGAAAGTAGTTTAAGTCACTAATTGTAATTCAGCACAGTCATTAAGCACTAATCAATATTAATTAATTGTACAGATGCATGCAAATTTTGACAGTTGTCACATTCTCCCCCTGTTAAGAAAATTTCGTCCTCGAAATTTGTACTAGCTTAACTCCTTAGGGTTACATGGTGCGTGTATGTGTATGAATAATACTGAGGTAGGTAACCCAAACCGAATCAAAACTTATTCAATTCAGGCGAATCCAAGGATATCTTACTATAATCGGAACCCAGCAGTTAAAAAGTATGTGTTTCAGGATTTGTTGTCAAAGATACAAGACGTATTGACGTATAGTCTAGTGTAATCCAGTTAAAAGGGGTTCCATAAAAGGGGAGTTTTGACCAATAGGATTCTCAAACAATCGGTCACAATATGCAAACGAGTTTTTCACAAACCATAGCATCCGCTAAATGAACCCAAAATCAACAACTTGAATATGAAAAAGATCTGTCAACTTTCGAATAAATAAATGGTAAGGATTAGTGTGTTGGCATTCTTGAATTGCGAAAATACACCGAATGAAATACAAGCGAATCTGATGTCTCATTGTCTTGATTTGTAGTTGCATCAGGAATGTTTAAATGACAAGTCAAACAAAAGTATATGTAGTTTTGTGTGAAACGATTGACCATGATTAACACAAGCTACAATTTGTAATGACACCACAAGGTGTCGTAATTGACATATTTCAACAATAGTAGTGATCGAACAAGTCCATCGTGCTTGGAATCAAAGGAAAGTGTATTGAAACAATTCTGAAAATTTAATTTAAACAACATCATGGGGTTTTCAATCGAATTTGGAACATCAAAGAACTACTGTTTCTGATTGAAGATGGAAAACAATAAACACTGCGAGATATTCAATTTGTAACGAAAGAATCGTTAGGAGGTACACCGTGATATGAAATGAATCTAGGTACCATTGTCTCAACACACAACTGTGTTGAGACCGCTTTAATAGTGACAAACAAAACGGATTTAGAACAATTAAATAGACAATTAAATCTGTGTATAGGGTGCGTAACTAAATTAGCGCAAACTTCAATTCTATGAAAGTATCACCGCAAGGTATCGAAACCAATCAAACGATTTAGTGGAGTCGTAGACCAACCAAATCTACTACGACTCGAAATGAAAGAATCTTTGCAAAAATATTTGAATATGATGCTCCCAATATATCATATGACGTCTTAAACTGAATATGCGAAATGGTAGTTGCATCACGTTAATTTTCTTCGCTGAGAGCGAACACACAATTGCTTCGATACTTGGTCATTTCTTCATTATAGCAATTGTGTGTTCGCTCTCAGCGAAGAAAATTAACGTGATGCAACTACCATTAAGGGGGAGTAGAGATGCAAACATCTACTCGCTAGAAGCAAAAGTGAAGATTTTAACAAAAGAAATTTGGGTACTTTCTGTTTGGTTAACTGAAATAGCATATATGTTAAGATAATGGGGTTTGCTTGAGTTAACAGGTGTGGTTCCTAAGCAACCTTCACGAGTTTTGACCTGGGTTCACAAAGGTCCTAAGTACATGTTTTCTAGGTTCTCAAAGTTTCGTATTTTGTGTAAAACTGTTTTATGCATCGTGTAGGAAACACCATTTTTATGTACGTTTAAAACAAGTTATTGTCCCACAATTTTCCCGGTATACTTTCTTCCTGAATTCACAGCTAATGACACTCGATCATCGATCAGTCGTGAAATAGTAGTTGAATCCTCACAGTTAGTTAAATAAGTAACTCGTTAATCCTTAGCAAGTGTCACCGACTCTTGTTGGTTAGCTCGTTCGGCTCCTGGTAGCTTGATGTTCGTACAAAAGCTATCGCCTTTCTTCTTAACAAGCAAAGTTGGGGTTACCCAAAGCGGGAAACTTGGTCTGTTATCTTCCTTCTCTATCAACTACTGAAGCTACACTGTTAATCCTTGCATCTCCGAAGGTGTATGTCGCTAAGGTGCATTAACAGCAGTTGCGGCACCCGGAATCAAATCGATGCAAAATTCGACTTGTCGCTGAGGAAATAATTCTGGCAAGTCTTCGGGGAAGACTTCAGGTTATTCCCTTATCACAGGAATATCTTCAAGTTTTGGTTCTTCGGTTCCCTTGTCCACGACATGAGCCAAGAAAACAACACATCCCTTACGCAACAACTTTCGTGCCTTCAAGCCATTTGGAAGCTGTAGGGGCGTAGTCTGCTTACCTCCACGAATCATGATTGTTGCTTCATTTGCCATCGGGGTGCGGGTAATAATCTCTACTCGGTTGCTCGATAACCAATCCATCCCAATTACCATCATGTCGAAGCTTCCCTTAAGCTAGTTCTATCGAGTACCGGATATCTATCTTACTTACTACTAAAACAAGTATATTCTGAAGCTAAAATTTGACAACAATGTCAAACAGCACAGACGCATAACATTGACTACTATGAGACGTACCGATGGCCAAGTTTGGATCCTGGCGTGCTCCCTAGCTCCGGTGTTAGACATTTTTCCCACGATCTTGTTTAATCTCCTGTGGGCAATCTTTCCTAAAGTGCCCCATGTCACCGCAATTATAACACCCTTGACCTCTCTTTCCACGTTTTGTCTCTTGCCAACACGTCTCCTTGCAGTGCCCCACTTTGCCACAGTTGTCACACTTTCCATTTTTACATCGCCCGGTATGATGACGTCGACACTTGTCGCATTTAGGTAGTTTACCCATGTACTCTTTTCCCTTTTTGGCCTTGTTGTTGTTATTTGTCTGGGTACCTTGCTTGAAGTTTCCGAACTTCCTCTTGTTATCTCCAGATGACTCCACATGTGTCTCCTTTTTCTCCTCAGAGGTTGAAAATCTTCCTAGTCTAACCGCTTCTTCAGTGAGCGTCACACTTAAGTCGATGACTTCAGCGATTGTTGGAGGTTTAGATGTTGTCACCAGGCTTAGTATCTGAGGTGCCAATCCCCCGATGAAGCATTCGATCCTCTTAAACTCTGGATCTACCATGTAGGGGACAACACGAGACAGGTCATGGAATCTCTGTACGTACTCAGCTATCTTTGGACCTTCCATCTTCAAGTTCCAGAATTCAGTTTCCAACTTCTGGATTTCTACTCTCGAACAATACTTCTTATGCATTAGTTCTTTCAGTTCATCCCATGTTAAAGCATACTCAGCAGTTTCGCCCAACGTCTGAACCTGCAGGTTCCACCAAGACAGAGCCCCATCTGGAAGCAGTCCGGAAATGTATGCGACCTGATGCTCTGGGGCACATTTGCTCAACCGCAAAACAGAATTCGTCTTCTCAACCCAGCGCACGAAGGCTAAGGCACCCCCGGTGCTGTCGAAATCCAGTGGCTTGCAGCCCAAAAACTGCTTGTAGGTGCAGCCTGCGATATAAGCAACATCATTCACGAGAGGCATTAGCAAAGCACACTTGGAAATGTCCAAACGTTCTTGTAATGTGTCTTAAGTAACTAAACATTACCATTGGGTGGGTTATTTCCTAAGGTACCTCCACTGCGTTCGGAGTGAAGGGCCTCGTGCTGTGCGATGGCCTGTGAGATGCGCTCTTGTATTTCCGCCTCTGTCGTCAGAAAAGGGGTGTTGGTATCGGTATTTCCTTGAATCGACATCTTCCTAGAAGAAGATCAGTTAGGTCAGGTCTTATTAAGGACACGAGCACACAAGCCTCTACTTAACGAATAAGACCTCAGAGGTGTATTTACATACGTATATAAGCAATCATATAACGGCACCATTATAGTACAACTTGTAGGTAGGAACATATTTAATGAGAACATAACAAGCAAGCACGTAGCATTATAATTATAGTACAATCATGCAAATCAACAACGTGCTTAGTGAGGACATGGCGACTGAGCTTTCATTGTTTACCGACCACAATCACATTGTTTGCAAGGTGCATTACATCAAAAGGGACACAGGGTCGCCCTACCCTTGTCCAATAAGTCTGTCGGTGTATCAAAATCAAGTGGTTATAAGTGGTCTTCAAAAGTCTCTACCATCTCGGCTTATTAGTAGTGTCTTTTCCCCAAAGTAATGCAATTTGCTTAAAAACCAAAAGCCAACTATACTGATGTCTGAGTTGGAGGAGTGAAGAAAAGCAAACTGCTAACATGCGTGAACTCCTCCTCGAGCTTGTATATATACGTCGAAGTAATTAACTGATCTTCTGCTTAATAGTAAAGAAACGGGCATCAATCCCTAAGAAGGTGCAATAGTAGCAGGTGAGTATGCCAAAGGAGACAGTGATGAATGTGGAGGATCAAAGTATACTGGCATAGATAGGGTGGGGGACTTGGTATCAGCTCGAGCTCCAAAACTCTACGACTCATATCCCCAAACTGTAGCTGATGTGCCAGGAGCAACTCATTCTGTGTATAGTCTCCATAATGTGAAGGATGGCAGGGGTCTGAAATCAGCATAATGTATGGTAGGATCCATCTGAATGGCTCGTCCATTGGTGAAGTATTGAAAGGAGCAAACGGTGCGGCCTGTGAGGTCGGGGAAAATGCTGCTGTAGCAAAAGGATCGTCATGCGGGTGCTGACCTGGAGTACCTTCCCGAGGTGCGGGTATGTCTTGAAAGAAAGCGATAGGCATGTTGGCGCAATGGACGTCGGTCTCCATAGGAGCAACATCAGCGGGTGAAGGTGCATAAACAAACGTCTCAACCAATAAGGAGATCATCAGATGCATGTACTGGGTCAAGTATAAGGGGTGCAATCTCTGGTAAACCAAAAGAAACAGGGTCATGATCAAGCAAGGGCTCAGGATCAGCAGGTGCAACATCAAGCTGACCCAAAAGGAACAGGAGCTGGCTCAGGAGCAGGCTCTGGGTCGTGTAAGGGTGTGGTGCCTCGAGGAGGTGATAGTGCAGCAGTCATAGCGGCGTCGTCGTCTGAGTCAGTAGTAGAAAGTTGTAATCCAGCCGTCTGTAAGGCTGCAAATGTCACAGACTCAAAGGAGTCTGAAATCGAGTGTACACTAGAATCAGAGGATAGCTTGATAACAGGGGTCTCAAGAAGTGAATTTAGTAACAACGTTCTCGTCCTTGGTCAGCATATCAGGATCACTCTCAGTGTCTGACGTAAATATCTCCGGCGCAGATGCAATCTCATTATCTGTGGCGGTGGCCGTAGGGTTATCAATGTCTGATATCTCGCTTTCTAAAATAAAGTGACATGTGTGCCGGTACATAATAGTCATAGCATGTATATCCATAGTAATCACTAACAATTAGTGTATGCAAACAAGGGTAATTTATCATGTAATCATGTATTCACATTATTCTTCATGAAACTTTCTATTCTTCCTAGTCTCCCAGACTAACCCACCTAGTCTCCCAGACTAACCAACCAGTCTCCCAGACTACCTAGCCTCCCAGACTAAACACCCAGTCTCCCAGACTAAAACACCCAGTCTCTCAGACTGAAACACCCAGTCTCTCAGACTAAACTTCCCAGTCTCTCAGACCGACCTCCCCAGTCTCTCAGACTGAACTATAAACATAAATTTTGAAATGTGTTTTGTGGCTTTGTTTGTAAAAATGTTTGTTTTTGGGATCTGGACGTTTTGTGTATGCAATGAAAACATGTTTGAAAACATTTTCGTGAGGGCCCTAATGATCATAGTCTAGACTCGAGAGAGAATCCTAGTTCGCTACGATCGAAGCTCTGATACTAAGCTGTCACACCCTGACTTTTGCGGAAGCGTGATTATGGTGTGACTTTCTTAATATCATTGAATTCAATCATAACATCAACTATATGATAAAACCATAGATTTGTCATCCATTAAATGAGTTTAAAACATAACAACATTGTTTAAAACGTAGACTTCAAATTCAAGTTTTACAAACCTTACAAATTGTTTATGAGTTCACTAAGGACTCGTCAAAATATATTAGATGTAACTAAGGTTTGGAAGACGAGTCTCGTCCAGGAGTAAGACACACTGACCAAACCCAAAGACCATGGATGACAACTTTATTTCTATCGTAGCATAAAACTTCCAACGCCCGCCAGATCCACTTACTAATTCCCTGAAATACATGTAGTTTGAAAACATCAACAAAAGTTGAGTGAGTTCATGTGTTTAGTATGTGTGCACGAATCATCCTTGAAAACGTTTGTAAGTATGTATGTATGTATGTATGTATGTATGCGTAAACTGGTATGAAGCAACAAGGAAAAACAGATCAATTAATGTGTAGCTAATACATTAATATAAGTGACATGGCATAGGAAGCACTCAATCCTGTATGCGTATTTCGTACCGACCCCTCCGGCGGAACGACATAGTCACCACATGCGGCCAACTCGCAGGCCCATGGGTGGGGCTCGCAACACCCAATAGATCTATCACTCATGCCCCTCGGTCCTTATATAAGGATTAATGGTCTTAAGATAATGGCCTACCCATTCACGTGATCTAGCAGTACCTTTCCTTAGCTAATCATACCATTGTAATTGTTTGTAAGCAGTATGTAACATGTATTTCACCCCCGAAGTATAAAACTGAAAACAGTAAAAGAAAAGGGGGACATGAACTCACTGTTTTGCGTTCCTTGTATCCGATATAACTCAAAGCTTCCTCTAGAGCGCACGACTACCAACATGCGTACTACGGTCCATTAGACGAGCGGGCCGTGCCTTGACTTGGTAATGATTAGTGTCTTTGAGTTATATTTTCAAAATGTTCAATATTATTCCAAGTTATAATTACTTGTTAAAATAATAATTATTTTAACTTGAATTATATTTTTAGGTTTTGGAATAACCGTTAAATAATATTTGTAATAATACTTCTCAAGTATTTAAATCCGTATTTCCTTCCCAAGGATGGGGGTATCTTATACATGTATATCCGTATTCTTGTATTGGGATAACCTGCCATGTGTTGGCGTCGTATTCCGGTGTGTACGTATTTTCTTAATAAATATCCAATATCTTCCCAAAACAATATATTTTCAAGTCTCACTTAGAAAATATGTATAAACTTATTTTGTCCAAAAATACTGTATTTCCAGAAAATATATATTTTTCCCAAAAATCATATATCTTCTAAATACTCTAGGAAAATATATTTTTACTTCCAAAAATAATATATTTTCTCTTTGTCGGAAATATGATATGCAAAAATCATATTCTCATTTCTTTCGTATCCAAAATAATATTTACCAAAAATATATTTATGACGGTATTCTCCGGAATATTTTGTAAGTTACATTCTTGTGCGGTTTCACAATATTATGTGTGTAAATTGTATATTTATTCCTTGAGACATTTGGTATTATTTTGGATTGTAAATTCTTGGTATTTTGTTAAGTTATATTAAATTAATCCTAAAATAATATAACTATTACACCAAGTATACAAATAATCACACAATGTGTCTTTAATGTAAATATATATTCTAAATACATATTTAGTTATTTTTATTTATAAAAACCAACCTCCGATACTTGTATTTTTGTAACAAAATCTATGGCAACGTTTATATTGAAAACCATGGTTAAAACTCACTTGTAAATACTTGTTTAGAAAATATTTTTCTAAGTGTTTGTATTTTTAGAAAATTTTGCCATGGTTTCCCCTAAAAATGGAGGTGTCCATGCTATCAAAGCATATCATTTTCTCTTCAAAAATTATCATAAACAATCAACAATCAATTTACACTTACCAAGTGCTAAAACAAAGCTATCTACATAATGATCATGAACTTGAGTTTTCATAAAAACTTGTAGTAAATTGGTAGTATGTTTAGTAGACTTAGTTACCCCTTTAAAGTGTGTTTATTTCTTTAAAAATCCCATTCTTGGAAGATTAGAGTGTTTACAACTTGTTAGATGATTTTTCCAAAAATCATTCTTTTGAATTTTTCTTGTAAACAAAGTTTTCTTATACCTATTTCACCACTAGAAACATGATTAGTTTCTTTAAAAACTATGTTTATACAAATCTTGTGACTTAGCTTGGTTTCTTTGGAAAACTATTTTAGAAATTATCCACTCACAAGTCTTGTATCTTGTTTAAATCATCATCACATGAAAACAACTTTTTATTTTTCAAGTTCATGTAAACATAAGGTATGATGATCTTTGTTTTTCACATGATCATCACATCAACTTACGAGATCATGTGTTTAATCACCATCTAGTAGGTTCCATATGATGTCTAACATCACTAACACTAGTAATCAATCAACAAGAAGCAAATAATTACAAATCAACAAGATTTCATACGTTTATAAGCTTATGTTAGAGATTCATGAATATGTCTTTTAATGTTCATCATGTTTAACAATGTTCATCACTTATTAACCAACTATATATGAAAGATCGAGAGATCATAAGGGCCTTACTACTAGCACAAGGCTAGGGAAGATCACTTGATGTTGATGATGACAAAAGTGTTGGATAAAAGCAATCGGGTGAGGTCCTTCAAGATCCAAGACCACCAAGCTTCTTTAATGACCTTCTTACACCTTGGAATGCACTTGGAATGGAGGGGATTGAGTTGCAAGTGATGGTGGGGGTGTCGCTTGCTCACGGCCGGAGAGAGGAAGGAGAGAGGTGAAGTTGATTAAGTGTGTGTGAGAATGAGGACTCAAGTCTTTCTTATAACCATCTTAAGTTTTTGTCCACTAGGTCTTATGTTCCTAATAGTACATGCACAATCTTTGGCATATCTTAGGAAGATTTAAGGAAATCTAGTGAGATTATGAAGATCAAGGTGTGGGGCCACACCCTTGATGTCGTAAATCATGAGGGGGGGGGGTAAGTGTAAATTTAAATGGTAAGTTAGATAACTATGTTAGATTTCAAGTATATTAGTTAGGTGTTTATGTGTATGAAGTGATATACAGTGTGTTAGGGTGTTCGGGGATCATAACTAGTTCAGAAATAATAAAACAATACTTCTAGTATAACTTTGGTGTTTCAGGTAATGTCCGGTTGTTCGGTTAGATACCGGTTCGTTAAAGTGTCAAACTATTCCGTTTAGTGATCTTTAAGTACCCTTTTGTGACACTTTTAATTCCCGAGACTTTGGTGTTTAAGTACCCTGTTCGGGGATCATAACTAGTTCAGAAATAATAAAACAATACTTCTAGTATAACTTTGGTGTTTCGGGTAATGTCCGGTTGTTCGGTTAGATACCGGTTCGTTAAAGTGTCAAACTATTCCGTTTAGTGATCTTTAAGTACCCTTTTGTGACACTTTTAATTCCCGAGACTTAGGAAAGCGTTCAGGACCATTTTGCCATATTTTTGCATGTTACTAGTTTGTTAAATTGCTGAACTTTGCTGAAATATGCAGAATTCTGCACTTAATGTGAGTTTTAGGCACTTTCCGGCACTTTAACTATCACCTAGTAAAGCATTTTTGTGGTCCTTACTTCCCTACACACTATACTAGTGTAAAACTTGGTTTTTGGCTCATACTGGGTCTCAAAACACTGTCTGTCTATGTACTGAATATCGTCAGCATTTTTCTGAGTTATCCGCTAACTGTGCTAACTGTGCTTTGTGCATCATGTTTGTCAATAAAGTTTACATGTGATAATGAGATGACGTTATGTAATATGTGATGCACATGTAAGTATGTTGCAGTAATCAGAAAGCAGTTTAAGTCACTAATTGTAATTCAGCACAGTCATTAAGCACTAATCAACATTAATTAATTGTACGAATGCATGCAAATTTTGACAGTTGTCACATTTTGTAAGTCCATTCAAGATACTCGAGAGGATTGGCAAAGTGGCGTACCGGTTAGACTTACCTCAAGAACTCAACAACGTTCATCCAGCGTTTCATGTTTCGAATCTCAAGAAATGTCTAGCTGATGAATGACTTCAAGTTCCACTCGACGATCTCCAAATCACCGCGACCCTACATTTCTTGGAAAACTGGTCGAAATCATGGATCGAGGAACTAAGCAGTTAAGGCGCAGTCAATTCCCATAGTCAAGGTTCGATGAGAAGGTAAACGTGGCGCTGAATTCACTTGGGAACTCAAAAGTGCTATGAAGACCAAGTATCCACACCTTTTCATTGAGTCTTCCTATTAAACAAATTTGGGGCGAAATTTCCTAGAGTAAGGGAGACTGTAACATTCCACAATTATTGTATTATTCGTTTCCAGGTTTTTGTATTCAATCATTGTAATCCGACACTTATGATTGTAATGGAATTCATTTTATTTATTTTTTTCTTTCTTAATAATTGTTCAAACAAACATAGGTGTCATTTATATAATCATCAAGACACGTTTAAATCATTCGAAAACCAACTTATGTTGTGTAAATTCGATATTCGAGACCCAATTAATCAACTATTGTGTCATACTATGTTTATAAATTATGTTGGAAACTCATATTTACACAAATAACAAACAAGAAATGCATAAAACAAACAAGCCTATTACATTAGGCCTAAAAATAAAATATATGTATATATATATATATATATATTAGTGGGCCAGTTTTCAACTTTCCATATTTCTTTCATCACCTTAAACCCTAATCTCTCACCTATAAATACCACACTCATTCCACCACTTTTCTTTGTCATTTCTTAAAGAATTCTTCTCTTTTGAAAGTGAGTTTCATCTCCTTTCACCTTCTTCTCTTCTTCTTGTTTTTCTTTGTGTTTTCATACTTCCCCATATTGGAGAAATCCTTATGGAATGTCACCAAACGTTTACCATGGTAAACAAAGATGGTGCATCACTAAAATAAGGACCAATCTTGGGTTTTCTTTTACATGTTTTTAATCTTTAATTAAGTCATTTCCATCTTACATTACTAACCATAATCAATTATTAAAATACCTAACTTAATATTGTCTAACACTTTATTATATGTCTAACATTACTAACCTTGCTAACTTCTTTAAACATGCTTAATCACTAACATTTTATTCATGCTACTAACCACTAACCCCTTTAATTTTGTTTCTAACTCATTTAGTCTTGCAATTTAATTTTGGTAAATTCATTCATTTATTCTTGCAATTAATTATTATTATTACCAAAATCATTATGGGCTAAAGACACACACACACACACACACACACATATATATATATATACATACATATAAATATTAAACCTAGCTATGACACCAACCAATTTATGGTGAAAAGTTGTGTGCAAAGGTAAACATTTATCTTAGACCAAATTCCTCACACTTGGACTTCTAGTGGGTGAAATAGTACCCACGAAATACATATAAATTAATAGTGTCTAAAGTGATTGTTTAGTCAAGATAATATTTTTATGTATTTTCATATATTATTATTATTATTATTATTATTATTATTATTCATTTCTTATTCAAATCCCATTTACATTCCAACTTCTAAATCCTTGTACTTACACACCTAGTTCATCCGTGTTAGGATAATTTGGTGCTTCAACCTCTCATGACGATCATCTCACGTTTGTGGAAACCACTTGCAAACAGTGAGTACACTCGATCCCATTTTCCGTTTATTACTCTTTGGGTGCAACATTTACACTTTATACAAATCACGCAATCACAATTAAACTTGTTATATTCACACTCTATCCATTCAAACATAAGACTTGTATTGTTCTTGTTATCTCGCATGCTATGTATACTTGTGTTTATATGCTCATTAACTTTCTAGCCTACCTTAACAATTATAATGCTATAGGGTTAACGCATCGCCCTATTCTTGTGGTATTGTTAAGTAATCTATTTTACACCATTGTCGTTTCGACGACATTGGTAATCACAATTGCGTTAAACTTTGGTTTGACATATAATTTACACTTGTTAATATGTTAGTAACATTATATGTAAATTTTCATGTTGGATACGAGTAAACTTTTTCATTATTATGTTATGTTATCAAACTTGTATACTCGTCAACTTTTGTTGATCATTATTTTAATTCATGTTGTAGTTCGGTAGTTGTTGTTGATGAAGAAACTTATTTAGGGTGGATTAGATACACACCTAAAGTTAAACTTACGTATTTGTTACGTGTTTTAAATTTGTTGTAGTTTACATGTATTTTCATTTTAGAATTTATGAAATTTGAATAATATTGTCACAATTAGTGTTTTAAAGTCTCTTGCAATCTTGTTTTTGTCTCACTCCGATGTTTCCACCATCGATTGGGGTGTGACAATCTGCTTGAGATTGGATACCGCAACACCCAGCTGTTTCGTCAAATCTTCAAAATGTTGTTTTTGGGCATCATCCAATTTAATGAGTGTGTTTCTGTGGCTGTATCTTAGTAGTTTGTGGTAGATATGTGCCCATTTTATGGTACAAAGGTATTAATTTCATTCCTCATGAATGATTCACTAAAACTGCTGATAGGTGAATCAATTTCTTGATTTACAACAGGGCTAGCTAGCTTGATGTTCTGAAACATGATGTGAAGAAGTAACATCAGTTTCAAATTGATGATTTTGTGTTTCAGCAAGGTTCTCAAGGACCTCATCTTCTTGAGTAACCTGTGTTTTGGCTAATTTAGAGGAGGCGACAGAGGATTTTATGAATTTTAGGGGTGTAGAAGACTTTTCTACAATATGCTTCTGCCTCTTTTTGGTAGTTTATGTTGTTGGTTTCTCAGGGGTGGGTTGTTCCCTTTGGTCAGCAGGAGCAGTGGGCTGAGGGGAGTGTGGTTCATCAACTTCTGGCTGTGCGGGATTGTCATCCTGCACTGGCTCAACCTCCTTTTCAATTTCAGGCTTTGTTTTGAGTTTTCCCATTCTTGTAAAAGTTTATGCATAAAGAGATGTAATGGGAAGAACTTCACCCCTTTGAAGAACTTCATCAGACAATTCTTGTTGTAAATTGCTATAATGAGTTTGGGGTACATTAAAAACTTTGTTGATGAAATAACATTTGAACATAAGTCTTTAACATTTTGTTTTGAAAGTCTGAATTTAGAACCAGTCAATATAAAATAGGCGATGTATTATGTAGATTGAGGAACTTCATTCCATGTACTTGATTTACCTGAAAGGCTTAGGGTGTGGAATTAAAACTTGTGACCAACATAACAATCTTTCTTGTCATATGTGGCATACTTTGTTGAGCCAAAGTATCCTTCTTTAACAAACTCCACATCCATTATTGATTTATCAAAATTTTCAACTCTAATAGTATCATTCAGTTGAAGCTGAAGCTTGATGGATAAAATATAAGGAGTCACAGCAATAGGTTTTCTTCCGATTGTACCACAATAGCCAACACTTCTCCTTTCTTCTTAGTTGTAAACTTGGCTGTTAACCAAAGCTCTCTCAAAGTAGTTTCATAGATAAATGGATTCACAGTGAGTGCATGATAGAATGAAGATTTATTAATTAGATCAACGTATATGTAATATTGAGGGTGACCTTTTTCTTTAGTTAGAAAGGGAAGAAGGTTGTGAGAAGGTTGAAAAGCTAGGTTAGCCATGACTACAGAAATGGGGGTTATACACACACTTCAAAAGAAATTAGAAGTCAAGATTTGCAACTAATCTGAAGGCAACTGTGAAAGTGATAATGTTGATCCAAGTCATTATGAGAGTATATATAGGACAAATGTGATGGTCACAGTTGTACTGCAGCAGTTTAGTGTAAAATGATGTAAAAACACTGTTTTTTATTGTGATGCTTCAAAAGAATGTTTTTAAAATCCACGCTTGCGGATTTGCAGATATGCTTCCATCTGTGCTTGATTTGTCACCCTGGCCACTATTTTGACTCACTGGCAGCTTTTGTACCATTTTTATCAACTCCTTTTGGTTCTCTGCCAGTACTTTCAATTTAGCACTTTGATCAGACCTCCCATGCTTGTACTGATGAAAAAACAGAAGTATGTTTTTTTTTTCTGTTTTGGCCATTTGCTTGTACTAGATACCTTCCCGTGTATTGACTTATTGATTATTTTAGCTTCAACTATATTGTGTACTCCATAATATCCTGCTGATTCATAGTAGTTGGATTCATTACAAGTATATAAATCTGGCCTTTCTTGAAGATTTTCCATATTTAACCTTTTGTTTTTTTCAAAAGCAATGACCTTGTGGCAGTCTTCTATGCTATGGTTAATTCTTTCACAAATGTTGCAGAACTTTGTGCTCTTTTAATTTTCCTTCTTTTTGAACCAGACTTAGATTTGGCTTTAATGTTTTGGCACGGCTCAGCAGTTTTGGATAAAATTGCTGGAGAATAAGCACTAGGTACCATTCTCTCTCCAGATGTTACACAAATTATTTGTTTGAAACTTTTATCAACACAAGTTTCGTTCAACCATTTAGAGGTGTGGTGATCAACATTTGAGTGATCTGATCCAGTAGTTTCATTCTGATCATGGTGTTTTGGGTATAATCAATAGGTTCTTGTGTGTGATTGTAACCTATACCAAGCTTAACATTGCTTTGCGTTTATTGATTTAACAAAATTTCAAACCCTTTGCATGATTCTACCCATTTTTGACAATTTACTTGGGTAGAATCATAACATTCTTGATATTTTGAAAGCAATGACCCAATTTGTGTGTTATAAATAGTTGTTTCATGTTTTAGATTTGAAATAATTTGGTCATTTTCTTTCAAAATTTCTCTGTGTGACTTAATGGTTTGATTTAAACGAATTTTTTATTTTTCACAATTTTATCTTAGCGTGATGTTCACAACCTTAATATCTTCAAATGCTTTGATGCATTGTTCAGAACAAAATACTTGTAATATGTTTAGATAAATCTCAACAGTCTATGAATGACAACATTTGTTGACACACTGTGTGTTATAATGCTAAATCCAGTAGTTTCACTAGTGCTTTGGTCAGAGGACTCACTAAGAGTTTCTATAGCTACTAATGCTAGATTTTCGTTGCCTTGACCCATAACAATCATTCCAAAATGCTCATCATTCAAATCCCCTGGAAGTCTACTCTAATTTACAAAGCTTTAAGTTAAAAAGCTTTGTTGAATGGTTTCTGGTTCAGGGCGACAACAGTTTGTGAAACTGCTGGTAAAGAAGACTAGGATTGACTTTGTGATTGTGATGGCATCTGGATATATGCTTGAGGTTGTTGGGACAATCCATTTATATATTTGTGTGCCATTTGAGTTGGACCATGTGCTAGGTGTGCAGTGCATTTTGTGGATGGACCAAAAGCACTTCGTGAAGAGTTTTGATATGCATTAGAAGAATATGGTTGTTGTTGCCCAATAGTTGATTCAGAATGAATCATTTGATTAGGCTATGTCACAAATGATGTGGGGTTCTCTGCAGAACCTCTACATTCCCTGACAAGATGACCTAATCTATGGCATTTGTACCATTTAACTTTGGACTTATCCCTCTCAAATTTACCCTTACCCTCTAACCCTAGAAATCCTCTACCAGTTTTGTTGTAAAATTTGTTTGTTCTGATGCTCAAAAGTGCAAGCTAGTCAAGAAGATCAAATTCCTCTTCATCAAATAGGGACCATGGGTCCTTGATCATTTGTTACTATGCAAAATTTTGGTTTCCATCAGATTGTGGGTTGGTCGATGAATTAAAACCAGTAGTTATGTCAACAAAGTGATCATAATCCTGGTCACCCAAACTGCTGGTTGATGAAGATTCATTTTGACTAAATAAAGCAATATTCCCAAATGAATAATCATCAGCAACCTTTCCAACTGATAATAACTTTTGTTTTTGGTATATTTATCTCTCAATTGTGAAGAGTTTACCATGAAGTTGTGTCAGGGTTAGTTCCTTGAAACCAACAAAGTTTATCCAAACAATTGCTATTGTATCCCACTTGTCAGGGAGAGATCTTAACAATTTGTGACTCAGAGCAACATTTGTGAATGTTTCATTAGGGATCCTTAACTCACTAATTAAGCAATTGAATCGCTCAAACTATTGAGTCAGAGATTCTCCCTTAATATGGGTGAATGTTTCATATTGTTGCTTCAAAAATTCCATTAGATTTTTATGTACTTCATATGTACCACTAAATTGTTTGTTCACAGCTTCCCATAATTCTTTGTCATTCTCACAGTGGAGCAATCCAACATAGATTTCATTGGGTAAAGCCATGGCCAGTATACATTGACATTTGGTTGTTCGGTACTCGGTATAGATGGAACATACGGACCAAATACCACAGACCTCCAGCAACCTGTGTTCTACTGGGATAAGTGTTGGCACAACCTTTGTTTCCATATTTTGAATTCATGGCGAACGAGCATCGTAGGCTTGTTTGTCGATTCGGTATTATGAGGATCATGAGTGATTGACATCTCTTTGAATTCTATAGAGAATTACTCTGAAATAGAGTATCAAAACAATTTAATGTTTCGGAAGGTCTAATGCTTCTCAAGTCCTTTTTATCTCATAATTAGTTATCAATATGAGTTGGTTGATGTTCTGAATCAACAATTAAGTCAATTCAGTGTAACCTTGCTCTGATACAAATTGTTGGATCTGAGAGTTAGTGAATTGTGTGAGTTTTTGATAAAACAATTGCTAAATTAATAAGTAATCAAACAATTTGAGACAATAAACACATCATCATAAACATTGTTGGATTTGGGAATGATTGTCAATAATTCATATATTATTCATATGCCAATTACAATCACTTGTACAAGATTGTACTCCCCCACTAGAAGAACTCTCTCTCTTAGGTTCTTATGTTTTTTTAGTTCCTAAGGTTAGTTCACTGAACTACAGAGTGAACTATATATAGAGGAGAGAACTGTTGGTGACATCACCATGAGAGTAACCCTAAACAACCCTAGTAATTGTGTGACTACCAGAAGTTACGCAAAACTATTGGACAGTTGAAATAAACTACAAGGAAACAAAACTACTAGATAATACAATGCAAACAACATGGATTCCTAAATTGCTAGTGCAAACCAACACTTTTAGGAATCTAGTACTTCTGGTCTTCATTTGACTTGTTAACCTGGTCTTCTGGTCTTTCGTCTTCATTTTGTTGACTTTTGACTGTTGACTAGTTGACCAACACTTTCATTCTAGCTCGTTGTACTTGTTGTTTTGTATCTTTAGGCAACAGTTCTTGAGACCAGTAGTTTGGGTGGTTGTTTGAATAACTTTCAAGCGAGGTAAACTTTTGTACGTTTTGACTTATAATCCAACTTATTCCTTCAGGTTGGGAGATGGTTTTCCCCTGGGTTTTAGCTTTCATCATCAGCAGCTCCTACATAACCTAACATGTTGTTACTTTGTGATGAAGTTGTTTGTACTCGGTTTTTTATTGCTTGTTTGATTCCTGTGAACTGGGTTTTACTTATTTGGTTACCTAATTGAACCTTTTCCTTATGTTCACGGCTTTGGTTACTTTATGACTTTGTGTCGATGAAGATGATACTTGGGTGTTTACCCGAGACTGTTTTGTCAAAGAGATTTGATGTATTTGTTTAAACGACATTTTTTGGTACTGCATGGCCCTGTTGTCTTGGTAAAGATGGTTTGATTGTCATAAAAGAGTGTGGCAATGATGGTTCTTCAGTTTTGGCGTGACACTTGTTGTTGAAGCCTTTCTGAAGCTTCTAATCTTGATTTGTTTGATGGTGTATGTTCGGTTATGGCTGTGAGAACATGCATTTTCATCTACATATTATCAGTTTGCAACATTTAGTTACTATGGACTGTTGTGCATATGTATGAGCAGAACCATATTATTTATTTACGTATTATCAATTAGCAACATGTTAATGCGTTGGTTGTTTGTACCCGATGCTTATGTGTTGGTTTGTGTTTCTATTGGTTGTACTTTGTGCTTATTGAGTTGTATTTGTTGTGGGAAATTAAGCTGGTTTTTTATGTTGTTTGGCCTCATTTAGAAGCTATATTATCAGGAAATTTATTATCGGTGAAGATGACTTTGTGAACATCTGAGATTGACTGTATTGTATGGGTATGTTGGCTATGATGGTACACGCCATTTGACATGACAATGTTTATTGTAGTCGTGCCATGTCTCTGAGCATTAATAGTTTTTCATGCACTTGACATGTTGCTAATTGATAATATATAAATATGTATGTTTAAAGTTGGTAATTATGCTATTGTCGCGTAACGTGTAAACAAGTTGTGATGTCTAATATATTAGTTTGCTAAAATGTGATGATTTGGTACAAGCAACCAGTAAAACTAAGATTTCTGAGCCTACCAAGTCGATATTACGAACACGTTAAACACGCTAATGTTTACATCAAATTGTTATTGCCTCTTTTATATATTTTTCCTTTTTTATAAGTTTATATGAGGTTTACATTTTTTTTTTTTGCGATGAAGATTCAGGTATTACGTGTTTTCGTGACCGACCTAACATCAAAGAAGTGTAAGGCTAAAAGTGATGTGTACGACGAGCCTTTTGTTTCCTTATAGAATATTAGCTCACATTGTTTTGTGTTGTTTTTAATTAAAAATATATTCTAATATATGCTAAATTTATAGGTTTATAATGCCAAGTTCGAACGAAGAAATTAACGTTTTTGAACAACTTAAGTGTGTACTCGAAGAATTCGTTGAGTCGAACCATAGGATTAAGGAAACACTAGAAGAACTAACCTAACGAATAGCGAAGATACATGAAAACCAAATTGAGCTACAAGTTGAAATAAACGTGCTTTATGCGCGTTTTGCTCAGTCTAACAATGCTAATAAAAGTTAATATGTTTAGATATATTTATTATTTTAATCATTGATTGTTAAATTTCGTAATAGTTTTTATTAACGATCAATGCTGTAATCCAATGTCTTCGATTGTACCTTATATACTATGTTGACAAATTAACATATCTGCTAACAAACCCGTTCGCGAAGCGACGAGGCTTACTCTAGTTAAGTACTCGTTATCACTTATCATTATCATTATCATTATCATTATCAAATAGACTAGTGGTGATGATCGCACGTTGTCGCGGGTTTGTTACGTCAGGAGAATTCGGTCGGTATTGTTCGGTTCATATGGTACCGTGACTTGGTATAACAACCAAAAGAGAAACCCCAAATCAATTACCATTAGCAACTAAAAGAGAAAACACAAAAAGGTTATATGATTGAAATGATATCAACATGTGAAAGAGAACACAAAAAAAAGTTATATGACTGAAACGATACCAACACGTGTTCGGTTCACTTTGACCAAAATAATAAAAACGGTTTGTTTCGGGTCGACTCTTAGACTAAAACCGAACCGCCCATGTTATCATTACTATTATTATTATTATTATTATTATTATTATTATTAAATATAGAGAATAAATTGTTCTATTTCATGTTCAAATAAATTTGACAATTATGATGTTTGATTATCTGTTAAACAAGAAGGAGCAAATCCAAATACCATCTCTGGCAACATATTCTATTAAAAATGATCCACAACACCAGTTCAAGACACATAATAATTGATATATTATTAATAATACAATGATCCTCAGTATGCCTTTTTTATATTATTAATAACACAAGTGCTAGAACATGTTAATATATGTGGAGTCAACTATCAATCCATTGGCTAATCCAGACCCTTATAAGGATTTTGATGAAGTTCTGTTATCTTTGTTAAAGCCAAACTTGAAAACTCATGGCAATCTGAGTCTACAAAAAGGCAAGCCACATAAGCATCCTAATCGAAACTTGAAGGAAATAACTTAAGGTATGCAATGACTACACGTCTAATGTGCAAAAATTTATTTAGAATGGGAAACACGAACATCTGTACACACATACATCCACACAATCTATTTAATGTTGATGAACGCATATACTTATTTACGGATAAAGAACATGGTTTGAAGTGACGACCTTATTTGTTTCGCCATATGCAAAATATGTTCCTCGGATTCAATCACATTCAATCACACTGGAACCTGCTAACACAGAACGTTTCTGCTTCCTGATACACGTTTGGTTTGACAACAGAAGAGAAAAAGTTGTATACTAAAACATTATAATAGCTAATATGAAACTTGATAGTCCGCGTCACATACATAATGGAAAAAGTGTGAATAATGCATAGGGAGCGATATAGATACATCCGAAGGCTGACTCAACGTCATCACTAACCTCGCTTCTTCACTTTCTCCGCCTTCGTCTGAACTCTCTCTCTAAGGTCAGCTCCCATCTGGCTAAGATCCAGCTCCCACTCTTTCTTTCTCCTTTTCAATCTCCCTCTTTTCTTCTTTCAAAACTCTTACACCTATTTTGATAATCTCCTAAACATACACATGCATCAGCTTCAAATGTACAATCGATCACTTTAATTACTTCAATTTACACGTATTTTGCTACTTAATTTCATGTTTTTGTTGAGGTTGAAAGGAAGATCTGTACTTGTGTTGTTTCGAACAGTTGTTAGCTCACTTTTGACTTATTTCTCATGCAGTTTGGGGTACCAAACAACTCGAAAGTGACTACCTTGATGCTGCACTTATTACTAAAATGCAAATCCATTTAACGGAACCTGAAGGTAACATCCTTGTTTTTTTTAACGGGTCAAGAATAAATTTATCATGGAGTTAACTGTCATTTTCGTCCATGTAGTTTGTCCAATTATATGCCAATTCATATCAAATTTCAAATTTGTACCATTTTCGTCCCTAACATTCTTGAAACATGCCAGTTCCGTCCAAAAAAGCATGAGTTAACTACCATTTTCGTCCCTGTGGTTTGTCCAATTATTCAATTCAACCTTAGTTTTTTGGATGAAAGTGGCATGTTACAAGAATGTCAGGGACGAAAATGGTACAAATTTAAAATTTGGCCTGAACTAGAATAATTGGACAAACCTTGGGGACGAAAATGACAGTTAACTCTTTATCATGCTTGCAAGTGTCTCTATGAGAGAGTGAAAGGATTATGCAAAAGTGTACCCGAACTTATTATATTACCAGTTTATAGTGCACTCCCTAGTGAAATGCAATCCAGGATTCTCGAGCATGCGCCTCCTGGTAAAAGAAAAGTGGTTGTTGCAACTAACATTGCTGAAGCATCATTGACCACAACACAAGTAGTCGTTGTTAAACAATAAATCATCATTATCATCGTCATTAATTATCCCTATTTAGTTAAGTTATATAATAACCCGAGGTCTTAAGACCTGTAAATCAAGAACCGTACATAGCAATTCACCTGCATCATTCCTAATGACACACCTTCAACCTTTTCTTCCTCATTTTTGAAAGGAAGGTTGGCTAATATTTCAAACTTTGTGGCCCTCAGTCTAAGGTCATGTTGATCATTATTTGAAATACAATTTCATGCAAACTCTTAATCCCTTCTCTTATTTAACTTACAGAGATCAAAACAACTTTCAATGTTTTAAATCAAAGCTTGTAAACAACATTCTGACCTAACTTCTGTAGATTAAAGGTTGTGTTCATTAAATACTTACTTTAATGATAAAAACATAATCTTATTTACTATAATGTTTTTGCCAGCTACTCATGTCAAAATGTTGTAAGCAAAGATGTTATTTGGTGGTGTGCTAATATATTATGACAAAAATTCAAGGACCAACCCTGCTCGCATCGATAGACGTTGAGAGTCGTTTCTTTGTTCCTTCCATCAAGTTTGTTGTGCAGAAAACAATCATTGCTAAGGATGCAAGCAAGTTATATCCACCAAACAAAACAGTATTACTACTACTTATCATAACTTCTGGTTCCTGTTCTCTACTAACAAATGCACTTTTGATCTTCTTTTTCAAGTCGTTGATGTCACACGTAACCTGATATATGCAAGTAAACCCACACAAAACCGATATAAATTTCAACAAAACTAAATAAACCATAAAATTTAATAACACTTACCTCGTGGGGACACGTGGCTTGATTCTTCCCCTATCGCTGTTCTCACTTCATCTGCCTCTTGTTACACGTTTGAACGGATTTTAAAAAGCAAGTTGATAAACACCAACTCCTGGTACAGATAAAAAAAAGAAAAAATAATAAGCAATCACAAATACCAGAATTTCATATGCAATCTGAATCATGTGATGGTGACTCAGACAACGGATTGCCAACGATTAACATCAATCTATCTTAAGGAACAATGCAAAGAATCATAATATACATGTCTTTTCAATGCCATGTTTCCAAAATCAAATCAAACTACAAATTCGTTGTGCCCAAAGTGATAACAATAATCCACAAATCACTCCATCTATGTTAGCTCAAATTCATCTTCTATTAATAAAAAATCAAATAGACGTGAATTGGAAAATATTACCTCAAGTTGTAGTTTAATCAACCTAGACAGTTTAAAGAAGCTTCAGTTTGAAGCGAAACTGGAATCATGAATTCAACTTCAGTTCTGATTGGCAAGGACTTGTTCATATAGCTCTTAGGCAGTAGATACATCAAATCATTTCTAAACATCAAATCTATTGTGATAATTGATTGTTGCTTACCTTGAATCACTGAACAACCACCACCGCCGCAGACACAGGTTTCTCGATCTTTATCGATTCAGTGAAGACAAAATATATCGCGATAATAACTGAAGAATCTGAAGATGAGTGGGTGGATTTTGAGGAGCGAAGAAAGGGATGGGAAGAGGCAAACGACTCGATGTTTTTTATTGAAGATGGATGGCTGTTGATGGGAAATGAAACAGGTGAAATTGATCGATTGCAGATTCAATTCAGGTTTAATTGAAGAAAGAGATAAAGGGCGTGGATTCCATGGATGAAATCTCTAGATTGCCCTCAAAGTGTCTTAAAATTTTGAACAATGTTCATGTTTGCCCCTCTAAAATGGCTTGATCTCTCTTGTACATAATGCATCAAAATGTATACGAATGATAAAATTACCAAAAGGGTATAAAACTCAGTTTACCTAATTAGGTAGTATAGATAAAAGAACCATAGGAGGGGTAGTAAAAGACCACTCTACCCTCTCCGATAACCAAAAAGGTGATAATATACACACATCCCTATAATCTTATTTTCACATCCCCTAGTGTATATGGGCTGTATAAGGTTATACGACCCGTATAGACGGATTTTGCACAGAAATAAATGCACTGAAATCTTTTTTTTGTTTTACATGTATACGGGCCGTATAACATTATACGGCCCGTATACATATGTATACGACCAATATCATGTTATACAGCTAAAGGTGTTTTTTTTTTTGATGTTTGATCAAGTTTTTGAGTTTCAAGATCTGTATACGGGCCATCTATACGACCCGTATATAATTTTTTTTGTGTAAAACCGAACATCGTTTAATAAATTTTAGTAATTCTTTAGATAACGTTTTCAGTATATGGAGTTTGTTGGTTTGTTTGTAGCTAGGGTTCAGAATGCTTGAATATGGTGATATTAGAACACTGTACACTGCATGTAAGCACAATGGTTTTGTGATGCAAGGATCTTCGAATGCGGTATGTACGTTAAATTTCTTTAAACGATACTGTTATTCGTCTGTTAACTACCGGATGGAGTCCTTTCATGGTCTAATCATATCAACTATGTAAGAGGGAGAGAGACCTTTAAGTACGGATCCTACAGCTGCATTTGGAACAAGAAGTCCCACAATCCGTTCATTATCTGTTGTTGTCTCAATGCCCACAACACGCAGTCGTTGATGGGCTTTGCGGGCCTGTTGTTATTTAATAAATTTTAGTAATTCTTTAGATAGTGTTTTCAGTATACGGAGTTTGTTGGTTGTTTGTAGCTAGGGTTCATAATGCTTGAATATGGTGATATTAGAAAAGGAAAAACACTACTACAAGCGAACCCTCCAGAAGAAATCGCAAACTGATACATAAAGATACATATAACGAGTTATCGTCTTCTGAACCCTAACAATTGTCCATGTGGGTTATCACCAGAACCCTGCCGATGATAAACACCTTAGTGAAAGTTATCATCTTTTGGGTTGTTTGTAGCTAGGGTTCAGAATGCTTGAAGTTTTATTATAAGCACCCTTGAAGTTTTATTATAAACACCTTGGTGAAAGTTATCGTCTTTTAGGTCAAGTGAAGCAATGAATGGAGGAATATATTTTACTTATTTTATGTCTAATCATATCATTCACTACATGGAGCAGATAATTAGAAAAGGAGAAAATACGGAATGAGATTCTTCGAGAACTAGAAAATGAGAAAATACGGAACGAGCAGTTGGTCGATGACATGATAGATAAACATCTTGCAATGAAAGCCAGCGCAAAAAAATGCGAAAATGCTGCATAATTCATTTAGTTTCTGTTTGGCACCTTCAATATCTGTTGCTTCATTAAAATTAACAAACCATCGATGTATGTTGCAAGTTAAATCCACAACCAATGCATAGAGCTGCAACAACAAACCATTCTCTTACAGAATCTTATTGAACGTGAACAAACCGTCCATTTGGCTTGAAAAACATAGAGGTATATTAGTTAAAATCACTACCATAGGTGAACCCTCCAGAAGAAATCGCAGGCTGATACATAAAAATACATATATTCTCAGACAATTCCTAACAACTGCCTACGTGGCTTGTCGCCAAAACCCTGCCGATGTTTGTCTGTTAACTACCGGCTGGAGTACTTTTGTGGTCTAATCATATCAACTATTCACTATAAGTTTTTAGATGGTGTTTGTAAGGTTTAATTGCCTTGTGTAACAATGATTGACATCTATATACGGAACGAGATTCTTCGAGAACTAGAAAAGGAGAAAATACAGAATGAGATTCTTCGAGAACTAGAAAAGGAGAAACTACGGAACGAGATTCTTCGAGAACTAGAAAAGGAGAAAATACGGAACGAGATTCTTCGAGAACTAGAAAAGGAGAAAATATGGAACGAGATTCTTCCACTAAACCCTTGAATCCCAACGCTTCTCCTAACATTACTCATCATTTCGTGAATTCGAGTTCATTAAGAAGTAATTACTGCTGACTAATTGCAAGACTGTTTGTTGGGCTTCCAATGCTCATACAGGGTGATAAACAACACTGATCTTGAATTGGAGAACTGAGGTTGAAAAGATTTGTTGAAATCGAAGAAAAGAGTAAAAAAGATGAAATGAGGCGTGTTATGTTGGAAACTAAGGTTGAAAATTTGAAGTAAAACATTTATATTTGCAAGTAAAACATTTAACATCTCATTAACGCAAATGCGATACTTACAAAATTTGATAGGCACTAGTTCTCAATATAGAAACTTAACAAGAGAAGAAGCTAACAAAACAGTGAACGGTGAGGAACACATTTAACATCTCACCTCCCTTTAATCATCATAACCAATAACCTTCACCTTTTCACCGTCACTGCACTCCATCCCACACTCTCCCGTGGTTTCTATACCCATCTTCCTGTGACATGGCGTCTAAATCCTTGAATCCCAACACTTCTCCTTACATTACTCATCATTTCCTGAATTCGAGTTCATTAAGAAGTAATGATTGCTGACTGATTGCAAGAGTATACGACCCGTATAAAGTTATACGAGTCGTATACAAACTTTATATTTTTTATTCGGTCGTATACTCAACATACGAGCATTGTTTTATGTCTTGTATACGGGTCATATAATGTTATACGACCCGTATACAATTAACCAACTTTCTTTTTTTAATTAGTATACGTGGACTTGACGAAAACGCAGTAACATTGAGGATTTAGAACTACGAACTTTGTTTGAGTTAGTTAATATTACATGATGTGTGCTAAACAGACTATTAAAATTAACTAAATTAGACTCTCTAAGCTAGACACTAAAAAGCTTTAATTCTAGACTCGACCTAAACCACACAATCGGCAAGTGTACCGATCACTGTAGTATGACCTAAGGAAGTCTAGATATCGAACCACGAGACTCTATTTATCACGTTAACTAGACTCTAACAGACACGACTTAAACTTGTTTAATTGTTTGTGGGGGGGGGGGGTTACGGAAAATCTAAGGAAATCTATTTAAACTAATTATTAAGCTAAAACTAGACTAATACGAAGTAAGGCGAAGGCTTGTCTTATATGATGAACGAGACCACCTAGACTATAATCCTGGATTGATTTTAAAGAATTACCGATTAAGTTAACCGCATGATTTATGGAACCGGGGTCTTATGATACTAAACCTATTAAGACACCAACTAAGCCCCTCAACCCTTCTCGAGGTGAAACTTATGGCGCTACCTAGGCCGTTAATCCTACCGGTTATTAGACGTCTTTCCAGTTGTCTAATTATTGTGTAAGTACCCTAATATTGACCTACTCTTTTCCAATCATAGATCTAGGGTAGTTTGAATCTATTAACTTGACTCGATAGACTAATAAACCGACGGGGCAACTAAGGCACGACTTTTTTCCAAAGACTGTCTAAAGCAATTCACCGGGTAAGACCTATCAATAGCCCCGCACCTTCCAGCTATAAGGACTAGTAGAACACTAAAATCTAGCAAATCACTAACAATTACTTCTAGGGGTTATTTGCACAATTTCACCCTAAAGAGTTAAGATTTATTATGTGATATAGACACTCACCAAAATCTAAAACCCTAGCACGACTCTATTATGTGATAAAGACCGTCACCAAGAATCATACGAAGCAATTGATAACAAGAAACCAGATCAAAGTACGCATACACATCAAATCAATAGACCAAACTGTTTACTAAACACAATTAATCCATAAAAATCATGCAATTAACGAAAAAGGTTTAAACTTTATTCAATCCATTCATCATAGTCTAGGTGGCTTAAAAGTTTAGCCGAGCATGTCAAATAACGAAAACAAATCAAAGATAATCAAACAAGAATTCACTGTAACAAGTTTCAAAAGAAAGAAATCAACAAACAAGGAACTGAAAAACCCGAGCAAGTCTTCAATCCTTCGTCCCGAACTCGTACCGATGATTCTAGTGCTTCAAAACCTTCAAATCAGCTCCAAGAATGCTCCAAGATCGCCTATGTTGTTCCTTAATTCGTCGTTAGGGTTTGATATGTGATTTTTTGAGATTTTATACTTAACCCTAACTTGTAACGAAGAATCCTCGTAAATTACCCCCGTCGCGTCGCGCGACGGGTAAATGCCCTTGAAGTCACGCAGCACGACGCCTAAAAATTCCAGAAATCATTAAATAATTGGTGGCGGGGCGCGACGCTAATGTGGTGTATCTGTGGCGCGACGCCACATCTCATTTTTGACATACTATTGCGAAATTTGATCAACTTCAACTCTCAAAAACTCCAAAATAATTCTAACTCGTTTTCAACTTGTTTCCCAGCCTTTAATACTTCGGTTTTTCAACGTTTTTAGCACAAACGACCTGGAAACACAAGATTTCATCAAAGTATGCACATTCTAACGAAAACAGAACTAAATATAACGAAAACTATACAAACTGTACACGAATAAGAGATGTATTTTGCAATACATCATTACACTAATATAGTGATATTAGAACATTGTTCACTGCATGTAAACGCATTCGTCTTGTACAACCATTATTGAGCTTCTTGTTCTCAAGTTCACAATGATTATCAAGAGTCTGTATGAATAACTTCCGAGTATCTCTTGCATCTGCTTAATGTTTATTAACTGGTCGTTTGTCTGAGTGTTCTTTCTATTTGAATAAATGAGATTTGTTTCAAAGTAAAAAGTAAACTGAAACCATTATTTAATGAAGCAACAGAGATTGAAGGTGCCAAACAGAAACTAAATGGATTATGCAACATATCCATATCCCCTTGGTAGTTGTTACCATATCCATTATCCTCTTGGTAGTTGTTACCATATACATTGTCGCCTTGATAGTTGTTACCGTATCCATTATCCCCTTACCATTATTTCATTATGTTAAGATTGATCTTATTTCATCTTCGAGAACTAGCAAAAGGAGAGAATACGGAACGAGATTCTTCGAGAACTCTATCTATCCATTTATCTCAGTTTACAATGTACACTGCATGTAAACACAGGATGAGATGTTACAAATTGGGAACCACATATTCGTGTGTTACAGTACGGAAATATGACCGAATAGAGATCTGAATAACCGATACAGCCCATTTGTAACCCAACTAAAACCTTGTAATTGTGAATCACTTCCCTCGAAAACCACCACCTTGTCGCGTATGGTCTCCTTAAGTCTAGATTCTTGCTTAAACGACGTTCTGATATCGATAATGTTCGTTTGGGGAAAATGTTCTGGAAATTGAAGGAAAAAGGAATGTTGAAACTGTAATAATGATTCAACACAAAATTTCATTTGTCCACACGAAAAGATGGTGGACCACAACTGGTTTCAGTGATCTTTTTTAACAAGCACGACTGATGATAGATGACTTGCATTATCAGAAGAAAACTCAAACTAGGACATCAACATCAATTGATGTCCAATTGACGAACACGAATGTGTGAAATGGGATTTATTTAAAAGTAAAAAGAAAACTGAAACCATTTTGTGTGAGTTTTCTTTCTCTTTGATGAAATGAGATTTGCTTCAAAGTAAAAATAAAGCTGAAACCCATTTCCTTGATAGCAGAAGCCGTTCAATTTGATGGTTCTGAACACTATATAGACTGCCAGATTGAAAGATCATTTATCTGAGTTTTCTTTCTTTTTAATGAAATGGGATTTGTTTCAAAGTAAAAAGAAAACTGAAACCCGTTTTTATTTGATAGTAGTAGCCGTTCGATTTGATGGTTCTGAACACTATATAGATTGTCAGATCGAAACCCTAATGTGTGAATATTAACTCAAAAAAGGAAATCCTATCTATACGGTCGTATACCATTATACGACCTGTATAAAGCTATATACGATCATGATTGTTTTAACATGGTGTATACGTACCGTATAAGGTTATACGACCTGTATAGAATAATATAATCTGACAAAGGCTACGCCCGCAAACTTTATCAATTCATTTTATTCTATACGGACCGTATAACCTTATACGGCTGTATACGCCATGTTAAAACAAAATTTTAGCATGTTAATATTAACACCCTAACCAAAATCCCCTTCCCATACGTATACGGTAGAACCCGACGACCCGGTTATACAAGTCGATAAATAATACCCCCACCCCAACTCAACCCAAAGAATTTCTCATTCAACAAAACTTTTTATTTTGTGTTCGTCTCCTACACCGCAACTCTCAAATCGATTTTTCCTACACAAACACCTTCATTCATCTTCAATCTTCATCTGTTCGTATTCACAATCCCCTTTGCTGTATCGATCTGTGCAATTAACTCTTCATTTATCCCAAAATCGTCTCGAATCTTCGTTACGTTCCGATCCAGCCTTTCACTTGTATAAATTCCTATTGTGAGTTTCGTTTTCGGAACCCTAGGGTTTCCGTTTTCCACTTTATTTCACTGATTGTTTCAAAATTAGGTTTTGATTATTGGTGTATGTGTGTGTGAGTATTGTGTATAGCAGTTTATGCATATGTATGATTGTTTTGGATTTTGAAAACCCTACATTTATACGGATTGATTGCTGATTTGTGTTTTGTTTGTTTTGTAGAGGTTTCTGCGTGGAGAATTTGGATTGAAGTATAATGAGTATTGAGAGCCCCGGTGCAGGGGAGAAAAGCTAGGGTTTTGGATTTGAAGTGCTGTGAGAGAGTATTTCCATGGGCGATGGAGGTGTTGCATGTGTGCAAACGCTGCGTTTTTCGATTTCGGATAATTCATTTTGCGGCGGTTTGAAGATGAAGATAGGGAGAAGAGATAAGTTTTGTTTAGAAGGTGAAGAAGAACCGTGTGATGGTAGTGGTAGTAGTAGTGGTAGTGAAGACTTTTCGGTAGAGGAGAATGGGTATAATAATAAGGAGGAAGTGGAAGAAGGTGAATTGGGGTCTTTGGAGATGGAGAATGGGGAGTTTGTGCCCGAAAGACCGAGACGCTTTGAGATTAAGAGTGAGATTGAGAAGGGGGAGTTTGGGGCGGATAGGTGGAGGAAAAGTGAGGTGGAAAAGGGGGAGTTTGTGCCTGGAAAGTGGCGGAAAGGGGAGTATTTGAATCGAAGGAGGGAGTTTGAGAGTTCGGAATTCTGGTCACCGAAAGGCGGTAAAGATGACGTGGAGAAAGGTGAGTTTATTCCAGACCGATGGCAGCAGCGAGATGACGATGACGATGATGGCTTCTTTAAAATGCGGCGCCATGACTCTTCCAAAGGAAAAAGGTGGAAAACAGGGCGCGGTAGAGGTAAGCATACGAATGAAAAGGATTATAACAAAAATGGAAACCAGTATACTAAGAAGTCTGCAAGGTGGGAAAATAACAGCAGAGAGAAGACTCCGAGGATCAGTTCAAAAATAGTAGACGAAGAAGGGGAGTTAAATAATGAATATAGCAATGGTAAAAGCCATGGGAGGGATTTCCCTTTAGGGAACCGCTTGAAACGGCATAATGCTCATACAGATGGCGGTGACAGGAAACACCATGGTGAATTTAATGATTACACACCCTATAAAAGCAGGAGAATTTCTGATGATGGAAATCGGTCTGCTTACAATGCAGAGTACTCTTACAAAAATTCTACATCTAATCGGAATGTTTCATCAGAAAGGTACTCATCTAGGAACGAATCTCCTCTGTCTTCTAGACCAGCCTATGACAGGCATAATAATAGTCCACGTCATTCTGAGCGGTCCCCACGTGACCGGTCCCGCCAGTACGACCATCGTGATTACGACCATCGTGATTACGACCATCGCGATTACGACCATCGCGATTACGACAACAGGAGCCCAGTTCGCCGTGATAGGTCACCGTATGTTCGTAATCGTCATTACGATTACAGAAATCGGAGCCCAAGTTATTCAGAACGATCCCCACGTGAGCAAACTCGGGTCTATGATCGAAGGGAGCGAACTCCAAGCTTAACGGATTCCTCTCCACATAATCGTGGTAGGTCCGGTAATTACCGGGAAACGGGTCGAAAAACGGGCTCAAGTGAAAAACGGAAGAGTCATTATGAGGCTAGAAGCCAAGAAGAGAAAGTGAATTCAAGGGAGACACAAATCTTGGCTAAAGATTCTGAAACAAGAACCAGTCTTGATGTTTGTGATGAGTCTGCTGAAAAAAGTGTTCAAAATGAAGACTTAAAGCAAGCACAGCAGGTCAATGGAGCTACTGAGGAACTGCTCTCAATGGAAGAAGACATGGATATATGTGATACCCCACCACATGTTCCCGAGGCCGAAACATCAGTTTCAACCACTGGAAAATGGTATTACTTGGACCATTTTGGTGTGGAACAGGGTCCATCAAGATTATGTGACCTGAAGATGCTTGTGGAAGAAGGTTTTCTTGTCTCAGATCATTTGGTCAAACACCTGGATAGTCAAAGATGGGTGACTGTTGAAAATGCAGTTTCTCCTGTAGTGACAGCTAATTTTACTTCCAGTTTTCTTGACACTGTTCCTGAGCTGGTTAGTCCCCCTGAAGCTCCTGGAAATTTGTTAGTAGATGTGGGTGAGTCGGCTTCAACTAGTAACCAATTAGGTGAAGAGGGTTTGGTTGTTTCTGCAGAAACAAATAAAGATCCACATTCTCAAGATCTTCGAATTGATGAAAGAGTTGAAGCACTTTTTGATGGTTTTTCCAGTATTCCAGGCAGAGAACTCGAGACCGTTGCTGGTAATTGTTTTTTTTTTCTCATGTACCCTCTTTATTGTTTTTTGAATATTTTTTGTTATTTAGTGAGGTTGTTTTTCTGCACCTTCGTTCCTACACTTATCTGTACCTTAACAGTATTTTTGTGTACATTTGGAATTTAATATCCTGCAGAAGTGCTGCAAATGACATTTGTTCATGGTGAGCTGCAGACATGGGGATACTCCGAAGGTACTATTCTTATTAGATGTTTCATTTGAAGTCACAGTGACATGAATTATGAGCCATTTAGATGGTTGAACTTCATCAGTTCTAGCCCTAATTGTCACAGGCTCTCTAGAATATTATTTAGGTGGATATGTCATGTTAGGTGTCACATTCAAATTGCTAAAACTTGAAAGGGGAATAAAAATTCCAGTATATGAGTAGTCCAAACTGTATGCTGATATATGCTTTACATATGGATTCACATGGTGACGTGAGGACTTGGGGCATATTGCTGTTACGTCATACGTGTGCCTCTTAAGTACATGGCGTGATAATTTAGGGCATATGTCATGCTATCAGTTACGAATGCTTGAAGATATGTAGTTACTTGATTTAGATATGCTATCTGCTCTTGATATAAATTAAATAATAAACATGATATATGTGCGCACGTGCATTATATTGATTAAGATGACACAGACGCTTCTTTCACATGATACATAAATTACACTACCTGTTTACTTATTACCCCCTTTGTACTGCAAATAAAGTACAACGTCAATGCGATACATAGCTTAATAGCAACCTTTTATTCGTGTTCAAATTCTTAATACATCCTTAATTAAGGATACATAATTTACAAAACTTGTGGATCACATTCAATCTCAATAATATCTTTTAATGATTGCTAACAGGCTGATAGGTATTTTTTTTGGAAAGAATAATTTTCTAAAACGGAAATGTTGTATTTCTTTGACAACCAATGATAGAACTAATAATAAGTCTTGCTTGACATGTTCACAGGTTTCGCATTGCATCAATGTGAGGTCGGGGACAACGACAGTCTAAAAACGGGCGATGACATATCCAGTCACTCTGAATTTGCTGATAAATTGCCAGCTGGGCCCGAACATGCTGACAACGACAATGCATTTGAATATGGAGATACTTGTGATTGGTTTTCTGGCCGGTGGTCATGCAAAGGTGGTGACTGGAAGAGGATCGATGAGGCTGCTCAAGATCGATATTTGAAAAAGAAGTTTGTTCTTAACGATGGTTATGCTTTGTGTCAGATGCCAAAATCCGGGCATGAAGATCCTCGCAGGCATAAAAAAGATGATCTGTATCATTCTTCTCATGGTAGAAGGCTTGATCTTCCATCATGGGCTTTTAATCCATCTGATGAGTCAGCAGAGTATAGGTCAAGTCAAACGAAAATACTGGGTACGAGGGGAGTAAGAGGAATGATGCTTCCAGTTGTCAGAATAAACACATGTGTGGTTAAGGACCATGGTTCGTTTTTATCTGAACCGCGTGTGAAACCAAGAGGAAAAGAACGATATTCTTCAAGGCCTAGCCACCGTTACAGTTCGACTAGTGATTCAAAAAGATCATCAGAAGAAAGTGTTTCCAGAAGGAAAAGTAGTCACGAGCATGGCCATCATCATAACGCCTCGTACAAAAGCATCATGCCTGTTAGTATGCCAAAGGATCATCTTTCCAATAAAGATGATTTGCAACTACATCTTGGTGATTGGTATTACTTTGATGGCGCTGGTCATGAACGGGGCCCGTTGTCATACTCTGAAATCCAAGTATTGGCTGATCAAGGTATAATCCAAAAACACAGTAGTGTTTTCCGGAAGTTCGATAAACTGTGGGTCCCGGTGGTTACCGAAGGTAAGAGAAAGATTGATAATGATAATTCTAGTGACACATCTGGACCAAGCATCTTGGAAACTGAGAGTGGGACCCATGTAGTTTCTAGTTCATTTCACAATTTGCATCCTCAGTTTATCGGTTACACTCGAGGAAAGCTTCATGAATTGATTATGAAGTCGTACAAGAGTCGCGAGTTTGCTGCAGCCATAAATGAAGTTTTAGACCCGTGGATTAACCTGAGACAGCCCAGAAAAGAAACAGAGAAAAACATATATAATCCAGCAATCATTAACAAGTTCACAAGATCAGGTATTAAATATAAAGTCTTTTTTTTTTCTCGTTTTTTTGTGACTCGTTCAAAAACTTAATTGATGATGTTGGCACAGATCAAGCTAACAAAAGGGCACGCATTGTGGGTGATGGGGTTGATGAAGATTATGAATTGGATGTATCCAACTTGGAAAAAGACGTACCATTTGAAGATTTGTGTGGCGATGATACTTTCTGCAGTGAAAAGAGCGGGAATTTAATGGTGGGAAATGAAAATTGGGGTCTACTAGACGGACAAGTGTTGGCACGCGTCTTTCATTTCCTTAGAGCCGATATAAAATCCCTTGTTTATGCGAATTTAACCTGTAAGCACTGGAGATCTGTAGTAAAGTTCTACAAAGGTATTTCTAAACAAGCCGACTTTTCTTCAGTGTCGAATTGCACCGACTCTATGATCCACGACATAATGGTCAGTCAGTTAGCTCATCTTTCCTTTTTCTTCTTGATAAAAGTTTTTTGTATTGTACTTATTGATGGCTAACGTTATTTTTTCTTCGTTGCAGAACGGTTATAATAAAGACAAAATAACATCCTTGGTTCTACACGGTTGCTCAAAAATAACTCCTAGCATGCTCGAAGAAATTTTGGGATTACTCCCTTGTTTATCATGTGTAGATATTAGAGGTTGCAGCCAGTTTGAGGACCTGACCCGTAAATTTCCAAATATTAATTGGGTCAAGACCCGGACTTCGACTGAAAGACGTTACAACAGTCATGTGGAGGATTCTAGCGGGCTTCGAGATTATTTCGAAAGTCTGGATAAGAGAGATGCTTCAAATCAGCTATTCAGAAGAAGCTTATACAAACGTTCGAAGGTTTTTGATGCCAGAAAATCCTCATCAATGCTATCTAGAGATGCTCAATTGAGGCGTTTGGCAATGAAGAAAACCGAAAATGGATACAAGCGGATGAAAGAGTTTTTAGCTTTGGGTCTTAAGGACATCATGAAGGAGAATACTTTTGATTTTTTCATTCCAAAAGTACCACATCACATCTTTCAATTTTATATTCTTGACACCTGTATATTACCACTACTACTAAAACTAATACTAATACTAATGTCTTGTTTTATTTTGATTCGTAGATCGCTGAAATCGAGAGTAAAATAAGAAACGGTTATTATGCTGGTCGCGGTTTGGGCTCTGTGAAAGATGATATTAGACGAATGTGTCGGGAAGCAATCAGGTAAGTCCGCCTGTTATTTATTTTTATTTTCTATTTACTCTCTTTGAACTTTTATTGACTATGTGTCTATTTTTGTTAACCCCAGAGTGAAAAATAAGGGGGATGCGAGAGGTATGAATCACATAATCAATTTATTTATCCGTCTCGCAACAAGTTTAGAAGACCGTTCTAAATTCTCAATCGAGAAAGATGCGATGATGAAGAGTTGGAAGGATGATCCACCTCCAGGGTTCTCTTCCGCTTCATCAAAGTCAAAGAAAGCTAACCGAGAGAGAAAATACACCGGCAGAAGTAGCGGGTCATTTATTAACGGCGGTCTTGAACATGGACATTATACATCTGACCGTGAAATCAAAAGGCGTTTATCCAAATTGAACAAAAAAGCTATGGATTCCGAAAGTGATACATCTGATGACCGGTCAAGATCCTCCGAAGAGACAGAAACCGACAGTGAGAGTAGCTCATCGGATTCAGATAGTGGGTTCGACACACGGTCTGCAAGTGGGCCAGGGGAATCAAGATCAGGGGATGGTTATGTTAGTGCAGATGACGGGTTTGATTCCTTGGTTGATGACCGGGAATGGGGGGCCCGCATGACAAAAGCTAGCCTTGTGCCACCTGTCACCAGGAAATACGAAGTAATCGATCACTACGTTATTGTAACTGATCATGAAAACGTGCAACGAAAGATGCAAGTAACTTTACCCGAAGACTATTCCGAGAAACTCGTTTCCCAAAAGAACGGAACCGAGGAATCCGACATTCCCGAAGTTAAGGACTATAAACCAAGGAAAAAGCTTGACGATGAAGTGATAGAACAAGAAGTTTACGGGATAGATCCGTACACACATAATCTTTTATTAGATACAATGCCCGAGGAATTAGATTGGCAACTTTTGGATAAACATGTGTTTATTGAAGATGTGCTTCTTCGAACCTTGAATAAGCAAGTCAGAGGCTTTACAGGAACCGGTAATACTCCTATGAAGTATCCATTGAAGCTCGTTATTGAGGATATCTTAAAAACTGCCAAAGAAGACCATGATACACGCACTTCTGAACTCTGTCAGTATATGCTCAAGGCTATGAGCAACCGTCCTGATGACAATTATGTTGCTTATAGAAAGGTATACATGCATACACTTGCTTCATCGTGTTATATAAATAGTCATTGGGATTTGTGATTAATTTTTTACTTACAGGGGCTTGGCGTTGTTTGTAACAAAGAAGCTGGTTTTAGTGAGGATGATTTTGTTGTGGAGTTCTTAGGAGAGGTAAATATTGTGTTTTAACTTCTAAGGTGTAAAGTCATGTATCTAATCACGGGTCAAAAATCTGTTTAGGTTTATCCTGCTTGGAGATGGTTTGAAAAGCAAGACGGTATTCGTGCTCTGCAGAAAGACAGTAAAGAACCGGCGCCCGAGTTCTATAACATCTATCTTGAGAGACCAAAGGTATTATCTAATTTATTAAAAAAATTATTCACCAGTTTTACGGTTCGTTGTTTATAAACGTTTTTTAATCTCATGTTCTCTACTGTGGTTGTCAGGGGGATGGTGACGGTTATGACTTGGTGGTTGTTGATGCAATGCATAAAGCCAACTATGCTAGCCGAATTTGTCATTCCTGTAGACCAAATTGTGAAGCAAAGTAAGTTTAACATAAATATTTTTCTAATTGTACGTTTATTGAGTACAAAAAACTCATGCCATTTTCTGGTTTGTGTTGAGATCAGAGTTACTGCTGTTGATGGTCAATATCAAATAGGCATATATAGCGTGCGACCTATCGTATATGGAGAGGAAGTTACCTTTGATTATAACTCTGTTACAGAGGTGAGTTTTCCATTATAATATATCTCAATTGTCAAAAGTATATAATACGTTAAGATGATAAGATTTATGTGCGCTTTTTTATATCTGTACAGAGTAAGGAAGAATACGAGGCGTCTGTTTGCTTATGTGGCAGCCAAGTTTGCCGAGGGAGCTTTTTGAATCTGACTGGTGAAGGGGCTTTCCAGAAAGTAAGTTTTGCGAATCGCTGTTTACCATTTTCATTTAGTGGAACGAATTCTTGTTGGCAGTTTTTGATTTCATGGTTTTTTTTCAGGTGTTAAAGGAATGCCATGGAATTCTAAACCGACATCAGTTGATGCTAGAGGCTTGTGAATTGAATTCTGTATCTGAAGAAGACTATATAGAATTGAGTAAAGCAGGTCTAGGTAGTTGTTTGCTTAGCGGTTTGCCTGATTGGCTCGTTGCGTACTCTGCTCGTTTGGTATCATTTCTCTCTCTCTCTCTCTCACACACACACACATGAATTTGGTAATCTGACTGTTTATTTATTATATATTGTAGGTAAGATTCATCCATTTTGAAAGAACAAAGCTTCCAGAGGTGATTCTAGCTCATAATTTGGAAGAAAAGAGGAAATACTTCACAGATATATGCATGGATACCGAGAGAAACGAAGCCGAGATTCAGGCTGAGGGTGTTTTTAATCAAAGGATTCAGAATTTGGCTCTTACCCTCGACAAGGTATATAACTCGTGTTTTTAATCTCTTTTTAATTTTTTCTCTGTTTTGTAAACTATACTTGTCGTTTTGTTTATAGGTGAGATATGTGATGACAAACGTGTTTGGAGATCCAAAACGCGCACCACCGTTATTAGAGCGGCTTAGTCCGAAAGAAGTAGTTTCTCATATCTGGAAAGGCGAGGGATCGTTTGTCGAGGAACTTATTCAATGCATTGCACCTCATTTGGAAGATGGACACCTAAGCGAAGTACGGTCCAACATTCGGGCTCACGACCCATCTTCTTCCGATGACGTCCTAGGGGCTCTTAGAAAATCCTTAATATGGTAAACAATGTTGTTCCTCTACAAACGGGTTGGGTTGAAGGTTTCCCCATCAACATTTTTACCAAGTTATTTCTGTCTTACAGGTTGCGGGATGAGGTGCGGAACCTTCCTTGCTCACCAAAATGTCGACATGATGCTGCTGCAGACTTGATACACATTTATGCTCACACAAAGTTCTTTTTTAGAGTGCGGGTAAGTCCGATTCTGTTTCGTAGTTTGACTTCTTTTTGTTGACTTCATGTTCTCATTTTGTTTGTAAATCATGTTGTAGGAGTATGAGGTTGTAGTATCCCCACCTGTTTACATCAGTCCGCTAGACCTGGGCCCCAAGTCTGCAGAGAAAATGGGACCCGGATTGCATGAATACCGCAAGACATATGACAAGAACTACTGTTTAGGGCAGCTCATATTTTGGCATAACCAAGCTTACGCAGAGCCTGATGCTAACCTCATCAAAGCAAGCAGGGGTTGCTTATCGTTACCGGAAATCGGATCATTTTATTCCAAAATCCAGAAGCCATCATCTCAACGTGTCTATGGCCCGAGAACCGTGAAATCCATGCTTTCTAGGATGGTCAGTTCTCTCTCTCTCTCTCTCTCTCTCTCGACATATAATCGTTAAATGATTTGCTCCAGACACTTTACACTAAATGTGACAGAAATGGGCCGGGTTGATCTGGCTAACATCCTTTTGATTTTATAGAGTAAAATGCTATTTTCGTCCACTTTTGCAATTTCGTCCAAAGGTTTGTTTTTCCGCATCTGAATCTGAAAGGTTTGAAATCTTTGCCATTTTCATCCAACTCGTTAACTCTATCCATTTTTCTCCGTCTTTAAGCATTTTTTATTAAAAACACAATAAGAAATAAAGATCCACGTCTGTTGACTTTCTCCCCACCCAAACCCTTTAATCATCACAAAAATGTCTAAAAAGACGAAAATATCCCTGCTTTAACGTTAAGAAATGGATGGAGTTAACGAGTTGGATGAAAATGGCAAGATTTCAAACCTTTTGGATCCAGAGGCGGGAACACAAACTTTTGGACAAAGTCGCAAAAGTAGCCAAACATCAGGGGACGAAAATGGCATTTTACTCTTTTATAAATAATCTTTTTTAGAACAGCAGATTTTGTATATAGTTACTATAGTAAATGTGATTAGATTAGATAAATAATATTATGAAAATAAGTCTTTCTTTTGAATAAATTGATTTCGGAGGTATATGCAATTGAACATAATTCGAGTAGTAATGTACTATTTTAAAAACATAAAAATCAATATACAATTGGGGAAACGGGCGGGCTAACACATTTTGAGTTGTGTTGTGCAGGAGAAGCAGCCTCAAAGAGCATGGCCAAAAGACAAAATATGGTCATACAAGAGCTCCCCAAAGGTTTTTGGCAGTCCCATGTTAGATGGATTGTTATGCAAAGCACCTTTAGACAAAGATTTGGTTCATTGGTTGAAGCATAGACCGCCTATTTTCCAGGCCATGTGGGATCGATAACGATGATCTAACTTCACAAACAACTAGCCGTAGCCCAGCCCAACATGGCCGCCAATATCAGCATCGCGGTAATAGGGATACCATTCTTGTGTACAGTCTCTTTGTAGGTCTTGTAATTTGTAATTCATTATTGGTAGGTGAAGAAGTATAAGTAAAATTTTCTTTTTCTTTTTTCTTTTTTATATGAGAAGTGAAAGGAGGAAATATGAAGATGATAATGTTTGCCTTTGTTGTCTTCTTTCTTTTTGACTTGTGGCATGTTTGTGTTTGGGCTCATAGTTATATGTTGCATGTTGAATATCCATAGTTGCTAATTGTATTAGAAATTACAATTTAGTCTTCTGATCTATACTCTAAATTTGCTACTTGTATTGGAAAGTTACACTTTAGTCCTCTGCTTTAGCTTACTTTTAAGTTGATTTGTTTTTACTGTATCTGTAATTACAGTTATTGCGTAAAAGGACTTGCTACATGAGTTAAATGTTGTTTTAACTAAAATTGTCTACTGATTAAAGTCTGTTATAAAAAATTGATTTGTCTCATTATTTTTAGACCATTTCTACAGAGAAATGGTTATATCTATGGTGATCACTACCATCATTGATGGAGCTAGTATAAAAATTCAGGGGTATTCCAATTTTTTTTTTTTTTTTTTTGGATTAGAGGTATCCTTTGTATAAAAATTTTACATTACGTAGACGAAGTTGAAGGGTTTTTTTACACAACGAAGAGGGAGTTGAGAGGTAGCCTGGGCGTCCTTGTACATTGGTTCCGCCACTGACTACCATCTTAGTGTGACAAACGAAATGATCGGTCATAGAGAGAACCTGACAATGAAGAAAACTCTTGAACAATGATCAAAGAGTGGATGTACGTTTAAGTACTTGAGTTGTTAACCTTCATCTACATCAGTTCCTAACCATACATGGCTGCGTTCGTGTGGCGATATCATTCTCTTCCATTAATTACCAACATTTCTATGATATTTAAAAAAAAAGGTATCTGATGAAACACTGGTTTACACAAGGTTATCCTTTTCAGTATCGGTATAGAAACTCACCTCATTCAAACAAAAAAGTTCATATTTCATACACATTCTTGAGTTATCAATCAACTTCTAAACGCATCCATGTTATAGATGGAAGATCACAACTAACAAATAAGCTAAAGTGAGCATTGTTGTAATATTAATACTCACTTGTTAAGTTATTAGTGGTTAGGCTCATTAGATCAAGCAGACTTGCTCCAAAGTAGTATATGCAAATATCAAGAAAGTGTATTGTTGTGAAATTTGAATACTTTTTCGATAAACAAAGATGCATTTAACAAAATAATCTAACAGATATACGCTTAAGCGATAGTGATGATCATGCCATTTCGTCATGAACAAGAGTGTGGATATGTTGTAAACTAAACATATCCTACGAAAGGCAACATGAAATGATAAATTAAATAAATTTTATAATAACTAATGTTTTTTCGGGTATAATAACTCTGGAATCAATATTGCTTATAAAGCCAAGATCAAGACCTCGGGTTCATTGGTGTGTCGAATATTTAAGGTTTACGTCTAGGTGCCACCATGGTATAAAACCATGCTTTATAACCCTTGATTCGCTTATTGTCAAACTTAAAACATTGTTGGTATCACCGTGATGTGTGTGAGAATGTGCATACATTACGACAAATTTATTGAGAAATTTTTTTTAAAGTATTTGACGAAAGTATAAATTCATAATCCATGCACATTATCATGCTCACATCCAGCAGTACCCACACTGCTTCGAGTTTAACTAGTTTCAAGACAACACTGCATCGAGTATAGACCCCTATTCTATACCATGCGAAACATGGACGCATGCCACAAATATCCAACACATCAATAAACCCGAAGCCTTGAGCCACAACTTTAAAGTTGCTAGACAATATTAAAACCGAGTTTAACAACCCCTACATAAAAAAAACAAAAAACTGCATTAGTGTTTAATAATTGTTTAAAAAGATGCAATAGTTTCAAAAATATTTAGCTTGAAAAGGGCTTAAGTATAACAATCATTCCTTGTTGTGGGTTACTTAAAATCTAATGAATTACAAACTAGAAGACCTACAGAGAAAGGAGGGGGACTGTGCACAGTATTGGTGTTAAATATTGCCTCCAAATTGCTTCTTAGAATGTGTGTCGCCGCTGAATGGATTTACAAACATGTCGGGTGGTCGCGAGCCGTCGCTAGTTTCTGAAAGTTAAGTCGTCGTTGGTCCCAAATGTTGTGGAATATAGGTGGTCTGTCAATGCACCAAACCTGCACAACATTCAACACCTAAGAGTTAGACTTTCTGAGAGGAGAAAAATGAAGTTGTGTTTAGGTAGAATTATCTATCATAAATAAGAGGTAATTGTTTAGGTTTTTATGCCGCTTTGAACGAGACTGAGGTTGAAGTTAGGAGTGAATTTCTAACACGATACAAACCTAACACAAAATGTATGGCTTTGGACTTGGTCTAAATGGGTTAGGGTCAAACCCGTGAATAGGTTCAAATAAACGGACCGTGTTTGTGCCAACCTGATGGGTCTACGTGTTGACCTGTTTCACCAATTTATCTTTCACTTTTTTTTTAAATGTGTTACATGTAATACCTTAAACTATTTGGGCATTTTTTTATGCCAAAACTTAAAATTTGAAATATCAATTGGCATATAGTTTTAACATAATTGCTTAAAAAAAAATAAAAAAGATATAGATTTGTAATTTTAAAGAATTAATATGCAAAAAAGAGGTAAACATGTTGTGTTTGTGTCAACCCACTTATACATGTGTCGTGTTCGAGTTCGCCTGCCAACCCGCAAACACGACCCATTTAGCAGCCCTGACTGGAAGTCGATGGAAAAGGCTTGGTTGCCACTAGAAACCTTCTAAGGTTAATTTTGACCTATTTTGAAATGTAGAAATTTTGACCTCTTTATTTATGAATGGATCAATTTGGGCACTGTTTTATCTTAAACGGGTCATATGATACATCTAAAGAAAGGGGAACAGGTCAAATGAGTTGAAAGTCACCTAAAGTTTACTTTTAAGTATTAACCCATAAAACCTTGTGATCATTGTTATCCAAATATTTAGACTACTAATGTAATAACATTGCTTTTCTAATCATCATTAACACAATAATTATCAATAACTTTTTTCGACCCAATACTGTTGACACAAGAATCAGTTATTACCTGTTTGAAGCACAAGCAGAAAACTAAGGAGACATGTCCTCATCATCTGAACTCGAATAATCTATCTTTCGGTCTTTCAAAGCCGGAAACAACTTATCACGAATATTCGACCACTTTTGCTGTCGATTTTCTTGCGACAAAGATTCTTTCTTACCATCCGGCACGTTTCTCTTTTTGCTGTTCATCTCAGTTGTTTTCTTTATTTCAGTACACACTTTGTCCAAAAGTTTCAAGAAATCTCGAACGATGACAAACAACCGAATCCCTTCGTCTTTTGCTGAGTTCCCATGGAAATAATCTCCTGTGCTCTTGACCAGAGCCATTATCCTCTTCTCCTCTTCAAGCATCCACGTGATCTCGGTTTCCGCACGCTCCATAAAACCATTGAACGCTTCACAAAACTCCATCGCTTCTTCGTACGTATTCAACTCATTCTTTATTAAGTCTTTCGTTTTGTTTAACATGTTTCCTAGTTTCAAAACCGTTGACGTAATGTAATCACCGTCAATCATTGCAGCTTTCTTCACGTCTTGCAGCTCGTTGCTTAACTGCGAAACAACCTCGAGGCCCAGTTTCCAGTAATATTCAGGTGATTGTTCGGTTGTTTCTTTATCGGTGTTATTGTTTTTACTTCGGGCCGTTTTCATTCCTTCTGACCGGATGATTTCTTGAACCACGAAAGTTAAGAGTGTGGTCTTGCCGTCTGTACCTTTAACATCTGAGAGCTTTAAAAGAGTGTCGAGCTTGATAGCCTGGGCCCCACCACGATATGTTCCTACGTTCATACGGTTACCCGTCTTCAAAACTGCTTCTAGAAGTTTGAGGAACAGTCTGCTGTTCTTCAACTTTGTGCAAGCTACCTGTGAAAAACGGTTGCAAAGATCATGCATTCATGCCATAAGGATAAAACAGTCATTTGGATGTACGTTTTGAAAGCGCAAATGTGATATTGTAAAAGCGGGATCAGATAAGAGTAATGAATGTGTTTTAAAACGCATATCTTAACTGAAGATTATATAAGCACCTCTAATGTCGCAAAGGATTCTTTAAGTGGAGAAGATTCTTCATGAAGAGAACTCATGAACAACAAAGCTTCAAGACGTTTATACACAAACGGGATTTCGGTCATGAGTTTAAGTAAATGGTCAGCAGGCCCAAGAAGTCCAAAGTCCCCGTCATATAACCGCAGTTTTACTTCTTCTTCTTGGGTCGGTGGCATTTTTATCAGAGTTGAAATGAGCTGTACTGGAAGGTCAGTACCTAATAATGTATTTGTATCAACCATCAATATAGCAGTTGATCATTCACAAAATAAGTTACAATAAATGTTGCTTCTTTTAAATTAAAATAATTAAAGAGTCACCTTCCTTGAGGGCATTACAGACTCTTTCAGCTGTAACGGTTAATGCTTTTAGAGTAATGGCCAAATTCTGTGCTTTTCTGGGATCAATAATCTGAATAAACTTCGGTTGAGAGTTCGCGGTTGATGCAGGTTTCCCACGATTACCCTTGCATTGGGCAGAAGCAAATCCAAAGAGACTTTCCATCATCTCTTCGTCTAATCTGTTTGTTAAGAGACTTACTCAAGTTTGTCTGATTAGAGGTGGAAAGATGAGTGGATCGGGTGGGTTGAGTAGCGGGTCAAAATGGGTCATTATTTTTATTTTAGTGTAAGTTAAAACTGGTGCAAGAAACTTTTATCCAATTTTTAAAATTATTTATAATTTTAAAAATATAAATATTACAATAATAATCCAGATATTTAAATAAACGATTTAGGAGGTTGTATGCATTACACACCCGTTCCTCTTTTTTGCTACTTTTATTGACCCGTTTGATATCGAAATCAGCCCAATCATAGTAAAAAGTCGATATTAAAATGAACAACAAATATGAGTTTAGAGCCTCACTGGAATGATCCCGCCTTAACTTCATTCCAAACCATCGATGAATTAGGACTAGTGTTCATCTTGTCCCAAAAGAGCGGCTTTAACTTGGTTTTGGAGCTATTAGAGCTTGCAGATGGATCGTTTTCGTCTCCAGAAGCGGCAGGTGCACGTGGTGGGCCAGGTGGTCTTTTCATATTGCCTGCTTTTGGTGGAGCAGGCGGGCGAGCACCTGGGATTGGTGGCGGTGGTGGTGCTTTTGGGGCGGGCGGTTTAGGTGGTGCCGGTGGTGGAGGAGCAGTTCTTCCTGGCGGAAGTGGTAGTTTTCCAACTTCTGGTGTTTGAGAAGCAGCATTGCCAGATAAATTGTTTGTGCTCGAGGAATTGATCGAATCGTTATTGCCTTCGAATGCCTGGGATGTTTGAGAAGAACCTGAAATGAAAACTTTTGTATTAAGGCCATGCGTAATGGGCATTATAGGAGACTGAAAGGGCTTGATAACGCCCCCAACACCGCCCCCTGGGCGTTTCTAGTATAACGCCAAACGAGGAGAAAATAAATTAGAAAGTGAGTAATGATTGGAAGAGCATTAAAGGGCGTTAACCATTACACAATTTTTAAAGGGGCGTTATGATGCTGATGTGGCGGAAAATGCCCCTTAGAGGGCATTAACCATTACGGATGGTCTAAGCTGAGACGACAATTTTCAACGAATTGACTTATAAATGGCTTGATCAAGTAATGCTTTATTTCTATATAATTGGATAGCTTAAAAGGAAACCACTCAAATAGATCAACGATGTCAAAAGTCACCCAAAGTGTATTTTTAATGCATAAAACCTCCAAAATAATTATACTCAAAAGATAATATTATTATTTAAACAACAGAAATTTTTATAATCATATTTGACACCCTAATTATTAAAAAAAAAAACTTCATCATGTCAAAAAATGTTTGGGTCATCCCAACTAGATCCGTTTTGACCCATTATCCAACATTCCAACTCGACCCATTTTGCCACCTCTAGTCGTAAGTTATGTAATGATTTCTTGGTCACGATAAGATAATTTTACCAGAAACGTGACCCGGGTGTATGTCAACAACGGGTTTCTCGTCCTTTTCTTCAAACTCAGATCCCACTTTGCGCTCATCGCCTCCAAGACAACAAAATAATAACAGGACAAAAAGGGCCAGTGACGCCACTGCAGTCGAAACAGCGATCCCTATCAGTATCACATGATCAGGGGGCTTTTTTTGGGGATTCACATCTACGCCATTTGCAGTTTTTTCTACTACTATAGAATCTTTTCGGGCAGAGCTCAATGACCCATGTGGGCGTGTCTTACTTCTTTGATGGTAACGGTAACGTCTTTTGTGAAAGTTTCCGGATTGGATATTTTGATTATAGAGTTTAGATATACATTCTTCACATTCATCTCTGCCGGAAATACTCGATGGAGATCTTTTAGACTTCAAATACAGCAAAAGAGACCGTTTTAGGATTCTTGTCGATAGTTTTGGGTTACGGTTTGAGTATTGGTTAAAATGTTTAACAGTTTTGGTGATTTCTTCAAGCTCTTTCCTACAACACATCCATACTTTCTCTGCCTGGACAAAAAACATCCCATTAGATAAAGCAAAAAATCAAAGTCATATTGCACACTCCAATCTTCTTAGACGCTACGATAAGACCTGTTTAAGCAAAAGTACACTATGTAATTCTATACGTATTTTTAAATAATTAAAATTACGAGGCCAGGCTCCATCATTTCATTTCGCCTTCTTGGTACATAAAACATAGAACTGTGTTAAGCGAGCCGTATTCATGCTTGATATTTGTGTTAATCACGTCGTCTCTGACCTATTAAACCTGATTAACTAATACACAATCTTTTGAAACCGTTCACATAACCAATCCCTCTAAATATACCTAAAGTTCCTGTTCGAACCAATCTAAACGAGAGAACACAACGTTTGATATGATCACATGAAGCACAATTATTGTAATCATATTAAAGATCAACAACAATGATCCTTCCTCCACAATCATATACAACAGCAACATAATCATGCACACAAACATGGATAATGAGAAAAAGAATCATACAGTATCTTGAGAAAAATCTTCCTTGGCGATTCTGCGACTACCTTCACAACAACCGGTCACAAACATGCAAAAAACAGCTAGAAAAATACCGAAAAGCCGGACCCTTATCACGCCCATAGGTTTCTTAATCTATAGTTTCATTCCACAATCCCCTCTTCCCCATTTCATCCAATGTTGTGTGCAAAAAATCACACCAACATTCACACATAATAATCTCTTATTAATTAAAAAGATTTCAAAATCTTGTTTGAATTATTATACACTTTTCACCAAACCCTAACTTCACAAAATCTACACCAAATTGGTACTTATTTAAGAAAAATGAAGAATTTTACAAATCACCAACAATATTTGGGATATGGGGATGCAGTTTCTCTAAAATTAGGGCAAAATTAATGTGATTGCAAACAGTTGAATGCTGAATATGATAAGATTTTACCGGGAGAAATTGGTTATGATTGAAAAAAAAATCATTTAGAAATCTGATTAGAAGATATTCGAACAGTTAATCTGGTTAGGGCCGGATGATAATCTAAATTTGAATAATGGTGGGAATTTACTCAATTAATCAAAATTGAAGGAGGGTTAGTGTAATAAGCTGTATTTGTATTTGTATGCGCGATACGACGAGAGAGTGACACTTTGCATTTTGGTGTTCATTTCTGGTAGTTTTCTTATTTGTTAATTCATTGTAGCGTCCACTGGTGGATATACGTCATTAGCGAAGTCATCGGTTAGTCTATTTCATTGTAGTGTGCATGGTTCGGTTATTATCCTCAACTAAAGCCGAAACCGAAGTCACCAGTTAGTCTATTTTATAAACCAATTTGTTTTCAGTTAATCAATTTGGTTTATTCGGTTAGATTGATGGTTTTTTTGGTTCGGTGTGTTTAATTTCGGTTAATAGCCAAAACAAAATCGAGGCTAAAACTTTTGTGAAAATAAACATTTGTACCTGAAACATATATGACAAAAGTTTGTTATTGTAATACATTGTCCAATTGCACGAGTTGATGAGTGAAAATAGATTTTTTTTTGTAGCTAAGTATATGGCGAAAAATTTAGTGTTGCAATACATTGTGTGTAACACCTCGAAAATTTCGGGTTCAATAATAAAACGACACGTGTCATGGCAGACAAAACGCGTTGTAAACCCGGGTTTAATAAAGATGATTCGGTAGGATTTAAAGTGACGTCATGTTAAATTGTTACCTCTGAACGACCTTAATTATAAATCCCAAGACCCGATTAAATGTTATATCCCTCTCTTATACCCTCAATACAGAAATTATTGATTTATGATAGGACCCCAAGTGCATGATGTGATCCTACTAAGAAAAAGCAACGATAGACCTTTGTTTTCGGGTCTTGTAAATGCATTCGAATGGAACAAATGCAAATGGTAGGGTAAGGAACTGTACTAGACACTTTATGAGGTCCCTAAGTTGTTGTTTGAAGTCACAAAATCGGATAATGGGTTCACCTTTGCAAAGCACCAAAGAAAAGTCAAAAATAGTGGCTGATGTGAAGCTTACGGACCGTAACCTCCACAAGGTTGAGGTCCGTAAGGTAGTGCCCAGCATCAGAAAACCTTCTGCAGCAGGTTATTCGCGATTGTGACCTGTTTGTTCGGTTTTTATCAGTTGTAAACGACCCCTAAAATGTTCCTAGACCTTAGGGACATGTGTAAACGAATTGTGGTTAGTTCTAGAGTTAGTTGTCAACCAATTGTGGTGTATGCACAAGTATAAAAAGGCCTTCAAGTGCACATTCATTCTTCACTCTTGCAACTGATCTTTGGAGCATTCCTGGAGCAAAGGAACTCTCCCTTCTGATCAAAATTCGTGCATTGGACTATTGTAAGTCTGCTAGTTCTTATTTGGTTGTGTTTAGCTTAGTTAATTAGCTAAAAGTCAAACCGTCGTAATTACGGTTTGACTTCGAGATTAGTCACTAATGACTCAGTCTTATCTCGAATTAAAAGTAGTTTTAGAATGGTATTTATGTGGGTAATAAAACCCCAAAAGGGTTTCCCCTGATCACCATCCTAAACAGGTCAAATGTCGGGTCAAAGCTTTACTTAAAAAGTCAACATTTTGCTTAAATTACCATTTATGCATAATTAGCTATCTAGAACATATATAACCTGTTTGAATATTGTTATAACTTAGAAATAAGTGTAAGAGCATGTCCCAGCATGTTCAACCCGACTATTTCCTGTTTAGACCCGGTTCGGAACCGAAAGTCACATAGTTTGACTTTTCGGTTGACTTTCAGTTCTGACCCGTTTGGGCATATTTTAGAAATGCCTCAGAGCTTAAATTGGATTAGGATACATGTTAGAACAACCCTCTGTGATCATACACCTTGGTTCACTAGTTATCCAATTAATATGCGAGTTTCCGTTAAATGCTCATACGTGGACCGTTATGCCCTTATTACCTTAAATCATGATTTGTGAAAATGTAAAAGTGTAGAATCCTTAGTTACTGATATAAAGACTTGTTTGCAAAGTTTGACATCAGTTTGACTTGTAGATTAATAGTTATGCTCATTGTCGCTAAATTAAGGCTTTATGTTAACAACATGGCGTAATTAGCGTAAAGCCTAGTTAAACATACTTTTTGATATCAAATCTTTTACCCACTGATGTTATATATTATTTTGGGATTTTTAAAGATTTTTAATTAATTTTAGGTCGAGCATAACTAGTAGTCGTAGGCTTAATCCGGTAATTGTCGATTTTGCCCTTACGGGCCATAAAATGAGTTTTACACATCTAAACGATTCCAAACCTTTTGCTACTGATTAGTTATGATAAATAAATTATATTAAGCCTTCTGGAAATATAAAAATATCAGATTTAGGTATAGAACCCGGAAATGGCCTTTAATCGCCATAATTAGCGTTTTTAGCGCATAGTATGTCTTAGAATCATATTGGACATACCCGGGTCGATACCTACTGATATATGAGGCTAATTATGATAATTTAACAGTAAGCAAAGGTTAATAAACTCAGACTTCGTTTTTGAGCTTTTCGGCTTATGTGAAATTACCAAAATACCCCTACGGGGCATAGTTTGGTTAAATATGATAAATTTCACATATGTGCCTTAGCCTACTGTTATAACACATCAAAATGAGTATGTTTTCTATTTACATCAGACCTGTAACTCAGTTGAACATATAAACGCTTTTACAAACTTTAAAATGACCAAACTACCCCTACGGGGCATAGTTGGTGCTTAAATTGGTTCGGGGCATAACGAAAGACATCCTACTGATGTCACAACATATTTGGAGCATATTAACTTAGGAAACCTGTATATGGCTCTTACGGATACCCGTTACGCATATTACGCGTTCGGCTCGGTTTATGTAACAAGTTTACATAAATTAGCCGAAACGGGTCAACCCTTATCCGTTTTATCTCAAAATCCAGAATGTGAATAATAAACCCATATTAAACAAGTCTTCAAACTTGTCGGGTCTAAATCACATTCTATCCGGTCTTCGCTTAATCGTGCGTACGAACCGTATCTTCGAAACTAGCCGGTCTAAGCTTAAGCATAATTAAAGACCCGCTAGGATTCTAATAGGTTATATTTAACCTTCGTTCCAGATTAGGAGGAACAGTAAAAGCTACCTGCTATTTGATTATTTGTGAACTATACTTGCATCAAGGTAAATACTTTTAACTTATTTTCCCTATACGGGCTTGGGTTACGGTACATAGCGTACCGCTTGATCGGGCGTCAAATCTTCCATCGCTGAGGTGGTTAATTGAATAATTTGAACGGCTCGTTTAAACAGTATTGTTTACTTTACCGCCTTTGGGGGGGTTAATGACCATGTCCCGGATATCCTTGGCATTATCTTACGAGATAGCCACGACCTGAGCACCGGGGTGTAGGCGTACACCTGTCGGTGTATAACTCTAGAATTGTGGTGTGTCTATTGATTCCTTAACCCGGATACGTCCGGGCTACTGAACGCATAAGTAACATGTAAATCGTTAACAAGATTATAATATTAAATAATTCTCCCAAGTTAATAAAAATGTTTATGCCATGTGCATCCAAACCAATTTTCAATCATTTTATAAAATGAGTCAGTTGAATGTATTTACCAGTGTAAACTGACGTATTTTCCCAAAAAGATTAAATGCAGGTACTAGGCGAAATAGGCTGGGAGCCTCCTAAGCATCGCTAGAAGTCTCGCAAACTTAAGATGCCGAAGTCTGTTGAACCATAAACAATATTTTTATATTTGATCCTACTGTGGATAAACACCGGATAATTGTGACTTTGTTTACAATAAATAAATTCGGTTGTATCTTATTTATATTGCTTCCGCTGTGCATTATTATATTGTGTTGTTTGACTATTACGTTGCCAACCACGTCACGATACTCCCCCACCGGGCCCACCGGTGACACGTGGAAATCGGGGTGTGACAGGTTGGTATCAGAGCCAACACTGAGTGAATTAAACACTAGCCTTTTGTGTTTAATCTCAGTTACACAATTGCACATATCTAAACTTTTGAGTCTAGACTTGAAACATAGGACAAATTCCACTATTGATTGTGTTGTCCTTTAGTTAAATTTGCATATATCTTTGTATTGTTATCTCATGCTTCATTGACAGGAATATCGATAATGCCGCCAAGATTCTTCCGAACAAGAGGACGCGGAAAGGGGCCGAGAGCCGCCCCCAACGACCATGAGGCAGGACCATCAAATACACGGGCTCCGACTACTACGGAAAGCGAAGACCCTCGCCGAAACCGGCGAAACCAGGTTGAACCAGCCAGACGATCGGTTTCGCATAGCTCGACACCGCCCGCACTTAACCCATATGAACCTCACAACACACAACCTTCATATGTACCACTACAAAGGTCTCTGTCCCATCATTCCTATGGGGACCCCACACCTATCTTTAGAGGCCAATTTAATCCGGCCGACTACCTGCCAGAACCAGTGGGTTTCAACCCACTAGGGCCAGACGACCATTTCTCTGGTGATCAAGCTGACGACATGGACGAGGATACGGACCCCGTCATGCCTGCGAGTGGCACTCCGAACCACCCGATAGAGATTTCGGATGGATCTTCGTTTCACGGATCACCCTATGGTGGTCCAGATAGTTTCCAAGCTTTATTTGACCAACACCAATGGTACTATACGCCTTCACACCACTCGTCGTCACATGGGCAGCATCAACAGCAGCATTCTCAGCAGCACCAGGAGCCACAACCACAGCCGCATCATCAAGATTCTTCAGAGGATCACCGCTTTGTGGCAGTTACGCCACCACCTCCACCGCCACCAGTTCAACCGCCACCTCCTCAACCGCCAAGGCGTAGAAGAACCGGTGCCCGTATGTCGGTGAGACCTGGGGGTTTCACTTTCGATTCCCCACAACAGTCTAGTGCTAGTCACTACCCACCGCACTATGAGGACCCACAAATGGGTGGGCCTTCGCAGCCAGCTTTTCAACAGCCACCGTACATGGGTTTTGAAAACCCAATCCCAGCGTACACGGGTCCAAGTAATTACAACCCGTTTGAACCACCAGCTTACCACAACTACGGATACGCTGAGGCAGACCCTTATATGGAAGCAGCAAATTATAACGCCCTCAATGCCCAAGGACCCTACGGAGATCCATGGGGGGTAAGCCACCCGAATCAGGGGTACCCAATACCTCCCAGGCCTATCATTAGGACGCAGTCGCAGCCGCCACGATTTTCTCCCCCAGAACGGGAGGAAATTCTACATAGATTGAATCAGGTTGAGCGAGAAGCTCGCCGCGACCGCCAAGAGAAGCAGACCTTATTCCAGGGATTGATAGGACTACTCAAGGGAAAGAACAAGAAGGATTATTAAATCCTCCCAGCTGTTGATGAGCCCCTACGTGGGCATATTTGGTTATTAAGCCCCTACGTGGGTAATTATGTTTGTGTGTGTGTATTGACCCCTGCGTGGGTCTACCTTTCCATAAACCCTACGAGGGTATGTTGTTTGTTTAGTCCCTGCGTGGACTTATGATTGTTTAAGTCCCTACGTGGACAATTGTTGGTGTGTTAGTCCCTACGAGGACTTATGTCTTTCTGTAAGACCCCTACGTGGGCATGTTTTCTGTAAGACCCCTGCTTGGGCATGTTGGTATGTTTTAGCTCCTGCGTGGGCAAAATTTCATGTGCAAAAGACCCGTTTAGGGCAATATGTAATATAGTGATAAATTAATGGAGTGTTATTTTTATAAATTTCATGTTTGCCATTTGTGCATAAATAAATTATAAATGAAATAAATAAATTCATTCCTTTTAATCTGCCGAAGTAATTATTTAATTAAGAATCTTTAAGTGTGAAACCTAGCCTCGTGTCAAACATAAGACCGGGCCAAAATGGTAAGACCAGTTTTAAAAGGTTCAAATCCCTGTTAACATCTTAAAACATGTTAACACTCCTGGCAGAAGTGATTCGTTAAAAATCACATGTCATTCTTAAATGAATAAGGATTCTTTAGAAGATTCCTAATTCAGTTAATGATCTCTGAATCCTGGATTTACATCATCAATTAAGATGATCATATTTAACCATACGTGGTAATATAGTGCCTACGGGCCTTGCTCATTTCTACATGAGCCAAAAGACAGTGGTAGCATTGACTCCCTGCCAAATAAGGGTAATGAACTAGGTTCAAACCTTAAAAGTCTTGATTCTCTGAAATCATAGTTTATAATTTAAATTGTCCATGTGACCAAGCCTTATGTGCTAATATATATTGTTATTGATTATGTTAGGATAAATTTTAATTGAAATCCTAAATTAATGCGATTAATAAGTTAACCAAATATGGTCTCTGTTTACCATGGTTAACGAATTACCCTAAGGGGTAATTCCATAATAAAATCCCAGATAAAAATATTGACCTTGTTTTTCTGCAACAGTTCAATACATATGGCTGACTCCAATGAAGTAAATAGCCATCCGGTGGAACCAAACGAGAACGCCCAGATTACATTAACGGGCGCTGAACTAAAAGCAATCATAGATGGCGCTATCACCCAGGCTTTGGATAGACAATATGAAGAATACAGTGGTACCCGAAGTAGGACCCACTCTGTATCACATTCAAAGCCAAGGACTCATTCAGAGGCTCATAACAAGCCTCCTCCCAAAAAGGATGGACCAAAGAAAAACGGTGATGATCGCCAGTCCACTAACCACGAAAGTAATCCATCTCAACATTTAGTACTGCATCAAGGACACCGTAACAGGGGTTGCACGTATAAGTATTTTGTGTCTTGTAAACCCAGGGATTTTACGGGCGAGAAAGGAGCCGTCGACTGTATGACGTGGCTCGATGAGATGGACACTGTCGTGGACATCAGCGGATGCGCTGAAGGTGATGTGGTTAAATTTGTCTCACAGTCCTTCAAAGGTCAGGCGTTGGCTTGGTGGAGAGCTCTGATGGAGGCTTCCGGAAAGATCCCGTTGTATAGTATGACGTGGGATCAATTCATCGCCTTGATCAAGGAAAATTTCTGCCCGCAGCATGAGGTGGAAAAGATCGAATCAGACTTTCTAGCACTGGTGATGGAGAACCTCGACTGTCAGGCTTATCTGACAAGCTTCAATACACTATCCCGGTTGGTACCTTACCTGGTAACCCCGGAGCCTAAAAGGATTGCTCGCTTTATTGGAGGTTTAGAACCAGAGATCAAGGCCAGTGTAAAAGCTTCTCGGCCAGTTACCTTCAGGTCTGTAACTGACCTTTCCTTATCCCTCACATTGGATGCGGTCCGACAAAGATCGAAGAGGAATAAGGATGCTGAGAAGAGGAAGCGAGAAGATGATGGTTCGCGTAGGTCGAACAAGAAGCACCGTGGGAGCGGTGATCACAAGAAGGGATCGGATTCGAAGAAAGACGAGCATCGTTCTGGAGAGAAGCCCACATGCAAGACTTGCAAGAAACGGCACTTTGGAAAGTGCAGACTCAAATCAAACTCGAATAACGAGTCAAGGTCTTTTGCGTGTGGTTTATGCAAATCCAAGGAACACAAAACCTTGGATTGCAAGAAGATGAAAGATGCGACGTGCTATCGTTGCAACGAGAAGGGCCACATAAGTACTAACTGCCCCAAGAACAACAAGAAGCCTGAAGAGGCTAAGAAGACCAATGCCAGAGTCTTCAGGATGGATGCGAAGGAGGCTGTGCAGGATGATAACGTCATAACAGGTACTTTCCTTGTAAACGATGTTTTTGCAAGAGTACTTTTTGATTCAGGCGCAGATAAGTCCTTCGTAGATCATAAATTTTGTAAATTGTTGAATTTACCTGTCAAAACCCTAAAAATGAACTATGAGGTAGAGTTAGCAGATGGTACCATAGAAACCGTCTCTACTGTGTTAGATGGATGTGTTATATCCATTAAGAACCATTCATTTCCTCTGTCTCTGCTTCCTTTTAAGTTGGCTGGTTTTGACATAGTTCTGGGTATGGACTGGTTATCTCATAACCAGGCCCAAATCGTCTGTAACCAGAAGCAAGTAGTAATAAAGACTCCGTCTGGTGAATCACTTACCATTCGGGGAGATACCCAGTACGGACTGCCTGAGCACGTGACTATGCTCAAGGCTTCAAAGTGTTTGAAGAAGGGGTGTGTCATCTACATGGCACAGGTGATCATTGAGGAGCCTAAACCGAAGTTAGAAGACATCCCTGTCATCTCAGAATACCCAGAAGTATTTCCTGAAGATCTACCTGGCCTACCACCAGATAGACAAGTCGAATTCAGGATCGATATCATTCCCGGAGCTGCACCAGTTGCTAGAGCTCCATACAGATTGGCACCCACGGAAATGAAGGAGTTGCGGACGCAGCTAGATGAATTGCTGGCTAAGGGTTTCATTAGACCCAGTTCATCTCCTTGGGGAGCGCCAATCCTGTTTGTAAAGAAGAAGGATGGGTCGATGCGTCTGTGCATCGACTATCGCGAGCTTAATAAAGTCACGATCAAGAATAGATATCCATTGCCCAGAATCGACGATTTGTTCGATCAGCTTCAAGGGGCAAGTTACTTCTCAAAGATAGATTTGAGGTCTGGCTACCATCAGTTGAAGGTCAAGGATGAAGACGTTCACAAGACTGCATTTAGGACTCGATACGGTCACTACGAGTTCCTAGTGATGCCTTTTGGGCTCACTAATGCACCAGCCGCGTTCATGGATCTCATGAATCGCGTCTGCAAACCTTACTTAGATAAATTTGTTATCGTCTTCATCGATGACATCCTTATTTATTCTAAGAATCAAACTGACCACGAGAAACACCTTCGTTGTATTCTCAAACTCCTACACCAGGAAAAGCTCTATGCCAAATTCTCTAAGTGTGAATTTTGGCTACGAGAAGTCCAATTCCTTGGACATGTGGTCAGTGAGCGTGGTATCCAGGTGGATCCCGCTAAAGTTGAAGCTGTTATGAATTGGCAAGAACCAAAGACACCTACGGAGATACGTAGCTTCCTGGGATTGGCAGGATATTACAGACGCTTCATTGAAAATTTTTCAAGGATTGCTGCACCCTTAACTTCCTTGACCAAGAAGAAAGTAAAGTTCGTTTGGGGTCCTAAGCAGCAAGAGTCCTTCGATGTTCTGAGACAAAAGTTGAGCAATGCTCCTGTGCTTACCTTACCTGAAGGCGCTGAAGAATTTGTAGTTTATTGTGATGCATCACACACTGGCATGGGGTGTGTGCTTATGCAGAAAGGCAAGGTGATTGCCTATGCATCACGACAGTTAAAGGTGCACGAAAAGAATTACACCACCCATGACTTGGAATTGGGTGCCGTTGTGTTCGCACTAAAACTGTGGAGGCATTATCTTTATGGAATCAAGTTTGTGATCTTTTCTGATCACAAGAGCCTCCAGCATCTGTTTAACCAGAAAGAATTAAATATGAGGCAACGCCGTTGGATGGAAACTTTAAATGATTATGATTGTGAAATCAAATACCATCCCGGCAAAGCGAATGTAGTCGCTGATGCCTTGAGCAGAAAGGAAAGGGTTAAACCCATTCGAATCAACGCCAAGCGTATGGAGATAAAGAACAGTTTGATAGAAAGGGTGTTAGCTGCACAGAAGGAAGCTGTGTTGGAAGCTAACTATCCTAATGAAAAGTTAGGAGTAACTGAGGAGCAGTTAACTCTTAGCAAGGACGGAATTTTACGGTTAAACGGACGAATATGGGTTCCAATTTTTGGAGGACTTCGTGATGTCATCCTCCAAGAAGCCCATAGTTCCAAATACTCCGTTCATCCTGGAGCTGATAAGATGTACCAGGATTTAAAGGCAAATTATTGGTGGATAGGCTTGAAAAAGTCTGTAGCCGCCCATGTAGCAAAATGCTTGACATGTGCGCAAGTCAAAGCCGAACATCAGAAACCGTCAGGTTTGCTACAACAGCCTGAACTTCCTACGTGGAAGTGGGAAATGGTAACTATGGATTTTATTACCAAGTTACCCAAGACGAGGAAAGGCAATGACACGATATGGGTTATAGTTGACCGACTGACTAAGTCAGCTCATTTCTTACCCATCAAGGAGACTTATAGCTCCGATATGTTAGCCCAGTTATATGTTGATAAGATTGTAGCCTTACATGGCATACCTGTAGCTATTATCTCTGACCGGGATACTAGGTACACGTCACACTTTTGGAAGAGTTTCCAACAATCTTTGGGCACACGTTTGAACTTTAGTACGGCTTACCATCCTCAGACTGACGGTCAGAGTGAGCGTACTATTCAAACGTTGGAAGACATGCTACGTGCATGTGCGATCGAATTGGAAGGTAGCTGGGATAAGAACCTACCATTGATCGAATTCTCCTACAACAATAGCTACCATACCAGCATAAAGGCTGCGCCTTTCGAGGCATTATACGGTAGAAAGTGTAGATCGCCAGTTTGTTGGGCGGAAGTTGGAGAAGTCCAGTTATCAGGACCAGAGATCGTATTCGAAACGACGGACAAGATTGTCCAAATTCGCAACAATCTCCAAGCTGCCCGGAATAGGCAGAAGAGTTACGCGGATCCAAGTCGTAAGGACTTTCACTTCGAAGTAGGTGAAAAAGTCCTACTTAAGGTATCACCCTGGAAGGGAGTAATGCGGTTTGGTAAGAAAGGCAAACTAAGCCCGAGATATATAGGACCTTTCGAGGTTATCGAACGAGTCGGGTCAGTTGCCTATAAGTTGAACTTACCAGAAGAGCTCAGTGGAATTCACAACGTGTTCCACATCTGCAATCTAAAGAAGTGTTCCGCTGACGAAACACATGTCATGCCACATACAGATGTGCATATTGACGAGAGCTTGAAATTCGTGGAAAAACCTGTGTCGATCGAAGATCGACAGGTAAGAAAGCTTCGGAGAAAGCATATACCTTTTGTTAAGGTCAAATGGGATGCCCGTAGAGGTCCCGATTTCACGTGGGAGGTTGAATCCACGATGAAGGAAAAGTACCCTTACTTGTTTCAGTAAATCTCGGGTCGAGATTTATTTTAAGGGGGTGAGGATGTAACACCTCGAAAATTTCGGGTTCAATAATAAAACGACACGTGTCATGGCAGACAAAACGCGTTGTAAACCCGGGTTTAATAAAGATGATTCGGTAGGATTTAAAGTGACGTCATGTTAAATTGTTACCTCTGAACGACCTTAATTATAAATCCCAAGACCCGATTAAATGTTATATCCCTCTCTTATACCCTCAATACAGAAATTATTGATTTATGATAGGACCCCAAGTGCATGATGTGATCCTACTAAGAAAAAGCAACGATAGACCTTTGTTTTCGGGTCTTGTAAATGCATTCGAATGGAACAAATGCAAATGGTAGGGTAAGGAACTGTACTAGACACTTTATGAGGTCCCTAAGTTGTTGTTTGAAGTCACAAAATCGGATAATGGGTTCACCTTTGCAAAGCACCAAAGAAAAGTCAAAAATAGTGGCTGATGTGAAGCTTACGGACCGTAACCTCCACAAGGTTGAGGTCCGTAAGGTAGTGCCCAGCATCAGAAAACCTTCTGCAGCAGGTTATTCGCGATTGTGACCTGTTTGTTCGGTTTTTATCAGTTGTAAACGACCCCTAAAATGTTCCTAGACCTTAGGGACATGTGTAAACGAATTGTGGTTAGTTCTAGAGTTAGTTGTCAACCAATTGTGGTGTATGCACAAGTATAAAAAGGCCTTCAAGTGCACATTCATTCTTCACTCTTGCAACTGATCTTTGGAGCATTCCTGGAGCAAAGGAACTCTCCCTTCTGATCAAAATTCGTGCATTGGACTATTGTAAGTCTGCTAGTTCTTATTTGGTTGTGTTTAGCTTAGTTAATTAGCTAAAAGTCAAACCGTCGTAATTACGGTTTGACTTCGAGATTAGTCACTAATGACTCAGTCTTATCTCGAATTAAAAGTAGTTTTAGAATGGTATTTATGTGGGTAATAAAACCCCAAAAGGGTTTCCCCTGATCACCATCCTAAACAGGTCAAATGTCGGGTCAAAGCTTTACTTAAAAAGTCAACATTTTGCTTAAATTACCATTTATGCATAATTAGCTATCTAGAACATATATAACCTGTTTGAATATTGTTATAACTTAGAAATAAGTGTAAGAGCATGTCCCAGCATGTTCAACCCGACTATTTCCTGTTTAGACCCGGTTCGGAACCGAAAGTCACATAGTTTGACTTTTCGGTTGACTTTCAGTTCTGACCCGTTTGGGCATATTTTAGAAATGCCTCAGAGCTTAAATTGGATTAGGATACATGTTAGAACAACCCTCTGTGATCATACACCTTGGTTCACTAGTTATCCAATTAATATGCGAGTTTCCGTTAAATGCTCATACGTGGACCGTTATGCCCTTATTACCTTAAATCATGATTTGTGAAAATGTAAAAGTGTAGAATCCTTAGTTACTGATATAAAGACTTGTTTGCAAAGTTTGACATCAGTTTGACTTGTAGATTAATAGTTATGCTCATTGTCGCTAAATTAAGGCTTTATGTTAACAACATGGCGTAATTAGCGTAAAGCCTAGTTAAACATACTTTTTGATATCAAATCTTTTACCCACTGATGTTATATATTATTTTGGGATTTTTAAAGATTTTTAATTAATTTTAGGTCGAGCATAACTAGTAGTCGTAGGCTTAATCCGGTAATTGTCGATTTTTCCCTTACGGGCCATAAAATGAGTTTTACACATCTAAACGATTCCAAACCTTTTGCTACTGATTAGTTATGATAAATAAATTATATTAAGCCTTCTGGAAATATAAAAATATCAGATTTAGGTATAGAACCCGGAAATGGCCTTTAATCGCCATAATTAGCGTTTTTAGCGCATAGTATGTCTTAGAATCATATTGGACATACCCGGGTCGATACCTACTGATATATGAGGCTAATTATGATAATTTAACAGTAAGCAAAGGTTAATAAACTCAGACTTCGTTTTTGAGCTTTTCGGCTTATGTGAAATTACCAAAATACCCCTACGGGGCATAGTTTGGTTAAATATGATAAATTTCACATATGTGCCTTAGCCTACTGTTATAACACATCAAAATGAGTATGTTTTCTATTTACATCAGACCTGTAACTCAGTTGAACATATAAACGCTTTTACAAACTTTAAAATGACCAAACTACCCCTACGGGGCATAGTTGGTGCTTAAATTGGTTCGGGGCATAACGAAAGACATCCTACTGATGTCACAACATATTTGGAGCATATTAACTTAGGAAACCTGTATATGGCTCTTACGGATACCCGTTACGCATATTACGCGTTCGGCTCGGTTTATGTAACAAGTTTACATAAATTAGCCGAAACGGGTCAACCCTTATCCGTTTTATCTCAAAATCCAGAATGTGAATAATAAACCCATATTAAACAAGTCTTCAAACTTGTCGGGTCTAAATCACATTCTATCCGGTCTTCGCTTAATCGTGCGTACGAACCGTATCTTCGAAACTAGCCGGTCTAAGCTTAAGCATAATTAAAGACCCGCTAGGATTCTAATAGGTTATATTTAACCTTCGTTCCAGATTAGGAGGAACAGTAAAAGCTACCTGCTATTTGATTATTTGTGAACTATACTTGCATCAAGGTAAATACTTTTAACTTATTTTCCCTATACGGGCTTGGGTTACGGTACATAGCGTACCGCTTGATCGGGCGTCAAATCTTCCATCGCTGAGGTGGTTAATTGAATAATTTGAACGGCTCGTTTAAACAGTATTGTTTACTTTACCGCCTTTGGGGGGGTTAATGACCATGTCCCGGATATCCTTGGCATTATCTTACGAGATAGCCACGACCTGAGCACCGGGGTGTAGGCGTACACCTGTCGGTGTATAACTCTAGAATTGTGGTGTGTCTATTGATTCCTTAACCCGGATACGTCCGGGCTACTGAACGCATAAGTAACATGTAAATCGTTAACAAGATTATAATATTAAATAATTCTCCCAAGTTAATAAAAATGTTTATGCCATGTGCATCCAAACCAATTTTCAATCATTTTATAAAATGAGTCAGTTGAATGTATTTACCAGTGTAAACTGACGTATTTTCCCAAAAAGATTAAATGCAGGTACTAGGCGAAATAGGCTGGGAGCCTCCTAAGCATCGCTAGAAGTCTCGCAAACTTAAGATGCCGAAGTCTGTTGAACCATAAACAATATTTTTATATTTGATCCTACTGTGGATAAACACCGGATAATTGTGACTTTGTTTACAATAAATAAATTCGGTTGTATCTTATTTATATTGCTTCCGCTGTGCATTATTATATTGTGTTGTTTGACTATTACGTTGCCAACCACGTCACGATACTCCCCCACCGGGCCCACCGGTGACACGTGGAAATCGGGGTGTGACATTGTGTCTGATAGTAAAAGTTTGTAATAAAAGTGTAATGCAGATGACAATATGTATAAAACCAAGCAATTTGTGTTAACAAAATATGCACTTAAACATTGAGTATAGAAATCCAATAATGAATTTGAGAAAGTACTTTTAGAAATCTCATAAAGATTTAGAATATTATTCAACAAGGATTCGGGATTTGTACTTTGTTTCACCACATAAATTTGCACATAAACATTTAGTATAGAAACCAACAATGAACTTGAGAAAGTACTTTTAGAAATCTCATCAATGATTTAGATAGTACTTTGAATATCCAACAAGGATTCGGGATTTGTACTTTGTTTCACCACACAAATTTACACATAAACATTTAGCATAGAAACGAATAATAAATTTGAGAAAGTACTTTTAGAAATACAATCAAGGATTTAAAATAGTACTTTGAGGATCCAACAAGGATCTAACTATTTGCATAGAAAGATCGAATAAGGATTCTGGATTTGTACTTTGTTTCACCACACAAGTTGACACACAAAGAGCAAATAGTAAATACATATGCCATAATGTAGTTTAAAAAAATGGTTAGCACATATGAATCACCCTAAAACGATTTAAAAAACGGAAAAGTGAGGACTATGTACTCACCATGATGTCCTAGCGATGAGTTTGTGTTTCTTCGAGGTTTACAAGATCACGAGTAATTCCTAATGATGAGGATTGTTCGGCACGGTTTTGTTGTAATGATGTTTGTGGAAAGTATAGATTTAAAGGGCCATTGGTAAATTGAAAATGTTTAGATTTTTAGAAAATAAATTTTGACAGCATTCTGTGTTGTTTTCGTTTACGTTTTAGAAATAGTAAATGATATCAAGAAAGTAAAAAAATTTCCAGTCAACTAAATTAGAATGTGATCTACAACTTTCATTTAGAAAGTTTTTCTGTTTGGAACCCGGAAAATGGTCAAAACTACGAATCTTTGCAGATTGTTTAGTTTTGACCTCCAGTTTGGTTTTAAACGGTTGAGGGTCCAAGTGTTCATAGGTGTCTTAGGAGATGATTAGTGTCCTATGATGTGTTTACAGCTTGACAAGTGTCCATGAGTTAAGTTATTAGTGTCTTGGCTAGGTGACATAACATGGTAACTTAAGGTTTTTGGTATTTTTAGTCCCTAGACTTTAAGTTTTGGTGTTTTGACGATTCTAATACCTCAATTAAATTTAGGAAGTTTTCAAGGTATGTGATACTTAGATTTGTTTCGGTAATGACGCTAAGTTAGAATTATAATATTTGTATTAACAAATATTAAGTATGAAAATTAAATGCTTGATTTTTTTGCGGGGGTTACACCCCTAGACATCGTTAATCACATAATTGTAACACCCTTGCTATTATTTAACGATTTTCGTATAATTTAAGTCCATAATCATGTAATTACGGTTACAATTACAATGAAAAATACGGGTTTATTAAAAACTTTTACAATTTAAAGTAATACAACATAATGTGATTTAATTCATCGTTTTAGAATAACGACGAAACAACTTGTGGAAGCTTCATTTTTCGTGTGTTCGGTCCTTTGCCATCGCTTGATCTCCATCCGAGTACACTTGATATCACCTATGATCAAAACCAACGTAAAAGTTACTTTTGATAACCTAAATATAAGTTTAAACAAGTTCTACGCATCAAATAATCAACAAAATATTTATTTCCAACTTTGATGTCTCTCGCGTGTCGCGCGAGACTCGTCTCAACGTGTCGTGTGTCGCGACGTCTGTCGCGTGTCGTGCCCGAAACAACGTTATCCCTCGCGTGGCGCGGGGGAAACCCTTTTCCAGCGATTCCAGGTCTGGGAGCTGCATATCTGCCCAGCTATAGTTTTAGTCGAAAAACGAACTTTAAAAGGGCATAACTTTCATTCTACTTACCCGTTTTGCGTGATTCTTTTTCCTACGCGTCCGTAATTTAATTACGAACCCGTTTATCTTCTTTGTTCGCATCAAATTCAGAATTGTAAGCGTAAGGCTTATAAATCCCTTTTTATGATTATTCGACCCGCTTATGTTAAAATCACAAACTTGTTTCTAGTTAACCGTAATTCATACGCCCAAGTATTCGACTCAAGATCTTTATCCCGGGTTCATAACTTTTGAGAATTTCGCAGCCAATACCCCAGTTATGCGCGAAACTCGTTTTGACCCGTTTAGAGAATTTGAACTTTTAAGTTTAAATTTCACTCATTCATTTCACCCATCCTTTTCCCACATTTGTATTATCTACTTACATTCCACCACAACTATTCTTGTGGTGGACTTAGTATATTTGAACAATTTTTCGGATTCTACACTTCGGTTGGTTGTTTTACGGAAAAGACCAGTTTCTAGGCATTTAACCCAAAAGGCCTATGTTTAAAACCTTTATACTTATTAAAAGCTCACCTAATTATAATACATATTCCTAAACGACCTCTAAGGGTCGTCGTCCAATTTACCCTTCAAGGGCGTTTTGGTCAACTTTAGTCCCTCCTTTTACGACGAAGGACTTTAACTAATTGTAACACCTCGAAAATTGACGTCCTATAATGTGTAGACACGTGTCAAATGTTTAAACGTGTGAAAGAAAATTATAGAAGGACTAAAGTTGACAATCATGGAAAGTATGTGGATATACGTATTCTAAATGTCAACAGTGAATAAATATATTGTATATTAACCCTACAAGATGCTCATACCTTCAAACGAATAAATCATGGATCATACGGAGCTAAAAATGAGAGATTACAAACTAGAGGGGCTAAATGTGTCAACATGTTTAAGTTATACCTCTGAGTGACCTTTTGACAAACCCGAAGCTTTGTAACGGTTAATTATGCTCACTAGAATGCACGATTTAAATTTCATAAAGTTTCGTTATCGTATGAGAAAGTTATGATCAAATTCGTGTGCGAAGGGTTAAAGCGTAAACGTTGGAAGTTAGGACTTTTCGGGTAACAATAAAGTTAACCGGGGACTTAACAAAGTGGGTATATGTTTTAAAGCCCTTATAGATCAATTATGAGGGTTCATAATGCAAGAAACAGGTGCCTAATCGAATTTTGAAGAGCCAAGGATCAAATCGCAAAAATCTAAAAATGTTGATTTTGTGCAGAAGGGGGTCGCGCGACGCGAAGCCCCAGGGGGGGGGGTCGTCGCGTCACGCGAGGGGCTCCCAGCTTCGATTTCTTTGGGCTGTTGTCTGCCATGGCCTTTATGCGCGACTTTAACCGATTTTTCACATCTTGTGCGACCCCTAGGCACCCCCTAAGCACTAGGAACATGTGTTGATCAGTTGTGGTGGGTTGTAGACTCATGTGTCAAAGATTTGTGGTGGATTAAACACTATATAAAGGCCATGATATGCACCATTGTTCTTCACACCTTCCTCTTGCAATCTGATCATTTCTGGAGCTCCAAGTCACTCTCAAGTGATCACTAATCAAGCTTAGGACTCTTGTAAGTTTGCAAATCCTTCTTTAATAATGTTTAGCTTAGTTATTTAGCTAAAAGTCAAACCATCGTAATTACGGTTTGACTTTGAGATTAATTAACAATGGCTCAGTCAAATCTCGAATTAAAAGTAGTTATAAGTTGGTAATTATGTGGGTAATAAACCCTCAAAAGGGTTCCCCCTGATTCCCACTCTAACTAGGTCAAATGTCGGGTCAAACTTGTATTTAAAAAGTCAACAGAATGTTTAAATTGCAATTTATGCATGATTAGCAATGTAGAGCACATACAACCTGTTTGATCATTAATATAACTTGGTAATTAGTGTAAGGACATGTCTAAACATGTTCAACCCGACAATTTCCTATTTAGACCCGGTTCGGAACCGAAAGTCGCATAGTTTGACTTATACTTTGACTTTCAGTTCTGACCCGTTATGGTATGTTTTAGAAATACCTAAGAGCTTCATTTGGACCAGGTTACATGCTAGTATAACCCTCTGTGATTATACACCATGGTTCATTAGTTAACCGATTAATACGCATGATTCCGTTAATTGCTCATATGTTGACCATTATGCCCTTTTCACCTTAAAACGTGATTTATGAAAATGTAAAAGAGTAGAAACCTTAATTACTGATATATATACTTGTATGCAAAGTTTGACATCAGTTTGAGGTGTAGAATAAGAGTTATGCTCATTAGCGCAAATTGGAAGCTTTATGTTAATTAAATGGCGTAATTAGCGTATAGCCTATTTAAACATACTTTTTGATATCAAATCTTTTACCCACTGATGTAATATATTATTTTGGGAATTTTGAAGATTTTTAATTAATTTTAGGCTGAGCATAACTCATAGTCGTAGGCTTAATCCGGTAATTGTCGGTTTTGCCCTCACGAGCCATAAAATGAGTTTTACATATCTAAACGACTCCAAACCTTTTGCTACTGATCACACTTGATAAATAAATTATTTTAAGCCTTTTGGAATAATAAAAACATCAGCTTTAAGTATCGAACCCGGAAATGGCTTTTAATCGCCTTATTAAGCGTTTTAGCGCATAGTATGTACTAAGACTATTTTTAAACATACAAGGGTGATACCTACTGATATTTGAGGCAAATTATAATATTTTAACAGTAAGCAAAGGTTGTTAAACTCAGACTTCAGTTTTGAGCTTTTCGGCTTATGTGAAATTACCAAAATACCCCTACGGGGCATAGTTTGGTTATAATTGATAAATTTCACTTATATACTTTAACCTACTGATATAACTTAGCAAATTTAGGATATTTGCTGATTACATCAGGCCTGTAACTCAGGTTGACACTTAAACTCTTTTACAACCTTTAAAATGACCAAACTACCCCTACGGGGCATAGTTTGTGATTAAACTCGTTCCGGGCATAATGAAAGACAACTTACTGATGTCACAACATATTTGAAGCATATTAACTTAGGAAACCTGTAAATGGCTCTCATGAATACCCGTTACGCTTATTACGCGTTCGGTTCGGTTTATGTAACTAGTTTACATAAACTAGCCTAAACGGGTCAAACCTTATCGGTTTTATCTCAAAATCCAGAATGTGTATGAAATACCCATATTAAACAAGTCTCTGAACTTGTCGGGTCTAAATCACATTCTATCCGGTCTTCGCTTAATCGTGCGTACGAACCGTGTCTTTGAAACTAACCGGTCTAAGCTTAAGCTTAACTAAAGACCCGTTAGGATTCTAATAGGTTATTATAAACCTTCGTTCCAGATTAGGAGTACCAGTAAAAGCTACGTGCGTTTGCTTATTGTGATTTATACTTTGCTCAGGTAAATACTTTTAACTTATTTTCCCTATACGGGCTTGGGTTACGGTATATAGCATACCGCTTGATCGGGCATCAAATCTTCCATCGTTGGGTGGTTAATTGAATAATTTGATCGGCTCGTTTAAACAGTCTTGTTACTTAAAGCCTTTGGGGGGTTAATGACCATGTCCCGGATATCCTTGGCATCATTTTACGAAATGGCCACGACTTAAGCGCGGGGTGTAGGCGTACACCCGTCAGTGCACAAAAGAATATTGTGGTGTGTCTATTGATCTTTAACCCGAACAAGATCCGGGCTACTAAACGCACAAGGAACATGTAATTCGTTCACAAGATTATATATTTAAATAATTCTCCCAAGTTAAATAAAATGTTTATGCCACGTGCATCCAAATCAATTTTCAATCATTTTCTAAAATGAGTCAGTTGATTGTATTTACCAGTGTAAACTGACGTATTTTCCCAAAAAGATTAAATGCAGGTACTAAGCGTAATTGGCTGGGATTTCTCCTTAGCATCATTAGAAGTCTCGCAAGCTTAAGATGCCTGAAGTCTGTTGAACTATTGTTTCATTTTGTTTCCGATCCTTCTGTGGATAAACTTCCGAATATTGTGACATTTGACATTACAATATTAAATTCGGTTGTATTATATCTTTTTAAATTTGCTTCCGCTGTGCAAATTATTTATTGTGTTGTTTGACTATTACGTTACCAACCATGACGTCACGATACTCCCCACCGGGCCCACCGGTGACACGTGGAAATCGGGGTGTGACAGGTTGGTATCAGATCCAACACTGAGTGAATTAAACACTAGCCTTTTGTGTTTAATCTCAGTTACACAATTGCACAATTCTAAACTTTCGAGTCTAGACATATAACATAGGACAAATTCCACTTTGTTTGTGTGTCCTTCATTTTACATATGTTTTTGTTGTTATCTCATGATATATTGACAGGAATTAAAAATGCCACCAAGATTCTTCAGGAGAAGAGGAAGAGGCAAGGGGCCAATCACCGCCCCGAATGATAATGAAGCTGGACCTTCGAATGTGCGAGCTCCATCTACAACGGAGAGTGACGATCCCCGGCAGAACCGGAGAAACCTCTTTGAGCCGGCTAGACGGTCGGTCTCACATAGTTCAACACCTCCTAACCCTTATGGGCCGCAACCGGAGTACGAGCCCAACATCCCTCAACCCTCATACATACCGTTACAGCGATCCTTATCGCATCATTCTTTTGGTGACCCTACACCAGTTTTTAGGGGCCGGTTTAACCCGGAAAATTTAATACAAGAACCAGTGGGTTTCAACCCATTGGGACCGGAGGACCATTTTTCCGGAGATCATGCTGACGACATGGACGAGGATACGGACCCCGTCGAGCCTGCCAGTGGTACACCAAACCACCCGATAGAGATCTCTGACGGATCTTCTTTCCACGGATCACCCTATTTTGGTCCAGATAGCTTCCAAGCTATGTTTACCAGGCACGAATGGTACTATACACCTCCTCAGCAACAGCAGCAGCAGCAACGGGATCCCTCTGAGGATCCAAGATTTGTGGCAGTTACGCCACCGCCACCAGTTCAACCAGCACCTCCGCAATCGCCAAGGCGTAGGAGATCTGGACCGCGTATGTCTACACGGGGAGGAGACTTCCATTTCAGCTCTCCCCGGCAATCAAGTGGCAGCCATTACCCGCCACATCAAGAAGATCCACAAATGGGTGGACCTTCACATCCAGTTGCACCACAACCACCGCCAATGGGTTTCGATAACCCAATTCCAGCATACACGGGTTCCATGGCGTATAACCCGTTTGAACAGCCAGTGCACACCAACTACAACTACGCAGAAGCCGACCCCTACATGGTAGCGGCTAACTACAGCACCCAAGGACCCTATGGAGATCCATGGGGAGTAGGGTACCCAACTCATGGGTACCAAATACCTCCAAGACCTATTATTAGGCAACAGTCGCAACCACCAAGGTTCTCTCCACCGGAGCGTGAAGAAATTCTGCAAAGGTTGGACCATGTAGAGGGAGAACTTCACAGGGAACGAAGGGAACGACAAACGTTCTTCCAAGGATTAACGAGCCTGATTAAAGGGAAGAGCAAGAAGGACCGCTAAATCCTTCCATTTGTTGTTAAGCCCCTGCGTGGGTATGCTTGTTTGTTTTGACCCCTGCGTGGGTCTATTTTTCTGTAAACCCCTACGAGGGTATGTTATTTGTGTAAGTCCCTGCGTGGATTATTATGTTATTAAGCCCCTGCGTGGGTATGTGTGTTATTAAGCCCCTGCGTGGGTAAGTACTTGTTTAAACCCCTGCGTGGGTAAGTTTGTTATTTGAAAAGACCCGTTTAGGGCAGCGTGTAATATTTTAATAAAGTAATGGAATGTTTGTTTTATAAATTTCATGTTTGCCATTACGTGCATAGATATATTATATATGAAATAAATAAATCAAAACTCATTCCTTTTTAATAAATATCTGCCTAAGTAAATTTTTAAATAAGAATCTTAAAGAGTGAAACCTAGCATTCGGGTCGTTATAAGGCCGGGCCAAGATGGTAAGACCTGTTAAAAAGATTCAAATCCCTGTTAACATCTGAAAATATGTTAACACTCCTGGCAGACGTGATTCATTAAAAATCACATACATCATTTTTATAAAGGAATTCTTTAGAAGATTCCTAACCCAGTTTAATGATCTCTGAATCCTGGGTTTACGTCATCAATTAAGATGATCATATTTTTACCATACGTAGTAATATAGTGCCTACGGGCCTTGCTCATTTCTACATGAGCCAAAAGACAGTGGTAGCGATGACTCCCTGTCCGAAAAGGTAATGAACTAGGTTCAAACCTCAAATGCTTTGATTCTCTGAAATCCTAGCATATAATTTATAATTGTCCTTGTGACTAGGCCTATTGTGCCAGTATACCTTCATGCTTTGATTCTCTGAAATCATAGCTTATAAATTATAAATGTCCTTGTGACTAGGCCTATTGTGCCAGTATACCTTAAAAGCCTTGATTCTCTGAAATCATGGCTTATATTTTAAAATGTCCATGTGACTAGGCCTTTTGTGCCACAAATAAAACTGTTATTGTTTTATAATTAGGATAAATTATGATAGAAATCCTAAATAAATATGATTAATAAATTAACCAAATATGGTCTCTGTTACCATGGTTAATGAATTACCCTAAGAGGCAATTCCATAATAAACTCCCAAAAAAACTATTGTCCTTGTTTTCTGTAACAGTTCAATTAAAATGGCTAACTCAGACGAGCTTAATAGCCATCCAGTGGAGAACATCGATAACACCCGAGTAACTTTAACGGGTGCTGAATTGAAAGCAATAATAGACGGCGCAGTTACACAGGCCTTGGAAATGCAGTACGAAGAGTATAGTGGGACTCGTAGTAGGACCCTAACTACACAGCCTTCAAAGCCACCGTCCAAGAAGGACGACTCGAAGAAAGATGATGATCGACACTCCTCGAACCACAGTGTTCCATCTCAGCAGGTTGTACTAAACCAGGGACCCCGTGACAAGGGTTGCTCTTATAAATATTTCGTTTCCTGCAAACCCCGGGATTTCACTGGGGAGAAAGGAGCCATTGACTGTATGACGTGGCTGGATGAGATGGATACGGTTGTGGATATCAGCGGATGCGCTGAGAGAGACGTGGTCAAGTTTGTGTCTCAGTCTTTTAAGGGTGAAGCGTTAGCATGGTGGAGATCTCTGATTCAAGCCACCGGGAAAATCCCATTGTACAACATGTCGTGGGAACAATTTGTTGCCCTTATCAGGGAAAATTACTGCCCTCAGCATGAGGTGGAGAAGATAGAGTCTGATTTTCTATCATTGGTGATGACAAACCTTGACTGTCAAGCTTACCTAACGAGCTTCAACACGATGTCCCGGTTGGTTCCTTATCTGGTAACCCCGGAACCAAAAAGAATAGCTCGATTTATCGGTGGTTTAGCCCCAGAAATCAAGGCAAGCGTGAAGGCTTCTCGGCCAGCTACTTTTAGATCTGTAGCTGACATATCCTTGTCCCTCACTTTGGATGCGGTCAGGCAAAGATCGCTGAGGAAAAAGGAGGCGGAGAAGAGAAAGCGTGAAGATGATAGTTCACGGAGATCGAACAAGAAACACCGTGGGAACGGTGACAACAAGAAAGGATCTGAGTCGAGGAAGGATGGGCATCATTCTGGCGAGAAGCCCAAATGCAAGATATGCAAGAAACAACACTTTGGAAAGTGCAGACTTGAGTCGAACTCACAGACTCAGTCAAAATCTTATGCTTGTGGTATATGCAAGTCCACGGATCACAAAACCTTGGATTGCAAGAAGATGAAAGACGCAACGTGCTACCGTTACAATGAAAAGGGCCACATTAAAACCAACTGCCCTAAATACAACAAGAAGCCTGAAGAGGCCAAGAAGACTAATGCTAGAGTCTTCAGAATGGACGCAAAGGAAGCGGTTCTAGACGACAACGTTATTACAGGTACTTTCCTTGTAAATGACGTCTTTGCTAGAGTACTTTTTGATTCGGGCGCTGATAAGTCTTTCGTTGATAATAAGTTTTGTGAATTGTTGAAATTACCTGTCAAAACCTTAAATGTGAATTATGAGGTGGAGCTAGCAGACGGCACCCTAGAAACCGTCTCAACTGTGTTAGATGGATGTGTTATATCCATTAAGAACCATTCTTTTCCTCTGTCTCTACTTCCATTTAAGTTAGCTGGTTTTGACATAGTTCTGGGTATGGACTGGTTATCTCGTAACCAGGCCCAAATTGTCTGTAACAAGAAACAAGTGGTGATAAAGACTCCGTCTGGTGAATCACTTACCATTCGGGGAGATACCCAGTATGGGCTGCCTGAGCAAGTGACTATGCTCAAGGCTTCAAAATGTTTAAAGAAGGGTTGTGTCATCTACATGGCACAAGTAATTATTGATGAGCCTAAACATAAGATAGAAGACATCCCTGTCATCTCGGAATACCCAGAAGTTTTTTCTGAAGAACTACCTGGTTTACCACCAGATAGGCAAGTGGAATTCAGGATTGATATCATCCCCGGAGCAGCACCAGTTGCCAGAGCACCCTATAGGTTGGCTCCAACGGAGATGAAAGAATTGAGGACACAGCTGGATGAATTGCTAGCTAAAGGTTTCATTAAACCTAGTTCATCTCCTTGGGGAGCACCAGTTCTGTTTGTCAAGAAGAAGGATGGATCGATGCGTCTGTGCATCGATTATCGTGAGCTTAATAAGGTCACGATCAAGAATAGGTATCCTTTACCCAGGATCGATGATTTGTTCGATCAATTGCAAGGAGCAAGTTACTTCTCGAAGATTGACTTGAGGTCAGGTTACCATAAACTGAAGGTTAGAGACGAAGACGTGCACAAAACAGCATTTAGGACTCGTTATGGTCATTACGAGTTCCTAGTGATGCCTTTTGGGCTCACTAATGCACCTGCCGCGTTCATGGATCTCATGAATCGCGTTTGCAAGCCTTACTTAGACAAGTTCGTCATCGTTTTCATCGACGACATTCTTATCTATTCGAAGAATCAAGTTGACCATGAGAAACACCTTCGCTGTATTCTCAAGCTCCTGCATCAGGAGAAGCTCTATGCCAAATTCTCCAAGTGTGAATTTTGGCTTCGAGAGGTCCAATTCCTTGGACACGTGGTTAGTGAGCGTGGTATCCAAGTGGATCCCGCTAAGGTTGAAGCAGTTATGAACTGGCAAGAGCCAAAGACGCCTACAAAGATTCGTAGCTTCCTGGGATTGGCAGGATATTACCGGCGTTTCATTGAAAAATTTTCAAGGATTGCTGCACCCCTAACTTCCTTGTCCAAGAAGAAAGTAAAGTTCGTATGGGGCCCTAAGCAGCAAGAATCCTTCGATATTCTGAAGCAGAAGTTGAGCAACGCCCCAGTACTGACATTGCCAGATGGAATAGAAGATTTTGTGGTTTACTGCGATGCTTCACACACTGGCATGGGGTGTGTGCTTATGCAGAAAGGCAAGGTTATTGCCTATGCATCACGACAGTTAAAGGTGCATGAAAAGAATTACACCACCCATGACTTAGAGTTGGGTGCCGTTGTATTCGCACTAAAACTGTGGAGGCATTATCTTTATGGAATCAAGTGTGTGATCTATTCTGATCACAAGAGCCTCCAGCACCTGTTTGATCAGAAGGAATTAAATATGAGGCAACGCCGTTGGATGGAGACTTTAAATGATTATGATTGTGAAATCAGATACCATCCCGGCAAGGCGAATGTAGTCGCCGATGCCTTAAGTCGAAAGGAGAGGGTGAAACCCATCCGAATCAATTCCAAGCGCATGGAGATAAAGAATAATTTGATTGAAAGGTTGTTAGCTACACAGAAGGAAGCTGTGTTGGAAGCTAACTATCCTAATGAAAAGTTAGGAGTAACTGAGGAGCAGTTAACTCTTAGCAAGGACGGAATTCTAAGATTAAATGGACGAATATGGGTTCCAATTTATGGAGGACTTCGAGATGTCATCCTCCAGGAAGCCCATAGTTCCAAATACTCCGTTCATCCTGGAGCTGATAAGATGTACCAGGATCTAAAGGCAAATATTGGTGGATAGGCTTAAAGAAGTCTGTAGCCACCTATGTAGCTAAATGCTTGACATGTGCGCAAGTCAAAGCCGAGCATCAGAAACCGTCAGGTTTGCTACAAAAGCCTAAACTTCCTACGTGGAAGTGGGAAATGGTAACTATGGATTTTATTACCAAGTTACCTAAGACAAGGAAAGGAAATGATACAATATGGGTTATAGTGGATAGACTGACTAAGTCAACACATTTCTTACCCATCAAGGAGACTTATAGCTCCGACATGTTAGCCCAGTTATACGTTGATAAGATTGTAGCCTTACATGGCATACCGGTGTCTATTATCTCTGACAGAGATACTAGATACACATCACATTTTTGGAAGAGTTTCCAACAATCTTTGGGCACACGTTTGAATTTTAGTACGGCTTATCATCCTCAGACTGACGGTCAAAGTGAGCGTACTATTCAAACGTTGGAAGACATGCTACGTGCATGTGCGATCGATTTGGGTGGTAGTTGGGATAAGAACCTACCGTTAATCGAATTATCCTACAACAATAGCTACCATACCAGCATTAAGGCTGCGCCCTTCGAGGCATTATACGGTAGAAAGTGTAGATCGCTCGTTTGTTGGGCGGAAGTTGGAGATGTCCAATTATCAGGACCAGAGATAGTCTTTGAAACGACGGACAAGATTGTCCAGATTCGTGACCGTCTCAAAGCTGCCCGAGATAGGCAGAAGAGCTACGCAAATCCGAAGCGTAAAGCTTTTCACTTCGAAGTAGGTGACAAAGTGTTGCTAAAAGTATCACCCTGGAAGGGGGTGATGCGATTTGGTAAGAAAGGCAAGCTAAGCCCAAGATACATAGGACCTTTCAAGGTTATCGAACGTGTCGGGTCAGTTGCCTATAAGTTAAACTTACCGGAATAGCTCAGTGGAATTCACAATGTGTTCCACATCTGCAATCTGAAGAAGTGCTTCGCTGATGAATCACTGGTAATACCGCATACAGATGTGCATATAGATGAGAGCTTAAAATTTGTGGAAAAACCTTTGTCGATTGAAGATCGACAGGTAAAGAAGCTTCGAAGGAAGCATGTGCCTATTGTAAAGGTCAAATGGGATGCCCGTAGAGGTCCCGAATACACGTGGGAGGTTGAGTCCACAATGAAAGAAAAGTACCCTTATTTATTTCAGTAAATCTTGGGTCGAGATTTATTTTAAGGGGGTGAGGATGTAACACCTCGAAAATTCACGTCCTATAATGTGTAGACACGTGTCAAATGTTTAAACGTGTGAAAGAAAATTATAGAAGGACTAAAGTTGACAATCATGGAAAGTATGTGGATATACTTATTCTAAATGTCAACAGTGAATAAATATATTGTATATTAACCCTACAAGATGCTCATACCTTCAAACTAATAAATCATGGATCATACGGAGCTAAAAATGAGAGATTACAAACTACAGGGGCTAAATGTGTCAACATGTTTAAGTTATACCTCTGAGTGACCTTTTGACAAACCCGAAGCTTTTTAACGGTTAATTATGCTCACTAGAATGCACGATTTAAATTTCATAAAGTTTCGTTATCGTATGAGAAAGTTATGATCAAATTCGTGTGCGAAGGGTTAAAGCGTAAACGTTGGAAGTTAGGACTTTTCGGGTAACAATAAAGTTAACCTGGGACTTAACAAAGTGGGTATATGTTTTAAAGCCCTTATAGATCAATTATGAGGGTTCATAATGCAAGAAACAGGTGCCTAATTGAATTTTGAAGAGCCAAGGATCAAATCGCAAAAATCTAAAAATGTTGATTTTGTGCAGAAGGGGGTCGCGCGACGCGAAGCCCCAGGGGGGGGGGTTCGTCGCGTCACGCGAGGGGCTCCCAGCTTCGATTTCTTTGGGCTGTTGTCTGCCATGGCCTTTATGCGCGACTTTAACCGATTTTTCACATCTTGTGCGACCCCTAGGCACCCCCTAAGCACTAGGAACATGTGTTGATCAGTTGTGGTGGGTTGTAGACTCATGTGTCAAAGATTTGTGGTGGATTAAACACTATATAAAGGCCATGATATGCACCATTGTTCTTCACACCTTCCTCTTGCAATCTGATCATTTCTGGAGCTCCAAGTCACTCTCAAGTGATCACTAATCAAGCTTAGGACTCTTGTAAGTTTGCAAATCCTTCTTTAATAATGTTTAGCTTAGTTATTTAGCTAAAAGTCAAACCATCGTAATTACGGTTTGACTTTGAGATTAATTAACAATGGCTCAGTCAAATCTCGAATTAAAAGTAGTTATAAGTTGGTAATTATGTGGGTAATAAACCCTCAAAAGGGTTCCCCCTGATTCCCACTCTAACTAGGTCAAATGTCGGGTCAAACTTGTATTTAAAAAGTCAACAGAATGTTTAAATTGCAATTTATGCATGATTAGCAATGTAGAGCACATACAACCTGTTTGATCATTAATATAACTTGGTAATTAGTGTAAGGACATGTCTAAACATGTTCAACCCGACAATTTCCTATTTAGACCCGGTTCGGAACCGAAAGTCGCATAGTTTGACTTATACTTTGACTTTCAGTTCTGACCCGTTATGGTATGTTTTAGAAATACCTAAGAGCTTCATTTGGACCAGGTTACATGCTATTATAACCCTCTGTGATTATACACCATGGTTCATTAGTTAACCGATTAATACGCATGATTCCGTTAATTGCTCATATGTTGACCATTATGCCCTTTTCACCTTAAAACGTGATTTATGAAAATGTAAAAGAGTAGAAACCTTAATTACTGATATATATACTTGTATGCAAAGTTTGACATCAGTTTGAGGTGTAGAATAAGAGTTATGCTCATTAGCGCAAATTGGAAGCTTTATGTTAATTAAATGGCGTAATTAGCGTATAGCCTATTTAAACATACTTTTTGATATCAAATCTTTTACCCACTGATGTAATATATTATTTTGGGAATTTTGAAGATTTTTAATTAATTTTAGGCTGAGCATAACTCATAGTCGTAGGCTTAATCCGGTAATTGTCGGTTTTGCCCTTACGAGCCATAAAATGAGTTTTACATATCTAAACGACTCCAAACCTTTTGCTACTGATCACACTTGATAAATAAATTATTTTAAGCCTTCTGGAATAATAAAAACATCAGCTTTAAGTACCGAACCCGGAAATGGCTTTTAATCGCCTTATTAAGCGTTTTAGCGCATAGTATGTACTAAGACTATTTTTAAACATACAAGGGTGATACCTACTGATATTTGAGGCAAATTATAATATTTTAACAGTAAGCAAAGGTTGTTAAACTCAGACTTCAGTTTTGAGCTTTTCGGCTTATGTGAAATTACCAAAATACCCCTACGGGGCATAGTTTGGTTATAATTGATAAATTTCACTTATATACTTTAACCTACTGATATAACTTAGCAAATTTAGTATATTTGCTGATTACATCAGGCCTGTAACTCAGGTTGACACTTAAACTCTTTTACAACCTTTAAAATGACCAAACTACCCCTACGGGGCATAGTTTGTGATTAAACTCGTTCCGGGCATAATGAAAGACAACTTACTGATGTCACAACATATTTGAAGCATATTAACTTAGGAAACCTGTAAATGGCTCTCATGAATACCCGTTACGCTTATTACGCGTTCGGTTCGGTTTATGTAACTAGTTTACATAAACTAGCCTAAACGGGTCAAACCTTATCGGTTTTATCTCAAAATCCAGAATGTGTATAAAATACCCATATTAAACAAGTCTCTGAACTTGTCGGGTCTAAATCACATTCTATCCGGTCTTCGCTTAATCGTGCGTACGAACCGTGTCTTTGAAACTAACCGGTCTAAGCTTAAGCTTAACTAAAGACCCGTTAGGATTCTAATAGGTTATTATAAACCTTCGTTCCAGATTAGGAGTACCAGTAAAAGCTACGTGCGTTTGCTTATTGTGATTTATACTTTGCTCAGGTAAATACTTTTAACTTATTATCCCTATACGGGCTTGGGTTACGGTATATAGCATACCGCTTGATCGGGCATCAAATCTTCCATCGTTGGGTGGTTAATTGAATAATTTGATCGGCTCTTTTAAACAGTCTTGTTACTTAAAGCCTTTGGGGGGTTAATGACCATGTCCCGGATATCCTTGGCATCATTTTACGAAATGGCCACGACTTAAGCGCGGGGTGTAGGCGTACACCCGTCAGTGCACAAAAGAATATTGTGGTGTGTCTATCGATCTTTAACCCGGACAAGATCCGGGCTACTGAACGCACAAGGAACATGTAATTCGTTCACAAGATTATATATTTAAATAATTCTCCCAAGTTAAATAAAATGTTTATGCCACGTGCATCCAAATCAATTTTCAATCATTTTCTAAAATGAGTCAGTTGATTGTATTTACCAGTGTAAACTGACGTATTTTCCCAAAAAGATTAAATGCAGGTACTAAGCGTAATTGGCTGGGATTTCTCCTTAGCATCATTAGAAGTCTCGCAAGCTTAAGATGCCTGAAGTCTGTTGAACTATTGTTTCATTTTGTTTCCGATCCTTCTGTGGATAAACTTCCGAATATTGTGACATTTGACATTACAATATTAAATTCAGTTGTATTATATCTTTTTAAATTTGCTTCCGCTGTGCAAATTATTTATTGTGTTGTTTGACTATTACGTTACCAACCATGACGTCACGATACTCCCCACCGGGCCCACCGGTGACACGTGGAAATCGGGGTGTGACAGGTTGGTATCAGATCCAACACTGAGTGAATTAAACACTAGCCTTTTGTGTTTAATCTCAGTTACACAATTGCACAATTCTAAACTTTCGAGTCTAGACATATAACATAGGACAAATTCCACTTTGTTTGTGTGTCCTTCATTTTACATATGTTTTTGTTGTTATCTCATGATATATTGACAGGAATTAAAAATGCCACCAAGATTCTTCAGGAGAAGAGGAAGAGGCAAGGGGCCAATCACCGCCCCGAATGATAATGAAGCTGGACCTTCGAATGTGCGAGCTCCATCTACAACGGAGAGTGACGATCCCCGGCAGAACCGGAGAAACCTCTTTGAGCCGGCTAGACGGTCGGTCTCACATAGTTCAACACCTCCTAACCCTTATGGGCCGCAACCGGAGTACGAGCCCAACATCCCTCAACCCTCATACATACCGTTACAGCGATCCTTATCGCATCATTCTTTTGGTGACCCTACACCAGTTTTTAGGGGCCGGTTTAACCCGGAAAATTTAATACAAGAACCAGTGGGTTTCAACCCATTGGGACCGGAGGACCATTTTCCGGAGATCATGCTGACGACATGGACGAGGATACGGACCCCGTCGAGCCTGCCAGTGGTACACCAAACCACCCGATAGAGATCTCTGACGGATCTTCTTTCCACGGATCACCCTATTTTGGTCCAGATAGCTTCCAAGCTATGTTTACCAGGCACGAATGGTACTATACACCTCCTCAGCAACAGCAGCAGCAGCAACGGGATCCCTCTGAGGATCCAAGATTTGTGGCAGTTACGCCACCGCCACCAGTTCAACCAGCACCTCCGCAATCGCCAAGGCGTAGGAGATCTGGACCGCGTATGTCTACACGGGGAGGAGACTTCCATTTCAGCTCTCCCCGGCAATCAAGTGGCAGCCATTACCCGCCACATCAAGAAGATCCACAAATGGGTGGACCTTAACATCCAGTTGCACCACAACCACCGCCAATGGGTTTCGATAACCCAATTCCAGCATACACGGGTTCCATGGCGTATAACCCGTTTGAACAGCCAGTGCACACCAACTACAACTACGCAGAAGCCGACCCCTACATGGTAGCGGCTAACTACAGCACCCAAGGACCCTATGGAGATCCATGGGGAGTAGGGTACCCAACTCATGGGTACCAAATACCTCCAAGACCTATTATTAGGCAACAGTCGCAACCACCAAGGTTCTCTCCACCGGAGCGTGAAGAAATTCTGCAAAGGTTGGACCATGTAGAGGGAGAACTTCACAGGGAACGAAGGGAACGACAAACGTTCTTCCAAGGATTAACGAGCCTGATTAAAGGGAAGAGCAAGAAGGACCGCTAAATCCTTCCATTTGTTGTTAAGCCCCTGCGTGGGTATGCTTGTTTGTTTTGACCCCTGCGTGGGTCTATTTTTCTGTAAACCCCTACGAGGGTATGTTATTTGTGTAAGTCCCTGCGTGGATTATTATGTTATTAAGCCCCTGCGTGGGTATGTGTGTTATTAAGCCCCTGCGTGGGTAAGTACTTGTTTAAACCCCTGCGTGGGTAAGTTTGTTATTTGAAAAGACCCGTTTAGGGCAGCGTGTAATATTTTAATAAAGTAATGGAATGTTTGTTTTATAAATTTCATGTTTGCCATTACGTGCATAGATATATTATATATGAAATAAATAAATCAAAACTCATTCCTTTTTAATAAATATCTGCCTAAGTAAATTTTTAAATAAGAATCTTAAAGAGTGAAACCTAGCATTCGGGTCGTTATAAGGCCGGGCCAAGATGGTAAGACCTGTTAAAAAGATTCAAATCCCTGTTAACATCTGAAAATATGTTAACACTCCTGGCAGACGTGATTCATTAAAAATCACATACATCATTTTTATAAAGGAATTCTTTAGAAGATTCCTAACCCAGTTTAATGATCTCTGAATCCTGGGTTTACGTCATCAATTAAGATGATCATATTTTTACCATACGTAGTAATATAGTGCCTACGGGCCTTGCTCATTTCTACATGAGCCAAAAGACAGTGGTAGCGATGACTCCCTGTCCGAAAAGGTAATGAACTAGGTTCAAACCTCAAATGCTTTGATTCTCTGAAATCCTAGCATATAATTTATAATTGTCCTTGTGACTAGGCCTATTGTGCCAGTATACCTTCATGCTTTGATTCTCTGAAATCATAGCTTATAAATTATAAATGTCCTTGTGACTAGGCCTATTGTGCCAGTATACCTTAAAAGCCTTGATTCTCTGAAATCATGGCTTATATTTTAAAATGTCCATGTGACTAGGCCTTTTGTGCCACAAATAAAACTGTTATTGTTTTATAATTAGGATAAATTATGATAGAAATCCTAAATAAATATGATTAATAAATTAACCAAATATGGTCTCTGTTACCATGGTTAATGAATTACCCTAAGAGGCAATTCCATAATAAACTCCCAAAAAAACTATTGTCCTTGTTTTCTGTAACAGTTCAATTAAAATGGCTAACTCAGACGAGCTTAATAGCCATCCAGTGGAGAACATCGATAACACCCGAGTAACTTTAACGGGTGCTGAATTGAAAGCAATAATAGACGGCGCAGTTACACAGGCCTTGGAAATGCAGTACGAAGAGTATAGTGGGACTCGTAGTAGGACCCTAACTACACAGCCTTCAAAGCCACCGTCCAAGAAGGACGACTCGAAGAAAGATGATGATCGACACTCCTCGAACCACAGTGTTCCATCTCAGCAGGTTGTACTAAACCAGGGACCCCGTGACAAGGGTTGCTCTTATAAATATTTCGTTTCCTGCAAACCCCGGGATTTCACTGGGGAGAAAGGAGCCATTGACTGTATGACGTGGCTGGATGAGATGGATACGGTTGTGGATATCAGCGGATGCGCTGAGAGAGACGTGGTCAAGTTTGTGTCTCAGTCTTTTAAGGGTGAAGCGTTAGCATGGTGGAGATCTCTGATTCAAGCCACCGGGAAAATCCCATTGTACAACATGTCGTGGGAACAATTTGTTGCCCTTATCAGGGAAAATTACTGCCCTCAGCATGAGGTGGAGAAGATAGAGTCTGATTTTCTATCATTGGTGATGACAAACCTTGACTGTCAAGCTTACCTAACGAGCTTCAACACGATGTCCCGGTTGGTTCCTTATCTGGTAACCCCGGAACCAAAAAGAATAGCTCGATTTATCGGTGGTTTAGCCCCAGAAATCAAGGCAAGCGTGAAGGCTTCTCGGCCAGCTACTTTTAGATCTGTAGCTGACATATCCTTGTCCCTCACTTTGGATGCGGTCAGGCAAAGATCGCTGAGGAAAAAGGAGGCGGAGAAGAGAAAGCGTGAAGATGATAGTTCACGGAGATCGAACAAGAAACACCGTGGGAACGGTGACAACAAGAAAGGATCTGAGTCGAGGAAGGATGGGCATCATTCTGGCGAGAAGCCCAAATGCAAGATATGCAAGAAACAACACTTTGGAAAGTGCAGACTTGAGTCGAACTCACAGACTCAGTCAAAATCTTATGCTTGTGGTATATGCAAGTCCACGGATCACAAAACCTTGGATTGCAAGAAGATGAAAGACGCAACGTGCTACCGTTACAATGAAAAGGGCCACATTAAAACCAACTGCCCTAAATACAACAAGAAGCCTGAAGAGGCCAAGAAGACTAATGCTAGAGTCTTCAGAATGGACGCAAAGGAAGCGGTTCTAGACGACAACGTTATTACAGGTACTTTCCTTGTAAATGACGTCTTTGCTAGAGTACTTTTTGATTCGGGCGCTGATAAGTCTTTCGTTGATAATAAGTTTTGTGAATTGTTGAAATTACCTGTCAAAACCTTAAATGTGAATTATGAGGTGGAGCTAGCAGACGGCACCCTAGAAACCGTCTCAACTGTGTTAGATGGATGTGTTATATCCATTAAGAACCATTCTTTTCCTCTGTCTCTACTTCCATTTAAGTTAGCTGGTTTTGACATAGTTCTGGGTATGGACTGGTTATCTCGTAACCAGGCCCAAATTGTCTGTAACAAGAAACAAGTGGTGATAAAGACTCCGTCTGGTGAATCACTTACCATTCGGGGAGATACCCAGTATGGGCTGCCTGAGCAAGTGACTATGCTCAAGGCTTCAAAATGTTTAAAGAAGGGTTGTGTCATCTACATGGCACAAGTAATTATTGATGAGCCTAAACATAAGATAGAAGACATCCCTGTCATCTCGGAATACCCAGAAGTTTTTTCTGAAGAACTACCTGGTTTACCACCAGATAGGCAAGTGGAATTCAGGATTGATATCATCCCCGGAGCAGCACCAGTTGCCAGAGCACCCTATAGGTTGGCTCCAACGGAGATGAAAGAATTGAGGACACAGCTGGATGAATTGCTAGCTAAAGGTTTCATTAAACCTAGTTCATCTCCTTGGGGAGCACCAGTTCTGTTTGTCAAGAAGAAGGATGGATCGATGCGTCTGTGCATCGATTATCGTGAGCTTAATAAGGTCACGATCAAGAATAGGTATCCTTTACCCAGGATCGATGATTTGTTCGATCAATTGCAAGGAGCAAGTTACTTCTCGAAGATTGACTTGAGGTCAGGTTACCATAAACTGAAGGTTAGAGACGAAGACGTGCACAAAACAACATTTAGGACTCGTTATGGTCATTACGAGTTCCTAGTGATGCCTTTTGGGCTCACTAATGCACCTGCCGCGTTCATGGATCTCATGAATCGCGTTTGCAAGCCTTACTTAGACAAGTTCGTCATCGTTTTCATCGACGACATTCTTATCTATTCGAAGAATCAAGTTGACCATGAGAAACACCTTCGCTGTATTCTCAAGCTCCTGCATCAGGAGAAACTCTATGCCAAATTCTCCAAGTGTGAATTTTGGCTTCGAGAGGTCCAATTCCTTGGACACGTGGTTAGTGAGCGTGGTATCCAAGTGGATCCCGCTAAGGTTGAAGCAGTTATGAACTGGCAAGAGCCAAAGATGCCTACAAAGATTCGTAGTTTCCTGGGATTGGCAGGATATTACCGGCGTTTCATTGAAAAATTTTCAAGGATTGCTGCACCCCTAACTTCCTTGTCCAAGAAGAAAGTAAAGTTCGTATGGGGCCCTAAGCAGCAAGAATCCTTCGATATTCTGAAGCAGAAGTTGAGCAACGCCCCAGTACTGACATTGCCAGATGGAATAGAAGATTTTGTGGTTTACTGCGATGCTTCACACACTGGCATGGGGTGTGTGCTTATGCAGAAAGGCAAGGTTATTGCCTATGCATCACGACAGTTAAAGGTGCATGAAAAGAATTACACCACCCATGACTTAGAGTTGGGTGCCGTTGTATTCGCACTAAAACTGTGGAGGCATTATCTTTATGGAATCAAGTGTGTGATCTATTCTGATCACAAGAGCCTCCAGCACCTGTTTGATCAGAAGGAATTAAATATGAGGCAACGCCGTTGGATGGAGACTTTAAATGATTATGATTGTGAAATCAGATACCATCCCGGCAAGGCGAATGTAGTCGCCGATGCCTTAAGTCGAAAGGAGAGGGTGAAACCCATCCGAATCAATTCCAAGCGCATGGAGATAAAGAATAATTTGATTGAAAGGTTGTTAGCTACACAGAAGGAAGCTGTGTTGGAAGCTAACTATCCTAATGAAAAGTTAGGAGTAACTGAGGAGCAGTTAACTCTTAGCAAGGACGGAATTCTAAGATTAAATGGACGAATATGGGTTCCAATTTATGGAGGACTTCGAGATGTCATCCTCCAGGAAGCCCATAGTTCCAAATACTCCGTTCATCCTGGAGCTGATAAGATGTACCAGGATCTAAAGGCAAATATTGGTGGATAGGCTTAAAGAAGTCTGTAGCCACCTATGTAGCTAAATGCTTGACATGTGCGCAAGTCAAAGCCGAGCATCAGAAACCGTCAGGTTTGCTACAAAAGCCTAAACTTCCTACGTGGAAGTGGGAAATGGTAACTATGGATTTTATTACCAAGTTACCTAAGACAAGGAAAGGAAATGATACAATATGGGTTATAGTGGATAGACTGACTAAGTCAACACATTTCTTACCCATCAAGGAGACTTATAGCTCCGACATGTTAGCCCAGTTATACGTTGATAAGATTGTAGCCTTACATGGCATACCGGTGTCTATTATCTCTGACAGAGATACTAGATACACATCACATTTTTGGAAGAGTTTCCAACAATCTTTGGGCACACGTTTGAATTTTAGTACGGCTTATCATCCTCAGACTGACGGTCAAAGTGAGCGTACTATTCAAACGTTGGAAGACATGCTACGTGCATGTGCGATCGATTTGGGTGGTAGTTGGGATAAGAACCTACCGTTAATCGAATTATCCTACAACAATAGCTACCATACCAGCATTAAGGCTGCGCCCTTCGAGGCATTATACGGTAGAAAGTGTAGATCGCTCGTTTGTTGGGCGGAAGTTGGAGATGTCCAATTATCAGGACCAGAGATAGTCTTTGAAACGACGGACAAGATTGTCCAGATTCGTGACCGTCTCAAAGCTGCCCGAGATAGGCAGAAGAGCTACGCAAATCCGAAGCGTAAAGCTTTTCACTTCGAAGTAGGTGACAAAGTGTTGCTAAAAGTATCACCCTGGAAGGGGGTGATGCGATTTGGTAAGAAAGGCAAGCTAAGCCCAAGATACATAGGACCTTTCAAGGTTATCGAACGTGTCGGGTCAGTTGCCTATAAGTTAAACTTACCGGAATAGCTCAGTGGAATTCACAATGTGTTCCACATCTGCAATCTGAAGAAGTGCTTCGCTGATGAATCACTGGTAATACCGCATACAGATGTGCATATAGATGAGAGCTTAAAATTTGTGGAAAAACCTTTGTCGATTGAAGATCGACAGGTAAAGAAGCTTCGAAGGAAGCATGTGCCTATTGTAAAGGTCAAATGGGATGCCCGTAGAGGTCCCGAATACACGTGGGAGGTTGAGTCCACAATGAAAGAAAAGTACCCTTATTTATTTCAGTAAATCTTGGGTCGAGATTTATTTTAAGGGGGTGAGGATGTAACACCTCGAAAATTCACGTCCTATAATGTGTAGACACGTGTCAAATGTTTAAACGTGTGAAAGAAAATTATAGAAGGACTAAAGTTGACAATCATGGAAAGTATGTGGATATACTTATTCTAAATGTCAACAGTGAATAAATATATTGTATATTAACCCTACAAGATGCTCATACCTTCAAACTAATAAATCATGGATCATACGGAGCTAAAAATGAGAGATTACAAACTACAGGGGCTAAATGTGTCAACATGTTTAAGTTATACCTCTGAGTGACCTTTTGACAAACCCGAAGCTTTTTAACGGTTAATTATGCTCACTAGAATGCACGATTTAAATTTGATAAAGTTTCGTTATCGTATGAGAAAGTTATGATCAAATTCGTGTGCGAAGGGTTAAAGCGTAAACGTTGGAAGTTAGGACTTTTCGGGTAACAATAAAGTTAACCTGGGACTTAACAAAGTGGGTATATGTTTTAAAGCCCTTATAGATCAATTATGAGGGTTCATAATGCAAGAAACAGGTGCCTAATTGAATTTTGAAGAGCCAAGGATCAAATCGCAAAAATCTAAAAATGTTGATTTTGTGCAGAAGGGGGTCGCGCGACGCGAAGCCCCAGGGGGGGGGGGTTCGTCGCGTCACGCGAGGGGCTCCCAGCTCCGATTTCTTTGGGCTGTTGTCTGCCATGGCCTTTATGCGCGACTTTAACCGATTTTTCACATCTTGTGCGACCCCTAGGCACCCCCTAAGCACTAGGAACATGTGTTGATCAGTTGTGGTGGGTTGTAGACTCATGTGTCAAAGATTTGTGGTGGATTAAACACTATATAAAGGCCATGATATGCACCATTGTTCTTCACACCTTCCTCTTGCAATCTGATCATTTCTGGAGCTCCAAGTCACTCTCAAGTGATCACTAATCAAGCTTAGGACTCTTGTAAGTTTGCAAATCCTTCTTTAATAATGTTTAGCTTAGTTATTTAGCTAAAAGTCAAACCATCGTAATTACGGTTTGACTTTGAGATTAATTAACAATGGCTCAGTCAAATCTCGAATTAAAAGTAGTTATAAGTTGGTAATTATGTGGGTAATAAACCCTCAAAAGGGTTCCCCCTGATTCCCACTCTAACTAGGTCAAATGTCGGGTCAAACTTGTATTTAAAAAGTCAACAGAATGTTTAAATTGCAATTTATGCATGATTAGCAATGTAGAGCACATACAACCTGTTTGATCATTAATATAACTTGGTAATTAGTGTAAGGACATGTCTAAACATGTTCAACCCGACAATTTCCTATTTAGACCCGGTTCGGAACCGAAAGTCGCATAGTTTGACTTATACTTTGACTTTCAGTTCTGACCCGTTATGGTATGTTTTAGAAATACCTAAGAGCTTCATTTGGACCAGGTTACATGCTATTATAACCCTCTGTGATTATACACCATGGTTCATTAGTTAACCGATTAATACGCATGATTCCGTTAATTGCTCATATGTTGACCATTATGCCCTTTTCACCTTAAAACGTGATTTATGAAAATGTAAAAGAGTAGAAACCTTAATTACTGATATATATACTTGTATGCAAAGTTTGACATCAGTTTGAGGTGTAGAATAAGAGTTATGCTCATTAGCGCAAATTGGAAGCTTTATGTTAATTAAATGGCGTAATTAGCGTATAGCCTATTTAAACATACTTTTTGATATCAAATCTTTTACCCACTGATGTAATATATTATTTTGGGAATTTTGAAGATTTTTAATTAATTTTAGGCTGAGCATAACTCATAGTCGTAGGCTTAATCCGGTAATTGTCGGTTTTGCCCTTACGAGCCATAAAATGAGTTTTACATATCTAAACGACTCCAAACCTTTTGCTACTGATCACACTTGATAAATAAATTATTTTAAGCCTTCTGGAATAATAAAAACATCAGCTTTAAGTACCGAACCCGGAAATGGCTTTTAATCGCCTTATTAAGCGTTTTAGCGCATAGTATGTACTAAGACTATTTTTAAACATACAAGGGTGATACCTACTGATATTTGAGGCAAATTATAATATTTTAACAGTAAGCAAAGGTTGTTAAACTCAGACTTCAGTTTTGAGCTTTTCGGCTTATGTGAAATTACCAAAATACCCCTACGGGGCATAGTTTGGTTATAATTGATAAATTTCACTTATATACTTTAACCTACTGATATAACTTAGCAAATTTAGTATATTTGCTGATTACATCAGGCCTGTAACTCAGGTTGACACTTAAACTCTTTTACAACCTTTAAAATGACCAAACTACCCCTACGGGGCATAGTTTGTGATTAAACTCGTTCCGGGCATAATGAAAGACAACTTACTGATGTCACAACATATTTGAAGCATATTAACTTAGGAAACCTGTAAATGGCTCTCATGAATACCCGTTACGCTTATTACGCGTTCGGTTCGGTTTATGTAACTAGTTTACATAAACTAGCCTAAACGGGTCAAACCTTATCGGTTTTATCTCAAAATCCAGAATGTGTATAAAATACCCATATTAAACAAGTCTCTGAACTTGTCGGGTCTAAATCACATTCTATCCGGTCTTCGCTTAATCGTGCGTACGAACCGTGTCTTTGAAACTAACCGGTCTAAGCTTAAGCTTAACTAAAGACCCGTTAGGATTCTAATAGGTTATTATAAACCTTCGTTCCAGATTAGGAGTACCAGTAAAAGCTACGTGCGTTTGCTTATTGTGATTTATACTTTGCTCAGGTAAATACTTTTAACTTATTATCCCTATACGGGCTTGGGTTACGGTATATAGCATACCGCTTGATCGGGCATCAAATCTTCCATCGTTGGGTGGTTAATTGAATAATTTGATCGGCTCTTTTAAACAGTCTTGTTACTTAAAGCCTTTGGGGGGTTAATGACCATGTCCCGGATATCCTTGGCATCATTTTACGAAATGGCCACGACTTAAGCGCGGGGTGTAGGCGTACACCCGTCAGTGCACAAAAGAATATTGTGGTGTGTCTATTGATCTTTAACCCGGACAAGATCCGGGCTACTGAACGCACAAGGAACATGTAATTCGTTCACAAGATTATATATTTAAATAATTCTCCCAAGTTAAATAAAATGTTTATGCCACGTGCATCCAAATCAATTTTCAATCATTTTCTAAAATGAGTCAGTTGATTGTATTTACCAGTGTAAACTGACGTATTTTCCCAAAAAGATTAAATGCAGGTACTAAGCGTAATTGGCTGGGATTTCTCCTTAGCATCATTAGAAGTCTCGCAAGCTTAAGATGCCTGAAGTCTGTTGAACTATTGTTTCATTTTGTTTCCGATCCTTCTGTGGATAAACTTCCGAATATTGTGACATTTGACATTACAATATTAAATTCAGTTGTATTATATCTTTTTAAATTTGCTTCCGCTGTGCAAATTATTTATTGTGTTGTTTGACTATTACGTTACCAACCATGACGTCACGATACTCCCCACCGGGCCCACCGGTGACACGTGGAAATCGGGGTGTGACAGGTTGGTATCAGATCCAACACTGAGTGAATTAAACACTAGCCTTTTGTGTTTAATCTCAGTTACACAATTGCACAATTCTAAACTTTCGAGTCTAGACATATAACATAGGACAAATTCCACTTTGTTTGTGTGTCCTTCATTTTACATATGTTTTTGTTGTTATCTCATGATATATTGACAGGAATTAAAAATGCCGCCAAGATTCTTCAGGAGAAGAGGAAGAGGCAAGGGGCCAATCACCGCCCCGAATGATAATGAAGCTGGACCTTCGAATGTGCGAGCTCCATCTACAACGGAGAGTGACGATCCCCGGCAGAACCGGAGAAACCTCTTTGAGCCGGCTAGACGGTCGGTCTCACATAGTTCAACACCTCCTAACCCTTATGGGCCGCAACCGGAGTACGAGCCCAACATCCCTCAACCCTCATACATACCGTTACAGCGACCCTTATTGCATCATTCTTTTGGTGACCCTACACCAGTTTTTAGGGGCCGGTTTAACCTGGAAAATTTAATACAAGAAGCAGTGGGTTTCAACCCATTGGGACCGGAGGACCATTTTTCCGGAGATCATGCTGACGACATGGACGAGGATACGGACCCCGTCGAGCCTGCCAGTGGTACACCAAACCACCCGATAGAGATCTCTGATGGATCTTCTTTCCACGGATCACCCTATTTTGGTCCAGATAGCTTCCAAGCTATGTTTACCAGGCACGAATGGTACTATACACCTCCTCGCCATTCACCTCCTCAGCAACAGCAGCAGCAGCAACGGGATCCCTCTGAGGATCCAAGATTTGTGGCAGTTACGCCACCGCCTCCACCGCCACCAGTTCAACCAGCACCTCCGCAACCGCCAAGGCGTAGGAGATCTGGACCGCGTATGTCTACACGGGGAGGAGACTTCCATTTCAGCTCTCCCCGGCAATCAAGTGGCAGCCATTACCCGCCACATCAAGAAGATCCACAAATGGGTGGACCTTAACATCCAGTTGCACCACAACCACCGCCAATGGGTTTCGATAACCCAATTCCAGCATACACGGGTTCCATGGCGTATAACCCGTTTGAACAGCCAGTGCACACCAACTACAACTACGCAGAAGCCGACCCCTACATGGTAGCGGCTAACTACAGCACCCAAGGACCCTATGGAGATCCATGGGGAGTAGGGTACCCAACTCATGGGTACCAAATACCTCCAAGACCTATTATTAGGCAACAGTCGCAACCACCAAGGTTCTCTCCACCGGAGCGTGAAGAAATTCTGCAAAGGTTGGACCATGTAGAGGGAGAACTTCACAGGGAACGAAGGGAACGACAAACGTTCTTCCAAGGATTAACGAGCCTGATTAAAGGGAAGAGCAAGAAGGACCGCTAAATCCTTCCATTTGTTGTTAAGCCCCTGCGTGGGTATGCTTGTTTGTTTTGACCCCTGCGTGGGTCTATTTTTCTGTAAACCCCTACGAGGGTATGTTATTTGTGTAAGTCCCTGCGTGGATTATTATGTTATTAAGCCCCTGCGTGGGTATGTGTGTTATTAAGCCCCTGCGTGGGTAAGTACTTGTTTAAACCCCTGCGTGGGTAAGTTTGTTATTTGAAAAGACCCGTTTAGGGCAGCGTGTAATATTTTAATAAAGTAATGGAATGTTTGTTTTATAAATTTCATGTTTGCCATTACGTGCATAGATATATTATATATGAAATAAATAAATCAAAACTCATTCCTTTTTAATAAATATCTGCCTAAGTAAATTTTTAAATAAGAATCTTAAAGAGTGAAACCTAGCATTCGGGTCGTTATAAGGCCGGGCCAAGATGGTAAGACCTGTTAAAAAGATTCAAATCCCTGTTAACATCTGAAAATATGTTAACACTCCTGGCAGACGTGATTCATTAAAAATCACATACATCATTTTTATAAAGGAATTCTTTAGAAGATTCCTAACCCAGTTTAATGATCTCTGAATCCTGGGTTTACGTCATCAATTAAGATGATCATATTTTTACCATACGTAGTAATATAGTGCCTACGGGCCTTGCTCATTTCTACATGAGCCAAAAGACAGTGGTAGCGATGACTCCCTGTCCGAAAAGGTAATGAACTAGGTTCAAACCTCAAATGCTTTGATTCTCTGAAATCCTAGCATATAATTTATAATTGTCCTTGTGACTAGGCCTATTGTGCCAGTATACCTTCATGCTTTGATTCTCTGAAATCATAGCTTATAAATTATAAATGTCCTTGTGACTAGGCCTATTGTGCCAGTATACCTTAAAAGCCTTGATTCTCTGAAATCATGGCTTATATTTTAAAATGTCCATGTGACTAGGCCTTTTGTGCCACAAATAAAACTGTTATTGTTTTATAATTAGGATAAATTATGATAGAAATCCTAAATAAATATGATTAATAAATTAACCAAATATGGTCTCTGTTACCATGGTTAATGAATTACCCTAAGAGGCAATTCCATAATAAACTCCCAAAAAAACTATTGTCCTTGTTTTCTGTAACAGTTCAATTAAAATGGCTAACTCAGACGAGCTTAATAGCCATCCAGTGGAGAACATCGATAACACCCGAGTAACTTTAACGGGTGCTGAATTGAAAGCAATAATAGACGGCGCAGTTACACAGGCCTTGGAAAGGCAGTACGAAGAGTATAGTGGGACTCGTAGTAGGACCCTAACTACACAGCCTTCAAAGCCACCGTCCAAGAAGGACGACTCGAAGAAAGATGATGATCGACACTCCTCGAACCACAGTGTTCCATCTCAGCAGGTTGTACTAAACCAGGGACCCCGTGACAAGGGTTGCTCTTATAAATATTTCATTTCCTGCAAACCCCGGGATTTCACTGGGGAGAAAGGAGCCATTGACTGTATAACGTGGCTGGATGAGATGGATACGGTTGTGGATATCAGCGGATGCGCTGAGAGAGACGTGGTCAAGTTTGTGTCGCAGTCTTTTAAGGGTGGAGCGTTAGCATGGTGGAGATCTCTGATTCAAGCCACCGGGAAAATCCCATTGTACAACATGTCGTCGGAACAATTTGTTGCCCTTATCAGGGAAAATTACTGCCCTCAGCATGAGGTGGAGAAGATAGAGTCTGATTTTCTATCATTGGTGATGACAAACCTTGACTGTCAAGCTTACCTAACGAGCTTCAACACGATGTCCCGGTTGGTTCCTTATCTGGTAACCCCGGAACCAAAAAGAATAGCTCGATTTATCGGTGGTTTAGCCCCAGAAATCAAGGCAAGCGTGAAGGCTTCTCGGCCAGCTACTTTTAGATCTGTAGCTGACATATCCTTGTCCCTCACTTTGGATGCGGTCAGGCAAAGATCGCTGAGGAAAAAGGAGGCTGAGAAGAGAAAGTGTGAAGATGATAGTTCACGGAGATCGAACAAGAAACACCGTGGGAACGGTGACAACAAGAAAGGATCTGAGTCGAGGAAGGATGGGCATCATTCTGGCGAGAAGCCCAAATGCAAGATATGCAAGAAACAACACTTTGGAAAGTGCAGACTTGAGTCGAACTCACAGACTCAGTCAAAATCTTATGCTTGTGGTATATGCAAGTCCACGGATCACAAAACCTTGGATTGCAAGAAGATGAAAGACGCAACGTGCTACCGTTGCAATGAAAAGGGCCACATTAAAACCAACTGCCCTAAATACAACAAGAAGCCTGAAGAGGCCAAGAAGACTAATGCTAGAGTCTTCAGAATGGACGCAAAGGAAGCGGTTCTAGACGACAACGTTATTACAGGTACTTTCCTTGTAAATGACGTCTTTGCTAGAGTACTTTTTGATTCGGGCGCTGATAAGTCTTTCGTTGATAATAAGTTTTGTGAATTGTTGAAATTACCTGTCAAAACCTTAAATGTGAATTATGAGGTGGAGCTAGCAGACGGCACCCTAGAAACCGTCTCAACTGTGTTAGATGGATGTGTTATATCCATTAAGAACCATTCTTTTCCTCTGTCTCTACTTCCATTTAAGTTAGCTGGTTTTGACATAGTTCTGGGTATGGACTGGTTATCTCGTAACCAGGCCCAAATTGTCTGTAACAAGAAACAAGTGGTGATAAAGACTCCGTCTGGTGAATCACTTACCATTCGGGGAGATACCCAGTATGGGCTGCCTGAGCAAGTGACTATTCTCAAGGATTCAAAATGTTTAAAGAAGGGTTGTGTCATCTACATGGCACAAGTAATTATTGATGAGCCTAAACATAAGATAGAAGACATCCCTGTCATCTCGGAATACCCAGAAGTTTTTTCTGAAGAACTACCTGGTTTACCACCAGATAGGCAAGTGGAATTCAGGATTGATATCATCCCCGGAGCAGCACCAGTTGCCAGAGCACCCTATAGGTTGGCTCCAACGGAGATGAAAGAATTGAGGACACAGCTGGATGAATTGCTAGCTAAAGGTTTCATTAAACCTAGTTCATCTCCTTGGGGAGCACCAGTTCTGTTTGTCAAGAAGAAGGATGGATCGATGCGTCTGTGCATCGATTATCGTGAGCTTAATAAGGTCACGATCAAGAATAGGTATCCTTTACCCAGGATCGATGATTTGTTCGATCAATTGCAAGGAGCAAGTTACTTCTCGAAGATTGACTTGAGGTCAGGTTACCATAAACTGAAGGTTAGAGATGAAGACGTGCACAAAACAGCATTTAGGACTCGTTATGGTCATTACGAGTTCCTAGTGATGCCTTTTGGGCTCACTAATGCACCTGCCGCGTTCATGGATCTCATGAATCGCGTTTGCAAGCCTTACTTAGACAAGTTCGTCATCGTTTTCATCGACGACATTCTTATCTATTCGAAGAATCAAGTTGACCATGAGAAACACCTTCGCTGTATTCTCAAGCTCCTGCATCAGGAGAAGCTCTATGCCAAATTATCCAAGTGTGAATTTTGGCTTCGAGAGGTCCAATTCCTTGGACACGTGGTTAGTGAGCGTGGTATCCAAGTGGATCCCGCTAAGGTTGAAGCAGTTATGAACTGGCAAGAGCCAAAGACGCCTACAAAGATTCGTAGCTTCCTGGGATTGGCAGGATATTACCGGCGTTTCATTGAAAAATTTTCAAGGATTGCTGCACCCCTAACTTCCTTGTCCAAGATGAAAGTAAAGTTCGTATGGGGCCCTAAGCAGCAAGAATCCTTCGATATTCTGAAGCAGAAGTTGAGCAACGCCCCAGTACTGACATTGCCAGATGGAATAGAAGATTTTGTGGTTTACTGCGATGCTTCACACACTGGCATGGGGTGTGTGCTTATGCAGAAAGGCAAGGTTATTGCCTATGCATCACGACAGTTAAAGGTGCATGAAAAGAATTACACCACCCATGACTTAGAGTTGGGTGCCGTTGTATTCGCACTAAAACTGTGGAGGCATTATCTTTATGGAATCAAGTGTGTGATCTATTCTGATCACAAGAGCCTCCAGCACCTGTTTGATCAGAAGGAATTAAATATGAGGCAACGCCGTTGGATGGAGACTTTAAATGATTATGATTGTGAAATCAGATACCATCCCGGCAAGGCGAATGTAGTCGCCGATGCCTTAAGTCGAAAGGAGAGGGTGAAACCCATCCGAATCAATTCCAAGCGCATGGAGATAAAGAATAATTTGATTGAAAGGTTGTTAGCTACACAGAAGGAAGCTGTGTTGGAAGCTAACTATCCTAATGAAAAGTTAGGAGTAACTGAGGAGCAGTTAACTCTTAGCAAGGACGGAATTCTAAGATTAAATGGACGAATATGGGTTCCAATTTATGGAGGACTTCGAGATGTCATCCTCCAGGAAGCCCATAGTTCCAAATACTCCGTTCATCCTGGAGCTGATAAGATGTACCAGGATCTAAAGGCAAATATTGGTGGATAGGCTTAAAGAAGTCTGTAGCCACCTATGTAGCTAAATGCTTGACATGTGCGCAAGTCAAAGCCGAGCATCAGAAACCGTCAGGTTTGCTACAAAAGCCTAAACTTCCTACGTGGAAGTGGGAAATGGTAACTATGGATTTTATTACCAAGTTACCTAAGACAAGGAAAGGAAATGATACAATATGGGTTATAGTGGATAGACTGACTAAGTCAACACATTTCTTACCCATCAAGGAGACTTATAGCTCCGACATGTTAGCCCAGTTATACGTTGATAAGATTGTAGCCTTACATGGCATACCGGTGTCTATTATCTCTGACAGAGATACTAGATACACATCACATTTTTGGAAGAGTTTCCAACAATCTTTGGGCACACGTTTGAATTTTAGTACGGCTTATCATCCTCAGACTGACGGTCAAAGTGAGCGTACTATTCAAACGTTGGAAGACATGCTACGTGCATGTGCGATCGATTTGGGTGGTAGTTGGGATAAGAACCTACCGTTAATCGAATTCTCCTACAACAATAGCTACCATACCAGCATTAAGGCTGCGCCCTTCGAGGCATTATACGGTAGAAAGTGTAGATCGCTCGTTTGTTGGGCGGAAGTTGGAGATGTCCAATTATCAGGACCAGAGATAGTCTTTGAAACGACGGACAAGATTGTCCAGATTCGTGACCGTCTCAAAGCTGCCCGAGATAGGCAGAAGAGCTACGCAAATCCGAAGCGTAAAGCTTTTCACTTCGAAGTAGGTGACAAAGTGTTGCTAAAAGTATCACCCTGGAAGGGGGTGATGCGATTTGGTAAGAAAGGCAAGCTAAGCCCAAGATACATAGGACCTTTCAAGGTTATCGAACGTGTCGGGTCAGTTGCCTATAAGTTAAACTTACCGGAATAGCTCAGTGGAATTCACAATGTGTTCCACATCTGCAATCTGAAGAAGTGCTTCGCTGATGAATCACTGGTAATACCGCATACAGATGTGCATATAGATGAGAGCTTAAAATTTGTGGAAAAACCTTTGTCGATTGAAGATCGACAGGTAAAGAAGCTTCGAAGGAAGCATGTGCCTATTGTAAAGGTCAAATGGGATGCCCGTAGAGGTCCCGAATACACGTGGGAGGTTGAGTCCACAATGAAAGAAAAGTACCCTTATTTATTTCAGTAAATCTTGGGTCGAGATTTATTTTAAGGGGGTGAGGATGTAACACCTCGAAAATTCACGTCCTATAATGTGTAGACACGTGTCAAATGTTTAAACGTGTGAAAGAAAATTATAGAAGGACTAAAGTTGACAATCATGGAAAGTATGTGGATATACTTATTCTAAATGTCAACAGTGAATAAATATATTGTATATTAACCCTACAAGATGCTCATACCTTCAAACTAATAAATCATGGATCATACGGAGCTAAAAATGAGAGATTACAAACTACAGGGGCTAAATGTGTCAACATGTTTAAGTTATACCTCTGAGTGACCTTTTGACAAACCCGAAGCTTTTTAACGGTTAATTATGCTCACTAGAATGCACGATTTAAATTTGATAAAGTTTCGTTATCGTATGAGAAAGTTATGATCAAATTCGTGTGCGAAGGGTTAAAGCGTAAACGTTGGAAGTTAGGACTTTTCGGGTAACAATAAAGTTAACCTGGGACTTAACAAAGTGGGTATATGTTTTAAAGCCCTTATAGATCAATTATGAGGGTTCATAATGCAAGAAACAGGTGCCTAATTGAATTTTGAAGAGCCAAGGATCAAATCGCAAAAATCTAAAAATGTTGATTTTGTGCAGAAGGGGGTCGCGCGACGCGAAGCCCCAGGGGGGGGGGTCGTCGCGTCACGCGAGGGGCTCCCAGCTCCGATTTCTTTGGGTTGTTGTCTGCCATGGCCTTTATGCGCGACTTTAACCGATTTTTCACATCTTGTGCGACCCCTAGGCACCCCCTAAGCACTAGGAACATGTGTTGATCAGTTGTGGTGGGTTGTAGACTCATGTGTCAAAGATTTGTGGTGGATTAAACACTATATAAAGGCCATGATATGCACCATTGTTCTTCACACCTTCCTCTTGCAATCTGATCATTTCTGGAGCTCCAAGTCACTCTCAAGCTATCACTAATCAAGCTTAGGACTCTTGTAAGTTTGCAAATCCTTCTTTAATAATGTTTAGCTTAGTTATTTAGCTAAAAGTCAAACCATCGTAATTACGGTTTGACTTCGAGATTAATTAACAATGGCTCAGTCAAATCTCGAATTAAAAGTAGTTATAAGTTGGTAATTATGTGGGTAATAAACCCTCAAAAGGGTTCCCCCTGATTCCCACTCTAACTAGGTCAAATGTCGGGTCAAACTTGTATTTAAAAAGTCAACAGAATGTTTAAATTGCAATTTATGCATGATTAGCAATGTAGAGTACATACAACCTATTTGATCATTAATATAACTTGGTAATTAGTGTAAGGACATGTCTAAACATGTTCAACCCGACAATTTCCTATTTAGACCCGGTTCGGAACCGAAAGTCGCATAGTTTGACTTATACTTTGACTTTCAGTTCTGACCCGTTATGGTATGTTTTAGAAATACCTAAGAGCTTCATTTGGACCAGGTTACATGCTAGTATAACCCTCTGTGATTATACACCATGGTTCATTAGTTAACCGATTAATACGCATGATTCCGTTAATTGCTCATATGTTGACCATTATGCCCTTTTCACCTTAAAACGTGATTTATGAAAATGTAAAAGAGTAGAAACCTTAATTACTGATATATATACTTGTATGCAAAGTTTGACATCAGTTTGAGGTGTAGAATAAGAGTTATGCTCATTAGCGCAAATTGGAAGCTTTATGTTAATTAAATGGCGTAATTAGCGTATAGCCTATTTAAACATACTTTTTGATATCAAATCTTTTACCCACTGATGTAATATATTATTTTGGGAATTTTGAAGATTTTTAATTAATTTTAGGCTGAGCATAACTCATAGTCGTAGGCTTAATCCGGTAATTGTCGGTTTTGCCCTTACGGGCCATAAAATGAGTTTTACATATCTAAACGACTCCAAACCTTTTGCTACTGATCACACTTGATAAATAAATTATTTTAAGCCTTCTGGAATAATAAAAACATCAGCTTTAAGTACCGAACCCGGAAATGGCTTTTAATCGCCTTATTAAGCGTTTTAGCGCATAGTATGTACTAAGACTATTTTTAAACATACAAGGGTGATACCTACTGATATTTGAGGCAAATTATAATATTTTAACAGTAAGCAAAGGTTGTTAAACTCAGACTTCAGTTTTGAGCTTTTCGGCTTATGTGAAATTACCAAAATACCCCTACGGGGCATAGTTTGGTTATAATTGATAAATTTCACTTATATACTTTAACCTACTGATATAACTTAGCAAATTTAGTATATTTGCTGATTACATCAGGCCTGTAACTCAGGTTGACACTTAAACTCTTTTACAACCTTTAAAATGACCAAACTACCCCTACGGGGCATAGTTTGTGATTAAACTCGTTCCGGGCATAATGAAAGACAACTTACTGATGTCACAACATATTTGAAGCATATTAACTTAGGAAACCTGTAAATGGCTCTCATGAATACCCGTTACGCTTATTACGCGTTCGGTTCGGTTTATGTAACTAGTTTACATAAACTAGCCTAAACGGGTCAAACCTTATCGGTTTTATCTCAAAATCCAGAATGTGTATGAAATACCCATATTAAACAAGTCTCTGAACTTGTCGGGTCTAAATCACATTCTATCCGGTCTTCGCTTAATCGTGCGTACGAACCGTGTCTTTGAAACTAACCGGTCTAAGCTTAAGCTTAACTAAAGACCCGTTAGGATTCTAATAGGTTATTATAAACCTTCGTTCCAGATTAGGAGTACCAGTAAAAGCTACGTGCGTTTGCTTATTGTGATTTATACTTTGCTCAGGTAAATACTTTTAACTTATTTTCCCTATACGGGCTTGGGTTACGGTATATAGCATACCGCTTGATCGGGCATCAAATCTTCCATCGTTGGGTGGTTAATTGAATAATTTGATCGGCTCGTTTAAACAGTCTTGTTACTTAAAGCCTTTGGGGGGTTAATGACCATGTCCCGGATATCCTTGGCATCATTTTACGAAATGACCACGACTTAAGCGCGGGGTGTAGGCGTACACCCGTCAGTGCACAAAAGAATATTGTGGTGTGTCTATTGATCTTTAACCCGGACAAGATCCGGGCTACTGAACGCATAAGGAACATGTAATTCGTTCACAAGATTATATATTTAAATAATTCTCCCAAGTTAAATAAAATGTTTATGCCACGTGCATCCAAATCAATTTTCAATCATTTTCTAAAATGAGTCAGTTGATTGTATTTACCAGTGTAAACTGACGTATTTTCCCAAAAAGATTAAATGCAGGTACTAAGCGTAATTGGCTAGGATTTCTCCTTAGCATCATTAGAAGTCTCGCAAGCTTAAGATGCCTGAAGTCTGTTGAACTATTGTTTCATTTTGTTTCCGATCCTTCTGTGGATAAACTTCCGAATATTGTGACATTTGACATTACAATATTAAATTCGGTTGTATTATATCTTTTTAAATTTGCTTCCGCTGTGCATATTATTTATTGTGTTGTTTGACTATTACGTTACCAACCATGACGTCACGATACTCCCCACCGGGCCCACCGGTGACACGTGGAAATCGGGGTGTGACACTAATTATTTAACCAAAAATTGCACTTTTAACTATAAGTCTATATATGCGTACCCGACCCGGGTCAACAAATAGACCCGATTTATACCTCTCTTTAATCATCACATAATCTATGGCGACGCAATTATCCGATTTGCTAATCGCTCCTGTCAATATAAGACTTGACAACCACATTAGTCGCTATTGTCAAATGGCATTGTCACCACCATTCGACCCGTTTGGCATATATGCCCAATATTACCCCTTTTTACCATTCATTATGGTTTTCATCACTTTCGCTTATTCCGACCCATTTCAATTTACGTCGGAACATCACATTTCAAATATTAGCTTATCATTTTCATAACCTTTATAATTATTACGCATTCTAAAATAAAAGTGTGTAAGATTCACTTACCTTGCATCCATGCCACGCTTTTCTTTCCATACTCGCTCCGTTTGACCCGCTTCATCCACAAGCTTCCACCTAGCTTGTTAAGCGCCAAACTATTATCCAATGTTCACAAGGTGGTTAGATTAACCATAATTTAATATGATCTTCCACCTTACACATTTCTATGCATTCATCCGAACACTTAATATAATCACGTTTTACACACAACCAGGTAGACCGCGATTTCATTTAAGCATTTCATATCACTGAAAATGGGCTGTTTTTGGTGACTTGTTTAACCTGTTTACAAGTCTTCAAAAATTATGATTTTTTTTATGTGGCGTACCTCTTGGAGGGTTAGGCCTTGTGTTAAAATTTCAAGATCTAACTCTCTACCAAAAATTCGTAAAAATTCATTTACTAAGCTGCAATCAGATTCGTCACTTCTGACTGCAGCTTACGGAAAAATTCATTTAAAATTCCTCGTTTATTCGATTGACGAAATTCCAATTGGCGATTTTTGTAATCACTTAAAACTATATACAGTAAAAATTTGAGATCATAACTAAATTCCTAAATTGAGTTATGACATTCGTAATGGGCTGCAAATTCTGCCAGAAAACGCAGCTTGAACCTTCGATACGGAAAAATTCATAAAACGCTCAATTTTCGTCAAAAAAATGCGATTCCAGTGGGGTTTTAAAGATATTTCCTGGAATTACATTTTAGACTCAAGAAACACATATTTTTGTCATGTTTTGACCATGTTACAGCCAATACAAGTCGGCTGTAAATTCTGATCAGGAGCTGTTTGAATTCAGCTTTCAATTAAAGCATGTTCTTGACATCATAACACTATTTTTTAGCAATCAAAACCCTAAAAACATCTTATACATGAATTTAGCATCAACAAAATCTGAATTTACTTGAGCTAAGCATAATTTCAATATATACTTGTCTAGGGGTTACTCCTAAACACTACAATGTTCCTATTTCATCCATATAACAAGCATGCATCAAAATTTTTTGAATTCTCTAGGTTTACTCAGAAATTCAACTAGAGATTTCTCATGAAATTTATATACCTTGTGACTCCTTTTTCAGTGGAGATCACTAATTCGTGCTCAGATTTTGATTTGGGATTGATTTGGACCTTCAATTTGAGAAATTTTGTAGATTAGGGTTAGCTTGAAGAACCTTGTTGGTCGCCCCCTGTTGTCTGCGACCAGAACACACACCAAGTGTGTGTTTTGGGTTTTTAAGTTTTAATTAATAAAAACCATTTTCAATTTTGTCACTTTTGGCCCCTCAACTTTTCCCAAGTTTCATTTAGGGTGTTCTAATCAAGTTTCCTTATTACTACAACACTTGTGATTAACTAGGTTATTTATTCCTAGTTATTTCATCTCATTTATATTCGACATTAAATTTATAATATAAAGATTTATATTTTTCGGGTACGACCCAGTTTATTTTAAGTCCCGTTATCTCGGGCTATTTATAAACTTTTATTTCTTCAAAAGTTTTTGTTCAACTTTTATTTAATATTAGGTTTATTTGTTTAAATCATAATATTTACCGGGTTAATTTCACCACTAACGGTATTTTACCCGTTCATAAATGTTAACGTGGTTTGATTTCCAAACCCGTTTTCGGGGTGTTACAATAATATATCAATTTTTTAACTAAATAAAAACTATAGCTATACTATACTCAAATTAAAGAGAATTAACTGCTTTTTTATAGTGTAGTTTTATATAAAAAAATACTTACGAAAAAGTTACGCTCCTTTAAAAATCATGAGGGTGGTTAGTTTTTTTATGAGAAGAAAAATTGTAACTACTAACTAATTATTTATAATTTTGTTAAAGATTGGGGAATTAAAGTGTAATTAAGATTAGAGGATTAAAGTGCAATTAGTATTTAAAAGACTAATTTACCCGTATTTTAGGTTATACCTTATGCATTAAAGAATTTTTTTTTTTTAACTTTTGTTATCTTAAGTCCTTGTCTCATGTATTATATACATTATATATTTATAGAATAAACTTTAGTGCAATTTAGAGTCTATTTTTTTTAAATTCCCACTTGGTGAGTTTTAATTAAAAAAAATTCTCAATTGGTTAACTATAAGATTTTGTTACCCCTTTCAAGTATGAAGTTGTGTTGATATTTAACTAAAGTGTAGAGGAATTTTTTAATCAATTATTCAACAATAGTTTTAGTTTTAAAATGAGTAAACTGTCATTTTGGTCCCTGTGGTTTGGCCAGTTTTGCCACTTTAGTCCAAATCTCAAACTTATTACATCTGGGTCCCTGTGGTTTGCATTTTGTTGCCATTTTAGTCCAAAATCCAAAAAAACCCCTTTTTTGACTGTTGAGAGCCTCCTATTTTGTCCTGTAGTGCAGGGGCATTTTGGTTATTTAATTTTTCATTAAAGCAATTCTTTTATTAAAAACCCCAAATATAAAAACAGCTGATCATCATCATCTTCAACCTCTGCACAACCCAAACACCACCACCTCCTCCATCACAACCCACCACAACCTAGATTTAAAAAAAAAATCATATTTTCAAGAAGAAACGAGTTACGCCATGGCTGCAGAATTCACAGTTTCTTGGTGAGAGAATGTCAAATTCTTCTTCACTTTGCCATCTGGATTTTGCCCCGCCAAGATGCGGGTCGGATCTTCAATGTCCCTTTAATTTTGCTCAGGATACTCTGATCATCATAGCCTTGAAACAGATTCAAGTAAACCTTGCATAAATCATAGCAGATGCAAATTCAAGTAACCTTGCAAAACAGATTCAAGTAACCACCAGATTCAAGTAACAAAAACCAATCCAAAACAGATTCAAGTAAACCTTGCATAAATCATAGCAGATGCAGATTCAAGTAACCTTGCAAAACAGATTCAAGTAACCACCAGATTCAAGTAACAAAAACCAATCCAAAAACACAAGATAAATTACCTAATGTAACTTGAATCCGATTCGATTTCTGAACAAAATCAACAAACAACACGTCATCACCATCTCGCCAAGCACCACCACCTGCCACCACCACCACCCCCCTCTCGCCGCCAAGCACCACCACCCTCTCGCACCCCCTGCAACCACCGATTTGGCACCACAGGTCTTCTAGGTTTTTCAACTAGATTTATATTTAGATAGAGAGCTTAGGTTTCGATTTGGCACCACAGGTCTTCTAGGTCTTCGTCGGCGTCTAAACTAGATTTATATTTCAACCGGAGTCGTCTTCTAGGTCTTCGTCGGCGTCTTCTAGGTCTTCGTCTCCATCGAAACATTCTAACACCACCGATCGATTTAGAAAAATACAGATATGGTGGAGGAGAAGCAAGCATCTTAATTTAGATATGGTGGTCACAGCACGGCGGCGGCGATGGTGGTCACAGCACGCTGGAGTCTCTACAAACAACCGGTTCCTTTTAGGGTTCCTCCTTCGTTGATCCTTGTTTATTTCGGCATCTTTTTCTTGAATGCATCGCTAGGGCTGATGAACACAGAGAATAGGTTTGGGTTTTTGGAGGAGATGAACTTATGGGGAATATGAACTTTTGGAGAAGATGAACTTCTGGATAAGATGAACTTCAGGGGCAGCAGATGAACACACCATTTTGGGGAAACGATAATGAGGGTAGGTATTTAATATGTTATAATAAAATCAAAAAGACCAAAATGCCCCTGCACTACAGGACAAAATAGGAGGCTCTCAACAGTCAAAAAGGGGGTTTTTTGGATTTTGGACTAAAATGGCAACAAAATGCAAACCACAGGAACCCAGATGTAATAAGTTTGAGATTTGGACTAAAGTGGCAAAACTGGCCAAACCACAGGGACCAAAATGGCAGTTTACTCTTTTAAAATTGATAATGCTTTTAGCTTTTAATATATATTTTATTTGTGATGTTGACTAAAAGTACGTTGGATTTTAATCACTTGTACACTACGACATTATCTACTTCTATTTGGAATGAAGGAGTCATGCGGGATGAAGCTCGTCTCTTCTCTTGTTTGTTGTACCTTATGTATCATGAGTTTTACATAATGGTTGAATGATGAACGATAGGTGTTCTATAGGGTGAAAAAATGAAGGAGGGTCGTGATGTTACACGAAATGACGTAGCTACACATTTATTTTATATCAAGAATCACTAGCGTTTATTTATTAAAAAAAAAACAATATTAGCTCACGTGGGCTCTATAATGACTCGCCCATGCTGACCAGAACTAAGCAAACAAAGTGCAAATTGACCAGTGTCTTTGAGTTGGTGAATTAGTCTTAGGGTGAGTGTTCAAATAGCATAAAAGGGACTGACCCGTCCAAGTTGATGAGTACCTTGAGTTGATTAAAGTTAAATTGTCCTAGCGTGAGAGTCCAACGCTAACATACATGGGTGACTTAACCCTTTTTGAAGCCTAAATATTGTAAATACAATTCAACCGTAATTTACCCTTAAATTGATATTTGTTACGTAAACTATTGTAAACTGTTTTAATTATCTAAAATGATACAAAAGTGGCAATCATGCTTGGTGATATCTGAACTAAGACTAAGGGGCTGTTTGGCAACTTCTGAATGGTTAAGTACTGAACCTGAACCATAGTAAGTGGTCTGAACCATTAAGAGCCAATAGAATGCTTAACCCTTCAGAGACAAATGTCCGACCAATTCAAATTAGATGTCTTAACCATTTAGACTTTGTATAATACTTAATCATTCAGAGGCAAATGTCTGAACCATTCAGACATCTGCTTACGAAATAAACCGTTTGAACCATTAAGTGCTGAACCAGTAAGAGGTCTGAACCATTAAGAGTCTCATTAAGAGGTAAACAAACAACCATAATATTGGGACATATATGTAATCAAAATATGTCTATTTAACTTTGGGAAAAGAGTATTATTCAAATAAGTTTATACCATATAGTCACATAGTCATACATATACATTCATGTGCTTATAAAGAAACCCATTACCTTTTTGTTTCCTTTTTCTTTGTTAAAGTATTGCTTATTTTACACTTCATCTTGATTTCTATGATGCTACGTCACCTTGATTTTGTTCTCTGACTGGACCACATTGTCGTGCTAGCCAATGAGAATTACTACTCGGCGCCCGACTAAACCTCTCTTCAACTAGACCTTAGGAATCTTAAACCCCTTCGAAACCACCCCCATGTACCCCATGTACTAAACACACACTCAACTAAAGTTTGATTTCCCTTTTGTATATCTAAAGTGAAGGGGTATGGTCCCAAATGCTGCGTAGGCCATGACCAAGCTCAGCGCGCGCAGGACCATACCTACATTTGAACAATAGAGACAAACAATACAAGTCACAATAGCCTACAACCAATCAATGTGCGCCAGACTCTGTGCCAGACAATCCTCATGATGATCAATCGTGCAGGAGACAAAAAAATATAGGTACATTGGCGTGTGGCCAATCAACGTTCCCTAATTCATTGCTCCTCAATCTCCACTAACGGTTGAGGGCACTACCACCTCTACGCACACTAACTGTCGTGTCAGAAGGGACCAAATGGATATTTCTTGAAAGCGACATCTGGCCCATCAACCCATATTCTTATCCAACCCTTGGGCTAGAAATATCTGCCTTCACAAAAGGTTTAAGGATCTGATTTCTTACTCTCTCACTCTAAACACACACTTGTTTCCTTTCTCTCTAGAAAGAACAATACTTATTCTCACGCCGGAGCCTGGTTAAGAGAAGAACCACTTCCCCTCTTAATGAGCAACAATGTTATGGTTTTGCAGATCATACAAGGAAGATCCCAACTTACATTGGTCAAGAAAGGAGAATTGAAGAATAATCCCTGGTTGAGATACCAATCTAGTTCTATCCCCTGTGGACCAGAAATGGTGTTTCTTCACAAAGATCTTCAACTACCACTAATATCTAAGGTAAAACTCATTGTGACATGCCGATTTTTAAAGAGTGTATCTCAAGTCCCAATCGATACTCAAACGGACATAAATTATGTCTAACTCCCACAATACTATTTGATCAAGAAAACTACTCAAAAACTTGAGTATAAATCTCTACCCAATACACAGTACATGTGTAACGCCTCGTATCTTCGTATTTCTATTTTAAAAATGTTCATATTTGTATTCTAATTTTAGAAACCTTACATTCGTATTTTAATTTCAATCTCACAATTCGAGGCGTTAATCATAATAAAATTCATATTTTATACATATATTTTTATTCACATAACCGATCATTTAAATACGTATTTATATGCAAACCGACACAATTATACGTATAAATACTTATACGCACATCCTCAATACTTGAATTATACTGTTATACTTTTTATGTACTCAATTACATAATATATACTCAAGAAATACCAAGAAATATACCAATCATCTTTCCATCTCATCAATCCTCTTCCACCTTTTTAACCAATCATATTTCACCCTTTTCCACTTCCTTTCACTACCAATCATCTTTTCAATCATCTTCCACCTTCTTTAACCAATCATATTTCATCCTTTTCCACATTCTCTACCTATAAATACCAATCTCCTTCTACCATTTTCTTCACACCATTCTTCTCTCCATCTCTCTAATTCTCTCAATCTCTCTAAATCAAGAATTCTAAGAATTCTAAAAGGACGCCAAGTGTTCCAACCATTCTTCTCTCAACCTCTCTACTTCTCTCAAATCTTCCAAGTAAGGAAGAGAACTCTAAGAGTTCTAAAACAAAACACTAAGTGTTTTAAAGAAAGCTTTGAAGCTCCAACCTCCAACTCTTCACGGAATCACCAAAGGAAACTTTGCAAAACTATGAGTATACTTGAACCCCCTTTTCGTTTACCACCTTTTTGGGGTGTAACATGTTAATCTATAAAACTTACACTTAAACTTGATTCTTAAATGCACAAACGTTCCCTATACATGCATGCCTACTTGATTACTTGATACTTTAAACTTGGGGTTATACGTTTTATGTTAGACTTATCATTAACTTCGTATGAGCCTATCCTTGACATATATAGCGCTATAGGATTAACGCACCGACTGTAAACTTTGGGTTATGTTAAGAGATTATTGCGTTTCATCATTGGTTTGATTAGTTAAACACATGCCAATTTTATTGTTTATCTTGTTTCAGTAGCTTGCCATGTGGAATTGTTTAAAACTTATCTTGTTATGCTATGTATGAAAACCTGTATACTCGCCAATACATATTTGTATTGAACTATACTTTTTAACATGTTACAGGTTGATGATGATGATGCTATGAAACTGAAGTAGTGATGATGCCTGGATACACATATAGACGCTTTAGGCTTTAATATGTTGTATAAATTTTTGTACTTGTTTGTTGTATTGTTTTTCTTGTATTGAACATGTTGTATTTCAAGTTCCATGTATTGTAACATTTTGTTATGAATGAAATCAATCTATTTTTAATTCTATTGTCACAATTAGCGTTATGTGTGATGAACAATCTTTCTTTGTCTCACTCCGATGTTTCCGCCATCGATTGGGGTATGACAGATTGGTATCAGAGCCATAACTGTAGGGAATTAGGAAAATTTCCATGGTTTTGACCTAGTCTATAGTTAAGTACCAAATTCAACCATACTTGATTCATATGCTAATCTCTTGAAACTGCCTCTTATGTGTTAAAATCTTGAAATGCTTTGTGTGCTTATACTTGTTTTAATATTTCAAACGTACACCTTCCTAAGGCATTTTACTCGTTTATACTAAACTCGAAACCACTCGTAATACACAAATGAGACGACTTCATCAAAATAGGGGTGAAACCCACAATTTGGTGAACGACTCTCAATCCATCTATTATTTTTACACGAAATTCGCCATCAAGTTAGGAGTGAAATCCTCACCTTGATGGAGAATTTCCATTTCAAATTCTAGTGGACCCTCGTCAAAGTGTTGAAAATAAATTTTGACCCGACGAGTACCAACCACACTTAGGGTATGAAATCGTCAAGTTAGGGGTGAAACCCGCACCTTGTCGACTAGTCCCGCTCCTTGATTTTCAAAAATCCCACCAAGTCTCAAATTTTTGATTGATTTTGAACATGTAGTAACTGGAAGGGTGAGTACCGTTACCCGAAATATCGGCGAGAATATTCCACCTATTAGGCCAAAGCATGTTTCTCAAATTCAAAAGAATTTTCGACCACTTTGGTTTAGTCAAAGTTCCGTTTTGGAACAATTCAAGTTTTAATCGAACCTACGTTTTACTATTATCAATCTCATATGATGCAATTCTCCCTTTTCAAATTCAAATTTCTTTCGAGATTGTTTTCTTATATACACATCAGACCAAATCTTTCTTACATCCCAAAATGGAGACATATCATCAAGATAGGAGTGATTCCCTTACCTTGATGATTAAATCCACTCCTTCTTTTCTTAAAACGACCTCACCAACGAGTTAGGGGTGATTCCCTTACCTAGGTGATCGTTACCAAAATTTCCCTTCAAAATGCTTTATTATGCAAACACGATCATGTTTTACACCTAAATCGTTTATCATCCGTCAAAATCCCTACTTATATCCATTTCGAAATGCATTGTTTTATCAAACGTAGTTCTTACCCTACAATCTATTTTCACATAACTCGCATACACGAAATTCTTAATCATACCTTAAAACGTTTTATTACCCGAATTTCAAAACCTTACGAAATGCTACCTATCAACTTAATCGGTTGAATGAATCTCTTGCCCATGAACTTCATGTTAGGGATAGATTTTCTAAACCTAAGGATCACGGATCCTCAAATACTGCCAGGATCACGGATCCTCAATTCTGTTTGAATTGAGGATCCTCAGAAGACGTTGCAGGATCAGGATCCATGATCCTCATTGTTATCCTTACACTAACAGTTGCCTTCACTATGTTTAAGCTTGTTTTGCAGGAGTATACGCATTGGACTTGGTCTTGCCGATATTCTTGGGGAATATGCTCTCAATATTCTGCACGTGTATAGCTTAATGACCGTTATGGAAGTCGTGGGTAGCTAGCACCATTTGCGGGATGTTAGTTATTTGGTTTATTTCTAATTTTAAAAGGGGATAACAAGCTTGAATTAGAACAAGTTAGCTAATACACACACACTCGCAAGCTCTCTGCAATACATTGGCGATTTCATACACTTTTGCACACTAGTGATCCTTGTAACAAGCTTGTTATCATCTCGAGTTGTAACAATCATTTGTTTAATTTTAGTTGGTGATCGGTAGTTTCCATCACCCGAGGTTTTTTATGCCGGAGATCAACTCTTGATCAAGGGCTTTTTCCTCGTATAAATCCTTGTGTCACTTGTTCATTTCATTTGCAAGTTGTTCATACATTTGTCCATTGATTCAAGAATCATACCTCACAACAAAAGATTTGGTTGCATTATCCTAGCCTGATTTTTGACCAAAACAGTTTGGCGCCCACCGTGGGCAAATTGGTGCTTCATTTCTGAAAAATTTTGTTCACTGTGTTCATTTCGGTTCATTATCTTCAACTATATGGCTTCTTCAGCAAAGAACACTTCAAGTTCCATGCCGGCAATCACTTCTTCACATGGCGTTCCACCTTTGCCTCCACCACCTTTTGGATCTCAGAAGAATGCTGAGAATCCTGCGAAGAAACTGACCCCCGTTTTCTCAAAACCACCAACTTCTGCTGTTTCTTCTAGCCCTACTAACAGTGATCTTTTTACTTTGATTTTGCAGATGAGGGATCACATACAAGAGCAGGATAAAACCAACGAAAGGATCCTCCGGGAGATTGGTGACATCAAGAAACAGAAGAAATCAGTGGAGGATCACTCTCCTCTGATGCCGAGGTCATTGAATTTTGACACTCCAGCTATAACCGCACTACAATCTGCAGCTCCGGACATCCAGTACCAGAGTGGATCATTGGGAAGGCGTTATGGATCAACGACCATGACTCAAGCTTTAGGATCCTACTTCCAGCCTTCAGGATCCTCATTTCAGCCTTTAGGATCCTCCCAGGTTTATGGATCCTCCTAGGTTCAAGGATCCTCTCAGATTCAAGGATCCTCTCAGGTTCAAGGATCCTCCTTTCAGGTCCAAGGATCCTCATCTCAGGTTTACGGATCCATGGATTATCCTCCAAGACCTCTAGTCATGGCACATCAACGGTCAAACATCGTTCAGGATCAAGGATTCTTAAGGAATGTGCAACCTGGAAGTACAGATGTTCATCTAGGAGACTTCATTCCAATGCAGACCATTGCTTCTTCTGGTCCTACAGTCATACCAGAATCCCGTCAATATGGATTCACATCCAGAGTCCCAACCTTGAATTCTTCAGGAGGTAACACTTTGAATAATTCTTATAACACTAACCATGGCTCTGTGCAGGATACAGGTATCAATCAAGCTATGGCTAGAGAATTACAGAAACTGAAGGATATGATATCCAACGTTCCAGGGGTGGTTAAGCCCATTCCTGAAATTGCAGATGGAAGCCACAGGATATTTCGCTTTGCACCACCCATTTGTGATGCAGAAATTCCAAAGAGATTCCAAATACCAACCATGAAGCTGTATGATGGTTCGACGGATCCAGAAGAACATGTAGCTCAATATAGAGAAAGGATGGAGATCAATCCAATTCCTGAGAGGTTAAAAGAAGCATGTCTATGCAAGGGTTTTGGATCCACACTCACAGGATCAGCTCTTAAATGGCTGCTAAGTCTTCCTCCTTACTCTATTACTTCATTTGCTAATCTTGTTAATCTGTTTAATAGCCAATTCTCATGTAGTAGAAAATTTGAACGTTTAACTAGTGATCTATATTGTTTTCGTCAAAAATCAGACGAGGATAATGCAACCAAACTCTCTGTTACGGGGTATGATGCTTGAATTGGTAAACAACAATGAGGATCACTATGAAATGAATTGCACAGGAGACACAAAGATTTATACGAGGTAAAAGCCCTTGATCAATGAATGATCTCCGGCATAAAAAACCTCGGGTGATGGAAACTACCAATCACCAACTCAAATTAAACAATAATTCTTTTACAACTTCGGATGATAGCGAGCTAAATACAAGGATCACTACGGTGTATCGTGTAGAAATGTATGAAAAATGCTAAGTGTTTTGCCGAGAGCTGGTGAGTGTAGTTGTACGAGTGTGTGTAGCCAAAAAATAGCCAAGTGTTGTCTAATTAGCTTGCTATCCCTTTTAAATCTAGTAAAATATCTAAATAACTAACTATCCGCAATTCATGCCTTCTCCCCACGATCTCCATAACGTTCACCATGGTCAAGCACGTGCGGAATAAGCGTGGAATATTCTCCAGGAACGTTACCAAGACTAAGTCCAAGCTGGTATTCCTGCAAAACAATATCGAATTCAAAGCAGACAATCATTAGTATAAGGATCCTTAGGATGATCCATGATCCTGATCCTGAAGCACTTCTGAGGATCACTAACTAACACAGAAGTAAGGATCACCAAACAGGATAACAATTGAGGATCACGGGTCATTAAAAAATCCTCCCCTAACAATTGCCCCCAAAATATAAGGAGTAATATTGTAAATAAACGAGTTGTATTTTGTTGATCTTATCCGTAACAGACTAACGAATAACTAGCCGTTGAAGACGGACTAGCCGTTGCAAACCTGACGTCACTGAAGTGACAATCCTGCAAATCATCATTATAAATAGGAGTTAGAGATAGGATCAATTTGCATTTAAATCCGAGAGAAACTCCCTTTAAATTCTCAGCCGAAGATCAATCAGGTATCTCTTCTCCTATTTCTCCTTCTCTTACTCTGTTTTTCTTTCTTTACCATTATCACGTTAAGAATGATGCTCCGGTCCTCCCCCGCCAAGGATCACCAGAAGGATAGCCCCTTGAAGAGTCAAGGAATCATCAAAGACTCAGAGAATGAGAGGTGTTGCTTTACTGATCCACAAGTAGATAAGATCCGGCACTGCTTTCCGGCGAACGCTTTTTTCAAACCCTTCGATCCCACTGTTCTGAGCGACTACATTTCTGAGACATGGGTTGCCTTTCCGGTTACCCCATTCACCATAGGGTACACCTATCCTTTTCCAGCTTTTACCCAATCCTTTTTCTCCCTTACCGGCATCTCCTACATCCAAGCTATGCCGATGATCTGGAGGGTCTTATATACCCTTGAAAGGATCATAGAGCAGGAAGGGATTGATTTAGGAATGTCGGAATTGGCAGAGATGTATGATCTCACGACGTTTGGATCCCACCGATATCTGTTTAAGCGAAAACCCGGCGAAGAACATCCCATTTTTAAAGCCACCAAGAACGATACAAACTGGAAACGATGCTTTTTCTTTGTCAGAAGGGATACCATTCCAAACGGAAAGGATCTACCAAGGAAGTGGTCCACCCATGGTAGGACAGAGGATCCTGAGAAGGATCACCAGGTAATCTTGCTCTTGTGATAGGATCACTAACTCCCTTTTGTTTTATGTTATGCAGCTGTCACTGTTTCACACCTCATACCGTCTCCTGATACTAAGGAAAGGCTTGCTGTTTTTAGAAGACTCGGTCCTGAAACAAGATCATTCAAGACAATCACCCAGGATTCTCAAGAGGTATCCTCAGGCTCAGTCACCATGTCAAGTTAGTATCCTGCTTTTTAATATAGTTAAAGATTTAAATAAATAGTTAAATAGAAATAGGATAAGGATACTTATCTTGCTTTGAATGTATAGGTGCCGGAAAAGCTTCCAAGCCTGCCTCCCAGTTCAACATGGCCGACCTTGACACTGTCCGATCCAGAAAGAAGAAGGCCATTGTCAGCCCTAGTGTCTCCATCCCCAAGGCACCCACTAAAGGAAGGGGTGGCAAGAAGAGGAAAAACTTTGAGATGGAGGATCTACAAGGCCTGCCACTGATCCGCCACCAATTCCTTGAATACTTCAATGACGTGAGGATCACCAATTCTGCCTAGGTATCCTAGTTATTTGAGGATCACCTGATCTTGAACTGCTTTGCCTTTTTTGCAGAAATTTGCTGAGATTGAGGACTACGTGGGGAGCGTTGAGGAGCTGGATAAGAAGATTGCTGACCTCCAACAAGTTGCAGTGCTCAAGGATCTTAAGATTGCTGATCTCGAAAAAGCCCTTCAAGACGCCAAGACTAAGACAGCTAAGATCTTGATCGACATTGACTACGAGAAGCATGATCTCATAGAAGGTGCAAAGGTCTCCGCTGCCATCACAATGTACAAGACAAAACTGAAGATGGCCCAGGAGGCTCAAGATCCTGACTTCGACAGAAGCAGCTGGGATGTTGAGGGTTGGAAGGCGAGGTTAGCTGATCTGGAAGATGATGAGGAGGCTGAGGAGGTTTTGGCGATCGAGGCTGGAAGCAGTGGAAAGGATCAGATGAAGGATACCGAAGCTGGAGGGGATGAAGATGCAGCGAAGGTGTAGGCTGCATGATTGGGCGATGATGGACATTCCTAGACGTAGCCAGAGCCCAATTTTTTTAAATTCGGTAGTAGTTTGTTTTGTGGTTGTGCTGTTTTAAAACAATGATGGTCTGTATTTGAACAATAGTTTTAGGATTAAGGATCTAGGATCCTTTGGATAATAGGTAGGATTACAAATGGTGGAGGGATCCTCTGTTTGGGGGATGAAGCCATTGTGATCCTGCCGCCTTTTGATTTCCTGCACTTGCTATAACCGCATAAACAATGGACACCCGTTGCCAACCCATGTGGACGAGCCACGTTTTGCTGGTAGAAACGTGGGTTCGCAATTTTGACAACCTTCGACAGTTAAACCTTTGTTAATAAAATAACTTTAATCTTTTTTGGCTTATCTTATGTTGTTATCTTTGTTTGTCCTTTTAATTTTCAATTGTTTTGATGTACACTTGTCTGAGTAAGAAAAGTTGAACAACTTAGATAAAAAATTTAGGATATGATCCAGGATCAAATATCCTATAGTTGAAAAATTCCAAAAAGTGGTATATTTTAAGGATCATGAGTTCAGTTGTCAAAGTATTAGGGTTATTCAAATAATCAATGAATAAAATCAAAATAGTTAAGGATCATACCTGAGGATCCAAGTTAGGATCCTAACCCTTAATACTATAACCAGGATAACCATAGGACAAACCTTAGTAAGAGGTAAGGATCAAGGATCCTTGGTTGTTTAACTTCGAAGACCTGAAATAGAACATAACTTGGGACTAAGCCATTATAAGATAAAAGTTAGCAACTGGGGACAAGCCCAAGGATAACTGGGGACAAGCCCAAGGATAACTGGGGACAAGCCCAAAGGATCGTGTGTAAACTGGAGTATGGCCCTCACTGGCGACTATCCAAACTTAGTGACATGAAAATGCCAAAACCTTAGCTAACGTGAAAACGTTAGAAACCTTAGGAACGGATGTATGGTACGTCTACCATTATACGTAGGATCCTAGGTATAGCCAGTACAATGGAATTATCAGCCCCTAAAACGAGTACTGGTCCCACTGCCATGAACTATACTAGGATCATCGTGCGCTACTGGCGGAACTGGGGTCAAGCCCAAATAACTGGGGTCAAACCCAAGTGACTGGTTGCTTTTGTGGATAATCATCCTTTTGCTAAGAGTACCTGAACCTTCAAAACTCAAAATCACGTGAAAGGGGGATAAAGGATACAGGATCCTTATCCTTATGTGAGAAAGTAAGGAAATGAAATAGTTTAAGAGTAGAATGTTACCAAAATGAGGATCATCTGTGCTTTAAGGATCCTTTAAGGATATTTATCATGTGAGGATCATGGATCCTTATCACATGAAGTATTTCTTCAAATGGATAGCATTCCAGGCTCTAGGTAGCAAATCACCTTCCATTGTTAGCAATCGATATGCCCCCTTTCCTGCCTCAGCTTCAATCAAGTAAGGTCCTTCCCATTTTCGTGCCAACTTTCCATCAGCAGGATTGGTGGTATTCTGAAATGCTTTCCTTAGTACCATATCACCAACTTGGAATTTCCTGATCCTGACATTTTTGTTGTAGGCTCCAGCCATTCTTTGCTGATAACTGGCCATCCTTATCCTTGCCAAATCTCTGATTTCTTCTATAGTATCCAGGTCTTGAACTAAGTTCTCATCATTTTCCTCAGGATCACGAATACTTGTTCTAGCAGTTGGAACCACCATTTCTGTAGGGATCACTGATTCTGCCCCAAATACCAAAGAGAATGGAGTTTGGCCTGTAGCATTCTTAGGGGTTGTCCTATCAGCCCAAAGCACATAAGGTAGTTCTTCTGCCCATTTCCCTTTCTTGGATCCAAGCTTCTTCTTCAAATTGTTGATGATGATCTTATTGGAGGATTCTGCCTGACCATTAGCTTGTGGGTGGACTGGTGTTGATGTTATCATCTTAATCCCCCAGCTGTCACAAAAGTTAGTAGTTCTGCCCCCAATGAATTGGGAACCATTATCACATATAATTTCAGAAGGAATACCAAATCTAGTTATAATATTTCTTTTAAAGAAGGATATAACTTCCTTTTCTCTGACTTGGGCAAAAGCTTCAGCCTCTATCCACTTGGAGAAGTAATCAGTCATAGCAAGCATGAACACTTTTCCACCAGGTGCCTTAGGGAGCTTACCAACTATATCCATGCCCCATCTCATGAATGGCCAAGTGGAGGATATAGGATGCAATAATTCAGCTGGTTGATGAAGGATATTGCTATGTCTTTGACAAGGATCACACTTCTTAGCATACTCCACAGCATCTCTCTTCATAGTTGGCCAATAGTATCCTGTCCTCAGGATCCTTGAGAAGAATGCCCTGCCCCCAGTGTGGTTTCCACAATCTCCTTCATGAAAGTCTTTTAAAACTTCTTGGATTTCAGGATCCTCAATGCATTTTAAATATGGTCCTGCAAGAGATCGTTTATACAACATATTATTTAAAAATGTGAATTGAGATACCTTAATTTTGAAAGCCCTAGGGTTTTCTCCTGTAGGAATCTCTCCATGTTGTATGTATCTCATGATTGGAAGGATCCATGATCCTGAATGAGATTGATTATCATCACTAGGGATGATTGCAGAATCCTCTCCTATCTCCATAGCCACATGATCCTCGATAGCCGGGGTCAGAATATGGATAATAGGGATCTTGATATCCCCCGGGATCTTCAAGGATGATCCTAAATTGGCTAATGCATCTGCCTCTGCATTCTCTTCCCTTGGTACCTGTGTCAAACTAAAGGATACAAAAGAGAGTGCCAATTCTTTGACTATCTCCAAATATTTGATTAGCTTTTCACCTTTAACAGCATAGGATCCATTAAAGTGATTAGTGATTAACAAAGAATCTACATGTACCTCAAGATACCTGATCCTCATATGCTTAGCAATTTGCAAGCCAGCTATCAAGGCTTCATATTCAGCCTCATTGTTAGTGGTTTGGAACTCACAAGCTATAGAGTGGGGTATTATGTCCCCCTGTGGCGATTTTAGTAGTATTCCAAGCCCTGTTCCTTTGATATTTGAGGATCCATCAGTATAGAGTATCCAAGGATCCTTGGTCTCCTCTAGCTGCTGAACTTCTAACTCAGCTTCCTTTTGCAAATCACTACTGAAATCTGCCACAAAGTCGGCTAATGCTTGGGATTTAATGGCTGTCCTGGGTTCATATCTTATATCATATGCACTAAACTTCACTGCCCACTTAGCCATTCTTCCTGACATTTCAGGTTTCCTGAGGACATTCTTAATTGGAAAATTAGTTTTGACGATAATAGCATGAGTTTCAAAATAATGTCTCAATTTAATAGATGCCATAATTAATGCGAGGATAAGTTTTTCTAAGTGTGAATACCTGGATTCAGCATCAAGTAAACTCTTTCTTACATAATAGACAGGATGTTGTGTACCTTCGTGATCCTTAACAAGGACGACACTTACTGCTTTTGAGGATACCGCGAGATATAAGGATAACACATCTCCTTTTTTCTGGTTTCATCAAAGCCGGGGCCGAGGATAGGTAATGCTTAAGAGCTCTTAAGGCACTTTTATGCTTCTCAGTCCACTCGAATTTCTTGTTCTTCCTTAGGATATCATAGAATTCCTTGCATTTCTCTGAGGATTTGGATATGAATCTGTTTAAAGCTGCAATCCTGCCTGTTAACCTCTGAACATCCTTAGCATTGGCAGGGGACTTGATGTTCACTATAGCTTTGATTTGTTCTGGACTGGCTTCAATGCCTCTCTTTGTCACCATATATCCTAAGAATTTACCTGCTTTAACACCAAAGTGACATTTTGAAGGATTAAGTTTCATGTTATATTTGTCAAGGATACTGAATGCTTCCTCCAAGTCTCTTAGGTGATCCTCAGCCTTTTTTAATTTTACCACCATATCGTCTATGTAAACCTCCATAGTTTGTCCAACTTGATCCTTGAACATCATATTCACTAGACTTTGATAAGTTGCACCTGCATTTCTTAGTCCGAATGGCATAGCAATATAGCAGTATATACCAGTTGGAGTCATAAAGGCTGTATCCTCTTGATCGGATGGTTCCATCTGAATTTGTTGAAATCCAGATGAAGCATCCATAAAAGTTAACAGTTCATGACCCGCAGTTGCATCCACCATGGAGTCAATGTGGGGTAATGGGAAAGGATCCTTGGGACATGCCTTATTTAAATCGGTGAAATCGACACATACCCTCCACTTTCCGTTTTTCTTTTGAACAACAACCACATTGGCCAACCATCTTGGATACTTGACCTCTCTAATCATACCTGCTCGGAGTAATTTCTCTACCTCCTCCTGGATAATGACATTTCTTTCTGGTGCAAATTTCCTCCTCTTTTGATGGATTGGTTTGAAGGACCTATCAATGCCAAGTTTGTGAGTGATTATATCTTTAGATATACCTGTCATGTCTTCGTGTTTCCATGCAAAGGTAGTCTTTCTCCTTTTGAGGAAGGATATGAGGTCTTCCTTTATTTCGCCAAGGATCCCTGATCCTATATAAACTTTAGATTCAGGATCATCATGATCCATAAGGATTTCTACTACATCCTGTTCTCTTGCCTCCAAGACATCCCTTGGAGGACGCTTTAATTGCTATTGCTCCCTTGACTTTGATGCTGGTTTCATTGATGAGGTGTAGCAGTTCTTAGCCTCTTGCTGATCACTATCAATCTTCACTATACCCCAAGGACTAGGAAGCTTCACACATTGATGATAAGTGGATGGGACTGCCTTCATGTCATGTATCCAAGGCCTGCCAAGGATAACATTACAACAAGATAAACAGTCAATAACACAAAAATTTTGGTAAGAATGTAGGCCTTCGATATAGATTGGGAGTTTAATGTCCCCCAGAGTATTTTTAGTCTCGCCACTGAATCCCACGAGCACAGAGGATCTTGGTATGATATCGGATTCAGGAATATTCATCTTCTTGAGGACATCAAGCTGGATAATGTTCACAGAGCTTCCTCCGTCTATAAGGATCCTGCGAACAAAATGGTTAGAAATAAAAAGAGTGATAACCAAACCATCATGATGAGGATCCTGAATGTCAACACGATCATCCTCATCAAAAGTTATAACTTTTCCTTCGGAGACACTGGATGTTCGAATGGGTCTATCTCCATTATCCATCTTGGTTTCCTTTGCATGTCTTTTAGCTACAGAGAAGGATGTTCCACAAATGTCTGATCCTCCAGAAATAAAGTTTATAACTTGTGCATCTGCTGGAGGGGCTGGAGCTTTCTCTGGGATCCTTTTAGGATCCTGAGTCCTTGACTTCTTTCTCCCCAATAATTCTTTCAACTGCCCCTTGCTCAACAAGTATCCAATTTCTTTTCTCAGTGCGATGCGTTCTTCCGTGAGATGCCCAAAATCTTCATGATATGCGCACCACTTTGACTTGTCTTTAGTTGCAGCTGGTCTGTCATTTTTCCTGGGCCATCTAGCTTTATCACCTAAATTCTGAATCGCAAGGATTAGTTCATTGTTATCAACAGAAAAGCAATATTCGGAAATTGGAGGATAATCCTCATCATCCTCTTCTTGTTCAACAGCATGCACATTCTGGTTATCAGATTTGTTATAGGATCTGAACTTGTTGTTCTTGAATGAGGATCCTTGCTTCTCTTGCTTTGAGGATCCTGCTAACCTCTCCTGGATCCTTTTGTCATCCTCTAGCCGGATGAACCTAAGGGCCCGGGTTCTTACCTCGTCTAGATTCCTGCATGGTGTCATAACAAGATCATCAGAGAATAATGAATCCCTAAGCAATCCCATTTTAAAGGCTTCAACAGCCGTAGCTATATCCAGGTTAGGGATATCTAAGGATTCTTTACTAAATTTAGTGATATAATCCCTTAATGATTCATTATGACCTTGGGTTATCCTATACAGATCACTAGTTAAACGCTCAAATTTTCTACTACAAGAAAACTGGTTATTAAATAGGTTAACTAGATTAGCAAACGAGGTAATAGAGTAAGGGGGAAGACTTAGCAGCCATTTAAGAGCCGATCCAGTAAGGGTGGATCCAAATCCCTTGCACAGACATGCTTCCTTTAACCTTTCTGGGATGGGATTAATCTCCATCCTTTCCCTGTACTGTGCTATGTGTTCTTCAGGATCTGTTGAACCATCATACAACTTCATGGTAGGCACATGGAACCTCTTGGGTATCTCAGCATCACAGATTGGTGCTGCAAAACGAGATATCTTGTGGCTCCCATCTGCAATCTCCGGGATGGGCTTGACCACTCCTGGGACACTTGATATCATATCCTTTAACTTTTGCAATTCTCTGGCCATCGCATGATTGATACCTGTATCCTGCATAAGGCCATGGTTAGTGGTATAAGAATTATTGAAAGTGTTACCTCCCATTGGATTCAAATTAGGAAGAGCGGATGTGAATCCATATTGTTGGGGCTCTGGAATGACCGATGGACCAGTAGAAGCAATGGTCTGCATTGGAATAAAATCTCCCTGATGGATATCGGAGCTCCCTGATTGCAAACTCCTTAAGGATCCCGGAATCTGGAAGGATCCCTGAAACTGAGAGGATCCTTAGACCTGGGAGGATCCTGGGACGTAGGAAGATCCTTGAACCTGGGAGGATCCTTGAAACTGAGAGGATCCTTGAACCTGGGAGGATCCTTGAACCTGGGAGGATCCTTGAAACGGCCAGAATCCTTGAATCTGCTGCGCTCCTGAGTATCCTCCTGAGCTTACGAAGGATCCTATATGCTGAGGATGGGATCCTGCTGGTTGGAAGTATGACCCTGAAGCCTGAGTCATTGCTGATGATCCGTAATGCACTCCTTTTGGCCCTCCCACATATTGAACGTCTGGAACCGCTGAAGGCTGAGAAGTTATAACCGGAGTATCGAAATTCAAAGATCTGGGCATCAGTGGGGAATGATCCTCTGCCGATCTCTTCTGTTTCTTGATGTCCCCAATTTCTCTGAGAATCCTTTCATTGGTCTTATCCTGCTGCTGTATATGCTCCTTCATCTGCAAAATCAGAGTAAACAAGTCACTAGTAGTAGGGGTATAAGAAGCAGAAGAAGTTGGAGGTTTTGAGAAAATGGGAGTTGGTTTCTTCTCGGCATTTTTCTGAGGTCCAGAAGGTGGTGGAGGCAAAGGTGGAATGCCCTAGGATGAATTGACTGCAGACATCGCACTGGATGTGTTCTTTAATGATGAAGCCATCTGCTTGGATGTAACGAATCGAAATGATCACAAAAATGAGAATTTCTTAGGAACGAAGCACCAATTGCCCCATGGTGGGCGCCAAACTGTTTTGGTCAAAAATCAGACGAGGATAATGCAACCAAACTCTCTGTTACGGGGTATGATGCTTGAATTGGTAAACAACAATGAGGATCACTATGAAATGAATTGCACAGGAGACACAAAGATTTATACGAGGAAAAAGCCCTTGATCAATGAATGATCTCCGGCATAAAAAACCTCGGGTGATGGAAACTACCAATCACCAACTCAAATTAAACAATAATTCTTTTACAACTTCGGATGATAGCGAGCTAAATACAAGGATCACTACGGTGTATCGTGTAGAAATGTATGAAAAATGCTAAGTGTTTTGCCAAGAGCTGGTGAGTGTAGTTGTACGAGTGTGTGTAGCCAAAAAATAGCCAAGTGTTGTCTAATTAGCTTGCTATCCCTTTTAAATCTAGTAAAATATCTAAATAACTAACTATCCGCAATTCATGCCTTCTCCCCACGATCTCCATAACGTTCACCATGGTCAAGCACGTGCGGAATAAGCGTGGAATATTCTCCAGGAATGTTACCAAGACTAAGTCCAAGCTGGTATTCCTGCAAAACAATATCGAATTCAAAGCAGACAATCATTAGTATAAGGATCCTTAGGATGATCCATGATCCTGATCCTGAAGCACTTCTGAGGATCACTAACTGACACAGAAGTAAGGATCACCAAACAGGATAACAATTGAGGATCACGGGTCATTAAAAAATCCTCCCCTAACATATATAGGGTAACACAAGGTCAAAATGAATCACTTAGAGATTATATCACTAAGTTTAGTAAATAATCCTTGGATATTCCTAATTTAGATATTGCTACGGCTGTAGAAGCCTTTAAAATGGGTTTACTTAGGGATTCACTATTCTATGATGATCTTGTCATGACCCCTTGCAGGAATCTTGATGAAGTAAGAACCAGGGCCCTTAGATTCATCCGACTAGAGGATGATAAAAGGATCCAGGAAAGACTGGCAGGATCCTCGAAGCAGGAAAAGCAAGGATCCTACCTTAGGAACAACAAGTCCAAATTTTATAACAAGTCTGACAACCAGAACGTGCATGTAGTAGAATAGGAAGAGGATGATGAGGATTATCCTCCCATTTCTGAATATTGTTTTTCTGTTGATAACAATGAACTAATTCTTGCAATGCATAATCTAGGTGAGAAAGCAAGATGGCCTAGAAAAAGTGATAAACCAGCTGTAACAAAAGACAAGTCCAAATGGTGTGCATATCATGAGGATTTTGGACATCTCACTGAAGAATGTATTGCACTTAGAAAAGAGATTGGTTACTTGTTAAGCAATGGGCACTTGAAGGAGCTTCTGGCAAGAAAAAAGTCAAGGATTCAGGATCCTTAAAAGGTCCTAGAAAGAGCTCCTGCTCCTCCGGCAGATGCACAAGTTATAAACTTCATATCCGGTGGATCAGACATTTGTGGTACTTCCTTTTCAGCGGCCAAGAGACATGCCAAGGAAACCAAGATGGATAACGGGGATAGACCCATCCGAACCTCTACTGTTACACAGGAAAAAGTTATAACTTTTGATGAGGATGATCGTGTTGATGTGCAAGATCCTCATCATGATGGTCTCGATATTACTTTGTTTATATCTAACCACTTTGTTCGCAGGATCCTGATAGATGGAGGAAGCTCAGTAAACATCATTCAGCTTGATGTCCTCAAGAAGATGAACATCCCTGAATCGGATATTATCCCAAGATCCTCAGTTCTTGTGGGATTCAGTGGGGAAACTAAGAATACATTGGGGGACATTAAGCTTCCCATCTACATAGAGGGACTTAATTCTTTTCAAAAATTTTGTGTAATAGATTGCTTATCCTGTTGCAATGTTATCCTTGGCAGGCCATGGATACATGACATGAAGGCAGCCGCATCTACCTACCATCAGTGTGTGAAGCTTCCTAGTCCATGGGGGGTGATAAAGATTGAGAGTGACCAACAAGAAGCAAAGAACTGCTATACCTCATCAATGAAGCCAGCCTCAAGACCAAGGGAGCAATAGCAACTAAAGTATCCTCCAAGAGACGTCTTGGAGGCAAGAGAACAGGATGTGAAAGATATCCTTATGGATCCTCATGATCCTGAATCCAAAATCTTCATAGGATCAGGGATCCTCAGCAATATTGAACAGGATTTGGTATCCTTCCTTAAGAGGAGAAAAACAACCTTTGCCTGGAAGCATGAAGACATGACAAGTATCTCTAAAGATATAATTACTCATAAACTTGGCATTGACAGGTCGTTCAAATCCATTCATCAAAAGAGGAGAAAGTTTGCACCCGAGAGGAATTCCATTATCCAGGAGGAGGTAGACAAATTGCTCCGAGCAGGTGCTACTTATCAAAGGCTAGTCAATATGATGTTTAAGGAACAAATAGGACACACTATGGAAGTCTATATAGACGACATGGTGGTTAAGTCCAAGAGAGCTGAGGATCACCTTAGAGACCTGGAAGAAGCGTTCAATATCCTTGACAAATTCAATATGAAGTTGAATCCTTCAAAGTGTCACTTTGGTGTTAAAGCAGGCAAGTTCCTAGGCTATATGGTAACAAAAAGAGGCATAGAAGCAAGTCCAGAGCAAATCAAGGCGATTGTGAATATCAAATCTCCTGCCAATGCCAAGGATGTGCAAAGGTTGACAGGGAGGATCGCAGCCTTGAATAGGTTCATATCCAAGTCATCAGAAAACTGCAAGGAATTCTATGACATTTTGAGAAAGAACAAGAAATTTGAATGGACTGAAAAGCACAAAAATGCTCTCAAAGCCCTTAAGGATTACCTATCCTCAGCTCCTGCCTTGATGAAACCAGAAAAAAGGGGATATATTATCCTTATATCTAGCGGTATCCTCTAAAGCAGTAAGTGCAGTCCTTGTTAAGGATCACGAAGGTACACAATATCATGTCTATTATGTAAGTAAGAGTTTGCTTGATGCTGAATCCAGGTATTCACATTTAGAAAAACTTATCCTTACTTTGATTATGGCATCTACTAAACTAAGACATTATTTTGAAACTCATGCCATTATTGTTAAGACTAAATTTCCAATTAAGAATGTTCTAAGGAAACCTGAAATGTCAGGAAGGATGGCTAAATGGGTAGTGAAGCTTAGTGCTTACGATATAAGATATGAACCAAGGACTGCCATCAAATCCCAAGCCTTAGCTGACTTTGTGGCAGATTTTAGTAGTGACTTACAAAGAGAAGCTGAGTTAGAAGTTCAGCAGCTTGAAGAGACTAAGGATCCTTGGATACTCTTCACTGATGGAGCCTCTAATGTCAAAGGAACAGGACTTGGAATACTACTAAAATTGCCACAGGGGGACAAAATACCCCACTCAATAGCTTGTGAGTTTCAAACTACTAATAATGAGGCTGAATATGAAGCCTTGATAGCTGGTTTGCAAATTTCCAAGCATATGAGGATCAGGTATCTTGAGGTACATGTGGATTCATTGCTAATTACTAATCACTTTAATGGATCTTATGCAGTTAAAGGTGAACGACTAATCAGATACCTAGAGATAGTCAAGGAATTGGCACTCTCCTTCGTTTCTTTTAGTTTGACACAGGTACCTAGGGAAGTGTAACACCTCGAAAATTCACGTCCTATAAAGTGTTGACACGTGTCATATGTTTGAACGTGTGAAGGAATGTTCTAAGAAGGACTAAAGTTGATAATCATGGAAAGTATGTGAATATACGTATTCTAAATGTCAACAGTGAATAAATATATTATATATTAACCCTACATGATGCTCATACCTTCAAACGAATAAATCATGGATCATACGAAGCTAAAAGTGAGAGATTTCAAACTACAGGGACTAAATGTGTCAACATGTTTAAGTTATACCTCTGAGTGACCTTTTGACAAACCCGAAGCTTTGTAACTGTTAATTATGCTCACTAGAATGCACGATATAAATTTCGTAAAGTTTCGTTATCATATGAGAAAGTTATGATCAAATTCGTGTGCGAAGGGTTAAAGCGTAAACGTCGAAAGTTAGGACTTTTCGGGTAACAATAAAGTTAACCGGGGACTTAACAAAGTGGGTATATGTTTTAAAGCCCTTATAGATCAATTATGAGGGTTCATAATGCAAGAAACAAGTGTCTAAACGAAGTTTGAAGAGCCAAGGATCAAATCGCAAAAATCTAAAATGCTGATTTCTGCAGACGCCGTCGCGCCACGCGAGGGGCCCTCGCGCCACGCGAGGGACTCCCAGTTCCGAAAATCGTGGCTGTTGTCTGCAATGGCCTTTATGCGCGCCTTTAACCGATTTTTCACATCTTGTGCGACCCCTAGACACCCCCTAAGCACTAGGAACATGTGTTGATCAGTTGTGGTGGGTTGTAGACTCATGTGTCAAAGAATTGTGGTGGATTAAACACTATATAAAGGACCAAAGTTACAACCAAGTTCCTCACACCTTCCTTCAGCAATCTGATCATTTCTGGAGCTCAAGTCTGCTCTCAAGTGTTCACATTTCGTGCATAGGACCTTTGTAAGTTGGCTTAACCTTCTTTAATCAAGTTTAGCTTAGTTGTTTAGCTAAAAGTCAAACCGTCGTAATTACGGTTTGACTTCGAGATTAATTAATAATGGCTCAGTCAAATCTCAAATTAAAAGTAGTTATAAGTTGGTAATTATCTGGGTAATAAACCCTCAAAAGGGTTCCCCCTGATTCCCACTCTAACTAGGTCAAATGTCGGGTCAAACTTGTATTTAAAAAGTCAACAGAATGTTTAAATTACAATTTATGAATAATTAGCAATGTAGAACACATACAACCTGTTTAATCATTAATATAACTTGGTAATTAGTGTAAGGACATGTCTAAACATGTTCAACCCGACAATTTCCTGTTTAGACCCGGTTCGGAACCGAAAGTCGCATAGTTTGACTTATACTTTGACTTTCAGTTCTGACCCGTTATGGTATGTTTTAGAAATGCCTTAGAGCTTTATTTGGACCAGGTTACATGCTAGTATAACCCTCTGTGATTATACACCTCGGATCATTAGTTATCCAATTAATATGCATGATTCCGTTAATTGCTCATATGTTGACCATTATGCCCTTTTCACCTTAAAACGTGATTTTTGGAAATGTAAAAGAGTAGAACCCTTAATTACTGATATATAAACTTGCATACAAAATTTGACATCAGTTTGAGGTGTAGGTTAAGAGTTATGCTCGTTAGCGTAAAATTAAAGCTTTATGTTAATTAAACGGCGTATTTAGCGTATAGCCAACTTAAACATACTTTTTGATATCAAATCTTTTACCCACTGATGTAATATATTATTTTGGGACTTTTGAATATTTTTAATTAATTTTAGGCTGAGCATAACTCATAGTCGTAGGCTTAATCCGGTACTTGTCGGTTTTGCCCTTACGGGCCATAAAATGAGTTTTACATATCTAAATGAATCCAAACCTTTTGCTACTGATCACACATGATAAATAAATTATTTTAAGCCTTCTGGAAATATAAAAATATCAGATTTATGTATCGAACCCGGAAATGGCCTCTAATCGCCTTTTTAAGCGTTTTTAACGCATAGTATGTGCTATAACTATATTAAACATACAAGGGTTGATACCTACTGATATTTGAGGCAAATTATAATATTTTAACAGTAAGCAAAGGTTGATAAACTCAGACTTCAGTTTTGAGCTTTTCGGCTTATGTGAAATTACCAAAATACCCCTACGGGGCATAGTTTGGTTATAATAGATAAATTTCACTTATATACTTTAACCTACTGATATAACTTAGCAAATTGAGTATACTTTCTGATTACATCAGGCCTGTAACTCAGGTTGACACTTAAACTCTTTTACAACCTTTAAAATGACCAAACTACCCCTACGGGGCATAGTTTGCGATTAAATTCATTTCGGGCATAATAAAAGACATCTTACTGATGTCACAACATATATGAAGCATATTAACTTAGGAAACCTGTAAATAGCTCTCATGAATACCCGTTACGCTTATTACGCGTTCGGTTCGGTTTATGTAACTAGTTTACATAAATTAGCCTAAACGGGTCAAACCTTAACGGTTTTATCTCAAAATCCAGAATGTGAATGAAATACCCATATTAAGCAAGTCTCTGAACTTGTCGGGTCTAAATCACATTCTATTCGGTCTTCGCTTAATCGTGCGTACGAACCGTATCTTTGAAACTAGCCAGTCTAAGCTTAAGCTTAATTAAAGACCCGTTAGGATTCTAATAGGTTATTATAAACCTTCGTTCCAGATTAGGAGTACCAGTAAAAGCTACGTGCATTTTGCTTATTGTGATTTATACATTGCTCAGGTAAATACTTTTAACTTATTTTCCCTATACGGGCTTGGGTTACGGTATATAGAATACCGCTTGATCGGGCATCAAATCCTCCACCGTTGGGTGGGTAATTGAATAATTTGATCGGCTCGTTTAAACAGTCTTGTTACTTAAATCCTTTGGGGGGTTAATGACCATGTCCCGGATATCCTTGGCATCATTTTACGAAATGGCCACGACTTAAGCGCGGGGTGTAGGCGTACACCCGTCAGTGCACAAAAGAATATTGTGGTGTGTCTATTGATCTTTAACCCGGACAAGATCCGGGCTACTGAACGCACAAGGAACATGTAATTCGTTCACAAGATTATATATATTAAAATAATTCTCCCAAGTTAAATAAAATGTTTATGCCACGTGCATCCAAACCAATTTTTAATCATTTTCCAAAATGAGTCAGTTGATTGTATTTACCAGTGTAAACTGACGTATTTTCCCAAAAAGATTAAATGCAGGTACTAAGCGTAATTGACTGGGATTTCTCCTTAGCATCACTAGAAGTCTCGCAAGCTTAAGATGTCTAAAGTCTGTTGAACTATTGTTTCATATTTTATTTCGATCCGTCTGTGGATAAACTTCCGAATATTGTGACATTTGATATTACAATATTAAATTCGGTTGTATTATATCTTTTAAATTGCTTCCGCTGTGCATATTAAATATTGTGTTGTTTGACTATTATGTTGCCAACCACGTCACGATACTCCCCACCGGGCCCACCAGTGACACGTGGAAATCGGGGTGTGACAGGAAGAGAATGCAGAAGCTGATGCATTGGCCAATCTTGGATCATCATTGAAAATTCCAGACGATATCAAGATCCCTATCATCCATATTTTGGCTCCTGCTATTGAGGATCACATAGCTATGGAGATAGAAGAGGATTCTGCAGTGGTTCCTAGTGATAATGCACAATTTCATTTAGGATCATGGATCCTTCCAATTATGATATATATACAACATGGAGAGATTCCTATAGGAGAAAACCCCAGGGCTTTCAAAATCAAGGTATCTCAATTTACAATATTAAATAACATGTTGTATAAACGATCTCTTGCAGGTCCATATCTAAGATGCATTGAGGATCCTGAAGTCCAAGAAGTCCTAAAGGATTTTCATGAAGGAGATTGTGGTAACCACACTGGTGGCAGGGCATTGTTCTCAAGGATCCTTAGGACAGGATACTATTGGCCTACTATGAAGAAGGATGTTGTGGATTATGCCAAGAAGTGTGATGCTTGTCAGAGACATAGTAATATCCTTCATCAGCCAGCAGAACTCTTGCATCCTATATCCTCTTCTTGGCCATTCATGTGATGGGGAATGGATATAGTTGGTAAACTTCCCAAAGCACCAGGGGGAAAAGTGTTAATGCTTGCCATGACTGATTACTTCTCCAAGTGGATAGAGGTTGAATCCTTTGCTCAAGTCAGAGAAAAAGAAGTGATATCCTTTATTAAAAGAAATATTATTACTAGATTTGGTATCCCTTCGGAAATTGTTTGTGATAATGGATCCCAATTTATTGGGAGTAGAACTACTAACTTTTGTGACAGCTAGGGGATTAAGATGATAACATCAACACCAGTCCACCCATAAGCTAATGGTCAAGCAGAATCATCCAACAAGATCATCATCAACAACTTGAAGAAGAAGCTTGGATCTAAGAAAGGAAAGTGGGCAAAAGAACTACCTTATGTACTATGGGCTGATAGGACAACTCCCAAGAATGCCACTGGCCAAACTCCATTTTCTTTAGTATTTGGAGCAGAATCAGTGATCCCTACAGAGATGGTGGTTCCTACTGCAAGAACAAGCATCCATGATCCTGAAGGAAATGCTGAAAACTTGGTTCAAGACTTGGATACCATAAAAGAACTCAGAGATTTGGCAAGGATAAGAATGGCTAGCTATCAACAAAGGATGGTTGGAGCTTATAACAAGAATGTCAGGATCAGGAAATTTCAAGTTGGTGATATGGTATTGAGGAAAGGATTCCAAAACACCACAAATCCTACTGATGGCAAGTTAGCACCAAAATGGGAAGACCCCTATCTTATTGAAGCTGAGGCAGGAAAGGGGGCATATCGATTGCTGACAATGGAAGGTGATTTGCTACCAAGAGCTTGGAATGCTGTCCACTTAAAAAGATACTTCATGTAATAAGGATCCAGGATCCTTAGCCATTTTCGTGTCCGAAATTCATGAAGGATCCTTCGAGGATAAATGATCCTCATACTGGTAATGATCTAACCTCAATTTATCCACTTTTTTAATTAACCTATATATGAGGAGAAGGATCCTGGATCCTTTATCCTTCTTTCACTTAATTCTGAGTTTTGCAGAAGGTTGATATATCCTTAGCAAAGGATTGAGTATCCATAGAAATCTCCAGTTATTTGGGCTTGACCCCAGTTATTTGGGCTTGACCCCAGTTATTTGGACTTGACCCCAGTTATTTGGGCTAGTCCCCAGTTTTTGGGCCTGTCCCCAGTATCGCCAGTAGCGCACGATGATCCTGGTGCAGTTCAAGGCAATGGGACCAGTACCCGCTTTAGGGGCTGCCAATTTCATTGTACTAGCTGTATTCACGATCCTACGTATAATGGTAGACGTACCATACATCCGTTCCTAAGGTTTCTAACGTTTTCACGTTAGCTAAGGTTTTGACATTTTCATGTCACTAAGTTTGGATAGTCGCCAGTGAGGGCCATACTCCAGTTTACACAAGATCCTTTGGGCTTGTCCCCAGTTTTTTGGGCTTGTCCCCATTGTATTAGGCTTGTCCCCAGAATTGTTGGGCTTGTCCCCAGTTGCTAACTCTTCTCTTATATTGACTTAGTCCCAAGTTATGTTCCATTTCAGGATTTTGAAGCTAAACAGCTAAGGATTCTTGATCCTAACCTTTTATGAAGGTTTGTCTTTTGGTTATCCTGATTGTAAATGTTAAAGGTTTAGGATCCTAACTTGGATTCTCAGGTATGATCCTTGATCACTTTGATTTTATTCTTTATCTAAGTGACCCTTACTCTTTGACAACAGGACGCATGATCCTTAAATTACACTACTTTTTTGAATTTATCGATTATAGGATATTTGATCCTTGATCATATCCTAAACTTTTTGACATAATGTATTAAACTTTTATTCTTTACTTATGAATTCAAACAAAGTATATCACAACAGTTGAAAGATAAAGTATTCACAAAAATAACAACACATGATAAGCCAAAAGATTAAAATTTTATTTATTTAGCAATAAGTTAAACCCTTTAAAGGTTGTCAAAATTGCCAACCCAAGTTTCTACCAGCAAAACGTGGCCCGTCCACTTGGGTTGGCAAAGGGTGTCCATATTAACGAGGTCTAAGTGCAGGAATAAAAAGACGGCAGGATCACAATGGCTTCATCCCCCAAACAGAGGATCCCTCCACCATTTGTAATCCTACCTATTGTCTGAAGGATCAGTGATCCTTAAACCTAAAAACTATTGTTTAAGTACAGACCAACCATTGTTCAAAAAAAAAACTACCAAACCATAAAAAATGGGCTCCGGCCGCGTCTAGATAAATCCATCATCGCCCATTGTTGCAGCCTACACCTTCGCTGCATCACCATCACCTCCAGCCCCTGTATCATCAGCCTGATCCTTCGCCCCGCTGCCGCTTGCCTCAATCATCAGGAACTCTCCAGCCTCCTCTTCATCATCCAGCTCAGCCAGCTTAGCCTTCCAGCCCTCCTGGTCCCAACTGGTCCTGTCAAAGCTAGTATCCTCAGCTTCTTTGGCCATCTGTAGTTTGATCTTGTACATAGCAATGGCGGCAGAAAGCTTAGCATCCTCCATCACCTCATTCTTCTCCTGATCAGCAGTGATGTTGGCCATGACCAGCTGCTTTTTCGCCAAGTTGAGCTCCTTCTCGAGGGTAGAGATGGTTTGATCCTTAGCCAGGAAAATCTTCTGGAAGTCCAACTCCTTCTGCTCAGCCTCTTCAACATACGCATCAAAGAGCATCTGGATCTCAGCAAATTCTGCAAAAAAAGGAAAGATACAATTCAGGATCCGGTATCCTCAAATGGGCAGGATAGAATTAAGGATCAAGGATCCTTACATCAGAGAAGTATTCTTCAAACTGATGACGGATGAGGGGCAGGCCTTCAAGATCATCAGCGGTCTTCCTCTTCTTTCCACCCTTGCTCTTGGTGGTGACGGCCTTAGGAGCTGTAATGCTTGAGCTAGCAGCATGCTTTTTCTTTCTGGACCGGGCAACGACATCATCAATATCACTGACGCTGAAGCGAGTGGCTGACTTTGAAGACTTTCCAGCACCTACAAACGGCAAACAACATTTAAGTATCCTTAATCTATATCTATTAAATCATACACAAATATAGATACTTACTTGACATGGTTACTGAACCGGAGGATACTTCTTGTGAATCCTTTGTGTTTGCCTGGAATGATCTAACTGCAAGATCAAGGCTCCAAAAAGCAGCGATCCTTTCTTTTGTTGCAGGTGACTGAATGATATGGGAGACCGAGATAGCTGCAAAACAGAAAAGGATCAGTTATCCTCAACAGAAACAGGGTTATCCTATGATCCTTCTATAAGGATCCTATGTCCTACCATGGGTGGTCCACTCTTTGGGGAGATCTTTCCCGCTGGGATAGAGTCTCTCTTAACAAAGAAGAAACGCTTTTTCCAGTTGGTATCATTTTTTGTGGTCTTGAGGATTGGATGAGGATCACCAGGCTTATGTTTGAACAAGTAACGGTGTGAACCATGGCTCACAAGATTATACAGTTCAGCCAGTTCCGACATCCCCAACTCTATGCCTTCTTGCTCAATGATGTTCTCTAGGGTATATAAAACCCTCCACATCATCGGCATGGCCTGGATATAGCACATACTGGTGAGTGCAAAGAAAGATTGGGTGAAGGCAGGGAAAGGATAGGAGAATCCTATCAGGAATGGGGTGGCCGGAAAAGCAACCCAAGTGTCAGAGACGGAGTCACTTTTGGCAGTAGGGTCAAAAGATTTAAAGACGGTATCCGCCGGAAAAAAGTGGCGAATCCGGTCAATCTCCGGGTCAGTGAAGTAGCAGAGTTCCTTCGAAAGATTTTTGATAATCCCTTGGCTTTTCAGGGGACTATCTTTTTGGTGATCCTTGGCAGGGGAGGATCGTAGCGTCATTGTAATCTTAAGATTATGATGAAACGGAAAAGAAGAACAGAGTAAGAAGGTGAAGAGAGAAGGAGGAGAGAGATACCTGATCGATCTTTGAATGAGGATTTAAAGGAAAGTATCGCTCGAATTTAAATGCAAATTGATCCTTATCTCTAACCTATATATAATGATGATTCTGGAGGATGTCACTTCGGTGATGTATGATGTGTAACGGCTAGTTCGATCCCAACAACTATATTTCCGCTGGATAGTTCATTGCAGATAATGTTGAAAAATATGACTCATAAGTTATATTTTATTCCTCATATTATGGGGGAAATTGTTAGGGATAGATTTTCTAAACCTAAGGATCACGGATCCTCAAATACTGCCATGATCACGAATCCTCAATTCTGTTTGAATTAAGGATCCTCAGAAGACGTTGCAGGATCAGGATCCAGGATCCGCATTGTTATCCTTACACTAACGGTTGCCTTCACTATGTTTAAGCTTGTTTTGCAGGAGTATACGCATTGGACTTGGTCTTGCCAATATTCTTGGGGAATATGCTCTCAATATTCTGCACGTGTATAGCTTAATGACCGTTATGGAAGTCATGGGTAGCTAGCACCATTTGCGGGATGTTAGTTATTTGGTTTATTTCTAATTTTAAAAGGGGATAACAAGCTTGAATTAGAACAAGTTAGCTAATACACACACACTCGCAAGCTCTCTGCAATACATTGGCGATTTCATACACTTTTGCACACTAGTGATCCTTGTAACAAGCTTGTTATCATCCCGAGTTGTAACAATCATTTGTTTAATTTTAGTTGGTGATCGGTAGTTTCCATCACCTGAGGTTTTTTATGCCGGAGATCAACTCTTGATCAAGGGCTTTTTCCTCGTATAAATCCTTGTGTCACTTGTTCATTTCATTTGCAAGTTGTTCATATATTTATCCATTGATTCAAGCATCATACCTCATAACAAAAGATTTGGTTGCATTATCCTAGCCTGATTTTTGACCAAAACACTTCATACTCAACCTAATCACTAAGACACGTTCACATTATAACATCACACTAAAGGCTTTGTTCACAATCGAACATCAAACTAGCCATCTCACGTGCCTATAAGATCATATAGTTATTATAAGATCATTTTACTAAAACTCTTTTCAAAATCAATAAAACATTTCATTAAAAACACTTTTCAACGATCACTAAGTTCATTTTGCTAAAATTCTTTTAAAAATTAACGTTTTCACGAGAACCTTCATATCTCAAACTCATTATTTTAATACGAGATCCTTTAAAATAATACAAATTCACTATTTCCAAAAGTGTTCGTACACCGCTCAGTACTTCCTTTCAACTTCAAAACACACGGGCAAGAAAACTTCATAGGGACCGACCATTTTCGACTTACCTGAATTCTTCTAAAAAAAAAGTAGCATTTCTGTTCTTTACAAAATACGTCATGCATAACCAGTAAATACCTTATACTCTTTTTACATGCACCAACTAAAATCCTCATATCATCGTATACGTTTTAGTCGATATCTTGCGACAATTACATTTATACCATTCGTTTTTACATACTCAACCTTTTGATTGTTTTATATGCTTAAATTCTTTATGCTTCTATTAATACTATATACGCAATCATTATTATTCGTACTCACAATCATACTCATATTCATAACAATACGTTTTATGCTTATACTTATACTCATACTACTCATACGTTTTATGTTTATACTATACTTACGTGCATATTCATACTTAAACTTATACTTATTCATGCTTTTATTCATACTCATATTCATACATTCGTACCTATACGTGAGCGTAACCTGAGGGATTCTCTTACGTGGGTCACATACATACTTACACATGAACATGCTTATATACTACATTCTTATACGTACACATTCTCATTTTCCAAATTTATGTATACCCTGATTCATACACAACTAGTACAAGCTATGCGGATCATGCGACGATCAAAATAATCGTGGGTGCACACGGAATTATAGTGATAAGCGCATGAGAATCATAGGGTGTACTACTGTCTATGGTAAGACACGGAATGTAATATGACACCGAATAACGAAACGGACGTAACATGGTCAAAACATGGTGGATACGTTGCTGGTACTTCCTATATATAAGTGTTTTCACCATGTTGCCAAACTTTCGTAAAATGTGCCATGAGAAATTCGGTGTTTTGCACACCTATTTATACCCGATACAAACTTTAACAACTCACCAACGCATTGCTAAACGCGCGATATCTGATTATCCACGACGAGACCCCATTCTTAACCCATCGCTTTCAATACGCATACCATTCTTATACTCGCATTCATTTATTAGGTCAATCGTTCACTCTTATACCTCCATTATTCCCGCTATTCTCTGCCTTTTATACAAACCCCGTTTGCAATCAATCGGTTTAAACATTCGAACCCTAAAATGCTTTCTTGCTTTTAAAAGTATTTTCCATTCTTTATTTATGCGCAAACATACTTAGTTGGCCTTACCTCCAAAACCATTTTTTATTTAAAATACCTAACTTCCTCGTTTTTCACCGATAAAGAATTCTCTACCAAACTGAGATTGTCAATCCTCTTTAAATCCAACGAAACTTTTTCTTACAACCAACAGTGCGGCCACACTTTTCATCAAAATACATACCGTTTTATACGAAAGCTTCCTTCTTAGGTAACGCATTTTAAAATGCCTCATCATTGAGTTATTCAAAATTGTTTAAACTCGCTTGTCAATACACACACATGCACATTTTACTTATGCTCAATGCCTCGAATCATTTTAGACAAACGGACCCTTTTTACAAACCTATCTTTTCGTTCCCCGAAACTTCATACTTTTCAACACATTTCAAAACTTCCAATTATCGATTTTAGACAATCATTCTTCTAGCCAAAATGCTTTTTCTCCAAGGTCTTCCTCTTGAATAAATTTCGGGAAGAAATTTCCTAAAGTAGGGGAGACTGTAACGCCTCGTATCTTCGTATTTCTATTTTAAAAATGTTCATATTCATATTCGTATTCTAATTTTAGAAACCTTACATTCGTATTTTAATTTCAATCTCACAATTCGAGGTGTTAATCATAATAAAATTCATATTTTATATACATATTTTTTATTCACACAACCGATCATTTAAATACGTATTTATACGCAAACCGACACAATTATACGTATAAATACTTATACGCACACCCTCAATACTTGAATTGTACTTTTATACTTTTTATATACTCAATTACATAATATATACTCAAGAAATATACCAATCATCTTTCCATCTCATCAATCATCTTCCACCTTCTTTAACCAATTATATTTCACCCTTTTCCACCTCCTTTCTCTACCAATCATCTTTTCAATCCTCTTCCACCTTCTTTAACCAATCATATTTCACCCTTTTCCACCCTCTCTACCTATAAATACCAACCTCCTTCTACCATTTTCTTCACACCATTCTTCTCTCCATCTCTCTAGTTATCTCAATCTCTCTAAATCAAGAATTCTAAGAATTCTGAAAGGACACTAAGTATTCCAACCATTCTTCTCTCAACCTCTCTACTTCTCTCAAATCTTCCAAGCAAGGAAGAGAACTCTAAGAGTTCTAAAAGAAAACACTAAGTGTTTTAAAGGAAGCTTTGAAGCTCCAACCTCTAACTCTTCACGGAATTACCAAAGGAAACTTTGCAAAACTGTGAATATACTTGAACCCCTTTTTTGTTTACCACCTTTTTGTGGTGTAACATGTTAATCTATAAAACTTACACTTAAACTTGATTCTTAAATGCACAAACATTCCTTATACATGCATGCCTACTTGATTACTTGATACTTTAAACTTGGGGTTATACGTTTTATGTTAGACTTATCATTAACTTCGTTTGAGCCTATCCTTGACATATATAGCGCTATAGGATTAACGCACCGACTGTAAACTTTGGGTTATGTTAAGAGCTTACACTACAAGAAAAATGACCATTTGGGACTAAATTATGAGGGACTGATCTATCAGTCTCGGATACATGGTATCTGAGACTAATTTATTAGTTACTAATTGTATTAGAGACTGATTTTTTTGTGACTGATGTCCGTGACTAATAATCAGTCCTTAATACTTGGACAACTTATCTGAGACTGAATTTTAGTCACAAATATGTTTGTCTAAAAATAAATTTTGGAGGGAAACTTATTGGTTACTGAAATTCAGTCGTAAATAACTAACCCCATTAATAAAAATGGCGCCATTTTATTGGTCACTAATATTCAGTCACTAATATATTGACACCGAGGGACTAAACTATGAGGGACTAATCTATCAGTCTCGGATACGTAGTATCTGGGACTAATTTATTAGTTACTAATTGTATTAGAGGTTGATTTTTTTGTGACTGATGTCCGTGACTGAATTTTAGTCACAATTATGTTTGTCTAAAAATAATTTTTGGAGGGAATGGGATGGTGATTAAAGATTTTAAATTTTTTGACTGATGGGTGTTAAAGATTTTAAATTTTTAATCTTTTAGGAATGGGATGGTGATTAGTTGCTCAAATTGGCTTCTGGGTAGTGAAAATTGAAAAAAGTTTTATCTTTTTGGGGATTTTTGATTTGGAGGCTCTGCCGATTAATGGGTTTGGGATATTTTAAAGATGGATGAATATGGTTATGAAAATCTAGTGAAGATTAGTGGCTGTTATTTTATTTATGATGAAATGGTTTGATTTTTCCAAGCTTTTTGATAAATTTAGGGTCATGAATTATATAATTGTCAAGTGAATTTTCTGTTGTGTTCTGTAATCTAGATTGATCATCAGCCCTATAATTTAGGGAACATATTACGGAAAGGCCGTTTGTGTGTGCAACGGCTCAAGAGTGGCGCCCCGATGTTTCGTGTGACGATCCACCTGATATCGAGCCCGATGGAGTCTCAGAATTAGAGGAGAAGGCGGCACCAAGTTTGCTGATATGTATGTATCGATCCTCTTGCCACAAATCGGTGGTTAATTTCTTTAACCGGTTCGGTTATATTCAAAATTTTACTTTAACCGGTTAATACTCACCAGTTTCTTATTGGTGTACTGACTGTTAATAACCGGTTTCAGTTAATAAACCGGTTTTTTATAGTGCGGGTCAAAATGTGTTTAAGTGTGTGTAAACTTGTAGATTTACTAGGAATTATTATAAATAATTAATATGTTAAATAACTTTCTTTAACATACTGAATACACTAAATATGATTGTAAAATCTATACTGTTACTATAGTAATCTAATTTGTTGCATATGATGTGGCTACTTTGTATGCAATTATAATACACTTTAGGCAACTTTCGATCTATTTGACCTATTTTTTTTTTTTTTGGCTAGATTTTTCAGGATTTGACTCATTTCAAATAAAAACGTTGCCCAAATTGACCCATTTACATATAAACGAGTCGAAATTCCACCATGCAGAATTGTACATTATATAACTAATGCGGGAAACTTCTACCTGTTTGACTCACTTTACCCGTTTTCTTTTAAGCTAGTTTTTTTATTTGACCTGTTAGAGATAAACATGACCCGGGTCCAGTACTTGTGTTATTTATTAAGCCTATCAAAATATCATTATAAACTTCAATTAATATTTTTATGGTAATCAGATATTATACGCCACCAGGAGGCAAAGTACTGCGGTCAATACATGATGTTGAAAAGTATGTTCCATACCCAATCATATCAGTGTTGTAATCACATTCAACGGTCCAAATGGTGTCTAATTATGTTTTGTTAAACAGGTACTTGATTAAACATCCAGAATATGTGGAACAAGGGGTGATGCTAGCGCAGTTTTCATTTCAGATTCCGAAACCGTTACAGGAGAATTACGTTCGCAAACGTTCATCTAGTGTGGCTGCATTACAAGATGGTAGTTTTACAAGAATGCCTGAATCTTTTGAACCTTTCCCAGGTATTAAAATGATTTTTTTGCGTGTGGGCGGGTTGGATGGGCTGGGTAACGGGTCAAGTAGGGTTTGGGTTAAATTTGTTGTGTTGACGCGCTGACACTTTGGGCTCACCTTTTAGTTTATTTTTGGAGAATAAAGCTTTTAAAAAGCGTTAGGCTGAGACTTATAATGGGATTAGTTGATGTCGTTTTGAATGGAGAATAAAGCTTTTAAAAACTAAATATTAATCTGCATTTGAATCTATGGGATATTGTGATGCTTAAACCAATTTGGAAAGCTTATAGTGTTTTGGAAACCAATTTGATTCCTTGCTCCACGGTTCGCACAACTTCAATGCTTTAGCAACTTTTGGGCATCAAAGAAGAATAAATTTAAAATACCACCTTTTTAGTTTTAATTTTTGTTTTTTTTTTTTGTCGACTATTTTTTAGCTAATCATCTTGGATTTGCAGGGCAGATTGCGATTCCTAAAGCCAAAGATGGGGCAAGATTTCATCTAAAGTACAATAGGGCATCTTCAAGAGGTGGAAGGAGGGCACGCGTCATTTGAGGGCAGTGGTGGGTTGTTCAAATATGCAACAGAGATCTAGGGAAAGAGAGAGAGAGAGAGCGATGAAAGAGATGAGAGAGAGTGACGGTTGACGGCCTAATTAGGTTCTTTAATTTTGTTCCAGGTTGGGAGAGGCAAAGCGGTATACACGGATGAGGATATTGATGGGATACATGAAGGGTGTTTGAGTTATGGGGCTGCGTTTGTTTTTAAGTGACTATTTTAGATGTCAAATTATGTACGCCAAACAATATTTTTTGTTAACTTAAGATATTTGTATAATTTTTGATGTATGACGTATGACAATGAAATGAATTGTTTTGTTATGTGTATTTTGTTATGATATGGATTTATATATTGTTTTGGTTCTATTAGGAAAATTAGAAAGTCTACCAATAAAATAAAAAATAAAAATTTAAAACCATGACACGCAATGCGTGTCATTAAAGCCGTGTCATTAAACAACTGATTTTCAGTCGCTAAAGTTATGTTTTGGGGACAGAAATATCAGTATTTGAGACTAATTTGCAGTCACCAAAGACATGTATCGGGGACTGAAATGACGTGGTAACGGGGGACAAATTGAGGACTGAATTTTTATGTATCAGAGACTAACCGTTAGTCACTGTTGGTGTCATACAATCGGGACCGATTTTCAGTTACTAAAAACATTATCTAGTACTAGGTATCTGGGACAGGCCGGGGACTGGAAAATCAGTCCTTGATAAACATTAGGGACTGATTTTTATGTATCAAATACTGATTTTCTAGTCTCTAATACTCATTTTTTTTATGTATCAAGGACTGATTTTCAGTCACCGACGAAATGTATTCGAGACTGAAATGATGTTGTACCACAACGTACATTGAGGACTGATTTTATATGTATAGGAAACTGAATATTAGTCTCTATTGGTGTCAAATAATCGGGACTGAAATTTAGTTACTAATGAAAGTATCTAGGACTAGACAATTAGGACTGGCTCGGGACTGGCAAATCAGTCCCTAATAACCATTAGGGACTGATTTAGGAGTTTTAGAGACTGATTTTTCAGTCTCAGATTGCGATCTTTTTTGTAGTGTTATTGCGTTTCATCATTGTTTTGATTAGTTAACCACATGCCAATTTTATTGTTTATCTTGTTTCAGTAGCTTGCCATGTGGAATTATTTAAAATTTATCTTGTTATGCTATGTATGAAAACCTGTATACTCGCCAATACATATTTGTATTGAAGTATACTTTTTAACATGTTACAGGTTGATGATGATGATGCTATGAAACTGAAGTAGTGATGATGCCTAGATACACATATAGACGTTTTAGGCTTTAATATGTTGTATAAATTTTTGTACTTGTTTGTTGTATTGTTTTTCTTGTATTGAACATGTTGTATTTAAAGTTACATGTATTGTAACATTTTGTTATGAATGAAATCAATCTATTTTTAATTCTATTGTCACAATTAGCGTTATGTGTGATGAGCAATCTTTCTTCGTCTCACTCTGATGTTTCCGCCATCGGTTGGGGTGTGACAACATGTAGCTAACCTAACGCGTTAGACTATAACTAGGATTGTTCACATAATTATCCTAAAGACATCCAAACCTAACTCGTTTGGATAGTAGATAATTATCTAATCAATTAACTAGGACATGATAATTATAACTAATTATTAAATCATAGTCACATTTAATAATCTATAATTATCCACTCTTTAAAACCCTCCTCGAGCCTTGCACGCCAAGTTGATTTTATTGTTCGGAATTCCCAACAATATCTACTCAACTTTTGGGTATCCCTTGGGAGTGCCTTGACGACACTTCTCGTATCCCTAGTCGGAAGTTGGGACTCCTATAATGATTTCGTCCAGGACAAAACAAGTGACCCATGATTATAAGTGGGATGAAAATGTTGGTATGAGGTTGTCGTAAGACACTCGTGAAGGTGACTCTACACAAGTGGTATAAGAGCGGGTTCTAGCCTTCAACCATTTTAGCAAGTTAAAGTCACTATCTCAAAAGTTTTTTTGAAGCTTATTGAAAAGTGGTGGTGGGATAAGATTAAATGTGGGTGGTTGTTATTGGGAATTTCGAATTACCATGGAGCAGATAATTACTGAATAATTAAATGTGATTTAGATTTAATTGATATGTGCAAAATGCAACACATAAATTATATCAATAAGGTATAAAATCAACCCTTTTGTGTACTAATGTTGGAAAAAGTGCATTTCTTTATATACTTTTGATTTTCAGGATTAAAAGAGCTTTAATGAACAAAAGAAACAAATTAACGGCAAAAACCAACATAAATAAAAAAGAAGAGAAGTTTACACATCATACCGACCCTCTGAGCTTCACCCCAAGACCAAAAACAACAAATCAGAAGATAAGCATGGGGCCGTGCCCCATTCCAGATTCCATGAAGAAAAGACAAACAGAAGCAAACAAGAGACACGGGCCGTATCCCTTGGACACGGGCCGTGGTGAACTCCCAAATATGCAAAATCTTCAATAGTACAACAAATACCTCTAACACACGGGGCCGTGTGTAACACCTGTGCCTCCACGGCCATCAAACAAATACCAAACCAATGAAATATTATATTTCATACTTGGGATTTGTAAAAATATGTGTATCATTTGCACATATCAATTCTTGTTCAATTTCAAACTCTAAATCGCTTTCTGGAAGGTTATACGCGCACTGATGCGTAAATATAACCAGTTTAATGCAACAAACACTCCGGAATATTGACAAAGGCTTAACATACCTTAAATAACCTTTACATAACTTAGAAATAAGTTTTGAAGGCTTTGGTATGGCAAAATCAAGTTAGATCGCTTACAGGGACTAAAGTTGACAAACTGCGAAAGTATGTCAATTTGAACTGTAACAGAGATTCCGGAACATGACCATAAGTTAAACATACCATATATATCCTTTACATAGCTTAGAAATAGGCTTTGAGGGGTTCGGTGTGCTAAAATAAACTTTTGGGTCATTCAGGGACTAAAAGTGTCAAAAAGTGCACAAGTTTGCATTTTCGCGCATAACTTACGTTCTGAATACATCCGGACATCCAAAAATTTATGTAAGCACTAAAATATTTTATTTTAGTGTTCGCCATAAGAAAAATCCATTCGTCACGTCATTTGGATCGTTTTTCGCATTCGGGACCAGATTCGATGTATTAGCCGTTGTTTAATTCACAACCACACATTCTAACAATGCTTAGTCAGCGGATAAGGATGGAATTTAGGCACCATGACATTTCAACACATGTATGGATGGAATTTAAACACCTAAACACCATGACATTTCAACACATGTATGGATGGAATTTAAACACCTAAACACCATGACATTTCAACACATGTATGGATGGAATTTAAACACCTAAACACCATGACATTTCAACACATGTATGGATGGAATTTAAACGCCTAAACACCATGACATTTCAACACATGTATGGATGGAATTTAAACACCTAAACACCATGACATTTCAACACATGTACGGATGGGATTAAGGCACGTTTTCCATGAAACGATCTTAACGGTTCGGGTATTCCTATAAATACCCCATACCCCCCATTGCTAAAATTACTAGAATTCTGATTTGAGAACCTCTAAGTTGAAACCATTGTTTCATACCTGAGATTCTTGAATCGGGATTAGCATTCGGGGACCCTTCGTAAGTATTCTTTCGTTCTTTTCCTTATTTTACTGCTTTTCGAGTCAGAAAGTCAAACTTTGTTTGACTTTCAGCGTTGACCAGTAATGGTCAATGCGAAGTTCGTTTGAACTTCGCAACGTGATTGTAATCACGTTGGTTATAGTCCCTTGGGACTATGCCTACTGATTACCACGTTGTCTAGGGTCGTAGGGTAAGCGATCTGATAAATCGCTTATACCTTCGAACCCGACCCAGTTTGGTCGATCATTAGGATCCGACCAAATACATTAGGTGACCCTAGTATAGGGCATAACCTTCCGAGGTTATACCCTATGGTCACATCGTTTAAGTAGTTGTATGATAAGTAGTTTATATGCCTTAGGTAAATTACCAGAATACCCTTTTCATGTATAATTGGTAATTAAGCATATGTAACCTAAACTTTTGTCACATAACTGATTATGTAACATGTTTAGGCATATAACACTTGTCATAGGACTAGTTAGACGGTCCGAACGCGTTTCACGCGCACGACGCGTTAAAGTAGCATAAGTTACCTTAATGGGTCGCGATGGGTCGATAATACTTAGGTTAAGTTTCATTTAGTATGTAGGCTTTGTTAAACCATATCATATGAGTTCCTACACTCATTTGGGTTACAAACCCTCCTGCTACCCAGTCTTCCGATTTAGGTCCGGGTTAATTATGTAGTTACCTATGTTAGGTACCGTTTGATTTCCGGGACTCCTCTAGCTTACTTGGTAGTTGTTCAAGACTCCTAAGCACTCCCAGGCGAGTACATTATTCCCCTCTTTTACTGTTTTAAACTGTTTTGGGGTGACTCATATGTGCTAAATGTTTTATCAATGGTTTCGAGAACAATTACAATGTGGTTTCACGAACAATTACAATTATTTCAAGAACGCTAACAATGATTTCAAGAACGAATACAATGATTTCAAAAACTAATAACAATTTCAAAAAGTGAACAAACTTGTTGGTTGTAGTTTACATGACCGATGACATTCATTAGCAATGATCAAGCCGACCAGTATTAGGTTATGGTACCATAGGATCTGACAAATCCCGTTATTTACTGCACCCATTGTTATGTGTGGGGGTTGTGGGTAGCGACTGAATCTGTAATTATTAACTTATCCTTTGGTAAGGGTTTGTTAAGAACGAGAGCGAGAGCGAGATGGAGCGAGGAACGCGTCAAGAAGGTTTGAATGTTATTAGAGAATCGACCATAAAGTAGTTTCACAATTAAAACAAGAACGACTAGAACGATTTTACAAAAAGGGTTAACGATTGGGTAAACATTTTAACATGATTGACATTTGATCATGCATTTCCCACAAAACATAACTTTGATTTAAACCAAGTTTTACTTCAATACTTTGTTTTTGTGAATATGGTTTAGTTGAGACATTTCACTTGCCATACATGACATTTTGACATAGACATTTGACATGGATATTTGACATAGACATTTTGATATGATTTACATCTTGACATGAACACTTTGACATATTATCCAATACATTTGACAATTGATTTAAACATAGACTTCTTACATTGGTTGGTTTGGTTTGAGTAAATGATTAAGTAACGATGCGGGTGTAATATGATACAAGCATGGTGGATACGCCGCTGGTACTTCCTATATATAAGTGTTTGTATGGTATTACATATTGTAGCGTTATTTGAATCATTTCAGTTTGAGACATAGAACATTTTATACAAGTAACATACTTTTCACAAGACATTGATTTACAAACAACTTATCTTACACAAACTCATTTTACATGGTTATTCATTTAATCATGCATTATTTTCTTATTTATACATATCATCTGAACTACTTGTTTTTCAAATGATTTACAAAGACAAAGCAAATTACAAGGTTCATGACTAAACATTTTCTTAAAACAGAAGTCATGAATCTTATTTTCACAAAACCTATGTATCTCGCCAGCATTTCTTTGCTGACCTCGTTTTCACATATGTTTCAGGTATTGTTGGATGATATCGATTGATAAGATGCATGCTCACATAGGACTGGACACGGCCTTAGTGACTCAATAACAATGATAGACTATGTTTAAATAGTGTATTTAGATTCCCAGATGATGTAATTATTCAATGTTTAATAAAACGAAACACTCTTTGGTATCCATGGTTATGAAACATTAATTCTGTTGCAACACGCCCCGATGTTTCCGCCGCGATTTGTTGTTTTACGCGGTCGGGGTGTGACACCGTGTGAGCATACGGACTGATACAACTCATTAAATGAAGACAAAGAAGAAGGAGACATAGGGCCGTGCCCTTCGGGCATGGGGCCGTGCGAGGGGCCTGTTTCCAGCTATAAATAGGGGTGCTTGGTTCAATTGTAATCCATCCCTTGGCAGCCCTCTCTCTGACTTCGCCACCACTCCTCCACCACTCCAACACCATCATCCACCACAACCATTAGAGTTTAGAGTGTGTAGTAGTCTCGGGATCCAAGATCGATCGTAAGAGTTTTTGTTAAACTATGGCCATGTTGGGCTAATCTCTTACATCACTTGGTGAAGACAAATCTTTTATGTATTACTTTTGATTTCCAAGCTTTGGTTAACTTTTTAATTAGGTATGTATTAATGACTTTAATAACTAGTTTTTTATATTGAAAGTGAACTTTATTCTATCATTTCTTCATGTTTTATTGATTCACTCATTCGTGTCTTTACGGTCTATATAAAGCACGTTAACTGCCTGAAAGGGGATTAGAAGGGTGGTTTAGGTGAAGTTCTTGCCTCGTTCAGTGTATAGATCCTGCGAGGACTTGATTCAAGCTTATTAGGACTTCCTTTGAGGCAGATAGCATATAATCGGGGGAAGTAAGAATGACTTGAATCCCTTATAAATAAACTACTATTAAAACTTTAAACCGACCTTGCGGGAATGTATCCTGCTGACTCAGACCAATATTATCGAGTGTCACACCCCAAAAACGTCGCATCGGAATATTTAAACGTAGTGGAGATGGAAGTTGGTGCCCATTTATATCTTGTCGAGCGATGCATTTTATTGTTGGACATATTGGTTTATTTTAAACATAAGTTATTAAACGTTACATTTTAAGTCACGACACAATTACATAGTTAAGATGTCTTTGATCCTCGCGGATCTTATTACAAAAGTCCTAGAAAGTTTAAAAGTTGTCCAACATTTTCAAACAAACAACATGCATCATTCAAACACAAGATACGCCATGATTTCCCGAAGCCGATTTCATGTACCTGTAGAACACGTTAAAATCAAGTGTCAACACAAAGGAATGTGAGTTCACTTATTCGTTTACTAACAAATTTTATTCCAAGGAAAACTTTCTGATTAGGTGTTTATTTGAAAACAATCCATGTAATTTTAGAAAGTCCATTTTACTTCCTTAATAAAATCCATGGGCCTTCCATCGGTTCATTACTATGACAACAGTAATACTACCCAGGTTTTGTATATTAAATTATTGCGTCAACTTTCAGACTCGTATGTTAGCTAGACGATACGAACTATATATTAACCATGCAGGGATAATCAAGGCTAGACAATAAACAGAATAATAATTCATCGCTTGACATTGACACGGGGCGACCGGTCACGACGGGGTTGTCAACCCGATAGATCTACCAACAATTCCTCGCATACCATACTTAACTGATTAAACGACATCATGGGCGCAGGGTTCTTTCTCGAAGAACAATATGATGTCTGCCTCACGTACAATATATATATCCTACTAATATGACAATTTAATATACTACGACTTACGAATTCCCTTGTCACTCAAATGTTGAGACTCAGTCTGGAATTCATTCCCATTTCGTACGGTCTCGTTTCACTTAAGAAGTACCGCACTTATCATATTCATTTTCCAAAATCGTTTTACTTCGAAACGTATAACTTATCAAATTCATATATTTTCAGCGAAAATATATATTTTATATTAAAAGGTATGTTTTATTTCGAAAACATTATTAAACCTTTTTAACGTGTTCCACCCCCAAAATATGTACAAAGCAGCAAAAAGAGGGGTTTAGTGACGCTCACCTTTGGGTGCGTATTTTAATACCGCAATCCCAGAAATTGATTTTTATATATGCGTTCTAATATAGAAACAATTCTAAATCAATATACACAAAAATCCTAAGTTTCTCCGTTTCTTAGAATTATCACATAACTTTGAGATTTTCTTGAAAAGTTGTCATTTTTTATTATGTTGGCATGTTAATATATATGAATCCATATATATATATATATATTTATGATTTTGAGATTTGAACGATTTTATTGGTGATCGTTATTGTGTAATTCCATTAACTCTCCCGTTTATACGTGATATACCTACGATTTGCGCGTCATAATATTTATACACAAACGTTCATATAATTTGACACCGAAACACACGAAATCTTGTTAATCTATCTATTTTGTCATTTTTAAATCAAATATACATAAAACATCTCATAAGTATCAAATTTTCATGCTCGACAAACAAGTTACACCTTTAACGCGATTTTTACCGTTTCTACCGCACAAAACGCACAAATGTATACATGCAAGGTCTAAACTTCCAACATCATGTTAAAACTTAACATACTTTCACATTTTCATGTTTAAATCACATAACACATTTTAACACATAAGGTTTACCCAAAATTTTACCTATACTAGTGTATATTGAAAAATGCGTATTTTAGCGATTTGGTAACTGTTTTGGGTGTCGGAAGTCACGTATGACCAACCAAACACCAAGTAAACTTAAAATTAGTCAAAATACTTATTTTTAAACTAAAAATATCAGTTTACTTACTGATTTAAATTAGTTTTATAAATATTACTCAAAAATCCGATTTTTGACCGTTTTAACGCATAGTTTTGCGTTAAACGTTACTATAACCATCCCAACTCGAAACGACTTGATATTTTAACACAATAAATGCTATTTACTGATTAAAATAGTGGTTATAATCACATTAGTGCAGTTTTTGTGCAAGTCACATAAATCATGCGATTTCATGTATTTTACAACACATAAAGCACCAAGTACAACATGCAAAGCTAGTAAACTTTATGACAAAGTTTTATATCATTTTAACACTTTAAATATTCATATTTTAGTGTTTATATTCTGATCAAAATTTATTTTTTATCAAATCATGCTCAAATCATCCTTTTATGTTCACATATCAACATGCATGCTCAAGTATAAGCATATAATGCACCCATATCATATCACAATCATTTTACATGAACTATATGCATCTACATATTCATTTAACTCATGTTTTATTAATCCAAACATTTCAACCTTCATATGATTATCATCAATTCATCTTATTGTAAATGCATATATCATGTTCTTACACATTCAAGAATCTAACGAACAAAAATCCATATATACCCATACATGCATGTATATACACGGCTATATACATATATCCATATATGACTTTTCATCAATCTACTTTAATCACAACTCATTTTCATGTAGATCACTTTTAATCACACATGCATGAACCTTTTAAGTATCATTTCTTTCAAAACTTGACTTATTAACAAAACACAAGTTCTAACACACACTCATACATACCTACGACCACATGTATACATATACATACTTTTTTATAGTCGACTTTTCACACATTTATCTCTAATCATAAGACTTTCGTAAGGATCCTTTTGATCATGCATGCATTAATCTTCCAATAACCACATCAATCAAGAATCAACAAAATAAAAACAAAAATATTCACCCACATATACACAAACTTTCGGCCATACATACATATGTATACACTCATTTTTTATTTCTTTCAAAAACCCATTTGTTTTTAGTTTCAAGTTTTGTGATTAAACTTAAGAACAAGAGAAACTTTCATCACCATCAAGAACATTTAAAATCAAAAACAAGGTTTTTATTATAAATTTTATACCTTCAAGTTCTTGAATGATTTTTAGTAAAAATTTATGGTGTGGGTCTTGATTGTTGCTTGAAACACCATGGAATCACTTCTAAACCACCAAATGGTCTTGAAAACACTTTGTAATGAGCTTGAATTCTCAAGAACAAGTTGGAAATTTTGGAATATGTATGAATATAGGGGTGTTCGGCCGTAACTTTTATGAGAGAGAGAAGAGATGAATTTGAAATTGTTTGTCTTGGATTTGTGAATATCTTGGTGTATGTAGAAAGCTTTAATCATCATTCATGTTATCTAGACACAACATGTGTCATTCATGCAATTGAAAAGAAGGGAGGTGGGGCTGTTATGGGGCCTCCACATACACCACACACACACATTACATGCACACTCACATATACATATAATATATATAGTTAAAAACAAGTATTTTACTGGATACCGGGTATTTTATCTAGCGTTTTAGTCCCGTTTTAGTGCGTTTTAAATTATTTTTAACACTCTATAAAAACAAACTCACCAAAATATTATTAAACAATATTTTGTTTGCCGGGACAGACGATGTTGCCGGTATTTGGCAGTATGTTCGCTGTGCTGCGCGGTATGCGCTTAAACTCGAAAAATAGAGTTTCTTGGCATTTTAATTTATTTTTCCTCACGAATATGATTAAAATTATTATTCTAATCATAACAGACTATTTTTAGGATTTTAACATTGATCGGGTGGTCACCAACGTTCGTTTCGCATTTTAACCGTTACGCGATAAGTGTTTATCTTATCGTTGTCAACATAATTTTTATCAAAATTTAATTTTACCAACTCATTAAATTTCACATATAAACATCATAATCAGTCAAATACAGCCTTTTATCTATTCATAACACGTGTTACAATTGTACGGTATGGCCTGAAAAGCCGGGTGTCACACCGAGGGTAGCGTTGCCTCCAAAAGTGAGACATGCCACATTTTTCATTAATAACTTACTTATTTGTCTTTCAATATTCCGGCCTTACGGGACTGTATCCCTGCTGACTCAGACCAATATGGCTGAGGGTAGCGTTGCCTCCAAAAGAGGGACATGCCACTATAACTAAGATAATTTCTTACAAAACCCCAAAGTGCGGAAATCATCAAAGGATACGTAAAAGATAATTCGGAACCAAGTGATTCTATCTTGTCTATTGTTTTTATATTTTATTTTCTTGATTTAGTTTTACTTTTCTAAAAATCTTTTCTCAAAATTTGGTTAGATTAGACGTTTATGATATTCCGGTATTAAAAGCTCTTGTGTCCTTGGACGACCTCGGTATCTTACCATCACTATACTATGCCAACGAAGAGTGCACTTGCCCTAACGTGTGTGTAGAGAGTGATAAGTGATATATCATGTTTTATAAATTTAAAGCTTGATAAACGAGTAAAAAATGCTTTAAAATATACTAAAAACTATACATACCTCGTATCACGTCATTAATTATTAGGGATAATTAATAGTTTAATTATATACTTATCAAACATCCTAAACATGTTAGGTTTGGATGCTTAGAAGATAACTATACGAACACTAGGTGTGTTTAGCCATATAAATATCATGTATTGCGTATTCTGGATTGTAAGTCAAGTTTTCTTGATCAATAAAATTTGGGTGCTTAGCCAAATAGTGATGTTCTCCAATTTACTGTTCTAGTTTTGATACAGATTCATTTTGACCTGTGATACCAAGCCAAGCTAGTGGGAGAAATCTTAACTCCCGGGGGTGTCATGGTAGCATGAAGTCATGTAAAGTAGTATGTTCAGCTTGAGTTTCAAATGGTTAGAAAATGGACCTTTAAAAGGGAAAATGGACCAATTTAAGTGAAGGATCCAATATGGTGATCGACTAGAGTTCGAACTTGAAAAACGTTTCCAAGGAACTGGCTCGGCTGAAAACTAATCGTACTCACTGGGATCAAGTGTTCTTCGAGCATCCCTTGAACCAATGTATAATAAACTTTGTCGTGGATGAAGAGTGATGCACAAAGATGTGCCTGTTTTGATGGTGGGAGAATGTGATGAGCCAAATGTTTGAAGATGTGACAACTCGTATAAATCCCTGAATGTTTTGTTTTACTATGTGATTACATGTACGTTAAGTTAAGTGAATTGAATTTGATTTGAGCGATTGTGCGCTTGGCAATGTGCAAAGTGTTTTACGTGAAACCGGAACCCGGAACAGAAGTATTGTGATACGTTATTTTTGTGAAACGAGGTATTGTAGTAGGTTATATTGCGACACAGAACATCTCATTCAGTTATGTAGTGAAACTCGCGAAACCGCCACTTTACAAGTTGCCACTTTACAAAAGCCCAACCCAAACCCACCCCTTGCGCCACCACCCGGCCCAACACGCCACCCATACCCTTTTGCGCGAAACATAAGCCCAACCCGCCACCCCACCCCTTCTCGGCCCACAAAACCCAAACACCCTCTATGTTTATATTATGTACGTATGCATGAGAGGTAAAAGAAAAACCAAACCCTACCCCCTCCCCTTGTGCGTGACGGTAGGAGAAGAGCCCCCCCCCCCCCCTTCGCAAATCGGCTCCAAAGTATTTGATGGGTTCTTCCGTTCCGCTCCAAGGTAACTTGTCATGTTTCCTTTAGTATGTTACATGCTTCAGACATTTATACATAGCTGCGATTCTAATTGTGGTTCACCGTGATGGTTATGTGAATGGTTACAAGCTAGGATTGTTAGAAACATGGTGTTTTCAATGTGGTTTTGGTCATAAAAGTGATTGTTTAGTAACTAGGGTTTTTGTTTGCGGATTGAAACTTGTTGATGGTGATAGTTCTAATGTTCATACACGATTCATATGAAGATATCTCGGCTGTGATTATGTTTAAACGATGATGTTGATGTGTTATGATGACAAGGTGTCTAGGGTCATGAGAATCAAGAATGATGCATGGAATTATCGATTATATGTGGGTAGGCATATGTATGTGGATTAGGGTTTAAATTCTTGATGTTCGAGCATGTTAAATCTGCTATAAATGACTTATAATCTGCTGTTAGTCGATATTAGAAAGTGTCGTGAACATTTAAATGCGTTTTGGCGTCGTTTAAATGTAAAACATAATGCTGATTGACGAAAACAGCCAACTTCAGTTGGCTGTAAACGGACCGTTATAAATAAAAAAATTGATTTTCAAAAAAATAAATTATATGATTTCGAAAAATTCTTCAAATGGCGCTGAAATCATATTTTTCTGAGGTGGGTTGCTATTTTTAAAGGCCTGTTTTGTACAGCAGCAAAAGCAGAGTTTTTTTCTACAGAAAATGTGTGTTATGTTTTTCATCATAACTTGTAATATGGATAGAGTTAGGTCATGAAATTCGTACAGTAGATGGGCACGGGTGTTGTCATAAATATTCAGCTAGAATTTCGTCAATCGGACTTACGATGAATTATAAATGAATTTTTCAGTGGACTGCAGTTAGAAAGTGACGAATCTGACTGCAGCCCGGTAAATGATTTTTATAAAATAATCGGTGATGAATCAGGTTTTGGCATTTTTACACAAGGTGACATGGACCGTTTAGAACATTCTGTAAATTATTGAGAATTTTTGGAACAAGATAACTATTTTATAAAAATACCTAAAAACAGCCCAGTTTTGGATGTTAAAGCTGAAACAGTATAAGTGGGGATTTGCGTGTCTAGATGTCGATTATGATATCTGATCATGATCCAACTTGTTATATGTCAACGAAAGTGTTATGTGAACTATTGTGTGCTTGTTCATGAGTAGTTATAGGTGGAATATGTATATGTGCGTAAACTGTCAAAGTGGGTGCATGTTATGTGGTAGATGCGTGTAGGAGCTTCGTGCCTTGTTTGAACCCACTAATGAACTAAATGGTAATCATACTAGGACGTGATTGACCTACCTTGACTGATAACCATTTTAATAGACCAACCGAGCAATAAAAGCTGAGTTCACACTTTTCGTCAAAGCATGGAATTCCCGGTGGTTTGGGAATGGGTTAAACAACAACTATCCCCCTTAGGTGGGATACAACCTGCGTATTCTCCTTGGGTAGAATACGTACCTCCACCCTCCTTGGGAAGGGTGAAAACCATTATAATACATGTCTTAAGCTTACTAGACAACAACTCTATCTTAAGTCCTCCATTTTTGTATCGACTTAATCGTCGGGCCAAAGGCGAACGGGTCATTAGTTAAATAGCGCTATTATGTTTAACAAGCCTCGCACCGTGCCACAGAGGACGGGCGTGGACTAATGTACTTGGGCACTTAGTCAATGACGATAGGATTTGACATGGGGCACTAAACATAACTACAGTCAGTAGTCGGTACGGTAACGGGTCTTGTGGTTTAAAACAGTGGGGTAGCTCCCCATGGCATGTTTTTATAAAGAACAAGGAACTTAACAACTTTTGGTGGTTTTGGAACAACATTAAAATGAACAACCAACTGTGAACTTGCCAACTTTTTGTTGACACCCTACTGCATGCTTTGCAAGTCGTTAGGTACATGGATGGAGCTTGCATGAGGAGTGGACGTTGTGGCAAGGAACCAATTGTTGGGTTCCTACTAATAAACTTTACGATTTATAAACAGCTTTACGGATTTTAAAACTTTATGCTTCCGCTAACTTCTAGATTTGGTTTTGAACTTTGGTTTTGCGAACACTAAATGTTTTGTTTGCTATGGTTTCACTTTACCTTACTTAATGTTTATTATGATTGGTGGTATGATCCTAGTCAGCCACACGCCTCGCAGTAATACTCCGCTTGTGGATTTTGAGGGTGTGACAGATTGGTATCAGAGACATTGATTATAGTGAACTTAGTTTTAAAAAGGGAAAATCTTTTGACAAAAACCAGACTATAACCTGTTAAGTGCTCAACGATCCACAACTACACTTTGCTCCATGTGCAAGACCCAACACCTTAGATGGTATGATTTATGTTTATGTTGCCTACTTGTTAGTTTACATTTGCATGGTGCGTTGCTTATGGTATGCTTAGTTAACATAGTAGCATGTTGCCCTTATTAGCCCTAGTGTGCTCGCTTTGACACTCAACTGTTTGCATGAAACCCTATGTGCTTACTCTCTTCTATCATTCTTTTCCACACTTCTGCATCGATGTTCTCTTTTCGTGCTTTGTGAATGTGTGTTCTTTTGGTTTAACGTGTATGTTACGTCATTAACTCGACAGGCATGTCTACATCATCCGCATCATCCGACCAGTCCCGGGCGCCAGGGAAGGCACCCGCTGCTACTCACTCACCCCCGCGTCATGTGGAGACGCGTGCGGCTTATCGAAAGAGACTCGCGCAGGGTAGGGAGTCATCCTCCCGACGTACACATGCACTGCCAGTTAATCCGATCAACGCCCAAACCGAGTCTACTGTGATAAAGGCTCTTAGGGATTATAATCAGATGTGGATAGAGCAAAACCAGATCTTAATGGAACAAAATCAGTTACTGCTGAAACGAGTTGCTACCCTAGAAGGGCAGGTAGAATCTCAAGGAGAGCAGATACGGGTGCTCTTTGAGAGAACGGTTGATTTGAAGCAAGAAGCCTTAAAGGGGCGCGAGGTGCGAGGTCTAATAATCGGAGACGCTCGTGTGGATAGGGAAGGGCTTGACCTCGCATGGCGAGATCAGTAGTATGTTGCATTGGAGGGTCCATCAGTTGGAAGAGGCCCCAGGGCAAATGCCAACTGCACCTGAGCCAGTTCCAGCCCCGGCACTTCCCGAGCCGGAGGAAGAGTCTGATGAAGAACCGGAAGAGATTCTGGAGGAAGAGCCAGAAGAAGAAGAAGAGGAGCCGGAAGAGGCCCCGGAGAGTGACGGAGACGAGGGCGATGGTGAGGACCTCGGAGATGGGGACGTGGACGACTGACACGTCTTCCTACTAGTTTATCTATCTATTTCGTTCGTTTTGTGTAAACAATCGTGATGTTTAAAACTTTTGCGAATATTCGTTGTAGCGACTTTTACGGTTTAATTTGATCAGATTTCTTTTATTTTTATAAAATGTTTCTTGCGCCGAGTTGTTACCCTACCCTAAATTGCATGATTTGAAAACTTGAACAATCACTATATGATACCCTGTCTCGTAAAATCATGCGTATGTCTAACATAATGTCTCATCCTAGCAATAAACCTCTTACTATTCATGGCGACGTGGGTGGTGCTGTTGTGGGCATCATCCCATCCTGAGGGAATTACCTGGTCTACCGCCTCATTGCCAAGTCGAGTTTCAAAACAAGTTAGCTCCTAGAACTGCACCTATAGCTCGCGCGCCTTATTGTTTAGGCCGAGTCCTGTTTGTTAAGAAGAAAGGCGATACCTTCCGTATGTGCATAGATTATCACGAACTCAACGAGGTGACCGTGAAGAATCGTTATTCCCTCCCGCGTATCGATGATCTGTTTGACCAGTTGCCACGTATCGAAGACATCTCCAAGACGACATTCAGGACTCGTTACGGACACTATGAGTTTCTGGTTATGCCTTTCGGGTTGACGAACGCACCTGCGGTTTTCATGGATCTGATGAACCGAGTGTGCAAACCGTATTTGGATAAGTTCGTTATTGTTTTCATCGATGACATCCTGATTTATTCTAAGAGTCAGGAGGAGCACGAGCATCATTTGCGACTTATCCTTCAACTTCTCTAAACAGAAAAACTCTACGCTAATTTTTCGAAATGTGACTTTTGGCTTCGTGAAGTCCATTTCTTAGACTACGCAGTCAATAAAGATGGGATTCACGTTGATCCATCCAAGATTGACTCGATCAAAGAACTGGCCAACGCCTCGTACTCCAACTGAGACCCGTCAATTCTTGGGCTTGGCGGGCTTTTACCAAAGGTATATCAAGGATTTCTTGAAGATGGCGCAACCTCTTACTACTCTAACACAGAAGGGTGCCACCACCTATGGGGTGACGCTCAGGAATCCGCGTTTCAATAATTGAAGGTGAAGCTTTGTAGCGCCCCCATTCCTTCGTTACCGGAAGGCACAAAAGACTTTATTGTGTAATGTGACGCGTTAATCCAAGGATTTGGTTGTGGGTTGATGCAACGTGAGAAAGTTATTGCTTACGCATCACGCCAACTCAAGGTCCACGAAAAGAACTACACTACCCACGATTTGGAGTTGGGAGTAGTAGTGTTTGCACTTGAGATATGGAGACACTACCTGTACGGTACCAAGTGTACCATTTACACCGATCATCGGAGTCTCCAGCATATCTTTGATCAGAAGGAGTCGAACATACGACAGCGTCGGTGGGTCAGACTGCTAAATGATTGTGAGTGCGCGATCAAGTATCAACCAGGCAAGGCCAATGTGGTGGCCGACGCCCTCAGTCGTAAGGAAACCAACCTAAGAAGGTACGTGCGTTATAGCTTACGATTCACTCTAGTCTTCCTACTCAGATTCGTGACGCTCAGATTGAAGCATTGAAGGAAGAGAACCTCAAGGCTGAGTCCCTACGGGGATTGGAGAAACGACTAGAACTAAAGGAAGACGGTTCCTACTATTTAGCTAGACGTACCTGGGTTCCATCTTTATGGAAACCAACTTGATCTCGTGATGGACGAGGCACACAAGTCTCGTTACTTGGTACATCCTGGCCCTGATAAGATGTACCACGATCTCAAAACCACATACTGGTGGCCTAGTATGAAAGCTAACATAACAACCTATGTTAGTAAATGCTTGAGATGTGCCAGAGTTAAGGTTGAATACCAGAAGCCATCAGGACTACTCCAACAACCTGAGATCCCAACATGGAAATGGGAGCAAATTTTCAAGGATTTCGTCACTGGCTTACCTAGATTTCAGTGGAGAAACGACACCATCTGGGTGATCGTGGATCGACTAACTAAGTCTGCTCACTTTCTGGCAATCAAGGAAACTGACAAGTTTTCTACACTCACAGGCATCTATCTGAAGGAAGTAGTCTCTAGGAACGGAGTGCCAACTTCTATCATTTCTAATCGAGACTCACGCTTTACATCTGATTTGTGGCAGGCAATACACAAATCCTTTGGCTCATGTTTAGACATGAGCACAACTTATCACCCTCAGACGGATGGGCAGACTGAACGCACCATCCAGACTCTAGAAGACATGCTTCGAGCATGTGTTATCGACTTTAGCAATGGTTTGGAAAGGCACCTGCCTTTAGTAGAGTTTTCATACAACAATAGTTACCACACCAGTATCAAGGCTGCTCCGTTTGAGGCTTTGTACGGGCGAAAATGCCGATCACCTCTATGCTGGGCAGAAGTTGGCAATAGCCAAATCACTGGCCCAGAACTCGTTGTCGACACAACGAAAAAGATTGCTCAAATCAGACAAAGAATGGCGGTAGCTCGTGACCATCAGAAAAGCTACGCGGATACGCGTAGAAAACATCTCGAGTTCCAGGTTGGGGATCGTGTGCTACTTAAAGTCTCACCATGGAATGGTGTGGTCCGTTTTGGCAAACGGGGCAAACTTAATCCGGATATGTCGGACCTTTTGAAGTCACTGAGAAATTCGGCAAGGTGGCTTACAGACTGAACTTGCCCGAAGAACTCAGTGGTGTTGACAACGTCTTCCACATATCGAATCTGAAGAAATGTTTATCAGATGAGACCCTCAGTGTTCCTTTCAAGGAACTCACTATCGACGACCAGTTGTGCTTCGTCGAGGAACCGGTGGAAATTATGGATCGGGAAATCCAGACTCTTACCAAGATACCTATTCTTCGAGTTCGTTGGAACTCCCGTCGTGGCCCAGAGTTCACTTGGGAATGAGAGGACCAGATGAAACGCAAGTACCCCCAGTAGTTTAAGAAAGGTGAGTCCAGTACTGAAGCTACTTCAGAATTTCGGGACGAAATGCCAAACCAACGGGGGAATGATGTGATACCCATATGTCACACCCCGAATTCCACGTGTCACCGGTGGGCCCGGTGGGGAGTATCGTGACGTGGTTGGCAACATAATTGTCACACACCCAAAATCCACACGCGGAGTATCACCGCTTGGAGGCGTGACTGACCAGGATCAAGCCACCAATCATATTGAACAAACATATAAGTAAACATAATTCAACCAAACAGTATGAAAGGTGTTCAAAAACCCAAAGCATAGTTAAGTGTTTAGCGGAAGCATAATTTGTAAAACCCATAGCAAGTATTAAATATCAAATAAAGTAATGATTAAAGCATGGCACACATCGCCATGTCCCACAACGACAGTTCCTCCCTGTGCAAGCTCCATGGGTACCTAATGACCTGCAAGGCATGTAGCAACGAATCAACAACAAAGTTGAGCGAGTTCACAGTTGGTTATTTGGTTATAGTATTCATTTCGTAAATCGTATGTTCGTTTTGTAAACCATGTATCGTATTAATCCTTATCGCGGCCAATCCAGGCATCTGTGCGACGATTAGTGGGGGCTTCCCATGTGTTACTAGACCACGCGTATCGACTGCTACGAAAATATAAGAGGTGCCCTAAGTCAATGTCTATCAGCATTGACCCTTTGCCCATAGTCCATTAGTACACGCCCGTTCGGACGACACGGTGTGAGGTTTGTTAAACCTAATAGCGCTATCTACTAATGACCCGCTCGCCATAGGCCTCGGCGATTAAGTCGATAAATGAGGGACTTCAAAATGATAGAGTTGATGGTCTTATGATCGTGTACGTAGGCTTTACGTACGTGCCCTTCAATCCGAGGACAGTAATAAGTATAACTGTACGTAGGTTTTACGTACGTGCCCTTCAATCCGAGGACAGTATTAAGTAGTTTAATAGTAATGATTGTACGAGTAGTTAATCAATCCCATTCCCAACCCACCGGGAATCCCATGCCTTGGCTAGTGTGAACTCACCTTGGTTTGATCGGTATGCTAAACTATGTGCTCGCAAATAATCAATCAAGTCCTATAGTATGCACGTATACTCAATTAGTTCATGTTCGTAAGGTTTCATGTACAATCAATACCACAGAGTGTTTGGCCGTTAACATCATGTATCATACAACAGTCAAACAAATTCACATAATTCATGATTCACATAGTTGATTACTCAGTCTATTACATCCATATCATTCATTAATATACTTAACAAAAGTAACACACTTAGCGGAGTTAAGATGCTTAACATAATTATACTTAACAGCAATTAACATTCTTAACAGAGTTAACACATTTAACTGGATTAACAACCTAATGTAGTTAAGAACAAACAGAGTTATATACTAACAAGTTTAATAACTAATAGTGTTAATTAAATAAATAGAGTTAACAACTTAACAACATAACAGGGGTTTACATGCTTAACATAGTTAGTATATTTAACAGAATTGACTTCTAACTGAACCATAAATAACTGAGTTTGCATGCTTAACAAGATTACAAACTAACAGAGTTATAACTAACAGTTTATAACTAACAGGGTTATTGATTAAAAGTTACTGAACTAACAGGGCCGAAAACACTAAGGTTCGAAATCCACATGAGCCGAAATCCCCATAAGGCCGAAATCCAACTTGGGCCGAAAACACTTATTGCCGAAATCCCATAATGGGCCGAAAACACTTATGGGCTTTTGCTGGGCTTCATGTGTGACGAAAACACATGAGTGTTTTCGTCCATTGCTGTGATTTCGTTGGCTGTACTTCATCTTCATCAACAGAAATCATTTACATATCAAAGAAATCCTACTCGCATACCAACAGTTATACATAACCATTAACATCAAGAATCTCGGAGATCATCTATCAATTCTAATCGTCAATTAACAACACAATCATTCCACCTTATCGACTTATGTAAGCTTATAATTTATCAAAACATTGTGAGATCGAGATCAAAAATAAATCTGCAAGTTATTCAGTGGCAGACACACATGATAAATCATATCATCGAATTAAAAAGATTCCCAACCAGCAAGTCAATTTCAATCATAACAACATCACATAACAATGTAATCAAATCTGAAACAACTAATTGTGAAAGTCACTAACCGACTCAGAATAACCAACAAGGAATCTGACTTCGAATGAGGAGAGGGATGCCGTCAGGTTTCAAAACAAATGAGAGAGAGAGTGATAGGTGTCTAGGGTTTGCCAGTTATCCCCTTTTGTGCGTACGAGTAAAACAAGTTATAAGTTTAGTCGGTACTGGGCCCAAAGCCCATTCCTGTTTTCATTGGTCCACTAGTGGACGAAAACACAAGGTGTTTTCACCACTAGGGTGATTTCATTGATGTGGGTGAGGGTGTTTGGCCTAACAGATGTCTTGTGTAAATTATACAACACATAATTTAAAATTAAGACATACATCAATACACACTTATAAGGCATACCGTATACAACATATAAATCACATTACGATTAACATACTACAAACGTGCACAGTTATGAAACAAACAAGTCGTGTAACAAACAATCTAAAAAAAAAAAATTAACGTGCAATAGTGCGAAGATGGAATCTCAGAAACTCGGGTTGTCACAATAATAGTCAAACAACACAATATTTAATATGCACAGCGGAAGCAAATGAAAGATATATTTCAACCGAATAAAATATTGTAATATCGTGTATCACAAACAGTTGAAAGTTTATCCACAGACGGATCAAAATAAATAGGAAACAGTAGTTCAACAGACGATAGGCATCTTAAGCTTGCGAGACTCTTTATTGATGCTAAGGAGAGAATCCAGCCTATTACGCTTAGTACCTGCATTTAATCTTTTTGGGAAAATACGTCAGTTTACACTGGTAAATACAATCAACTGACTCATTTTAAAATTGATTAAAAATTGATTTGGATGCACATGGCACAAACATTTTATAACTTGGGATAATTATTTAAATATATAATCTCGTAAAAGAATTACATGTTCCTTATGCGTTCAGTAGCCCGGATCGTGCCGGGTTAAAGATAAATAGACACACCACATAATCTATTTATGCACTGACGAGTGTACGCCTACACTCCGCGCTTAGGTCGTGGCCATTTCGTAAAATGATGCCAAGGATATCTGGGACATGGTCATTAACCCCCCAAAGGCTTTAAGTAAACAAAACGATTTAAATGGGCTGATCAAATTATTCAATTAACCACCAAACGATGGAAGATTTAATGCCCAACCAAGCGGTATTTTATATACCGTAACCCAAGCCCGTATAGGGAAAATAAGTTAAAAGTATTTACCTGAGCAAAGTAATAATCACAATAAGCAAATGTAAGTAGCTTTTACTGGTCCTCCTAATCTGGAACGAAGGTTTATAATAACCTATTAGAATCCTAACCGGTCTTTAATTAAGCCTAAGCTTAGACCGACTAGTTTTCAAAGATACGGTTCGTACGCACGATTAGGCGAAGACCGGAATAGAATGTGATTTAGACCCGACAAGTTTGAAGACTTGTTTAATATGGGTATATTATACACATTCTGGATTTTGAGATAAAACCGATAAGGTTTGACCCGTTTCGGCTAATTTATGCAAACTAGTTACATAAACCGAACCGAACGCGTAATAAGCGTAACGGGTGAACGTAAGAGCCATATACAGGTTTCCTAAGTTAATATGCCTCAAATATTTTTGTGACATCAGTAAGATGTCTTTTATTATGCCCGAAACGAATTTAAACACAAACTATGCCCCGTAAGGGTAGTTTGGTCATTTACAAGGTTATAAAAGAGTTTAAGTATTTACCTGAGTTACAGGTCTGATGTAATCAGCAAAAATACTCAATTTAATAAGTTATAACAGTAGGGTAAAGTATACATGTTAAATTTATCAATTATAACCCAACTATGCACCGTAGGGGCATTTTGGTAATTTCACATAAGCCGAAAAGCTCAAAACTGAAGTCTGAGTTTAACAACTTTTTCTTACTGTTAAAATATTATAATTTACCTAAAATATCAGTAGGTATCAACCCTTGTATGTTTAAAATAGTTCTAGTACATACTACGCGTTAAAAACGCTTAAAAAGGCGATTAGAAGCCATTTCCGGGTTCTATACATAAAGCTGATATTTTAATTATTCCAGAAGTCTTAAAATAATTTATTTATCATATGTAATCAATAGAAAAAGGTTTGGAGTCAATTGGATATGTAAAACTCATTTTATAGCCCGTAAGGGCAAAACCGACAATTACCGGATTAAGCCTACGACTATAAGTTATGCTCAGCGTAAAATTAATTAAAAATCTTCAAAAATCCCAAAATAATATATTACATCAGTGGGTAATAAGTTTGATATCAAAAAGTAGGTTTAATTAGGCTATACACTAATTATGTCGTTTAATATCTAAAGAAGCTTTCTAATTACGCTAACGAGCATAACTCTCAATCTACACCTCAAACTGATGTCAAATTTTGGGTGCAAGTTTATAATTCAGTTTCTAAGGTTTCTACACTTTTACATTTTCAAAAATCATGTTTTAAGGTGAAAAGGGCATAATGGTCAACATATGAGCAATTAACGGAAACATGCATATTAATTGGATAACTAATGAACCAAGGTGTATAATCACAGAGGGTTATACTAGCATGTAACCTAGTCCAATTAAAGCTATAAGGTATTTCTAAAACATACCAAAACGAGTCAGAGCTGAAGTCAAAGCAAAACTCAAAGCTTTGCGACTTTCGGTTCCGAACCGGGTCTAAACAGAAAATTGTCGGGTTGAACATGTTTAGACATGTTCCTACACTAATTACCAAGTTATATTAATGATCAAACAGGTTGTATGTGTTCTACATTGCTAATTATGCATAAATTAGAAAATAAGCATTCTGTTGTCTTTTTAATAACAAGTTTGACCCGACATTTGATCTAGTTAGAGTGGGAATCAGAGGGTGCCCTTTTAAGGGTTTAATGCCCACATAATTACCAACTCATAACTACTTTCAATTCCACTAATCACTGGACCATTAGTGATTAATCGCTAAGTCAACCGTTAATTACGACGGTTTGACTTTTAAGCTAAAACTAAGCAAAAACTTAACTAAGAAAGGTTAAGCACACTTACCGAAGTCCTATGCACGATTAGTGATCACTTGAGCCTACTTTGGAGCTCCAGAAATGATCAGAAATGCTGAAGGAAGGTGTGAAGAATTGGTTGCAACCTTGTGGCCTTTTATAGTGCTCAAGAACTCATGGATCATTGACACACAAGTCTAACAAGGGCCATGGATCACTTCCAGATGTCCCTAAGTGTCTAGGGGTTCCCTAGGGGTCGTGCAAGATGAGGAAAAATGTTTATAAGTCGGTTAGATTGCAAATGGAAGACAAGAACCCAAAGTTTTCGGAACAGACAGGCCCTCGCGGCACGCGTAGCCCCCCCCCCCCCCCCCCCAGGGCCTTCGCGTGGCGCGAGGCCTCTTCTGATCAAATCTCAAATTTTGATTTTTTACGCTTTGGTCCTTGGCTCTTGGGAACTTTGCTACGACTTTATTTCTTGCACTTTGAACCCTCCAATTTGACGTATAAGGGCCTCAAGGCATATACCCACTTTGTTTAGTCCTCGGTTAACTTTATTGTCACCCGAAAAGTCCTAAACTTCATCGTTGACGCTTTTAACCCTTCGCATACGAATTTGATCATAACTTTCTCATACGATAACGAAACTTTATAAAATTTATATCGTGCATTCTAGTGAGCATAATTAACCGTTACAAAGCTTCGGGTTTGCTAAAAGGTCACTCAGAGGTATAACTTAAACATGTTGACACGTTTAACCCCTGCAGTTTGTAATCTCTCACTTTCTTTCATATTTAGCTTCGTATGATCCATGATTTATTCGTTTGAAGATATGAGCATCATGTAGGGTTAATGTAAAATATATTTATTCACTGTTGACATTTAGAACTCGTATATTCACATACTTTCCATGATTGTCAACTTAAATCCTTCTATAACGTTCTTTCACACGTTCAAACATATGACACGTGTTAACTCATTATAGGACGTGAATTTTCGAGGTGTTACATCCTCACCCCCTCAAAAGAAATCTCGACCTCGAGATTTACTGAAATAAATAAGGGTATTTTTCTTTCATTGTGGACTCAACCTCCCACGTATACTCGGGACCTCTACGGGCATCCCATTTTACCTTTACAATAGGCACATGCTTCCTTCGAAGCTTCTTAACCTGTCGATCTTCTATCGACAATGGTTTTTCCACAAATTTCAAGCTCTCATCTATATGCACATCTGTATGTGGTATGACTAGCGAATCGTCAGCTAGGCATTTCTTCAGATTGCAGACGTGGAATACATTATGAATACCACTGAGCTCTTCAGGTAAGTTCAACTTGTAAGCCACGGACCCAACACATTCGATAATCTCAAATGGTCCTATATACCTCAGGCTTAACTTACCTTTCTTACCGAACCGCATCACTCCCTTCCAGGGTGATACTTTAAGCAAGACTTTATCACCTACTTCGAATTTCATAGATTTACGCTTTGGATCGGCGTAACTCTTCTGCCTATCTCGGGCAACTTTGAGACGGTCTCGAATCTGGACAATCTTGTCCGTCGTTTCAAAGACTATCTCTGGTCCTGATAATTGGACATCTCCAACTTCCGCCCAACAAACGGGCGTTCTACACTTTCTACCGTATAAGGCCTCGAAAGGCGCAACCTTAATGCTGGTATGGTAGCTATTGTTGTAGGAGAATTCGATTAACGGTAGGTGGTTATCCCAACTACTGCCTAAATCAATCACGTATGCTCGAAGCATGTCTTCCAAAGTTTGAATAGTACGCTCACTCTGACCGTCCGTCTGAGGATGGTAAGCCGTACTAAAATTCAAACGCGTGCCCAAATATTGTTGAAAACTTTTCCAAAAATGTGACGTGTATCTAGTATCTCTGTCAGAGATAATAGAAACAGGTATGCCATGTAAAGCTACAATCTTATCCACGTACAGTTGGGCTAACATGTCGGAGCTATAAGTCTCCTTGATGGGTAAGAAATGTGCTGACTTAGTCAGTATATCAACTATAATCCATATCGTATCATTTCCTTTCCTTGTCTTGGGTAACTTGGTGATAAAATCCATAGTTACCATTTCCCACTTCCATGTAGGAAGTTCAAGCTGTTGTAGCAAACCTGACGGCTTTTGATGTTCTGCTTTTACTTGCGCACACGTCAAGAATTTAGCTACAGACTTCTTTAAGCCTATCCACCAATAGTTTGCCCTCAGATCATGGTACATCTTATCAGCTCCAGGATGAACAGAATATTTAGAACTATGGGCTTCCTGGAGGATAACATCTCACAGTCCTCCATAAATTGGAACCCATATTCTTCCATTTAATCTTAGAATTCCGTCCTTGCCAAGAGATAACTGCTCCTCAGTTACCCCTAGCTTTTCATTAGGATAGTTAGCTTCCAACACAGCTTCCTTCTGTGCAGCTAACAACCTTTCATTCAAACTGTTCTTAATCTCAATGCTCTTGGCATTGATTCGGATGGGTTTCACCCTTTCCTTTCGACTCAAGGCATCAGCGACTACATTCGCCTTGCCGGGATGGTATCTGATTTCACAATCATAATCATTCAACGTCTCCATCCATCGGCGCTGCCTCATGTTTAAATCCTTCTGATTAAACAGGTGCTGGAGGCTCTTGTGATCAGAATAGATCACACACTTGATACCATATAAATAATGCCTCCATAGTTTCAGTGCAAATACCACGGCACCCAACTCCAAGTCATGGGTGGTGTAATTCTTTTCATGCACCTTTAATTGACGTGATGCATAGGCAATTACCTTGCCCTTCTGCATAAGCACACACCCCATGCCAGCGTGTGATGCATCGCAGTAAACTACGAATTCTTCGGTACCTTCAGGCAATGTCAGTACAGGAGCGTTGCTCAACTTTTGCTTCAGAATATCAAAAGATTCTTGCTGCTTGGGTCCCCAGTCGAACTTAATCTTCTTCCTGGTTAAGGAAGTTAGGGGTGCAGCAATGCTTGAAAAATTTTCAATGAATCGCCTGTAGTATCCTGCCAATCCCAAGAAACTGCGAATTTCTGTGGGCGTCTTCGGCTCCTTCCAGTTCATAACTGCTTCTACCTTAGCGGGATCCACTTGGATACCACGCTCACTCACCACATGTCCAAGGAATTGGACTTCTCGAAGCCAAAACTCACACTTGGAAAATTTGGCGTAGAGTTTCTCGTGATGTAGAAGCTTAAGAATACAGCGAAGGTGTTTCTCGTGGTCAGCTTGATTCTTCGAGTAGATGAGGATGTCGTCAATGAAGACGATGATGAATTTATCTAAGTATGGCTTGCAAACGCGATTCATGAGATCCATGAACGCGGCCGGTGCATTAGTGAGCCCAAAATGCATCACTAGGAACTCGTAATGACCATAACGAGTCCTAAATGCAGTTTTGTGTACGTCTTCATTTCTAACCTTCAATTGGTGGTAGCCTGACCTTAAGTCAATCTTTGAGAAATAACTTGCCCCTTGCAATTGATCGAACAAATCGTCGATCCTGGGCAAAGGATACCTATTCTTTATCGTGACCTTATTAAGCTCACGGTAATCGATGCACAGACGCATCGATCCATCCTTCTTTTTGACAAACAATACTGGTGCTCCCCAAGGAGATGAACTAGGTTTAATGAAATCTTTAGCTAGCAATTCATCCAGTTGTGCTCTCAATTCCTTCATTTCTGTGGGTGCCAACTTGTAAAGGCGCTCTAGCAACAAGTGCTGCTCAAGGGATGATGTCAATTTTGAATTCCACTTGCCTATCTGGTGGTAAACCAGGTAGTTCTTCCGGAAAAACTTCAGGGTATTCAGAAATGACGGGGATGTCTTCAATCTTGGGTTTCGGCTCATCAACAGTCACTTGTACCATGTAGATGACACAACCCTTCTTCAAACACTTAGAGGCCCTAAGCATAGTCACTTGCTCAGGCAGTCCATACCGGGTATCTCCCTGAATGGTAAGTGATTCGCCAGACGGAGTTTTGATCATCACTTGCTTTTTATTGCAGACAATTTGGGCCTGGTTATGAGATAACCAGTCCATGCCTAACACGATGTCAAAACCAGCTAACTTCAAAGGAAGTAGGGACAAAGGAAAATAGTGGTTCTTAATGGATATGAAACATCCATCTAATATGGTTGAGGCGGTTTCTAAGGTGCCATCTGCTAACTCCACCTCATATTTCACTCTTAGGGTTTTAACAGGTAAATTCAGCAATTTGCAAAACTTATTATCTACAAATGATTTGTCTGCGCCTGAATAAAAAAGTACTCTTGCATAGAATTTCATTTATGAGAAAGGTACCTGTGATCACGTTATCGTCTTGCACAGCCTCTTTCGCATCCATCCTAAAGACCCTAGCATTGGTCTTCTTGGCCTCCTCAGGCTTCTTGGCGTATTTAGGGCAGTTGGTTTTAATGTGCCCCTTCTCATTGCAACTGGAGCATGTTGCATCCTTCAGCTTTTTGCAATCCAAGGTCTTGTGTTCCTTGGACTTGCATATCCCGCAAGCAAACGTTCTTGACTGAGTTTGCGAGTTCGATTCGAGTCTGCACTTTCCAAAGTGCTGTTTCTTGCAAATCTTGCACTTGGGCTTCTCACCAGACTGATGCCCATCTTTCCTTGACTCAGATCCCTTCTTGTTGTCACCGTTTCCTCGGTGCTTCTTGTTCGACCTCCGTGAATTATCATCTTCACGTTTTCTCTTCTCAGCATCTTTGTTCCTCAGCGATCTTTGTCTGACCGCATCCAGAGTGAGGGACAAAGATATGCCAGCTACAGATCTGAAAGTAGCTGGCCGAGAGGCCTTCACGCTTGCCTTAATTTCCGGGGCTAAACCACCGATAAAACGAGCTATTCTTTTTGGTTCCGGGGTCACCAAATACGGAACCAACCGGGACATTGTGTTGAAGCTCGTGAGGTAAGCTTGACAGTCAAGGTTTGTCATTACCAACGATAGAAAATCAGACTCTATCTTCTCCACCTCATGCTGGGGGCAGTAATTCTCCCTGATGAGGGCAACGAATTGTTCCCATGACATGTTGTACAATGGGATCTTCCCAGTGGCTTGAATCAGTGATCTCCACCAGGCTAAAGCCTCGCCTTTAAAAGATTGCGACACAAACTTGACTATATCCCTCTCAGCGCACCCGCTGATATCCACTACTGTATCCATCTCATCTAACCACGTCATGCAGTCAATGGCTCCTTTTTTCCCAGTGAAATCTCTGGGTTTGCATGAAACAAAGTATTTATAGGAGCAACCCTTACTACGGGGTTCTTGATTTAGTACAATCTGTTGAGATGGAGCACTGTGGTGGTTTGAGGAGAGTCGATCATCATCTTTCTTCAGTTCTTCCTTCTTGGAAGGTGGCTTCGAATGCGGTGTAGATAGGGTCCTACTTCGAGTCCCACTATATTCTTCGTACTGCCGCTCTAAGGCCTTTGTAACTGCGTCGTCTACTAACGCTTTCAGTTCAGCACCCGTTATATTAATTCGGGCGTTATCATTATTCTCCACTGGGTGACTATTAACTTCATCCGAGTCAGCCATTTTAATTGAACTGTTACATAAAACAAGGACAATAGTTTACTTGGGAGTTTATTATGGAATTGTCTTTTATGGAAATTAATTAACCATGGTAAACAGAGACCATATTTGGTTAATTTATTAATCATATTTATTTAGGATTTCTATTATAATTTATCCTAATTATAAAACAATAACAGTTTTATTAGCACACAAGGCCTAGTCACAAGGACATTTTTAAATTATAAGCCATGATTTCAGAGAATCAAGGCATGAAGGTTTGAACATAGTTCATTACCTTTTTCTGACAGGGAGTCATAGCTACCACTGTCTTTTGGCTCATATGGAAATGAGCAGGGCCCGTAGGCACCATATTACCAACGTATGGTCAAAATATGATCATTTTAATTGATGATTTAAACCCATGATTCAGAGATCATTAAGTTGGGTTAGGAATCTTTCGAAAAATCCTTACACAAAATGACGTGTGTGATTTTAACGAATCACGTCTGCCAGGAGCGTTAACATGTTTTCAGATGTTAACTGGGATTTGAATCTTTTAAACAGGTCTTACCATTTTGGCCAGGTCTTTACAATGACACTCAGGCTAGGTTTCACTCTTAAGATTCTTATTCAATATTTAATAGGTAGATCATTATTAAAAGGAATGATTTTTATTTATTTATTTCATATATAATATTTATGCATATAATGGCAAAAAATGAAATTTATAAATTAAACATTCCATTAATTATTAATAGATTACACGTTGCCCTAAACGGGACTTTTTAATAAAGCACCATACCCACGTAGGGGTCAAATTGAAATACTAGTCCACGCAGGGACTTAAACAACAACACACCCACGTAGGGGTTAACAGAAAGATAGACCCACGCAGGGGTCAAAACAAACAAACATACATACCCACACAGGGGTCAATACAGCAAGACAGGCCCACGCAGGGGCTCAACTGATACACGGAAATTACTACAACAATGGAAGGATTCAATGGTCCTTCTTGCTCTTCCCTTTTATTAGGCTTGTCAATCCTTGGAAGAAACTTTGTCGCTCCCTGCGGTCTCTGTGAAAGTCTCGCTCGACTTGGTCCAACCTTTGCAGAATTTCTTCACGCTCTGGTGGGGAGAACCTTGGCGGCTGTGATTGTTGCCGAATAATAGGTCTAGCAGGTATTTGGTACCCATGAGTCGGGTACCCTACTCCCCAAGGAGCTCCATACTGTCCTTCAGGATGAAGGGCGTTATAATTGGCCGCTACCATGTATGGGTCGGCTTCAGCGTAACCGAAGTTGGTGTAAGCTGGCTGCTCAAACGGGTTGTACGCCATCGAACCAGTGTAGGCAGGAATCGGGTTATCAAAACCCATCGGTGGTGGTTGCGGTGCAACTGGGTTCGAAGGTCCACCCATTTGTGGATCTTCTTGAAGTGGCGGATAATGACTGCCACTTGATTGTCAAGGAGAGCTAAAATGAAAGTCCCCTCCTCGTGCAGACATACGTGCTCCGGTTCTCCTACACCTCGGCGGTTGTGGAGGTGCCGGCTGAACTGGCGGCGGTGGAGGCGGTGGCGTGACTGCCACGAATCGCGAATCCTCAGAGGGATCCTGCTGCTGCTGCTGGTGAGGCGACGAATGGTGCGAGGGTGTAAAATACCACTCGTACTGATTAAATCGTGCCTGGTAACTGTCTGGACCATGGTAGGGTGATCCATGAAAAGACGAACCATCCGAAACCTCGATAGGATGGTTGGGAGTTCCGGTTGCGGGCTCGACGAGATCCGTGTCCTCGTCCATGTCCTCTGCATGATCGCTGGAGTAATGATCCTCTGGCCCCAATGGGTTAAAACCCACCGGTTCTTGTATGAAGTTCGCTGGGTTAAACTGGCCCCAAAAAACAGGTGTGGGGTTTCCAAAAGAATTGTGCGATAGAGATCGCTGTAAAGGTATGTAAGAAGGTTGAGGGTTATCGGGCTCGTTTTCCGACTGTGGCCCATAAGAGTTATGAACGGGAGGCGTCGAACTGTGCGATACAGATCGTCTAGCTGGTTCAAATAGGTTCCTCCGGTTTTCTCTAGGGTCAGCACTCGCACTGGTGGTAGGAGCTCGCATGTGCGAAGGTCCGGCCTCGTGGTCATTGGGGGCGGTGATTGGCCCCTTGCCTCGTCCTCTTCGTCGAAAGAATCTTGGCGGCATTTTTAATCCTGTCAATACAACATAAGATAACTACAAGAATATATTAAATAAAGGTCAAAACAAAACCAAACAAAGTAGAATTTGTCCTATGTTATTTGTCTAGACTCGAAAGTTTTTGGAATGTGCAATTGTGTAACTGAGATTAAACACAAAAGGCTAGTGTTTAATTCACTCAGTGTTGGCTCTGATACCAACCTGTCACACCCCGAATTCCACGTGTCACCGGTGGGCCCGGTGGGGAGTATCGTGACGTGGTTGGCAACATAATAGTCAAACAACACAATATTTAATATGCACAGCGGAAGCAAATGAAAGATATATTTCAACCGAATAAAATATTGTAATATCGTGTATCACAAACAGTTGAAAGTTTATCCACAGACGGATCAAAATAAATAGGAAACAGTAGTTCAACAGACGATAGGCATCTTAAGCTTGCGAGACTCTTTATTGATGCTAAGGAGAGAATCCAGCCTATTACGCTTAGTACCTGCATTTAATCTTTTTGGGAAAATACGTCAGTTTACACTGGTAAATACAATCAACTGACTCATTTTAAAAATGATTAAAAATTGATTTGGATGCACATGGCACAAACATTTTATAACTTGGGATAATTATTTAAATATATAATCTCGTAAAAGAATTACATGTTCCTTATGCGTTCAGTAGCCCGGATCATGCCGGGTTAAAGATCAATAGACACACCACATAATCTATTTATGCACTGACGAGTGTACGCCTACACTCCGCGCTTAGGTCGTGGCCATTTCGTAAAATGATGCCAAAGATATCCGGGACATGGTCATTAACCCCCCAAAGGCTTTAAGTAAACAAAATGATTTAAACGGGCCGATCAAATTATTCAATTAACCACCAAACGATGGAAGATTTAATGCCCGACCAAGCGGTATTTTATATACCGTAACCCAAGCCCGTATAGGGAAAATAAGTTAAAAGTATTTACCTGAGCAAAGTAATAATCACAATAAGCAAATGCAAGTAGCTTTTACTGGTCCTCCTAATCTGGAATGAAGGTTTATAATAACCTATTAGAATCCTAACGGGTCTTTAATTAAGCCTAAGCTTAGACCGGCTAGTTTTCAAAGATACGGTTCGTACGCACGATTAGGCGAAGACCGGAATAGAATGTGATTTAGACCCGATAAGTTTGAAGACTTGTTTAATATGGGTATATTATACACATTCTGGATTTTGAGATAAAACCGATAAGGTTTGACCCGTTTCGGCTAATTTATGCAAACTAGTTACATAAACCGAACCGAACGCGTAATAAGCGTAACGGGTGAACGTAAGATCCATATACAGGTTTCCTAAGTTAATATGCCTCAAATATGTTTGTGACATCAGTAAGATGTCTTTTATTATGCCCGAAACGAATTTAAACACAAACTATGCCCCGTAAGGGTAGTTTGGTCATTTACAAGGTTATAAAAGAGTTTAAGTATTTACCTGAGTTACAGGTCTGATGTAATCAGCAAAAATTCTCAATTTAATAAGTTATAACAGTAGGGTAAAGTATACATGTGAAATTTATCAATTATAACCCAACTATGCACCGTAGGGGCATTTTGGTAATTTCACATAAGCCGAAAAGCTCAAAACTGAAGTCTGAGTTTAACAACTTTTGCTTACTGTTAAAATATTATAATTTACCTAAAATATCAGTAGGTATCAACCCTTGTATGTTTAAAATAGTTCTAGTACATACTACGCGTTAAAAACGCTTAAAAAGGCGATTAGAAGCCATTTCCGGGTTCTATACATAAAGCTGATATTATTATTATTCCATAAGGCTTAAAATAATTTATTTATCATATGTAATCAGTAGCAAAAGGTTTGGAGTCAATTGGATATGTAAAACTCATTTTATAGCCCGTTAGGGCAAAACCGACAATTACCGGATTAAGCCTACGAGTATAAGTTATGCTCAGCCTAAAATTAATTAAAAATCTTCAAAAATCCCAAAATAATATATTACATCAGTGGGTAATAAGTTTGATATCAAAAAGTAGGTTTAATTAGGCTATACGCTAATTTTGACGTTTAATCGCTAAAGAAGCTTTCTAATTACGCTAATGAGCATAACTCTCAATCTACACCTCAAACTGATGTCAAATTTTGGGTGCAAGTTTATAATTCAGTAGCTAAGGTTTCTACACTTTTACATTTTCAAAAATCACGTTTTAAGGTGAAAAGGGCATAATGGTCAACATATGAGCAATTAACGGAAACATGCATATTAATTGGATAACTAATGAACCAAGGTGTATAATCACAGAGGGTTATACTAGCATGTAACCTAGTCCAATTAAAGCTCTAAGGTATTTCTAAAACATACCAAAACGGGTCAGAGCTGAAGTCAAAGCTTTGCGACTTTCGGTTCCGAACCAGGTCTAAACAGAAAATTGTCGGGTTGAACATGTTTAGACATGTTCCTACACTAATTACCAAGTTATATTAATGATCAAACATGTTGTATGTGTTCTACATTGTTAATTATGCATAAATTTAGAAAATAAGCATTCTGTTGACTTTTTAATAACAAGTTTGACCCGACATTTGACCTAGTTAGAGTGGGAATCAGAGGGTGCCCTTTTAAGGGTTTAATGCCCACATAATTACCAACTCATAACTACTTTCAATTCGACTAATCATTGGACCATTAGTGATTAATCGCTAAGTCAACCGTTAATTATGACGGTTTGACTTTTAAGCTAAAACTAAGCAAAAACTTAACTAAGAATGGTTAAGCACACTTACCGAAGTCCTATGCACGATTAGTGATCACTTGAGCCTGCTTTGGAGCTCCAGAAATGATCAAAAATGCTGAAGGAAGGTGTGAAGAATTGGTTGCAACCTTGTGGCCTTTTATAGTGCTCAAGAACTCATGGATCATTGACACACAAGTCTAACAAGGGCCATGGATCACTTCCAGATGTCCCTAAGTGTCTAGGGGTTGCCTAGGGGTTGTGCAAGATGAGGAAAAATGTTTATAAGTCGGTTAGATTGCATATGGAAGACAAGAACCCAAATTTTTCGGAACAGACAGGCCCTCGCGGCACGCGTAGCCCCGCCCCCCCCCCCCCCCCCAGGGCCTTCGCGTGGCGCGAGGCCTCTTCTGATCAAATCTCAAATTTTGATTTTTTACGCTTTGGTCCTTAGCTCTTGGGAACTTTGCTACGACTTTATTTCTTGCACTTTGAACCCTCCAATTTGACGTATAAGGGACTCAAGGCATATACCCACTTTGTTTAGTCCTCGGTTAACTTTATTGTCACCCGAAAAGTCCTAAACTTCATCGTTGACGCTTTTAACCCTTCACATACGAATTTGATCATAACTTTCTCATACGATAACGAAACTTTATGAAATTTATATCGTGCATTCTAGTGAGCATAATTAACCGTTACAAAGCTTCGGGTTTGCTAAAAGGTCACTCAGAGGTATAACTTAAACATGTTGACACGTTTAACCCCTGCAGTTTGCAATCTCTCACTTTCTTTCATATTTAGCTTCGTATGATCCATGATTTATTCGTTTGAAGATATGAGCATCATGTAGGGTTAATGTAAAATATATTTATTCACTGTTGACATTTAGAACTCGTATATTCACATACTTTCCATGATTGTCAACTTAAATCCTTCTATAACGTTCTTTCACACGTTCAAACATATGACACGTGTCAACTCATTATAGGACGTGAATTTTCGAGGTGTTACACCCTAAGAAAACGCACAACACAACTAGATTCCTCAGTGACTGCGTGCTAAATTTCGGGACGAAATTTCTTTCAACTTGGGGATGATGTGACAACTCGTATAAATCCCTGAACGTTTCGTTTTACTATGTGATTACATATACGTTAAGTGAATTGAATTTGATTTGAACGATTGTGTGCTTGGCAATGTGCAAAGTGTTTTACATGAAACCGGAACCCGAAACCGAAGTATTGTGATACATTATTTTTGTGAAACAAGGTATTGTAGTAGGTTATATTGCGGCACGGAACATCTCATTCAGTTATGTAGTGAAACTCGTAAAACCGCCACTTTACAAGTTGCCACTTTACAAAAACCCAACCCAAACCCACCCCTTGCGCCACCACCCGGCCCAACCCGCCACCAATACCCTTTTGAGTGAAACATAAGCCCAACCCGACACCCCTCCCCTTCTCGGCCCACAAAACCCAAACACCCTCTATGTTTATATTATGTACGTATGCATGAGAGGTAAAAGAAAAAGCAAACCCTACCTCATCCCCTTGTGCGCGACGGCAGGAGAAGAGGCCCCCCCCATTCGCAAATCGGCTCCAAGGTATTCGTTGGGTTCTTCCGTTCCGCTCCAAGGTAACCTATCATGTTTCCTTTAGTATGTTATATGCTTCAGACGTTTATACATGGCTGCAATTCTAATTGTGGTTTACCGTGATGGTTATGTGAATGGTTACAAGCTTGGATTGTTAGAAACATGGTGTTTTCAAGGTGGTTTTGGTCGTAAAAGTGATTGATTAGTAACTAGGGTTTTTGTTTGCGGATTGAAACTTGTTGATGGTGATAGTTCTAATGTTCATACACGATTCATATGAAGATATCTCGGCTGTGATTATGTTTAAACGATGATGTTGATGTGTTATGATGACAAGGTGTCTAGGGTTCATGAGAATCAAGAATGATGCATGGAATTATCGATTATATGTGGGTAGGCATATGTATGAGGATTAGGGTTTAAATTCTTGATGTTTGAGCACGTTAAATCTGCTATAAATGACTTATAATATGCTGTTATTCGATATTAGAAAGTGTCGTGAACATTTAAATGCGTTTTGGCGTCGTTTAAATGTAAAACAGAATGCTGATTGACGAAAACAGCCAACTTCAGTTGGCTGTAAACGGACCGTTATAAATCGAAAAATTGATTTTCTAAAGTCTAAATTATACGCTTTTGAAAAGCGCTTCAAATGGCACTAGAATCATATTTTTCTGAGGTCGTTTGCTATTTTTAAAGGCCTGTTTTGTACAGCAGCAAAAACTGCATTTTTTCTGCAGAAAATGTGTGTTATGTTTTTCATCATAACTTGTAATCTGGATAGATTTAGGTCATGAAACTCGTACAGTAGATGGGAACGGGTTTCGTCGTAAATCTCCAATTGGAATTTCGTCAATCGGACTTACGATGAATTTTAAATAAATTTTTCTGTGGACTGCCGTCAGAAAGTGATGAATCTGACTGCAACCCGGTAAATGATTTTTATAAAATAATAGGTGATGAATCAGGTTTTACGATTTTTACAGAAGGTGACGTGGACTGTTTAGAACATTTTATAAATTATTGAGAATTTTTGAAACAAGATAAATATTTTATAAAAATACCCGAAAACAGCCCAGTTTTGGATGTTAAAGCTGAAATAGTATAAGTGGCGATTTGCGTGTCTAGGTGTCGATTATGCTATCTGATCATGATCCAACTTGTTATATGTCAATGAAAGTGTTATGTGAAGTATTGTGTGCTTGTTCATGAGTAGTTATAGGTGGATTATGTATATGTGCGTAAACTGTCAAAGTGGGTGCATGTTATGTGGTAGATGCGTGTAAGAGCTTCGTGCCTTGTTTGAACCCACTAATGAACTAAATGTTAATCATACTAGGATGTGATTGACCTACCTTGTATGTTAACCATTTTAATAGACCAATCGAGCAATCAAAGGTGAGTTCACACTTTTCGTCAAAGCATGGGATTCCCGGTGGTTTGGGAATGGGTTAAACAACAACTATCCCCTTTAGGTGGGATACAACCTGCGTATTCTCTTTGGGTAGGATACGTACCTCCACCCTCCTTGGGAAGGGTGATAACCATTATACTACATGTCTTAAGCTTACTAGACAACAACTCTATCTTAAGTCCTCCATTTTTGTATCGACTTAATCGTCGGGCCAATGGCGAACGGGTCATTAGTTAATAGCGCTATTAGGTTTGACAAGCCTCACACCATGCCGCAGAGCATGGGCGTGGACTAATGTACTTGGGCACTTAGTCAATGACGATAGACATTGACACGGGGCACTAAACATAACTACAGTCAGTAGTCGGTACGGTAACGGGTCTAGTGGTTAAAAACAGTGGGGTAGCTCCCCATCCCCATGGCATGTTTTTATAAAGAACAAGGAACTTAACAACTTTTGGGGTTTTTGGAACAACATTAAAACGAACAACCAACTGTGAACTAGCCAACTTTTTTGTTGACACCCCACTGCATGCTTTGCAGGTCGTTAGGTACATGGATGGAGCTTGCACGAGGAGTGGACGTTGTGGCAAGGAACAAATTGTTGGTTTCCTACTAATAAACTTTATGATTTATAAACAGCTTTATGGGTTTTAAAACTTTATGCTTCCGCTAACTTCTTGATTTGGTTTTGAACTTTGGTTTTGCGAACACTAAACGTTTTGTTTGGTATGGTTTCACTTTACCTTACTTAATGTTTATTATGATTGGTGGTATGATCCTGGTCAATCACACGCCTCGCGGTAATACTCCGCTTGTGGATTTTGAGGGTGTGACATCTTATATACTCGGATTGTGCTCAAATGAATGGTTCTTGACCAGAGTCATTATCCTCTTTTCCTCTTCAAGCATACATGAGATTTCTGATTCTGCATACTCTTTAAAACCATTGAAAGCTTGACAAAAACTCCATAGCTTCTTTATAGGAGCATTCACATCCCTTTCATCAAATTGTGTGTGGAATGTTTTTAAATATAAAAAGTGGTTGTGAGTGAATTAGAGAGAAAATGTTACTGTTCATCTATATATTTGAGGGGACACTGTTCACACTCTATAATTTTTTAATATATTTTAAAAGTGGTTGCGAGTGGATGAGAAAGAAAAATAATGATAAAGGTATAAAAATATTATTTAATTGAAATGAGAGAAAAAATGTAGTTGTTTTTAGTGTAATTATAAGGTAGATTTGGTGGAAGGGGTGTGAATGCTCTAAGTATTCAACTCATTCTTCGTTAAGTCTTTTGTTTTATTTAACATGTTTCCTAATTGACATGTTTTTTTTTTAAATCTAACAAAATCAACATGTTACGTGATTACCAATATCTGTGTTCACCGCTGCATTACACAGGCACTATCTAGTGTGTTTTTAAATAGATCTGACTCTGTTTAGATATTTGATGTCTTACAATATTGTAGGATCGGGATTCGATCAAACGAGTCGTTCAGAAGAGTTCTCGATCAATACGAAAGGCGGAATCAGACGTATTGATGTTATAGCAGCTAGATTTGCACGTAGAAACACTTTAACTGTCGATTGTATTGATTTGATAGCGTTTACAGATCGTTCGACACTTCGGCAGCACTTTGTCTCAGGAATCAGATTGTTAAAAATGAAGACCCAAGACCACATATTTATAGTAATGCCAGACCCCATGAACCAGACCACACGAGCTGGTCCAGGTTGCACGAACTGGCCAGACCCCATGAAATTGTCACCTCGTGCGAGGTGGCCTAGCCACTTCGCGAGGGGTGGCTGGTTCAGGTCTATTTCCCGTTTCTCTCGTACAATGTGTCCTGGTCTATCTATTCTAGTTACATGACTCGATACAAGATGAAGTCAACAGACATATGCACTAACAAACTCTCCCTTGGATGTTGACAAGTCTTCAGTGTATTGAGTCTTCAGTCTTGATCGGTCTTCTAGCTCTTTCCAAAGTATCTTTCTCTGTAAGCATCCTTTAATCTTTATCTTTCAATCTCTCTTGATCAGATCTCTCGATTCTTTAAACTCATCAGCATTAGCAACTTCTATCTCGAGCACTGTTCCAGAATAACAGTCTGGCTCTCTAACATTCAGACTCCTTCTTACTCTGAAATCTTCCAATTAACAGACTCCCCTTTGCTAACAGACTCCCCCTTAAATTGTTCCGGAATCGCAATCTGACATAGCACTTATTCTAAGATCGTGTCCTGGCTCAAACTCTGCTCAGGCTTAGACACGGGGATCTGGCTCTACATCTTTCACAGGTTCAGGAACGTCTCCTGGCTCTCCGTAGCAACAGGATAAGGAATCTGGTAACCTGCACAATTCTCTACCCAAAAGTAAATTTCACAATTGTTAAAATTTAACAAATTTAGAAACCACTTGTAAATATCATTCAACATCAACAATAGTTATATCAAGTTCAAATTAATGACTTTGATTTACTAACAGTAAAATCATCCTCAAAACATCACTTGTAAGATTATCTTAAAACTCAAATTATCTCAAACTTTAACTTCATTTTTCATTTCAAACACACTCTCCTAATCCACTTTCATTCATCATGTTTAGCACTTGGAATTTTGAAAATCAACTTTCCAACATCAGTTGTCGAAAATAAGATGAAATAATTTTTTTTTATTTTTCAAAATTTTATGCTAAAACACACTGAAAATCTTTTTGGATTTTGAGAAATAAACTATATACAGACATCTTTTTGTGAGTTTGTGTAAGAGAATCATATCAGTTTATGACAAATCACTAGTACCGTTAAGCTTTAAACACTTTAAGATCTAAACGATTCACTCAGATTGTCAGTATACTGATCCACTTAAATTTTTACACAAAGTTCAATTGATTCGAGATACGGATTAGTGTTTTAAGGACTTAAACTTATTCGCGTGTCCCACCTCAGAATATACTCCCGTATCCAGACTCATATATTCAGTCTTTCAGGTGAATGTACACTAATGATATCTGTAAATGGGTAATGCGAGACCATGAGAGCTCAGGTTAGAACTTCCGTTTAGACAAAGAGATGATGGCTCGACTTTTAGGTGTGTCCCGTTTGGGGATCTTTTCTTCAACATCACATGATTCGCATTTTTCAATGTTTCATCATTTTTTATGCTGAGGGTGGGCTTTATGATTAAAGCAGTGCAGAGTATTATACGAGGACTAGGCTATTGCTCTCGCAAAATCAGAAGTCCCGGTATAATACCCCAGATATCATCACGCACAAAGACCTAGTATGTCAGAAATAGAAAGCCCTTCAAACAAGATTTCAGGGGTTACCTATATATCCGAGAGATGTTCCCCACGAGATAAGTAAGTATTTATATTTAGGTTTATATCTCGAAAACAATCTACTAAGCATGTAAAAACCTACTAGCATATCATCAGTCAGACCGTTTATCACATTTTAACTTTCCAATTCTTTAGCGTACTGTGATTGTCTACTGATGTACTATCATTTCTTCTTTTTCACAACAAAACTCAATTTTTTATTTTTCGATGTTTTTGTTTTTTTTATTTTATCATGTTTTTGGATTTTCAAATTTTCAAAATTTTAATTTCTTACTCCCCCTAAAATCAAAAATATGTTTCAATTTTTTATTTTCCGGGAAAATTTGGAAGTAAAAGCAATAAACTGTACAAATAAAATGACAAACTGATGTGAATTGCTTCAATTCGCCATCCACTTGATTTAAACAATCAGAACTCCCCCTGACAACAAACTATTTTCCCATTATGATTTCAAAACACTTAAGTTTGTTTTAATCAAAATGGTTTTTCCGGAAAATTAGTTTTGTTGATTTCACACATCATGGGGATTCATTCATCACTTTGTTCTTTCAACCACTTGTAAAAACTATCACTTGTAGGTTTTTCATAGAAACATTTTTCAAGAATGATCCCGATTCATGCTCCACGATTACCAACTTGGGAGCTCCGGCAAGTCAGGATTTTACTTTTTAAAGAATCTCACCCATGCCTGATCAATCATGGGTGAACCATCATCATTTGGTTTAACAACTTTCGATTCATAAAATTATTTCACTCCCTTCACCTTCCCATCAGCCATCTTACAAAAAATATGTAGCACTTTTCCATTAAATGTTTTTTCAGCATCAAATTCTTTCTTATCAGAGAAGAATTGATCTGAAATCTCAATCTTACCAATTTTTGATTTCAAGTTTCCATTTGACAATGGTGGAAAATTTTCATCATCCATTGCCGGAACGGAATTCTCATCATTTAGCACAATAGGTGATTCCTCTGACTTTGACGAATCAGATTCATTGCCAGAAACAACCTCTGATTTCTTAACAACCCATTTATGTTTGTTTAAATTGGCTCTTCTTTTGTAAAAATGTTTCGAACTTTCACCAACTTCGAAAGTTGAATTTTTGAACTCCTTAAATTTCTCTGTTGGTTGTTCCTTTTTATCAACACATTTTTCTTTCAATTTAGAGTTAGAAGAAACTCCCTGTTTTGTGTTGGTGGGATTTGAGCAATTCCAAGCAATATGTCCAACCTCTTGACATTTGAAACAGGTTCTTCTTTCAACTCTCGGTTCAGATTCCTTCAACACATTCTTTTGCTTTTCGGCGAGAAACTCCTTGTTTGACTGTTTCCAGAAAGGTTTCTCCTTCTCCTCTTCAGAACTTGCTCCTGAAACAAATTTAGTTTTTGGTTTATAAATTTTCTCATTTTTATGATTTTCGGGTGGAATAAAGCCTAATCCTTTCTTTTTGAAATTACTGTTATGGTTTGGTTTCTTTCGATAACCCAAACCATAACTGTAACCCTTTTTCTTGTTCAATCTTTGTTGAACTCTTGAAGTGTATTTTTTAGGTTTTTCAGTAAGATTTACATCTTTTATTTCAGAAATATTAATTTCTGTTAATTTGAAAACCTTGTTAATCATTTCAGTTTTAACACCTCTTATTGGAAATTCTTCATCAGAATATAATTTGTCAGAATCATTCAAAGTATATGCTACTTTGATTGTTTCGTCATTCAAATTATTTTGTGACATCATAAAATCTTTATTGTAAACCCTTTTGACCGGTGAACTTGAACATTTGTCTGATGAACTCGAATTTTCAGATTTAGATTCTGACTTTGACTCTTCATCTTTATCCAACACCTGATCGACCACTTTCTTAATTAACTCGGACTCATGATCAGTGTCAGACGCTGTGAAGGTGACATCAATATCATCTGGTAATCCATCGATAGACTCGGATTTCAGATTCAGATTGAGTGCTTCAGCCACCTTTTCAAAGTGTCGGGGGGTATAGCCATCCCACATTGGATTTGGTACTCTGTTATAATTCAAACCAGTTTTCTTACCAGAATTTCTTCATCTTCTGCATACTTATGAGCTGCAACGGTAAGATAGATGCGATCAATAACATACTCTGAACTTTGATAACTTCGAAGTAAAGTATTCACTCTTTCTGTTTCAATCGTCATCGTTGCCAATTCTTGTTTCAGCCCTGCAATAATCTCAATGTATTTGTTGATTACAGTTTGCTTTTGAAGAATTGTTGCTTTCAGAAGATTCTTCATCTGGATATCCTCATCATTAGCTCCTTTGTACAAGTTCACTTTGCTGCTTAGGAGATCATATGATTCCTTTATGCTTCTCACATTGTGTAGCAAATTTTCTTTGAGCTTCTCTAATTCAACATATTTTGTATCTTTTTCAGCACAATCTTTGCAAGGAACTAAACACTTTGCACAAGGTTTTTCAACCTCTACAATCTTTTCAACTTCAACAATTTTTTCAACTTCAACTATTTTCTCCACTTCAACTATTTTCTCCACCACCTTTTCAATCACAATCGATTCTTTCTCAACTTCTATCTTCACTTCATTCTCTTCAACCTCGACCTTCTCTGTCAATTTTTCTTCAAATTTTGACTTATCAGCTTCTATCTTAACTTCAGTCTTTTCTTCAGCAACCCTTCTTGCTTCCATTTCTCTCTTCAGTCTAGCAGCCCTTTTCTCTTTCAATATCTCTATTTTATCTGCAAAAAACAAATCAAAACTATAAGGATCCAATTGTTTTCTAGCTTTATTAATATACTCTTCCTCATCATCAGTGTCTTCATCACTTCCTGAAGACTTAAAAATCAGTTGTCTTCTAGGACTGTTCTTAGATTTGATTGATTCTTCTTCCGAGGTTGAATCTTCAAAGATTCGAGCAACAAATGCTTTAGAAACTGAAGGTCTAGAAGGATCATAATCATCCCAATTGAAATCTTTCGAAATCCTTTCATCTTCTTGGTCTACCAGACCAAAACAAGCTTTACCCTTTGATTCTTCAATAGTACGTGAGTGTGAAGATTGTTGTTGATATGGTTGTTGAGCAACCTGATGATAAATTACTTTTCTATGATAATTGTTGTTTCCGAAAGGATATTGTCTTCCGGTTGCTTCTCTGTTTGTACACTCTCGTTTAAAATGTCCTTTTTCTCGGCAACGAAAATAAGTAACCTTCGATTTGTCAAAACCTAGCTGAGATGTTGCAGCTTCACGAAGATCATCTCTTCCGGTGATCTGTTTGAACTTTTCTGCTCTTCTCAAAACGCTAGCTAAACACCACTTGATGTCCATCAACTCAAGTTCTTCAGAATCAATCTGATCATAATCCTCTTTAGTAAGCATCGGATTTCCGATTCGTCCAGCAACTAAGCTTTCATACGACTCTAACACAGTGACAAGAGATGCCATGTGTTGCTTCGCAATATCTAGAGAAAATTTTTGACCATTTTGAATATGTAATGCAACATTGCATTGCAATACTTGACCGGTAAAATTTGTTGAACTTTGTTGTTGAGAACTCGATGTCGAGAAATTTTCAAAACTTGAATAAGACGAAGAATATCCACTGCTCTGATTTGTATTTCTTGCATTTGTTCCGGAAGAATTTTTAGCACTGAACACAGTTTGAATCTTCGGACTAGGAGTAGTCTCAATCTTGTTTTCTCTGTAGTACAGACTAACATCCTGTTGAGCACCCGGACTTCTCACTGTAACAGGTTTTCGAATTAATAGCTCATGTTCTTCCAACTTCTGGATAAACCTACTCAAATGCATATCTTCAAATTGTCGGTTATGCTTTAAAATCAACAGATATGTTCCCCATTCATTCTGTGGTAGCGCATCAGCTAGCTTATCAACCCATTCTTCATCTTCTTTCTTGATGTCCAATCTTTTCATCTCCATGACTAGATGACAATATCTCTCGATAATCTTCCTAGTCGTCTCACCTTCAAAAGCTGTAAACTTATCAAACGATTTCTTTAGTAATGCTCGTTTATTTTTTATCATATCGGCACTACCCTTAAACTTTTTAATTAACGCTCTCCAAATTGATCTAGTAGTTCCCTCATGTTGAAGCAAAACAAAAATATCTTCTTTTACCGCTTGTTGGAGAATGCTAATCATCATTTTTTCACTTGTGTATTTTAATTTTTCATCCGGTAAAAATTGACTTAATTGTTTTTCATTTCCAAGTTCATCTTTCGGTAAAGTATAATCTTTCTCTAAAGAAACCCATGCATCAAACTTGTTCGCTTGTACCCAGTTTTCAAAACGGTCTTGCCACCCTTTAAAGTCCTCAATGTACATCAGCTTTGGAGGCTTTTGGAAAGTTCCCGTTTCATTCTCGATACCAACAGTGTCAGCAACTGTAACTGGAGCGACCGGAGCAGTAGCAAATGCATTATAAAATTCGTTGTCCATGTTGTGGTACGAAAAATTTCACAAACAATCGATTTCAAACAGTCTGGAATGTCACGCGAGCTTGAAATCCTCAAACTGTACAAACTAAAATCACTCCAAACGAGCTGGAGTTATAAACGAGCTGATATTTCAAATCCGTATGAACTCGTGCGGTCTGGTTGCACAAATCTCAAACGACCTGAGAGTTATAACTCACTCCGTACGACCTGGAGTGAATTTCAAACGATCTGATAACTCTAAGTCTTTGACTGATCAAACCGTGCGACCTGAAGTTTTGACTGATCAAACTGTGCGACCTGAAGTTTTGACTGATCAAACCGTGCGACCTGACCTGACTTGATTTCAAACGGTCTGAAGATATTTTCTAATGATCTGAGCTACTTTCACACGATCTGGAGATGTTTCGAACGATCTGAGCTACTTTCACACGATCTGAATGTTTTTCAAGCGACCTGGGTCAATATTCAAACAATTTGAATAGAAATCCACACCGTTTGAGAATCCTAAGTCCAAAATTTCATGATTTTGTCAAATTTGATCAGTTTTTAGGTTGAATTTACGGTCAAATTTGTTCACCGATTGTTCAAAACAGTGTTTTACTTGTTATTTGTCAAAATCAGTTCATTTTAACCGTGGAATCTCGGTAAATTTGATGAAAAAATATAGAAAAATGAGTAGAAATTAGTTTTTATCCGTGAAAACAAGCTGAAATGGTAAGAACTCTTCCTCCTGTGCTCTGATACCACTTGTAGGATCGGGATTCGATCAAACGAGTCATTCAGAAGAGTTCTCGATCAATACGAAAGGCGGAATCAGACGTATTAATGTTATAGCATCTAGATTTGCACGTAGAAACACTTTAACTGTCGATTGTGTTGATTTAATAGTGTTTACAGATCGTTCGACACTTCGGCAGCACTTTGTCTCCGGAATCAGATTGTTACAAATGAAGACCCAAGACCACATATTTATAGGAATGCCAGACCCCATGAACCAGACCACACGAGCTGGCCCAGGTCGCACGAACTGGCCAGACCCCATGAAATTGTCACCTCGTGTGAGGTGGCCTAGCCACTTCGTGAGGGGTGGCTGGTTCAGGTCTGTTTCCTGTTTCTCTCGTACAACGTGTCCTGGTCTATCTATTCTATTTACATGACTTGATACAAGATGAAGTCAACAGACATATGCACTAACAAATATTGTTATATTTAGTGAGTACTTCAAATTTAAATTCAGAATTTGTATTATGAGAACAGTTATTCGTAATTGCTTTTATCATTGATGTATTGCAAAAAAAACATCTGTTTTCCGTGTGCAGTTTGTATAGTTTTCATTAGTTTTAATCTCGTTTAGTTAGAATATGCATACTAGTGATTGAATTCTAATTTCCAGGTCTCGGGAGTGAAAAATAGCTGAAAAGGTCGAAAAACGGTTCAAATTAGTAAAAAACCGAGCACCGGATCGAGTTCAGGAGTACGAGAGCTGAATTGGTATAGAAAACGAGGAAACTCTTCACCCCGCATAGCGTGTTTCGGATACAACCCTCTCCCTGCGTGACGTGAGGAAAGGTGATTGGTCAGCGGGAGAAACAACACGCTGCGTCGCGCGTAACAAGACCCACATACTCCCCAAGCGACGCGGGGAGCTCTTTTTCACAGTAATGTTTTGTCCTGTTGATAGGTTTGAGCTGATTATTTAGCATATAAACATCATTAACTTTAAGAAACCATAACCCTATGAATTAGAGGAAGCTTTGGACGAAATTTGGAGAACTTGGAGCAAAAGTTGAAGGTTTTCAAGCATCAGTTGAAATTCGAAGGTAGGGGATCAAGTCGGCTTGTGAATATCATTCGGGTTTCTTCGTTCTTCTACTTTCTTAGATTTTGATCATGTCCTGCACTTTCTACTTGATTCTTGTTCTTGTTCATACTATGATTGTTGGCAAGTCCTTTATATTATACTACATAGACTAGGATGAATAATTGACAAAGTTTGGATTTTTATTGGTCGTGACTACTTTTATGGTTTGTTAATTAAGTAAGAGACTTGGTAATATTAGCTTGATGTGTACGATTATCTTGATTTGTTTGACTTTGCGTTTATTGCTTCTACATGTATCTTGATGAATGTTTTTCATTTAATAGGTTCGTGTTAGATTATTTGCATTCGTGTTTATAGTCTTTATGGTTAATTGGCCAATACACCGTAGGAAGTAATCAAGTAGGTCGAGGTGGTTAGCTAATCTTAAGATCCGTAAGGTGAGAGATTATCGGTTTGTCTAGGTTGTTAGATCACTAAAGTTAGGATCTTTGAGAAAAGACCAATTTAGTTAACCTTGCAATTCTTGCTACCCGAGTCAAACTAATTTACCATAGTTACCTTAGATTATTGCACCGTGAGGGTAATTATCACATTAGGGTACTTAGTTAACATAATTGGAAAATCCGTAAGGAAGTCCATATATAAAAACTAGTACTTTAACATCTCGCTAGGTTTCCATAGGTGTCTTCCTGAGAAGGGTTGGGGTCCTGTTCAGCTACATAGTGAGTTTAGTATTTCAAGATCCCGGTTCCATAATTTAGTCATGCCAGTAGAAATCCATTCGGAGTTAATTAGGATTCCAGCGTAGGTAGTTGTTTTAGCATATTTGAGTAAAACTCCAAAGTCTAGTTTGCGTCTCCATTAGTTCGTCTCGTTAGTATTTAATTTAGTTGCAATTTTAGGAATTTAGAAAACCCCCCTTCAAAATTACAAAAACAGTTAGTCGTGTCAGTCATTAGGTCTAGCGAGTCTAGTGCACGTAATTAAAAGAGTCTCATGGGTTCGATTTTCGGACTTACTTAGCTTTACTAGAGTCGACCGGGTCGCTTGCCGGTTAGTAGTTTAGTCGAGTTTTAGAGAGTCTAGAGTTTAAGTTAGTGTCTAGATTAGGTTAATTTAGTCGTTAATTAATAAACTACTTTTAGCACATCAATCATCTTGTAATAATTAAAAAGTGTATTATGTAAGAATAAATAAATAATTTAATTATATATATATATATATATATATATATATATATATAGAGAGAGAGAGAGAGAGGAGGAGGAGGAGTTGGGTAGAGAGTGAGTTTTTCCTTGAAAGTCTAGAAAGCAATAAGAATGTGACACGTGGCATGGAGGGATTTTAACTAAAAGGGCACTTGTGTAATTTGACATTTTATTTTATTTTTGGAATTTTATCTCTCATTAACTAACAATGCATAAGATTATGGAAACTGTTTCTCCATGATTTTCTGAATGGTGGTTTCTAAACGGAACAAAAGACACATCCTGTCCATCTTCTTCTACGTCACAAACTGAAAACCCTAATTTCAGTTCACGGTGAAGGTGGTTGTCATCGGAAGTTAACAGCCGGAGATGGTTGAACGGAGATGAAAATGGTGATTATGATGGGTGACAGCCGGAGACGATGATGAAGGTGAGGGTGAAGACGGAGGGTGTCAAAGAGAGTCAGAGATGACGACGGAAGGGTGATGATGGAGGATTTCTTGACGCTGTGTTTTACTATTCATACTGGTAATGATGGAGGATTTTTTGACATTGTGTTTTAACAGCAAGCATTCATGCTGGTAACGCTGGATGATTTCTTGACATTGTGTTTAACAGCAAGCAGATTAATACCGTTGTGTTTTAGCATTCATGCTGGTAATGCTGGAGGATTTCTTGACGATGTGTTTTACCATTCGTGCTGGTAATGCTGGAGGATTTCTTGACATTGTGTTTTAACAGCAAGCAGATTAATACAGTTGTGGTTTAGCATTCATGTTAGTAATGCTGGAGGATTTCTTGACGTTGTGTTTTACCATCCATGCTGGTAATGCTGGAGGATTTCTTGACATTATGTTTTAACAGCAAGCAGATTAATACAGTTGTGTTTTAGCATTCATGTTGGTAATGCTGGAGGATTTCTTGACGCTGTGTTTTACCATCCATGCTGGTAACGCTGGAGGATTTCTTGACATTGTGTTTTAACAGCAAGCAGATTAATACCGTTGTGTTTTAGCATTCATGCTGGTAATACTGGAGGATTTCTTGACGCCGTGTTTTACCATCCATGCTGGTAATGCTGGAGGATTTCTTGACATTGTGTTTTAACAGCAAGCAGATTAATACCGTTGTGTTTTAGCATTCATGCTGGTAATACTGGAGGATTTCTTGGCGCCGTGTTTTGCCATCCATGCTGGTAATGCTGGAGGATTTCTTGACATTGTGTTTTAACAGCAAGCGGTTTAATACCGTTGTGTTTTAGCATTCATGCTGGTAATGCTGGAGGATTTCTTGACGTTGTGTTTTACCATTCATGCTGTTACGATGTGTGACATTTGTCACGATGTGTTTTCTTAATGTTGTGTTTCTTTATGAATGATAGAAGGAAGAGAGAGATAAGAGAGAAAGGGAGAGAGAGAGAAAGAAAATCGCAAGAAATGTGGGGTGGTTTATGGAATGACAGTTATTTCCATATTTAAAATAAGCTAAATGACATATCTACCCGTAATTAATTAAATAATCCTATTTTTAAGAAACACATATTACCAAAATGCCACAAAGATGATCTCAACCATTAAACACACCCATTGGATGGCCCAGATCGCTTCCTAGACTTTATAGGAAAAACACACTTTCCGCAGGATCCCCACTCTATATATATAGGGGGAGGTTCATCTGAGAAGAATCTTCTTAAAAGAAGAAAAAATGAATTTTAATCTAGACCCTATATTTTTTTTATCAATGGTTGTGAATCAAGATATCATTTTTGTCCACTTTAATTAATGCTTTAATTATCGAGGGTAGTATAGACATTTTGATGTAGAATATTAATAAATATTTTAAAGAGTTACTCAAGTCTTATTAATGCAACCATAAATTCCTCCATCACCATCATTAATGTATTGGATCATACACTTATATTATTAGAAGTGACAAAATTATTTAAAAATTTTGTGTCCTACACATATTTTATTATGAGTCGCAAAATTATTAAAAAGTGTTTGAGTCCTACACATTCTGTATTCTACACCAAAATATTGTTTTAATGGTGTAGGAAACGTTGAAAAGGTAAGATCATGTGCATGATTGTTTTTATTGTGTAAGGTGCTCAATTATTTTATAAGATAGGCTCATTAAATGATTAGAGTTCATTAATTTGAATAGCAAAAATAAATAATAGACTCATTAAATAATTTGTTTAAATTACCTTTGTATCCCTTATTCTTTTTATTTTTAATTTTTAATTCTTCTCATTTGAATCAACATATAATTTTCTTATAAGAAGAAAACTAAATTAATCTATGCCCTTTATTTTTTGATCAATGGTTTTGAATCAACATATAATTTTTGTCTACTTTTAATTAATGATTTAATTAATAAGAGTAGGATAGACATTTTGATTTAGAATATTAATATACTCAAGTCTTATTAATGCCACCATAATTTCTTTCTTCACCACCATTAATGTGTTGGTCCTACACCAATTTTATTAGAAGTGGCAAAATTATTTAAAAGTGTTGTGTCCTACACATCTATTATATATAATAAATGTGTTAAATTTTGCTGATGTGTCAAGCTATTAGGCCACTAAATTTTGATTTTTGGCTCCAAAATCCCGTCCACTTTTCTTTGGACACGGGATCCGAAATAATTCGGGTCGGAATATGGGTCAAGCATGACTAATAATGGGTCCTTTATATTTCCTTTTTCCTCATTCTTCTTTCACAACCCTAGAGAAACATAGTTGCAGCTCTCTCTCCCTCCTATCGCCACCGCCAAGATCCCTCCTCAGTTCCACAAAATCTCACCCATTTCCCATTCGGCCATTCATTGTTCACTCTAAAAACCCTAGCGGCCTCCCTCACGTTTTCTCTGCAGATTCATATGTTGAAGAGTTTTACAATCACAAAACCCTAGCCTCATCATCTTACGATTCTGATGCAAGACAATGATTAGGTTAGCAATCCTTCTAACATTTCTTATTCATTTTTTTTTCAAACCATTTCTTTTGAAGATTTGTTCGTTAGGGTTTTCTTCTGAACCCAATGGAGTGTGGCTTTTTCATTCAATTTTGCTTACTGGATGTAATTTATGTAGCCCGACAAGTAGATAGGCTTTCTAAGCTTTCCTGACGAAGTTGAACCTGTTGGTTATGGCATAGAGATATGGACACAGAGAGAACCAGGGGGATGTTGTGTTGCTGGCTTTTTTTTTTCTTCTGCGTCGGTTCTACGGCTGAGGTTTGTATCCCGGTACCGAATTTCACTGCCGGTGGAAGGTGGCTGATTAGTAGAGGTTTTTTTTTTTCTTTTTAACTTTTGTTGCATTGGTTCCTATTTGGCTTTTTTTTCTTAATTTTGTTCTCTAGGTTTAATTTAGTTTTTTGTTCAGTTGGTTTAGTTCAGCGGCGATTTGGGTTTTTGGGTTAACTTTTCATGTTATTTGTGTTACTATAGGGAATTGGACTACGTGGAACCTACATATTCTTATTTACACAGGTATTGAACTTAACTTGAACATCAAAGTTATAGTCAGGAACTTGTGTTTTCACAGTCACATTTCTTATATAAGTTATTAATTCGTTTTTATACTTTTTCAATCATGAGAACCAAGGTTGACGAAGAGGTGTGGTTTTTTTAAGCAATCTTGATTATTTAATAAAAAACATAGACACACATGGTTTAATGAAATAATTCTACAGACAATTGATCGACTCATAGAGACAAGGGATAGTCAACAAATTCTTCAGAAAGCAATCTGGGAAAACGGTTGAGGACAATACTCATCATCGATCAATCGATCCCACTCCTAAAGCTATTTCTAAGGTGAATCGAATATCCGTTTCAATTTTCTTTCAATTAAAAGGTATATACTATATTTCCTTTCGATTACGTTAAAATTGTGACATTTATTTCCTTTAATATATACATTTCTGTATCTTTAAATATTTAAACTTTTGGAGTCTAGCTATAATCGCCTTTGACAATTCATCTGGTGAATATTTTTTCTAACAATTGTGTTTTTTTGTGAATGCGGACTGTGATCCCAAAATATAACGGTTGCAAGCAGCGTGGAGAGACATATCATGGGATCCAGCCAGGTTATGTAGTTTGTTTTTCTTTTTAAATTACTCTCAACATTCCATCAATTTGCTAAACTATTCATACTTTTTTCTATAAGCAAGAAAGATTAATTGTCCGAATGTGTAAGATGTTGTCTGACCAAAGATTCATTGTCTAATGTGTAAGATGTTGTCTGACCCACGGGTAATCAATGAACTCTACAATATTTAGATGTCTTACTGATCCAGGTTTGTACACGCTTCCCATCTCCAGTCTTACTTTCATTACCACAAGAAAAACGTTCATCCGTCCCATTATATTTGCAAAAATTACCTTTTAAGTATAGTTTAGAGCTTCAATGTATTTTGTTTTTAATTAGTTTTCATTGAATGGAAGAAGTTAGAGATGATAAAATGGGTGGGTTGAGTAACGGGTAGACAATTCAGTCTAAACTTGTGGTATTTTAGTATGGGCCAAAAAAAGGCTAGGGTTAACCCATTGTCTAAAAACTTTCTTAAATATATGCTGATTTGGTACATTTTGGATGGTGTTGTTACAGGCTAACAAGTCTCTATAGCATAAGATAGCATCACGCCTTAATGAGCACCCCACTCAACCTAAACAACCTACATTATTACTAAGTTGAGCTCGACCTATGTGCGTACATGAGGCCAGAACCAACCTGAACCTTCTCTCAATAATTTGACTATTTCACTAACCGATTGGTAGAATGAGTTTTAGTGCCATATGTGAAATTGAGTCTTTCGACATATATTTTTTTTTGCTGCAACAAGAAATTCAAAAATTTGGGTTAAAGCAAATTTTCAATTTTTTTTTAAAAACCACCCAAAACAAAACATATGGTATGACACCCTATGCATACAAAAGTTACTGATTTATAGTGTATATAAATATATTGTTCAAAAGATACTTCAAGATGCAATTGAAGCATTAAGGGTTTCGCCATGGATCATGAACTGATGATGGTTGCACCACCACTGCCACCTCTGCCGCAAGATCTCCACAATCCTCTCTTGCTTCTGGATTTTGTTTCCTCGATCTGAGGCCTAAGGTGTGCGGGAAGCCCTTATGATTTCAATCGGTGTCGAAAATTGATGTTTACAAATCGGAGCCACGTGAACTTGCCAATATTTGTTAATCTTTTATGTGTTTGATGAGTTTTTTATTAATTTTTTGTTTTGATATGTATGTTTCAGTAATTTATGTTAAGTGCAATTGTTGGTCCGGTTGTGATTGTGGATTCAGTGAACAATTAAGGGCTTTATGTTAGGAAATTTAAGCAGTTTCATTGCATGATGTTTGATCAGTTGTAGTAATTAGTCTATGGAATGGGTTCTATTTTGATATAGAGATTGTTTGGGATTGCTTACTGAAACTGATCTCTATTTATACCTTAGTGATTTCCATCCATTTGAATTTTTTAATTATGTTAAACCATTGCGGTTAATTGGCATTAGGGGTTTTGCCCGTGGAGTATTTTGCCTCAAGATGGAAAATGGTGCTAAAAAGAATGCAAATCTTGTGCAATCGAGGTAATTTTATTCTGCAACTGTTTGTTAATTAAAACTTGCTGGTAGAAGTGCCAATTTTGATCTATTTTATCTTTAATAGGTCAAACATGCAAAACCAAAGGAAACAACAAAAATGAAACTACGCCCAGCAAAACAGGCGGGCCGGGTGGGGTTAGGGAACGGGACGGGTTCAGGCGATAACGGGTTGTTTTACAAATTGATCACGTTGGTTTGGGTCAGAGCATGCTTGGACAAAATGCTTAAGTTATTTAAAGAATGGAAAGTGTAAGTGGGCTAACAACTTCCACAAAGAACAAAAGGTTGATACATGCGATATTTATGCAAACAAAATGGAGCATTTGGCGAAAAAAATGGTAATGTATTTAATGGCAAGAATGTATCGCTGTTCAAGTTGATTGAAGTGATAAAAGACGAATCATTTGAATGGTCACAGCAGCGGGCGAAAGACTTTCGCTTATCACGGAGAGATTCGAGAACATTTAATATTGTTTTGTAATGTTTTGAATATATTTTGTTTGCTGTACTAAATGGCTGAAACTATGCGTGTATTTGGACCACATAGCACCTTGCTATGTGAAAAAACTTCCCATAAAAAAGAAGCCTATTTGGTTTCAAAAAATGAGCAACCAAACTCACGAGAAAGTTTACAAATTCATAATTAATTTCCGTAGCCACACTCCTTTGACTTTTGAAATCTTTTGACTTCTTAATCAATTTCTTTTTCTTAGGTAAGATGTGTTAACTTAATGCAAATTGGTATTACTTAATTTCCATTTTGCTTCCCATTTCACATGACTTATCATTTGAACGTGGTTTGAAATAAATAAAAGTGACCCACCTTTGACTTTTGAGCTCCTTTGACTTCTTATAAAATTTCTTTTTGATTTTTTTGGATACAATATTCATTAAGCATGTGCAAGTGAAATTAGTTAAAAAAAATTGTTTAGCCTAATTTTATATATTTTTATTCCCATTTCATTGGAAGCATCATTCGAATGTAATTTAATATCTACATAACTAACGGAAAGTTTCTTTTATTTCAAGGTTCATGTTTAAATGTATTTTTTTTTTTCAAAAAATAAAAAAACATATCATTTCTCAACACACATATTCATAAAAAGATTTAAGGGTGTGTTGATGACTATTGAACCCGTATATTATTGTTGCTTTTGATTGTAATTTAAATTTTCCTACCCGGGGAATAACCTAGTATTTTATAATGAGTCAACAAATTATTTAAAAGTGTTGGGGTCCTACATATTCTCTACCTTACACCAAAACATTGTTTTTATAGTGTAGGAAACGTTGAATATGTAAGAACATGTACGTGATTGTTTTTATTGTGTACGATGCAAAATTATTTTATAGGATGACTTATTAAATGATTAAGGTTCATTAATTTGAATACGAAAAATAAAGGATAAACTCATTAAATGATTTGTTCTAATTAACTTTGTACCCTTTATTTTTTTATTCTTAATTTGTAATTTCTTCTTATTAGATAAAGGGTTGACTCTTACAATTAACATCATCACTTAACAAATACGTCCTCCCTGTCTCTCTCCCAAATATGTTTTCTCAAGAACAAATTATCACCATCCTAACTCTACACCTTAAACGGGAACTCGACCAATCTGTCGAACATGACGTCTACATCTACCCTCTCTGTTGTGATTGCTGGCTTACCAGATACATTTTTATATGTTTTCCATTACATACATACAAAACTGATCAAGATATTAAAATGTTATAATAGAGTTTAATGTTTTGTTGATATTATACAAATAGAATCAAAATAGTGAACAAAAGATGCCATATTTACTCTTAAAGTTCCATTTGAATTTGGACAACTTTTGTGAAAACTAGAATGCTGCAATCCTTCCATCCAATTTCCTAGAAGAAAGGAATCAAGTTTAGCAAATCATCAATAAAATCATTGACAACACCCCCAACACTCATGTCGGTTTGATCATCAAAAGGGAACGGTTCATGCATTTCGGTTGCTTTTAGCAGTTCCTCGATTGGAATCTCAGGTTTCGATCTCTCCAACGGGACAACAGTTGTATATTCTCGTAGATCAGCGGCGTATGCCTGAAAAAATATTATACAGTTAGCTTTACAGGTCAAATCTTTGCATAAAAGTCTTATCTTTAAAGTGGTGACATACCTGATCAGCATGTAGTTTCCTAACAAATGCTTTGAATATCCTAAAATTCTTCTTTTCTAGCATCGCATCTCCTAATCTAAGGAAAGTCAAAGCTTCCATTTTCAGCTTTGGTGGTCCATTTTTGCTCACACCATTTGGCCTCACATTTAGAAGAATTTGGTTATAACCATCGCGATCGTATCTTTCAAGCGCGTTTTCACCTGCCATAATAACTTCCTCTCTTTTGACCGCACTAAATACCTGTTCTTGTACATTTGAAACATCATATGTTACCAAGGTTTCAAAGATTTTCATATGAAAATTGGTTTTTATTTATTTAACCTGTTGGACAAGTTCTTGAGGTCCACTTTTTGCAGCTGCATCTTGATCAGAGTTTTTCATTTCTAAACAAGTGAAATTGAAAGCACCATAATGCCTTGAGAGCATGCGTGCAATCGGGCGATAACCATCGCGATCATCTAAATTATAGTATCCCGCGGTTAGCTCTGCAGCATGAGTATCATCTTTATACCACCAATGGATACCTGATATCTGCAGCATCAATATCGTCTTTAATTAACATAATCTCTTCATTTTTTAGTTGGCAAAGTTTTAAATTTCCTTTCGAAAATACGAAAAAAAATTCGTAATTTTTTTTGAACAAAGAAGAAAAATCCTTGTGAGAATGACCCAACGTGACCCGTTCGTCAAGAAATGGGTTGATCTGGGTGATTTGTGTTTGGTAAATGGGTTGATCGGGGTCCTACAGAAATGGTTCACTCTTATGAATTTTTCTAACTTAGAAGAAATATAAGAGGTGGACCAATTTGCTACTTTTTCTCTAAACTGGCCCATTCAACCCGAGCCCATTTTGGGCTAAACCCGTTTTGACACGAAACAAATTGATATTTTTTCTATGTCGACCTGAACCACTTTGCACCAAACCTGTTTTGACCCGTTACCTGACCCACCCGTTTTCTCCGGCTTATGAGAATCTTTAAAACTGTTGTCATATTTGAATGACTTTGTGTTGATATTATTGTTCAAGAAAGAATAATTAAAAGATGAAGTTATAAAATTACTAATTACTAAAAGAGTTAAATGTCATTTTAGTCCCTGTGGTTTGGGTCATTTTTCCAGTTTAGTCCAACGGTTTCATTTTTCGCCTGTGGGTCCAAAAAGGTTTCACCGTTGCCATTTTAGTCCACTGGAATAACTTCATCCGTTTTTTCTGTTGACGAGAAAGGCAATTCGGCCATTTTGTAGTTCACAGAATTACACATAAAATGACCGAATTGCCCTTCTCGTTAACAAAAAAAAGGATGAAGTTAACCCAGTGGACTAAAATGGCAACGGTGAAATCTTTTTGGACTCACAAGCGAAAAATGAAACCTTTGGACTAAACTGGCAAAATGGCCCAAACCACAGGGACTAAAATGGTAGTTAACTCTTACTAAAACTAAAATTTAGCTAGTGTTAACGGGTCAACCCAATCCGATCCAATATGTGGACCCACCCAAACATTTTTAGCCCAAATATCAGCTTACTATTTTATTTTATAACTCTTATTACCTTGCAAGCTAACTTCACTTTACAACCCAATAAGGCTTTGTTGGCTTCATCCAAGATCTGATCACCATGAATTATCAACTTGCTTGAATACCAAGTTAAGAAAAACTTTCCCTTGTCACTCAAGTAATCTTTTGATCCAAAGAAACCTGTTGCATCTGGAGTGTCATTGTATTCTCCAGCATCATCAGGCAATCTCCATTCCGGGTGTCCAGCATTCGTTGCAGCCTCTTCGAAATCGGCTTTCAGATATTTGTCATAACACTGACAATATCGCGGTTTATGTCAGCCGCTTTGGATGTGATTTTTGAAACAGATGTGACATTAAATAATCAAGATCAGATAAAATAGTGTTTGAATGTGATTTTGCTCGTTTAAGTTGTAATAATCAGATAATCAGACGTTTAAATGTTTGTAAAACTATATTTATTTAAAAAGATAGTATATAAAATAATTGAAAATGGCATATTTGTGATACGAAAAGCGATAATCAGTTTCAAAACGCATATCCAAACATCATTTTAACCTCTCACCTGAAATTCACCGATTCCCGGGAAAGCCCATCCTTGGTTTTGCGGGTATGACGGGTACCTAAGCTCGCCTGCGGGACCGAGCCCGACCTCGATATCTGTAAACAATTCTGCTTCCAAAAAGTCAGCCATGTTCTCTCTGAAGCTCTTCATGAAGTCACTGTATAGCTGCAAGATTTTGACCATTTGATACAAAACAAGTTCAGTCAGCTGCAAACACTTTTTTGTCCATTTTTCATTAATAATAATTCACGCGTTAATTATCATCAAAAAATCATTATTATTATTACTCTAATAATATAACTAGGGTGTTGCTATCAAGACAACACTCCATTTATACACCAGGTCACCTGTCACATCATACGGGCCGTATGATAGAACGAAAAAAGGTCACACGCCCTTATCAGTGGTCACATCAGTCATTTCTTTGTCAGAAAAAATGTCACATTGGCCATATGATTTGGCTCTTATACAACCCCGATGACCATTTTAACTATCTGAATAAATAGACCCATGAGGCTGTATGCATTAAATTTATAGACTTTGGACGATTATTAAACTTTTACCCACCCCTTTTAGCCCTTCACTTTTTTTTTAAATTTAACCCGTTTGATATAAAACACTACCCAAATCAGCTCGTTCACAACTAACGGGCCTAACCTCAATAGCAGTACGACCACTAAAAAGCGGTTGATTATCGACACCAATAGTGAGACACTCTATGTTACGGTTCCCACTTCTGTTGGTATAAAATATATCCGGGTCAGTTTCTCCCACATCACGGACCCATTGTGGGATTGGAATGATGACAACGTCCCCAACGTTCCCACCACATTGATGAAACGACATCACAACTTGCATTTTGAGCTTACAATCTTGAACAAGTTGAAACAATGTCTTATAAGCACTCCAGTCATACTCCTTTGGTCCTTTGGATTCAACAATCCCCCACCAAACATCACACATCACCCCGTCCACCCCCGCGTCCTGCAACTGCTTTAACTGCTTCTCGAGTCCCGCTTTGTCTTTGAGAATGTTGTCCGTTGTGATGATATCCAACTGTTTACATATCATATCATATTGTATCATATCATATCATAGTGTACCATAGTACATTTCGTAACAGTAGTAGGTCTGTCTTGTTCATTTAATTAAAGAAACGAACATAAGCATATGTCCAGCTTGTTCATTTACCTTCATGAACAGTTATATGTGTTTGTTTATACATTCATTCAAATTTATTTATCTTAAGCAACCAATTTAATTTTTAGATTTTAGATTGTTTGTTACGTTCGTTTAAAATATTAACTAAAGAACAAAAACGGGCCCAATTTTCTTAACAAACAAACATGAACAAGAAATTTCGTTGGTAATCAAACAAAATGTCCATGTTCGGTTAATTAAAGTTAAACGAACATAAACGAGCGTGTACTTTAGGCCCTGAAGAGTAATGGCATTACCTGAAGCATAACATAGATCGGAACATAGTTTGCCATCATATTATCTTTCAATGGGGTTGATGCCTGCCCTTTGCAAAACAAGAGAGATGTCATGAGTGTATTTATCTCTAATAATTCATAAATATAAGTTGACTTTTAAATATGGGGAGTGTTATCTTGAGAACGCTAAATATTGCGAGAACCATAATAACGAATGAAAAAACCAATCAAAACCAATTTTTTTAATACAACACTCATTGTAATAAAAATACAACATCAAAAAGAATTTACAACATCAAATAATTCATTTCTCCTCTCAAAATCACTCTTATTAGATTTTTTACACATGTGTAAATATAACAAATTTACGCCTGTGTAAATGGCAAACTTACACATGTGTAAATTTTCTTTATTTATGAATTCACGTAAATTTGAACGTGTAAATTAAATTTCTAGCATTGTAATCGAATAATAATGATAAGTGTAAAAAGAAATTTTGAATTTAAATTGTTTTTGACCAAGTTCTCATGGTTTTTTCATTCGTTCTCACGATTCTCACAATAGTTAGCGTTCTCATTTAAACCCTCCCCTAAATATAACAAGTGAAATTATTTAGATAAAAACATCATAAATTATGAACATTAATCAGAATATTAATTATAATAATATAAATATTATTATTATATATCACTACTACAATAAACCTTTTCTTTACCTTTACATAGAAAAAAATATTATAAGACATGATACGTAAAGATCAATTTTTTCTTCTGTATTTACCTCTTTTTTTTTTTTTTTTTTTTTGAAAATTGTGGTAGCAGACTAGCAGTTAAAGGTTAAAACCGGTTTTGATTAAATGGGACTTAAAACCATATTGACGTCATAATTAAATTTAAATCGTACAAAGGTGTAAACTAAATTTAAACGGCGGCTAAAATTTAGCCTTAGAAAAAAGCGTTGGCTAAAATTTACTCTCTAAAAATAGCCTTAGCTAAAAAAAGACTCATTTAAAGGGCAAGCTAAAGTTTAGCCGCATAAGCGGACACTTATGACTATTTTGATAAGACTATCGAGTGTGGGGACTTGGGTTAGGTGTATTGCTTGACACGTGTGAGGGTGGGATCCAAAGCTAATACTAAAAAACTAGGGGTACGGTGGGGTGTCGCTTAGCTAGGCTTGGCCAGCCATGTGGAATATTTTAAAAAAACTACAAAGAAAATTAAAAAAAACCTAAATTGAACCAGCCAACCATAGCCCGCTATGTCACCCCCCCCCCCCCCCCCAGGCAGAATCTCCACGCCAAGCGGGTAACGCTGACCAAAACGCCAACCCGTTGTGGAGCACCCGACGTTAAAGGGCCAAAACGCCCAAAACCCACGCCCACACCCACCAGTCTAAGAGCCAAAGATAAGTATGTATTTTGTTAACGTTCTGGGTAAACTTATGTATTTTGGAAATCTTTCCTCATTGTAATATAATTCTAAATCTGATTTTTGTAAAGAGCTTGAATGGATGTAATTTGTTAAAGTGGGACCAATATTGGATTATAAATACATATTTAATTTGTTTTCTTTTTTTCATATTTACACTTGCACCATTTTTATGGCCACAAAATCATGATAACATTGTTGGCTCTCTAATTTACCTCTCAACCATCTCAAGTGAACTTATCTTTTTTCATCTGATTTACCCAAAGTCCACCCCCCCCCCCCCCCACATTTGTACTTAGGGGTTGTTTGTTTGCCTCTTAATGAGTCTTTTAATGGTTCAAATCTCTTACTAGTTCAACACTTAATGGTTCAGACTGTTTGATTCACGAGCAGATGTCTGAATGATTCAGACATTTGCCTCTGAATGGTTAAGCATTATACTGAGTCTGAATGGTCAAGACGTCTAATCTGAATTGGTCAGACATTTGCCTCTGAATGGTTAAGCATTATACCAAGTCTTAATGGTTCAGACCTCTTACTGGTTCAGCACTTAACCATTAAGAAGTTGTCAAACAACCCCTAAGTGTTATACATTATGCAATTTTGACCATTTAAACCCTGATAAAGAATATTTCAAAATAAGCTATTGAAGAGTAGTTTACCTTGGGTTCTTTATATGCAACCTCTGTAGCCAAAGCATGAGGCTTTCTGATGATTCTATGAAACCCGAACCCGGGTTTGACTCCAATCCGATTTCCTTCGGCATGCACGTGTAGTTTTTTTATCGTAAAACGGTGTAAATCCGGCTCGTGGCATAAGCATCGCCTAGTCGGAAAACCGCCTAGTTTTGAAAAAAATATGCTTGCCATTGTCACACCACCAATCTTCAAACATATGAAGAAAACATTGTATTTTTTGTTAGTTTATTTGTGATATTTGATTAAATTTATGTTATGTGGCTGTGGGAAGTTGTTGTGGATGTTTCATGAAGATCAATGAATGTCAAGAATTATTGATGCTCCTCTATCCTCTCTTTTGTACGCATGCCAGCATATGAAAACACTACTAATATGAAATTTTAATTTATATCTTAGTTTCATAAAAATAAAATAAATAATTTATATCTTAGTTTCAAAACTAAATTAATTAACAAATTATATATTAACTTTTGCTAGGTTATAGAACCACGTATTATACGAGTTGAATAAAAGAAATATCTCACGTAACTAAAAGAAAATGTAAATACTACATAATAATTGCTTAAAATCCACCCATAATCAAGAAAATGTCAATTTCTTTCTTTGAAATTTAAAGAAAATACATAACAATTTTGAAATACATTTTTAAGTTACACAATTCAAAAGGCTAATATATCAGAGATAAATATTGCTAATTTTTTTGAACGGTAAATTTGGATCACTAACGGACCACTGGATTATTATCGTGCCACCAACGGAACCACCCAATCATATCCAGCTCCACTAGGCATAATGCATATACACAAATTCAAGAGGAAATCCAATAAATATGGAAAAAAAACCCCTTGTGGGAATCGAACGCAGGACCTATTGGTCCCAAAGCCTTATCCCACCTCCAAGATACCACTAGTGCTAATTACTAATAAATACATAAGTTAAAATTTACCACTTACACAACTTGAATTATATATAATTTGAAATGAAAAGCTACGCATGAGGAATTTGCTATATTGCTAAATTTGAAGTATTAGTTTGAGCGCAGACTCATTAATGGTTTTCACTTTGATATCATGTTCTTGGTTTGTGTAAGGAATAGTAAAGTTTAAACTCTTTATATAAATGTTTAATGAATTTATTTCTTTAGTTTTTTCTTTTAGTTGCTATACCAAATATCGGTATCGTAATGAATCAATCCGTTGCATGATAGAAGATACATATCGTCCGTTCAAGTTGAGCTTCCTGATCGTACAATTTGTTGAAAATTGTTGATTTCTGTTGGTTCAGATCTCGGAAGTACTAGCAGAAGAACCCGACACGTCTTCTTTGATGATTCGAAACATTCCTGAATTTTTCTAACTTTATGCTTGCATCCACCACAGTGAATATTAACTTTGAGTGAAAGAGTTTGGAAACCGGACGGAATCTACGAAGAAACTGTTGGAATTTGTGGATTTCGGTTGGTTCAGAAACTTAACAAGAGAAGCAACTAAAAAAAATATAATTGATTACTCGGTCGAATAATGGCCAATAATCCGTTCATAATCGTCGACGACGTCACTGGGGTTTTTTCTCTTCCAGTTACCAGGCCTATCATCTCCGTCTACGTTTGGTTTCCTCAACGAAGAACCATCTTTAATCTATTAGAACGATCCTTGTAACCATCAACCGGCTTTGAACGAGTGTAGAACACTCGTAATCCTCAACCGGCTTTGAAACCGGACGGAATCTACGAATTGGGTCCGTCGCATGATAGAAGATACATATCGTCCGTTCAACTTGATATAGGAGAGTTGATGCAATTTTCCAAGCATTTTATCGTGTGTTGTAATTTTAATGAAGCAATGAAGATTGAATATGCAAACCGCATTCGTCTTCTGTTATGATTCGAAACATTCTGAATAACTAGCAGAACCCGACACGTCTTCTGTGATGATTCGAAACATTCCGAGTAACTAGCAGAACCCGACAATCACAAGTTGTTGATCTTTGGGTGGTGATTTACTCCCGAACAAACCATGCCCACCTTGACCAGAATAGATAAGCGTATCACTCGATCCACTTACATTCGAATAACGCTGAGAATCCACAACGCTTATGGCCAGATTCTTTCCTTCAATCTTGGCAAAATCAATGCCTGCTTGTTTTATTATCACGAAAGTACTGAACAACCGAGATAACAGCTCCGGTATTTATCACCAACTCATCTTTAGTAGTGTTTGTTTGAGAACCTGATTCAGATACACAACGGTCTCTTTGCTTCGTCCACTAGAACTATTTGTGTGTGCATTCTTTTGGTAGTTAACAACGCTAATTAGAAAAAAATCTGTAAAATTAATCATATCGATTGCTATAACAGGATGGATGTGACACACATAGATAGATAAGCTGTCACAGTTGTCAAGACTGTTTGTCGGGTTTCCAATGCTCACACAGGGTGATAAACAACGCTGATACACGTAACATCTAGTTATATTCAGATTTAAACAATGCCCGCCTCAACTGAGATAACGGACATCCATCAAGCTCAAAAAGAAAACTTGTGTTTCTCATAGTCACAAAAGATTGCGGTTTGTATTTCGCATAGCCACCGTTTCCGTAGTAAAAAGCGGTTGGGTTTGCACATTCAATCTTCAATACTTCATTAAAATACCAGTAGAAGAACCCGACACGTCTTCATGTAACGAAGAATGTTCTAGAAATTGAAGGAAAAGGAAAAGATTTGTTGAAATCGAATTTGACAACTATGACAGCTTATTAAAAGTAGCAATCACCTCCAATCATTTCCTGGTCAAATCACACACTATAAAGTTTAAAGTTATCGTGTGTTGTAGTTTGGAAAGATGACCGAACAGAGATCTGAATAACAAACTGTGGAGAACTTGTTTGTGTCGGGTTCTTCTGCTAGTTACTCGATCAACGGACTGATCGGTAACATTACTCTACTTGTGCTCCGATTTAAGCGGCGTGTTCCGATCAATGTTGTTAAAGATGATGAAGAGTTTAGAAACCCTAGAATGATGGTGTTTTTACTCGAAAAAACGTGATACTTGAAAAAACATCCTTATATACGGGTCGTATACAGTTATATAGCCCGTATACATTTGGTAACATCAAAAACCTACCAAAATAATTAAATTGAGCCGTATACGTTTTACAAATCGTATAAACGTGTATACGGCTCGTATAACTATATACGGGCCGTATATAGTAAAAACATTCTCTGCGCATTTTCCTATTAAAAAACATTCTATATGGGCCGTATATTTTGTATACGGGTCGTATATACTAGGGATGTGAAAATAAGATATATGGGGTGTGGGAACAAGGGGACCCTATGTTTTATTGTGTAACATTTTGTTTTCTAAAATACATCCAAACAATTAACATTTAAAAATTGTTGTCATGTTTCAACTAATTTTCACCTGTATATGGCTTTAATATATAGAGTCCTCCTGTACAAGAGAAAACTCTTTTACGAAGCATATGTGAGATCCTCGGTAATTAATCTCCTAGGATTAATGACTACAAATAAAGCAGTGATATTTGGTAAATATCAGGTTAAAACAATTGAAAAAAGAAAAAGGATATTCTGATCTTTTCTCACTTGAACTTCTCCTCCTTGGTTTTCAAACGGCTATAACTTTTTCATACGTTAATATTTTTAAGAAAATTACACCGTATTAACGAACAGTTCATTCTCTTTAATTCGGGCAACCTATTGCTATAGTTTTCTTAAATAAAATACAGGATTTTGAATACCAATCGTGATTATGTGATTTTGAATAGCTAACACATAACTACGTGATTATGTGATTTTGAATACTCATTACATGATTACGTGATTTCATTATAGTATTTTTGTGAAACCCCACTAAGTGATTACTAATTACGTAGCAATAGTTGACTATGTATTATTATGTGACTACGTGATTTTGAATACCCATTTGTGATTATGTGATTTCATTATAGTATTTTATGTGAAACCACACTAATTGATTACGTAAAAACAAAAACTGTAATACATAATATTTCATATGGAATACCTAACATTTCAAGTCTAATCACGTATTAAGGATGAATTATATACAAAACATTAGCCAAATCAACCTATAATAACCACATAATGCTATATATTGGAGATTTAATCACGTAATAAAGCATAAACAATCAAGTTTTTATTATTAAATGTGTAATCACGTAATAAGCATAATTAAAATAACACTAGTTTTAAGAAATCATATTGAATGTATAATCACGTAATGGTTTATGTTGAATATATAATCACGTAATGGGTATTCAAAAATCACGTAGTCATGTGTTGCTAGGGGTGTTCAACGGTGTAACACCTCGTAAAATCACGTCCAATGATATATAGACACGTGTACCAAACCCTAATAAAGTCAAACATTGAATTTAAGGGACTAATTTTGCGAAAAATCAAAAACTTTGAATGTAGAAGGACTAAAAGTGTTATCATGCTTAAACTGAGCCTCTGAATGACAATGCACGGTATTCAGAAGTAGAATTAAGCTACTCGATGGTCGAGAGGAACCGTTTACGCAATTAATTGAAAGTTTGCAAGTCGAAGGGTTAAAAGCGTCAACATGTTAATTCTTACCTCTGAGTGACCTTTTAACAAACCGAGAGCTTCATGGTAATTGATTACACTCTCGGGAATGCCTAATATTGACCATTAAGGGCTTTTATGCCTATAAGTGAAGTTACGCGCAACTTTGCAAGTTAGAGGGACTAAAAGCGTCAATATGTTTAATTATACCTCTGAATGACCTTTTTACGAACCCGAAGCATCGTGATGTTTAATAATACTCTTGAGAATGCCTAATATGGATTAGATAAGGCTTCGATGCTATTAAACGATGATATGCGCAAGTTTGCGCATTAGAGGGACCAAAAGCGTCAACTATTAAATCTACGCCTTTGGGTGACCATTTAAGTGAACGGAAGCGTTGTAATATTTAAGTATATGCTTGGGAATACTCATTATGGGCCACGGAAGGCTTGGATATCATTAAACGGCATTTCGCGCTACTTTGTGCGATTAAGGGACTAAAAGCGACGTCAAGCGAAACTACGCCTTAGAAAGGCCTTTTAAAAAAACCGAGACCTTCGCAATGCTTGGTTGGGCTCCTGGGATGCCTAGGATTGATCGTTAGAAGTTTTGAATCTTGTATTAACATATTATGAGATTTTTAGAAACTTCCGTACCAAAAGCGGAAATATATGAAGGATTGAATAATAAGTAATAGTGTGAGGGACTGTTATTGTCAAACCTTCAAAAGTCGTTTTTGAACTTGTGACATCTGATTCAGACGTCAGAGGGACCAATCATGTCATTTTTATAAGATATATAAGTCTAAAAATGCTAAAAAGACAACAACATGAAGACAGGGACCAATTATGCGCAACTGCCAAACTTTTGTGAGCTGAACATCGGCCGCGGGCCGCGACCGCTAGGCCCAAAGCCTACGCGGGCCGCGACCTACGCAAACAGCAGCCCAGTTCATTGTTTTCTTAAAATTTTGATGGTTTTTCATTCTAGTCTCTTCTCAAAACCATTTTTAGGAAACAATGGACTTGTTAACTGATTTGTAAAACCAGATTACACCTGTAACAATCTCACAAACCCCTTGAAACACTTGTCACAATCTTGTTCAATTCAAAATACTATAAATAGATGGTTCCCTTCATTCATTTCATGGCACATATCATTCCAATCTGCTCTTGCTCTCATTCTAAGAGGATCCTAACATTTTAGGAACCTCCTTTCAGTCCCTTGGACCATTTGTAAGTGTCCTTTCGTGACTAGTTTGTTTTATTTGGCATTTAAAGCAAAAAAGTCAAACGTTTACGATAAACGCTTTGACTTTTAGCTAGACCATAAACGGTCGAGCCATTGTTCGCAACGAACATGGCTACGTGATCGTAATTAGGTAGGTATTAAACCCTCAAAAGGGCACCTCCTAATTATCACGTTTGCTTAGTTAATTGTCGGGTCAAAGTAACTAAAATAAAAGTCAAACGAATCGGTTTTTAAAGAAAATTAATAACTAATGATATAAAAGCAATAAAATCAGTTTTGTCACTTTAATAACTTGGTAAATATTAATTGAACATGTCTAGGCATGTTCAACCCGACAATTCTGAGTTTTGTCATTTTAATAACTTGGTAAATATTTGTTCAGTCTCCATATCATCACTTTGGAATCACGTGCAGCTTCCATATACTATTGCAACGGAATTCAAAGAACAAAGACACGTTTCTCTAATCCATTCAATGAGGAATCCCATCTTAACGAATACACTCGGTTCCACGACACACCACAAGCCAAACAATAAATAGTATCAAACAAACAGCCACATCAACTACAAGAACAATATGAACTTGGGGACACCGCTTATTTGTTATTGTTTGAGGACTCGACCTGGTCATCGAACTTACTTCTTTTGACAAAGAAAGACCCACCACAGACCCACCTTGATTCGCCAGATCTAGACTCGAAGAATCCACCTTAGTCCCCTGTTTATCCGCAGACTTCCTATGTTCCTGCACGACCCCATCTTCTCTAACAAAATCACATGATCTCTCATCTTTCTCTTTTCTTGCTTGCTAGACTTCCCTACCAAAGGCGCTTTCGTCGAAGCCCCGATATCAAGCTGACCAGCGTTATCATTCCCGGTAGGCGAAGGTGTAACACCACCACTACAGTCAGTTTGGAGTACAAATCTGCAACTTCAAAGCAAATTATGTTGCCTCTCCCGGCGTATAAGGACACTGCCACCGCTACAAACTTTAACCTCCAGCTTTAAAAGCCTTAGAAAAACTCTGTCTCGACTGAAATTGACCACAATCTAGATAAACAGTAGATATGTTGGGTAACCGTCAAAATAAACAGGGGCGGCCCTGGGGGTGGGCAGGGAGGACCACAGGCCAAGGCCCGATATTTTGAAGGCACATTATGTTAAAAAAAGAACTCAATATGTATATGTAAAAAAATAATAGGGTATACCTTACAGGTAAATTGAAAGAGGATAATCCGAACCCCCGCAAATGCCGCCTCCTGAAAGAGAGAATTCCTGAGTATATGGGGGGGGGGGGGGGGGTTCCATTGGCCTCTTCAATCATCGGTTTCAATTGCTTTCAATTGATCAGGCTCAAGTCTGGTTGGGTTGATAAGATTTAAGATATTTTATGCATTAAAAACATACTTCGAACAAATTTTGACTTATGCCACCTATTTGACAAGCAGCTGCACCAATTTGTTTCCTCAGTTCCTCACCCTAATAAACATTAAATTAATAATAAAAAAATAAATGTCATAGTTTAATCAAATTACAACTCTGTGGCAGATGATTTAATACTTGGGCGGATTTGATAACATTAGAACCCATATGATCGGCTAAATATCCCTTGTCATCACGAAGAGCTAAAAGCAAAAAACCGAAAAAAAAAAACAGTGTTTGACGCTTATTTTCAAGAAAATTTTATTTAATGAAGATGAATTAAATGAAATATAACATGATCATATAAACTGTAATGTGTACCTAGTTTTGTCCCAACAAGTACTACCGGAACATTTGGTGCAAATCGTCGAAGTTCAGGCATCCACTGTATGAATAGTCAAAGTTCACTTGAAGTTAGTCAACTTTTGACTTTGTAAATTCAAACGTTTATCAAGTTGACAAATGAATAGAATTCTTATCTATTATGGGGTTTTTCTTCCTTTACAAGATTAAAGAAACTATAACATAAAAATATGACGGGCGATTACGAATTCTTATTTGATTTTGAATATAAAAACTAATCCATTTGACTTTAAAAAGTCAAAATCAACCTAATATAGGAAAAAAATAGTTATGAAGATTAAAAAAGTTTCAACTTGATTATGTGGTTTTCTTCTTTTCCAACATTCAAGAAAATACAACATTAAAAGAAGTGTGAACTATATCATATCTTATACCCATTTAAAATCACAAATGAGCATGTTTGACTTTAAAGAGTCAAATAAACTCTAAACTCGTTACAGTAAACAAACTTGAACATGATTATGGATATCTTCTTATTTTTTTTTTCAGGATGATATAACATAAGAACACATGCAGTTAACAGAAGTGTATCGATTTGGAAGTTAAAAGCCAGTCCCTTTAACTCTTAAAGTCAAACAAATGTCACTTTGGGGAAATATGCAATAGATTCCAACTTGATAATGGTTTTTTTTCCTGTTCAAGTTACAAGAATCAACTCTGTTCATATTCAAAAAAAAAAAAAAGCCAACTTTGAATCTTTAAAGTGGCCAACAAATATTTTGGAAAATTTTATAAAAGGTGAGAGCACTAAATAAATAAAGTGAACCTTTTTTTGCATCTGATCTGGATCCGAAAGGTTTGGATCCTACCAAAACCTACAACAACAGAAATACAACACATAATCAACAATTTACTAATCATACATATAACGATCTATGAGTAAAACATGTGAAACACCATTGCACACATCTTAACTACAAACACAAAAACAAGCTGTGTAACATGTTTATGCACATTTCCATTGAAATTCAAATCAGTCGTTCATCCTACTTTAAACCAATAATAATACCTGGAATGGTTGTATTTCAGAATGAAAGCAAATGGGAGTCCAAACGACAATATCATCTGCCACAATAACAAATAGCTGTTAACAATAGATGCTTTTGGAATTGTTAAAATAATATGAATAATCACCTAACAAATACTATGAATAATCACTAACTGATGCTATAATAATCAACTTTGTAGCTCCCAGCCGACCCGCCATTGAGAGCAAACATTAGGCTAGGGACCATGGCTAAACACCTAGTTAAGAAGTTTCTGAGCCATGGATTCATTCTTAGGTCAAGAAACCCCTAAAATCAGCAATTGAAACTATCTTGAAACAGAAATCCTACTGCAAACAAATCAATCATCAATCATACAACAACAACAAGCCACAATTGAGGTGACCACTGGCTCCGATCATTAACAATCTCCCAAGCCACGGACACAATATCTTCATTAGTCACCAATTTAGGAACGTTTCCGAAACCGCTTTTCGACTTCTATTCGTTTATCTTCTTCACGACACTCAAATTGAAATACAACATTGTAGATATTGTATAAAGAACATAAACAACAAACCCTAGCCTTCATATAACTTGATTAATGGCCATCAAATACAACTTGATTATATTAAAAAATAGAATGAAAAAGCAAGAAAGGAACAGAGACATAACCGACAACTACTAAAAACCATCCGCTCATTCAAAACGAATTGATGATTATTCAAAACTTTGCCCTAAATCTGTACAAAGGAAAGCAAAGAGTAGCATACTTGGATGCTGCCTCTAAATCCGTCTTGGCATAATTTTCAGATCTGTAGTCGTGGTTTAAATCGTCGCCAGAACAACCACACCATTGGAGCACCACCATCGTAGTTTGGATTTGCTAAGATAGAGAGAGTAGGAAGATGGGAAATGAATTGTACGGTCCATTATAATCACCACTATGGCAGTTATAGCCATAAACAAAGAAACTGCAGAGGTGGTATAACAGACAATGAATGCGGCATTCAATCCTGTTGCAAAATCTCAGTTTTAGCCCTAAGGCGTCTTAAAAATAAATCCAGGTCTCTATTGTACTGGCTTGCACACTCTTGTATATCATGCTTCAAAACTTGTACTTGTAGCAAAATTACAATCTTGTCCATCACTTTTCCTTTATATAGTACTTGTGGGGAACCCGCGCATTGCGGCGGAATCTAATGTGTACAAAACACGAAAATGCATATTTAATAGTACAACCAAGTAGTCAACGTTGTGTTGCCCTTTTAAAATAAATACTTAGATGTTCGTGAGGTGGGAGGTGACCAATTTGAATAACATCATTACTTTTGCACCCCTGTTTGTTTCATATTTGACTAAGTTGACATGATAACTTCCATTTAGCCAAAGAATATATTGGATCAACTAAAACACTTGTTTCTTGAGGAATGTCACATGCTTCTATCTCCCCTTTCATCACATTTCACCGATAGCCTATTTGAAAGATTCGTTGGGCGTTTAAAAAAAACACAAATTTGAAAGTTCGGTAAAATATCAATAAATAAAAAGTTCAATGTGCACAACCGAAAATTTAGTAGAATTGAGAGTTTTAAAAGAGAAAATGATGTAAATGACAGTCGATTAAACCATATTAATAAAGGATATTGATGTTTATTTAACAAATAGTGGGAATGCCCGCGCGTTGCGGCGGGTGTCCCGATTGATATCAGATTCAATTATGATGTCATTACGAACCACAACTAATATTCCATACATCCACGTGTTGCGGGAGTATCACTACTGTATTGGCATGCAGTGTACTTGTTACGGGAAGGAAAACTAAAACACAAAAAACGTAAAAGGAAAATAAAACAGAGGGACGCTACGCCACCACATGACGGTGCGTCATTGGCTAGGATGAATAATGAGGGGGAAGGAGTTGGTTTTTAATATAAACATTTTTTTTTTTGGATAAAGGGCATCGCCCGACAAACTATATAACACACTATGAAAAAATCACACCATCAAGGGGGCATTCCCCCGTAACATCCCAGACACAGCAGCACATCCCTGTATTTCAGCACTTTACGGCGAATTATAACAGCCAAATCCCAGTCCCTTTGAGTCTGACTAATAAACCAGAACTGGGCCTTTAAAAGATGACCAACCCAAACGCATAAACCAGGACCTTTTCCAGTAAAAATACTACCAATGCAGGTCCGAGATAAAGTTTGATGCGACCAGCTTCTAACAGCCATATAAAAGCAGCCTGAAGCTCCCCTCCAGTGCAGCAGGAGCTTTATACTTACAGTCTGCAGACTGTCATATGACTTACACATGCCACTTAAAAAGGGTTGACTCAAATTACAACTAACCGTGGTTAATTAAAATATGGAAGAGATGCTCGAATTTGTTAAAGAAGGATGAAGTGATGTCTTCTCTCCGTAGTTGATAGCAACAAGTTAACTTTTGCAGCGCTGCATTCAAGGATGTTGTTGGCTTATCATTGTCAACATTCAAGCCTACACCTGTAATTGGAAAAATAATAGTATCACAATAATAATTAGCGTGTTAAATATGGTTACACAATTATATTATTACAATAATAAGTTATTTTTTTAAGTGTATTAGGAGGTTACTATGCCTTGTAAAATTGGCTCATTTTCCATTTGAGCACATACCTTTTTAGCTATTAATTTATTTTAATTTTGACCTGTTTTAGCTAACTACCGTGTCAAATTTATATATGATTACGCTATCATATTATTATTACAATAAAAACTAATATTTGAAAAAGCGTATTAGGAGATTGTATGCCTAAAAATACACTTGAGCCATTTCACCAGGTACCTTTTTAGCTATTTTTTCCTGCTTGAGATAAAACATGCCCCCAAAGAGGCCCATTTCCCCTTTAACCACATGCCTTTTTAGGTGATTTTTTTTAATTTGACCTGTTTGGGATGAAAAGCGCCCCCAAATAGACCCATTTATAGTTAAATGGATCAAAATTGGCACCTCTAGTACTGTTGTCTAATTGGCTTTTCAGCCAGAATCATGATCATCTACTCGTAAGAGATCACATTTTGCTAAACGGAATATTTTCTTGTCACAGTTTATAACAGATGTACCCATATCTCTAAAGCAGTTAGTTTACCCACATGACTCGCACTATGGAAAGCTGAATAAAGTGCACTTGAGTCGTTAACTGTTGCTCACACTATCAGTTAGGAGCGAGATGTTTACCAGCACTGACATTAAACTTGTTAGATATCTATATGTTGATGTACACAAAATTCCTCCCACTTTAAGTAAAGATCATTTGGCCACTTTATTCTAACATCCAGATTCCAGATGTGGGGTGGGACACCCTGAAATTGATAATACTAAAGTCATCATCATCAAGCATTCGATCGAGCATGCAGCATATAAGATTAGCTTCATTCGTGTCATGTTAACAATAAAATCATGGATACCAGATAAAGACTCCCTAACTTAGTAAAAATTTATATCATCTTAAAAGGAAAATATAGATACCAAAATATAGATACCAAAAGGATTATTTATATAATTTACTGTTCACTAAAAATTTTAATGTCATGAAACTTGTGGCAAACTTGAAAGAAATTTTGTACCCAAAGTAGTTTATGTATTCTGTCATTGTTTTAATAAAGTTTGTCAGGGTATATGTACTAAAAATGATATGTCTAGACTGGAAACGGTTAGCGAGATCACCTGTTGGGCAATGATGCCCGCATTGGCACTGTTAACTCCAGTTCTCTCTCTCTCTCTCTCTAAAGTCTCCTGATTGTAACCTATTTCATCCAGTACTTTGTTCCTAAACCTGAATTAATCGGCAAGCATGGCGACCACTTAAAGCAAAACACATTACATCAGTGGCGAACACAGCAAAGTAGAATCAATTCAATAAAAGCCCTAAAATGAACACCCTCTTGAATTCATAGACCTGAACTTACCAATTTTTAGAAGGGATGATCCTGAATTAACCAGTGAGCACGACGACGAGCGACAAACACTGCAAAGCATGAACCGAATCATGAATCAAGGTTCAGAACTCCCAGTTAAAATCCTAAAACCCTAACCATGAACCGAATCATGAATATAGCGAAAGCAAAGCAAAACTCAAAAAGTAAGCTTGAATACTCAAATTGAGTCTAATCAAGTTACACAAGTCAGTAACATTTACCATTCAACAACTGGTAGTGATTGTTATTTGGTGTTGTGTGTTAATTTTTTAGAGCAAAATGGAGAGCCGGAAGAGGAAAGTGGTGCTCGGAGGCATATCAATCTCATAAAGCTTTCTGTAAATCGATCACAAATAAATTAATTAAATCATACAACCCCAAACCCATGTTCTTAAAAAATATGCATAACCAAAATCAAATGATGATAAGCAAAAAAACCAAATTAAAAAAAAAAAAAAAAAAAAACCTCACACATCACAATCATCTCAAATTAACATATTTGCAGAAAGAAGGTTTACCTAGGAACGGTGAAATCAACCTAGTCCTCTAACATTGATGTTATCATCGAAAGAGTGAACCCTAGAGGATAAAAGATGGAGAAATCAATACTTCAAAAATACAGACTTCTTCAAAATTCAGCCGAGAATCAATAGTTCTCTTACCCCGGAAAGAATGGTGTTGATCGTTGTGCTGCCAGCTTGGGTGGTCCGGCCTCTGGTTTCGGAATTGACGAATGTACAAAGAGTATGAAGAAAAGGTGGATGAAGGCAGTAGAAAGGTATAAAAAACAACCACGATCTTAGATCCATTTCAACCGACTTGAGCATTCAATCCCATTGAATACAATTAGTGTCTGGAAAATTGAAGCCACAGACAAGTTTGCAATGGAAGACGGAAGACACGATGTACGCAGTAGGGTTTTAAGGGAGGGCATATTTGGAAACAGGGGACAAAAATGAGAGATATTAGCCTAGGATCTCCTATGGCGTCTTAAAATTGTTACGAGAAATTCCCTTTTTATCCCAATATATATAGTATATAGATATAGATTATAGATACTATACAACGAAAATGAATAGCATCCAAATGAATTAAAAGATAACGTGGTTATTTTCTAAGGTTGAATTTCAACTTTTATAAAACGAATTAAAAGACAACGTGGTTATTTTTTAACGAATTAAAAGATAGCGTGGTTATTTTTTAAGGTTGAATTTCATCTTTAATATCATTAATTTTTTTTATTAACTAGTAATTAGAGCCGCGCGCATTGCGGCGCGGGCACCTCACAAACATAGAACGGATAACATGACGTATTATATCGCAAACATAGAATGAATAACATGACATATTGTGTGTTCGTTAGCTTTTATCAAGGAAAGTGCTGACCCTTTGTACTCTTCTTTGAGCCTCACCTAATGATCCTCCACCACAACTGCAATGTTTGAACAATCAGTTATTATCACATTTCAAAATAAGAAAGTAGCATGTATTGTACACATAATTTATTCAGGATGACTCCATTATGTTCCAATCTCAAGGACAGATCTTTTTTGTCAATCTGAAAAGCACAAACATTAGCCAATGGAATGGAAATCTTGTAAGTTACTACATAAACAATATCGTCCTTCTATTATTCTCACTGATTAATAGATCCAAACACCCCCTTGGTGTATACATTAATGCATTGGTATCTAGTAAGAGATAAAAGAAATTGTCATCACAATGTACCTCTTTCATAGTGTTGGGAAAGGAAAAAAAAGAGGTCGGACGCATTTTAATAATCCGTTTGATAAAAGCCAAATGATAAAGTTCATAATGTCAAATATAGTAAACAAAAGTTAGTTCTTCAGATTTTGAACATAATACGAATGTCACTTATTGTATTGATGCATGTCGACTTCTAATTTTAGATAACAAAAGTTGGATATTCCATCATTTACTACAACTTGATAACTTATAATATATCAAATATTTTGGTAACTCAAGCATCAAGTTCGGATAGGTAATATACACATTAGTTATGATCCTAATATAAAAAATAAAACTAACAATCCAACCTCAAAACTAACACGGCTAAATTTCATTAAAATTGAAATCACAAAGTACAACTATTTTAACTTTCAAAAGTTGTTTACTCACAAAGGTGCTTCCCTAATGTTGGTGAAGGGTATTGGCATAGCTTTATAATATCCTCATCATGTTATTTCCTACCCTGGTTATTTATTCTAGATTACCATCTACAGACGTGAAAATATATGCTAACTTCCATGAAAACTAATACAAAAAAGCCCAGAGTACATGTTTGATGTCAAACCTAGGCATTACAAAAGCAAAAGTTATGTAAATTTTTAAGTTGTTAGCAAAAAGTGGTTTCTCAAAAACGTAAGATCCAAAACATATATTAAGTTTGACCAATATACCACTTACCTGCATGCTCACATACCAAATTGCCTGTGGAAAATTTATCAAACACAAAGTCAAACTGCAATTTGTTTGAACATCTGATCTAGGATTAATGTATGGTTGGGTTTACCATTCTGGTCAAGACCCGATTGTTGTTTTCAATTACTTAGACAAAGGAGTTTTAAGAGGAAAAAAAGGGCGCTCGAGTTCTCTTGTCGGAATGTAATAAACAAATAAAAGCAAAAATTACCTTCCGTCCGATGTAATGCCTATGTGCGGGCGCCAAATTTTGGCGTGTTTTCTTCTTCCACTCCGTCTGGAGACAACTCACAAGTTCAATTTCGTACATGCAGACAACCAAATAGGCTCTTTCAAGTTAATCTAAAACAATTAGAAGCTTCTTTAGTATATATATTCTACTTTCTAGTCCAATTCACTCACAAATTGACACCAAACTAATCATCACAATCACAAACCCTAAAATCACAATCAATATAACGCAACAAATCAACAAATTGAACCTGTAGCCTATAGGACCAGAACTGAAACCCTTGATATCATTATTAGTATACCCGCCACCACCTCCGCCGTTCTCAAACTTAGGGCGTGTATCCTCGGCGTTGTTAAACAGGCAAGCAGTGATATCTTGCGGATTCTGTTTCGCGAGCTCGATCTCATCTACAGGCGGAGGTATGGTGTTCTACGGTGGAGCGGAATCAAGAGACCATGGGTGGATGATTGGGGCAGAGAATCCAGTTTGCCGACGGGTGGATGACGACCACTGGCTCAATAAACGAAGCATAACTGCGCTATCTTCTATGCTTCACTATCTTCATCATCTTCAACACCCACAATAAGAATCAACAGAGAAAAAATAAGGGACAAATAAATTGTTAAACATGTAGGGCCAATCTGGAAAAAGAATGAGGGACAAATAATGCAAATAGAATGCCTAATGAAACCTGCAATTTCGTCGATGATTGGTGGCTACAGTGTACAAATCGGTGACACACTTGAAAGTCATTCATCTAGGGTTTTTAGGGAGATGAAAGATCTGATTTTGTTTTTACTGTGGACATCCCCCACTTGTAGTGGAGTGGTGGAAAGAACTTTGGGTTTCCTTGGAGACCCGGGTTCGATCCCCACCCCTTGCATTTGGGGGAAAATGACCCCAAACTTGTTGAGGGGTCATGGCAATGATGGATTAGAGCCTTGTGTGCGTTATAGCCCGGGTTCGAGTCTTGAGCCGCACACGAGTTTTCTATTACAGCGCGGTTACTCCGGCTCTTGAGTGCGGAGGCTGCAACGGCAGTCAAGTGGCTGTCGGTTGGAAATTTTCTCGTGGAGCGCCTATGGTCAACCTCGGATGCCTCGCCCGAGGGGGCCTAGGACCCATGCAATGTGGGTGTGATCCTCTCGACTGTTGGAGTCAATCGCCGTTCAAAAAAAAAATGTGTATAAAACCTCAATTTTTTTTTGAAAAACACGCAAAGCTTAATGTACAACTGATTATGCATAAAAAAGTTGCAAAGTTATATAGGTTTTAATTTAATATTCCATTAATGGTTTAATTTTTTTAATAATTTGTGTTCGTTAATTTTAGAAAAAAAAAACTAGATACATAGTTATGTTTCATTTTTTAAAATATTCTGATATAAAATTTATTGAAAACGGAATTTTATTCAAAATAAAGTATTTTTTTGTCATAAACTATATTAAGTATCGGTATCGTAACAAACCAACCTATACTGACCTAACAACGTTGGTACTTGTATTTGTATTATCAGAATCGATATGGATATTGGTTTTAATGGTCTTTGATCGATGTGAAACACATATCGATATCCTTTTAGGCATATCACGAATTTATTTTTTATCTTGGGGTAACTTTATAGAAATGTAACATTTTCCCTTTTATGTTATATGAGACAACTTCTATATAATTAAACCATTGTAAATAAACTTTTTATTTTGTAATACACATAATTTTTTACCGACCTAATAGCGCTCGAACAACATTGTTGGTAATATTCGTTTTCATTTTTATGGTTTTCTAGGTTTGATACCAGTCGGTTTTGGTATTTTTCACTACCGCTAACGAAACTGTAATGTGCCGCTACGTAACTTTGTAACTTTTTATTTGATACTACAGTAAACATCATTTTATGTTTTGTGCGTTTACCAAATTTTTGCCTCATCTCGTGGAGTACCACTAGTTTTTTAACATTTACATAATCTGGTTTATAAGAACTTAGATGGATAAATTACACTTTTCGTCCTTTATGTTTATACCGGATTGCAATGGATAGCCTTTAACTTCAATAATTACAGTCACGGTCCTTTATTTGGAAAACACATTACACCATATGTCCTTTAACACTAACAATGTTAAAATTTTAGGTTAGGTCTATTCACACGAGGGTAGTTTTGTAATTTTACCTATTTACTTATAAAAATATATTAAAAAAATGAAAAAACAAGAAAATATATTTATTTATATTTGTAAACCAAAATTCACAAAGTCTCAACCGTCTCTCTCTCTCTCTCTAAAACCCTGCTTCTCACCACCACCAGTCCTACCTTCAACCACCACCTAAAGCCTCGCCACAACCACTCCGGCCATCACTCACTCTAAACACTCCCTCATTCCTGCAACCCCATTGCCCCATCTCGAATCTGTTTTAGCAGATCTGCAATCGATTAGCCGGATCTAGGGTTTAGGTAGATAGAGAGATGAAGGTGCGACTCCCGAATCTGGTGGTGGGTGGCGAAGTGGCTACGATGGTGAAGTACAGAGAGAAAGATGGAGACGCAGGTACAGTCTGATTCTATTTTCTCTCGCCATTTGAGTGAAGAAAATCAATTGTGCGTGTTGAAAGAGAAAGATTCTGTTTTTAGAAGTAGAAAATCATTTGTTGCTCTTTTTTCTCTCCCTCTCTAAACATCACAGATTCATTGTTTGGTGATGGTAGTTTCTAGATATGGTGGAGATTTCTGGTGGTGGTGGGTGTGGACTTAACCCAAGACTTGACGATGGTGCGTAATGGTGGAGGATGGGGTTTTCAGATTTAGAGATTGTGATGATGGTTGTTGGTGGTATTTGTGATTTGAAATCCACAGGTTTCATGTTTTCTTTTACGGACCAAACTATCCACACACCAATTTTGCCTATCTACACACCTAAAAGGTGATTTTTGTCTTTACATGCACACCCTGCAGTGTCGAACTGTGGCCAAAACGGGGCGTTTTGGTCCGATTAACCAGACAAAGACTGACGGGTGTCTGACGGGTCTGTTGTCCGGACCAAAACGCCGAGCTTTGGCCGCGTTTTGGTCCTGTCAACCAGACCGGGTATCAGTCTTTTGTCTGGTTGACAGGACCAAATCGAGGCCAAAGCTCAGCGCTTTGGTCCGGTCAACAGACCCGTCAGACACCCGTCAGTCTTTATCTGGTTAATCGGACCAAAACGCCTCGTTTTGGCCACAGTTCGACACTGCAGGGTGTGCATGTAAAGACAAAAATCACCTTTTTGAGTGTGTAAATAGTGAGATGAGTGTGTGGATAGGTACACTCTTCTTTTACTGATGCCTTCTATGGGATACCCTAACTGTATATGTTAAGTTAGGGGATTTTGATTTGGTTGGGGAAGAGGTTTAGAGAGAGAGAGAGAAAGTGTGTGTGTTAAATTTCTGGTATACGTCGGTGGTGCTGGTGTGGCTCGAGTCGGTGGTGGGGGCTGGGATACGACGGTGATGGTGGTGGAGGTTGGTGAGGGGGGGGGGGGGGGTTGAAGAGAGGAAGAAGCTGACCAGAATTAACTGGATTTATGTGCATACATATATAATTTTTTTTTCTTTTTTTAAATAAATGAGTGAAATTACCAATCTGCCCTCATATGCAAGTCACATGACTAGATTTAACTAAAAAATTTAACCTTGTTAGTGTTAAAGGACGTAGGGTGTAACGTGTTTTCCAAATAAAGGACCGTGGCTGTAATTATTGAAGTTAAAGGCTATCCATTGCAATCCGGTATAAACATAAAGGACGAAAAGTGTAATTTATCCAACTTAGATTTATTTTAATTATGTACTCTATGAAAATACGAATATATTCAGTTCTGATGGGTTGAAGTACTTATTGGGCTGAAAATACAGTTGGGCCGGATATATTTAAATATGTGAGATTGTGAGCTACGCGTTTGGGCAGAGCAAGGGGCTGGCCAGAAAATGAAATAAAAAGCAACAACCAATTTGGCAATCTGTAAGAAGGTTCAACGGGTTTTATATATCATTGTTTAATTTTACATTTGTGGTTGGTGTTTAATTTTAACTAGTATTAAGCCCCCTGCGTTGCGGTGGAAGCGTAAACCCGTGACAAATAGCACAAGGCCAAAACACCGCCAACGACCACCAACACTGAAGTTGCAACGTGTTAATATGGAGAAATTAGACCGAAACATAAACATATAAAATAATAACTAAGTCGATTTAGAACCCGTGTGTCACGGTGAACCTATCAAACGGGAAAAAAATAGATGACCATAAGATCGTTGAACCACACACGCACGTTGCGTAATGTTAACTCGCAAACTTTAGAACGAAGCGTAAAACAAAACGTAAAACGTTGAACCACACATAACGTAGCGTCGTGTTAACTCGCAAAATTTAAACCAAAACGTAAAACAAAATTTTGTGAAATATGAAAAATATATGGTAGCAAAGTTGAAAGTAAAAAAGTTTTGAGATTAAATTGACAAATATAAAAAAGCTTTGGGGATAAAAGTAAAAAAACCAAAATAGTATTAGGTTAAAAGTGTGATTATATTTTTTTTTTTTTTTTGAAAACCCCCTAAACACAGAGTACAACTATTCTATGCATCAAAATGTTGCTAATTTATATAAGAGAAAATTGCAATTTGCGTCCCTGTGATATGTGTGAAACATCAACCTGAGCCCCTAAATTCATTTTTTGGTTTTTGAGCCCCTGAGCTTATAAATTCATAACACTTTGAGTCCCTCCGTCACACTGCCGTCTGTTTGACTGTTTGACAATTGTGAAATGTCCTTTATACCCTTAACCCTTAATGATAAACACATATAATCCCTAATAATTCCCTAACACCGATCACACTTCTCAAAAAGATCTGAAAATCTCTTCTCCCAACTCCCAACACCGATCATCATCTTCATCTTCATTGAATCTCCGCCGATCATCATCTTCATCTTCATCATCTTCATCTTCATTGAATCTCCTTACCGACCATTTGTTGTTATAACAATCCAAGGTAAAATCACATACCTAAAACATGATCGACACTATGGTTTACCCTCTGTTCTTGTTAGATGCTTGTGTAACCCTCGGTAACTTGATGTTTAATGATGTTTGATGATATCTCATTTTCACCACTCATGTTTTTACACTTCTTATCTGTATATGTTTTTGATATGCTAGAATGTAACAGGTTTTGTGTGAAAATATTGTTTGATTCTTGTGGGTTTTTGTCTCGAGTATCAAAGCAGAGGTTTGAGTTTTGGTTATTATGAAGGTTTGTTTCAGGTTTTGTGTGAAAATATTGTTTGATTCTTGTGGGTTTTTGTCTCGGGTATCAAAACAGAGGTTTTGTTTGATTCTTGTGGGTTTTTGTCTCGGGTATCAAAACAGTGGTTTGGGTTTTGGTTATTATGAAGGTTTGTTTGTGATGTTTTTGGTTTTCTCTGTTTATTAAGACTGGGTTTTTGGTTTTTGGCGTTAATCTAAGATTGTTTTTGTTTTATAGTTTGTTTGAAATGTTTAAAATATACAATCGATTAAAACAGGGCTTGGCTTCTTAAGTCTCTGCTGTTCATGTTGAAATCTGGGTTTCTTAAGTCTCTGCTGTTCATGTTGAAATCTGGGTATGGTTGTTGTTTTGTTTCTCATATAAAGTTGGTTAAAGACTCTGTGTTTTGGGTTCCTCATATTGGTCATTTGAATGTGTTTTCTTGATATGAGATCAACTGTGTTTTGGGTTCATCATATTGGGTTCCTCATATATGTATACATATATGCATTATGAAAGTACTGTATCAGCCGTCTTACCATGGATGTTTTTATTGTACAGAATGGATGCGGATGTAAAGATACGCAAAACACCAACTACGAAGGAGAGAATACTTGACAACCTCCTGGAAGATGGTGCGGTGCACATAAGGAAGTGATTGATCAGAACGATCAATTGCATATGAATGGATATAACCCCAGTGGCAGATATGTAATTAGCGAGCTCTGGAATTTCAAGGAAAATCGAAGAACTACACTAAAGGGGGTTATCAGCTACATTCCGAAGTGCACCAGTCAGTAAAGATCCACAATTTCTTTCTTGGTTTGACGTTTTGTCTCTGTATTGTATGTTACGGTCTTTTGTTATCGAGTCTGTAAGTTCCTTCAAGTCTACCAAGTTGGATATCCTTCTATCTTTCTTGGTATGACGTTTTGTCTCTGTATTGTATGTTTAACATAATGTAAGTGTGCATTTATGTTGTGTTTAATTGTAATCATGCTTAACTGTTTAACTTAGTGATATGTTCTGTCCATGTTTGATGCTTAACTGTTTAACTTAGGGCTTAATACAGAATTTTGGGGTTTTTACAATTTACTATTTTTGGATAATTGAATAAACAATATTTTAAGACAAATTCTAAACATTTAATAAACATTACATTAATAATTCTCCCCCACAGAACAAAAAAGGCACTGAAGGGAAAGAAATCCAAAAAGACGGTCTTACCCCTAGCTTAAACAGTCAAACAGACGGAAGTGTGACGGAGGGACTCAAAGTGTTATGAATTTATAAGCTCAGGGGCTCAAAAAACCAAAAAATGAATTTAGGGGCTCGGGTTGATGTTTCACACATACCACAGGGACGCAAGTTGCATTTTTCTCTTTATATGATGGATAAATATCATATATATAAATCAACACTAGATTAGGGACATGTCTGTGTATTACACAGGTTGAATAAATGTTTTTTTTCCATTAATTATATAACATGTCAAATAGTTTTTAAAATCTGTAGTTCATTAGAAATTGACACGTGAAATCGAATATTTAATATGAGAAAGAGACGGTAAAACCAAATTTTAGATGACTTACAATTGAAACGTGACTTCCATTATATAAAAAATGCCACATATGATAATAAAATGACTATATAACATATGTTGAACTTACACCCTTGTAAATTTAATTATAACTACAATATAATTATTTGTGCATAAATATTGTAAATTAAATAATTATAACAACAGATAATTAAATTATTTCAAAATTTAGTTATAACAATAATAAGTATTTGTACATAAATGTTGTAAATTGAATGCATACGATATAGTTTTGAACACATCCATACGATATCATTTAGGTATTTTATTATTACTTGTGTTTTCACTTATATTTTTGCATTAGAAAAGATTATTTATGCTTATTTTATTATTATACGAGGTCTAGGCCATTGCTGAAGCAAAATCAGAAGACCAGGTATAATACCCGAGATATTAAACAGTATAAAGACCTAGTATCTCAGAATCAGGCAACCTCTCAAACGAAATTTCGGAGGTTGTCCATATATCCCAGAGATGTTCCCCACGAGATAAGCAAGATATTTCTTTTATGTTTGTATCTCAAAATCAATCTACTAAGTGTGTAAAAACGTACTGGCATATCATCAGCGATACCGTTTATCACATTTTAACTTTCCATTTCTTTAGCGTACTGTGATTGTCTACTGATGTACTATCATTTCCTCTTGTTACACAAAACTCATTTTTGAATTTTATCATGTTTTTGGCTTTATCAAATTTTCAAATGTTTTTACATTTTCAAAATTCTTACTCCCCCTAAAATTCAAAACATTTAAAGAAAAATTTGACAACCCGATGCAGATAGCTTTGTCTCGCCATCAATTTGCTACTTCACATGCTCTGTTTTGCATAAAGTACCCCCATGATTTACAACACATTGATTTTTTAACAATGTTAAAACCATTTAATCACTTGTGAAATAATCATGTTTGTTCAGCCGTGAGGGTTTCGACATATTCAATCAAGACATTTTTCAATTTTTTAACAAATTTAAAAACAAACATACTTTTTTTCATTTTTTTTTTATTTTTAACAAAGTAAAAACATATTTTTGGGTTTTTGATTTATGATTTTTTTATCTACAAAAACGAACAAACTCCCTGTTTCTCAGTTGCAGGGACCTGCCACCTCCCGTGCCAGGTTGCTCCGTTTCTCCTCTTGTTGACTTTCATCCATCTTCAGGAGCACCTGCACATTCAAACAATTCAATCATTTGAATAAGGCAACCCAGGCCTGTTTGACCTTGGGTATTGTTACACAATAAGAATTGTTCAGTTTTGGAAAATCTTTATCATTTTTCACAAATACGTTTTCATTCTTATTGTCAACCTTCTTGGTTGAATCAGTTTTCTGATTATCACTCACAAAAGTTTGTTTCTTGACCACCCAAGCTTGTCCTTTTAAAACATTCCTTTGATAAAATTTTGAATTACTTTGAATGTTTTGTTTTGACAAATCATTTTTAGGTTTGCATATTTGTTTTAGGTTTTCTGAAATTGTTCATATTATAAAACGATTTGTCGTCCATTAAGGAAGTTCGGGTGTTACCCTAACTCGTTCAAATTTCAGTTTCCGTTTTCTCTGTCACACCCTGACTTTTGCGGAAGCGTGATTATGTGTGACTTGCTTCATATCATTGCATTCAACCATAACCAACAACTATATGATAAAACTAAAGATGATCATCCATTAAAATAGTTTAAAACATCACAAACAACATTGTCTTAAAACATGGACTTCAAATCCGAATCCAAACCATGCAAATTGTTTTAGAGTTCCATAAGGACTCGACCAAAAGACTTTAAATAAAACCCAGCTTTGAATGATGTGTCTTATCTAGGATAAAACACATTATTCAAACCCTTAGACTACTGATGACATATTTCATTCTCAACCTCACTTGAAACCTTCAAACACCCGCCATATCCACTTTTAATTCCCTGAAATACATGTAGTTTGAAAACAACAACAAAAGTTGAGCGAGTTCATGTGTTTGAATGTGTGCACGGATAAACCTTTGTAATCAGTGAAAGTATGTATGTATGTTTGTAAACCCCTGGTATGAAAGCAAACAAGGAAAACAAAGAACAGATCGATTAATGGTTTGCAAGGCCATTAATATGTGTGACGTGATGCAAGAAGGCTCAAACCTAGCAGATTTTGCACCGGGCTTCAGTTTGAAGACATAGTCACCTCATGGGCCAAACCCCGGTCCACATGGGTGTGGGCTCGCTACACCCAAATAGATCTATCACTCATGTCCCTCGGTCATACTACGAGGTTTAATGGTCTTAAGCGTTGTACCCATCACTCACATGATCTAGCAGTACCTTTCCTTAGCTAAGCATACCATGTATAATCGTTTGTAAACAGTATGTAACATGTACTTCACCCCCGAAGTTATAAAACTGAAAACAGTTAAAAGAAAAGGGGGACATGAACTCACAGTCTTGCGTTCTTCGTAATCAACGGTAACTCAAAGCTTCTTCCGATGTACACGACTACCTACATCGTACTATGATCTATTAGACGAGTGGGTCATGCCTTGACTTATTATTAATTAGTGTCTCCGAGTTACGTTTCATTGTGTCTTCAATATTATTCCAAGTTATATAATTATTTGTTAAAATAATAAATATTTTAACTTAAATTATATTTATTAAATTTTTGGAATAATAGTTAAAACAATATATTTTAACTTGATACTTTTCAAGTATTTATACATGTATATCCTTCCCAAGGATGGGTGTATTTGTATTCGTATTCTTATACTTGTATATTTTTGCCATGTATTGATGTCGTATTCCGGGGTGTATTTATACATACGAGAATACATATTCTTATTGTGTTTGTTAAGTATTTTATACTTAACTTTTCCGGAATAATATTTCTAAATAGAATACATCAATATATATTTCCAAAATATATATTTTGAGAAATATTACTTAGAAAAATTATTTATAATTTTTCCTTCGGCAAAAATATTTATAAATTTCAAACAAGTCTAAAAAATAGTATATTTCCAAGTCTAACTTAGAAAATATATATAAATCCATTTTCCTTCCAAAAATAATATTTTCAAGTTTATTTAAGGAAATACCTTTTCTCTCAAAAATAGTGTATTTCATGTTTGTTTGAGAAAATATATATTTCTTCCAAAAATAATACATCTTCTAATAATTCCAAGAAAAATATATCTTTATTTGTCAAAAATAATATATTTTCTCCTTGTAAAAAACATGATATATTTTTAATAATTGTAAAAATCATATTTTTGTTCTCTTGGTGTCCAAAATATTATTTACCAAAAATATACTTATGAATAAAATTTCCGGAATATTTTGTAGGTTATATTCCTTTGTTCGGTTCCACTAATAAATTGGGTATTCTTAGTATATTTATTCCTTAGAATTTTGGTAATATTTTGGATTGTAATTTTTGGTATTTTGACGATTTATATTATTTCAAGTCCTAAAATAATATAACTAATAAACATAATATACAAATAATCACACACATGGTGACATCTAAATATATATTTTCCTAAATACATATTTAGTCACTTTTATTTATAAAAACCAACCTCCAATATTTGTAATTTTTGTAACAAAATTTATGGAAAACTTTATGTGAAAATCCATGGTTTGAAATATACTTGTAAATATTTGTTTAGAAATATTTTTCTAAGTGTTTAATTTTTAGAAAAATTTTGCCATAGTTTCCCCTAAAAATGGAGGTTTCCATGCCTTCAAGGCATATCATTTTCTTTTGTAAATCAACACAATCAATCAACAATCAATCTATACTTACCAATTTTGCCAAAATCAAGCATAACTACTACTTCATGAACTTGAAAATTTACAAAAATTTGTAGTAACTTACTAGTGTGTTTAGTAAGCTTAGTTACCCTTTAAAGTGTGGTTGTTTCTTTAAAAACATCATTTTTAAATAAGTTAATTCTTTACAACTTATAATCACATTTTCTAAAAATGCTTCTTCTTGGATTTTTCTTGTTACACATGTGTTTCTACACTTGTTTAACCTCTAAAAACATGGTTGATTTCTTTAAGAACCAAGATTAAGTAAACTTTGTATTTTTAGTTTGATTTCTTGAAAAATCATCCTTGAAATCTTACATCTTTAAGGCTTTACACTTACTTTAATCATCACTTAACAAGAAAACAATTTATTCTTTCAAGTTCATGGCTTTTGTGAGGATGATTCATTGATCTCTAACATTTTCATCCTCTCATCTTGCTAGATTATGTTTTTAATCATCATCTAGCAAGATCATATGATGATCTACATCATTAACATAAACAATCAATCATCAAGTAGCACATTCAACACTAAACAACATGATTTCTTAAGATATTAAGCTTATGTTCATGTTTCATGTTCTTGTTTCTTAGTGTTCTTTATGATTAACAACATGTATCATCTTTTAACCACTTGAACTAGATGTAAAATGAAGAGTTTAGTGTTCTTACCACTAGCTCAAGGCTAGGGATGATCAAGAGAAGAAAAGAAGTGGATAAAAGCAAATGGTGAAGGTCCTTTAGCTTCCGAAAGCTCCAAGCTTCCTTGTGCACCTTCTAACACCTTTGAGTATATGTAGAATTGTATGGAAGTTGAAGGATGTTGGTGATGATGTTGTTTTTGCTCTCGGCCGTGAGCAAGAAAGAGAGGAAGAAGAGGTGTGGTGTGTTGAGTGTGAAAGAGAAATGAAGGTTATGTTCTCTAAAGGTTATACTTATAATCCATTTCATGAGTTTTTCCAATGGTTTTAATGTTTAACAAAGATCCAACATAATCCAATATTATAACAAAATAAAATCAAGAGTAGGGCCCTTGTTGGGCCATTCACTAGGTGGGGGGGGGGTGTAACAACCCTCGGTAAAACGACATCTTTCATAATATTTCCGACACCCTATTATATTTTAAAATACCCTTATATGTCTTTAAATACACCCCGTATGTGAAAACCGAGCCCGAAATATGTTATAACATATAAAATAAATTAAAAACAATAAAAATTAAGCTGAGGCGGGCCGCGTAGGACCTCACCTCAAGCTTACGCGGGCGGTATCAAGGTGGATACTGGATATCGTTGATTTCTTTAGTTCAAACGGGCCGCGTAGACCCCATCTTAATCTAACGCGGGCCGCGAGAGATCAACAACGCGGAGACACCCTGAGCTGACACGTGTCGACATCGTGGCGGACCTATACGCTGACCCAGCTAAGCTATATGTTGACCGGGTGTTGACGCGGGCCGCGTAAGGCTTTGCCTTACCTTACGCAGGCCGCCTGAGAGTCAATATCAGCAACTATATAAAGGAGGCCTCGGATCTCATTTCAGTTCGTTCATTTCTCAATTCTCAATCTCATTTTCTAAATTAGAGGCATTATAGACGGGTATTATACCCCTAATTAGCGAGGTTCTGCTCCGTTGTAAGTATTATAACCCCAGTTTCGTAACAGTTATGCTGCCCGATTGATTTAGGGTTCCGTAACAACTGTCGTGGTTCTGCCCGACGTAGTTGTTGGAATGCCGTCTCGGGGAGGGTATCATTAATATTTTCAAAGGGTTATGATACTAACCAATGTACATTTGTATAAATTATATATTATATCCAGGAAACACTTACGCGAAGTCTAAGATAGCAATGTGAGTTTATCCTCTTTTTGTTAACCTTTTTGGAATACTTTACAAAACCTTAATTGTTTTACAATGTGATTAAGTGGTGATTGAGTCTTTGTAGTTCTTCAATTACTGCCGGTATGTTGGGGTTTTGTATACAAAATTTACTACCTTGTGAGTAGTAAGTCGGGGATGACAGGACGTTACCATTGGACAACGAGTTAGCCAATGAGTAATATGACCCACAAGTCAGGATTGACAGTACTGAATGAGTAATAGTGTAGAAATAAACAATGTGATCGCTCTCAATACTGTTTTAATTGATAAAATGTTTCTTGATTAAACTGGGATTCACTCACCAGTATTTCCCGCTGACAAATATTTTTAAAACATGTTTCAGGTAACAAAATGTGACAGCCAATTAGTAAAAAGCCAGCTGGAGAGCACTGAAGGCTTGGGAAAAATGTGGCTATAAAAGTTACCTAAAAGATGATGTTTTAAATTCAATAAAATAGGGTTTATCCCTATGAATGTATTGTAATAAGAAACTTGGGTTTTACCCATGTGATTGTGAATATCAAAAATGGTGGTTTTACTCTGATAAACATTTCCTAACTACGGTCCTGATGTAAATTCCGCTGCGAGATTAAATAACTGATACCACCACTATTGAGTTCGCGTCCGCCCATTCCCGGGACAGATAAGGGATCGGGGGTTGCGACAGGAGGTGGTATCAGAGCCTAGCCACTGGTCTGAGTCAAAGAAGTGTTCTGCTGACACTTAAATTCTAAATTTTGTGTTAGGAAATAAATTATGGAAATATGTGCATAACTGTATTTATTTGTTATGTGTTATTTGACTATCTATTAGTTTACAGTATGAGTGATCAAGGACCCTCAGACATGAGTCGTCAGTTGTCTGATTCACCTAGGAGTGAAGGTACCTCGTCACAGCCTGCCCTTTCTGGGTATACTGCTGATCAGGAAGAAGGAATATTTGCCTTTAGTGCTCAGTCGGAGGAGCCATTTCCTAATAAGAAACGAGGATGGTTCAGTAAGGAAGCCTTTGCTCGTAGGAAAAGAATGCGAAAGTTGCAACAGCAAAGAGTTTTAGCGGCTGCTAAGCGAGAGACAGATGCTCATACACAGGATATGCTTAATAGAAGCCTAGCTAATTTCCATATCCTAGCTACAACTGCTGCTGACCCAAGTCTGGAACAACTAGTAGCCCCACAACCACAAAACCCGGAACAACCCATGGAGATAGAAAATCCTGAAAACCAAGTGGAGATGCATGACTTTAACCCAGAAGAAATCCCTAGGATACCTGCACCAAACCCCCTAGACCCAAATTACGACCCCTGGTGGGACGACAATAGGGACTTTGTGCAACGTTACCCTATCCAGGAATACCCACCCATACAGAACATAGAAGCCTACCCAGGTATGGACCCTTTAGATCCCTATTACCAAAATGATTATATTAGGGAGATTTTGGAAGATCCTTACCAATTTCAGGCACTTTCACCCCCATATCAGGAACCCGCACCCCAGATTCCAAACCCAGTCCGAGAACCTGCACCCCCAATGAGTGCAGAAAACGTGCAAGAACTTAGGACTTTCGGGGAAGAGATTCTAGAAAGCAGTGAGAGAATGCGTTAGGTGGGAGAGCGTCTCGTATGGAAATACGATGAACGCAATATGGATTTTTGGATAAATCCATATCCGTGATGTGATGGAGGAAACAGAATAATAATAATATAATAAAATAAAATATGTGTGTACGGATGCATAGTACTATTAGTGTAATTTTCTTTCTGTTGGTATTGTAATCTTTATTTCAGTACTAGTGTGTAATAAACGCATAGTATATGAAAATAGAGTACCAGTCGCAATGATCAACGTTTTTGGCTAGATTGCGTGTCATGTGATTTACAATATTATCTATTATCTTGTGATATTAATATGGGATAAATGTTTAAAATTCAGATGACCGATGAAGGAAATCAAGGAAATTTGAATAACGATAACCAGAGTAACATTAACGTGGTTAATAAGAATCCAAGCATCAATAACAATGGAAACCAGATGGATAATAGTGCTATCCAACACATAGTGGCACAAGGAATTATAGATGCAATGCCATGTATTCTTCAAACGGTTCAAGAAGCGAATAATAAAAGTAAACATAGTAGTAAGCGACCACTTGAAACGGAACACAGCGTGAACAATGGACCTGTACTTCAAGTGCGCATTCCCAAAAGAAGAAGAACCATGCCTTATGGTTGTTCTTATAAAGAATTCTGGTCTTGCAAACCAATGGAATTCTCGGGCAACGAAGGGGCCATTGCAACCTTACGCTGGATAGAGAAGACTGAGGCAGTCTTAAGGATAAGTAAGTGTGCTGAAGAAGATAAAATATTGTTTGCTTCTAATCTGTTTAAGAATTCAGCACTAGAATGGTGGAACACTATCCTCCAATCAAGAGGAAGTGATAGAACTTATAATATGGAATGGGAAGAATTTAAGAACAAGGTAGAAAGGAAATTCTGCCCACCCAATGAAAAGGAACAAATAGCAAACAAATTCCTAAACCTTAGGATGACTGGTGTGGATAGTAAGGGATACAATAAAATATTCTTTGAATATGCCAGAATAGTGTCAACTCTTGCTTCACCAGAACCAGTGTTAATCTCCCGTTATATCTGGGGATTAATTGGAGAAATTAGACACGTAGTCAAGGCAGCTAGACCTCAAACCATAGAAGAAACTGTAGAACTAGCCAATACCTTGACTGATGAATTAGTCCGTACCCGAGAAGAGGATCAAATGAGGAACCTAACCCAGAAGTTGACTCAAGAATTTCGTTCTGGAAATTCTAACCGTGGGAGAAATGTAGGTTCTACATCTGCACCAGAAATGTAGGTTCTACATCTGCACCCTACTGTAGGCATTGCAAAAGAAAGTATTCAGGAAAATGCTCCATATACTGTAACTTTTGCAAAATATCGGGACACAAGGAAGAAGACTGCAGGAAGAAAGCTAACAATAAAATATGTTACAACTGCGGAGAACAAGGTCATATCAAGCTCAAATGCCCAAAATTAGCTCCAGCTACAAACAACAAGAATACTCAAAATGCTAGAGCATTTGTTCTGACTGCAGAGGAAGCCAAGATGATTCTAGATGTCATCGCTGGTACGTTTTTAGTTAATGATGTCTTTGCTAAAGTATTATTTGACTATAGTGCAAACCAAAGTTTTATTAACACTACAAGAAAAATGACCATTTGGGACTAAATTATGAGGGACTGATCTATCAGTCTCGGATACATGGTATCTGAGACTAATTTATTAGTTACTAATTGTATTAGAGACTGATTTTTTTGTGACTGATGTCCGTGACTAATAATCAGTCCTTAATACTTGGACAACTTATCTGAGACTGAATTTTAGTCACAAATATGTTTGTCTAAAAATAAATTTTGGAGGGAAACTTATTGGTTACTGAAATTCAGTCGTAAATAACTAACCCCATTAATAAAAATGGCGCCATTTTATTGGTCACTAATATTCAGTCACTAATATATTGACACCGAGGGACTAAACTATGAGGGACTAATCTATCAGTCTCGGATACGTAGTATCTGGGACTAATTTATTAGTTACTAATTGTATTAGAGGTTGATTTTTTTGTGACTGATGTCCGTGACTGAATTTTAGTCACAATTATGTTTGTCTAAAAATAATTTTTGGAGGGAAACATATTGGTTACTGAAATTCAGTCCTAAATAACTGCCCCCATTAATAAAAATGGTGCCATTTTATTGGTCACTAATATTCAGTCACTAATATATTGACACCGAGGGACTAAACTATGAGGGACTAATCTATTAGTCTCGGATACGTAGTATTTGGGACAAATTTATTAGTTACTAATTGTATTAGAGGTTTATTTTTTTTTAAAGACAGACAAAATTAGGGACTAATATTCAGTTTTGAATGCCTTTTGGCATAGAAAATGATTGGTGACTAATTTTCGGTGTCCAATTATGTTATGCATATTCTACCATCTATTGGGAAGCATCAGGGACTGAGACTGTGACATCAAGCTTAAAGATCTTTCCGAAACCTTATTAGGAATTAATATTTAGTCTCCAATGATTTTTTATAGACAGGAGAAATAATCAGCCCGAGCTTTGTTTATTGAGGTTGTGAGACTTAATGAGTATGATATTTATGTAATGTTTATTTAATACAAATGAATATATATTTATGAATAATTATTATCATAATATAATACTTCAATACAATAAGTATTTTATATACATATTATGTTATATATAAAAAAATTATAAGTTAAAAATTATATAAAAACTTATAAATATAATTAAACTATTTAATAAATAGTAAATGCGCGAAAGCGAAGCTTGAAAAACCTACTTACTAGTCAGGCTCAGGCCTAGTCGAGTTCGGGCGTGTCTTGCAAATGGGCCAAGTCGAGCCCGTGCTCGGCTTGTTGGTAGTTCTTCAAGCTCGAGTTTGGAGTCAACTTACCTCCTCAGTCGATCGCGCGCCGCACCTCGTCCGCTGCACCAGGTACCTTCCTTTTCTTCTGTTTTATTGTTTTGGTTTTCATATTTTTGTGGTAATTGAACACATTAGGGTTACGTTGGTTTTATGGATTAAGTATATGACAAAAATATGGGGTGACAAGATCGACTTTTTTGAAATTTATTTAACGCTTTAGGTTTCTTATTTTGTAATTTTTAGGTTTATGTAATTTTATAAATATTAATGAAGTTGTATGTTTTTCTTTATAAATGTTTGTGTGATTTTTTTAAATTTTTTGTATTTTTTTTAAAATTTTTTGTATTTTAAAATTTATGCACTTGGATCCGTGTGTTTGTGGCTGGGTTAATACTGGCCGTTGATATTGAGTGTGATCAATGGCAAAGAGAACCCTAATACCTTCTTTTGATCCGTGTGTTTCCTTTACCCTCCCTCCCATCTCACTTCTCTGTCTGCAGTGTCTTCAAGGTCTTCTACCCTCTTCTTCCTCTCTGCTCTTTCAAGACAAGTCTCATAACCCTCATAACCCTGGTATCTAGCCGACACATATCGATCTCCACCTCCGTTGAACCCTCACCTCCATTCAGCCGATACCTCCATCCAGCCGACACCTCCATCGATCTCCACCTCCATCGCCGTCGAAAACTCATCTCCATCGATCTCCGTCGAAGCCCTCACCTCCATCGATCGCCGACCCCCACATCCTTCTTCTCCGCCACCGTCGCTTCTCTGCCACCGTCGACCCCACATCCTTCTTCTCTGCCACCGTCGACCCCCACAGGCTTCTTCTCCACTCTCAATCGACTCTCGACAGTTTCAGTACACAGGTTTGCATTTTGTTTGTCTATTTTTTTTTGTTTCATTGTTGGATTGTATGTGTTCTTGAAGGTTTTGATTGTCATTTTGCTTGTATTGTTTCTGGGTTGTTTTTTTGGTTGATGGATTTTTTTATTACTGTTTTGAATTGTGTAGTTTAGTTGACTGATGGGTGTTAAAGATTTTAAATTTTTAATCTTTTAGGAATGGGATGGTGATTAGTTGCTCAAATTGGCTTCTGGGTAGTGAAAATTGAAAAAAGTTTTATCTTTTTGGGGATTTTTGATTTGGAGGCTCTGCCGATTAATGGGTTTGGGATATTTTAAAGATGGATGAATATGGTTATGAAAATCTAGTGAAGATTAGTGGCTGTTATTTTATTTATGATGAAATGGTTTGATTTTTCCAAGCTTTTTGATAAATTTAGGGTCATGAATTATATAATTGTCAAGTGAATTTTCTGTTGTGTTCTGTAATCTAGATTGATCATCAGCCCTATAATTTAGGGAACATATTACGGAAAGGCCGTTTGTGTGTGCAACGGCTCAAGAGTGGCGCCCCGATGTTTCGTGTGACGATCCACCTGATATCGAGCCCGATGGAGTCTCAGAATTAGAGGAGAAGGCGGCACCAAGTTTGCTGATATGTATGTATCGATCCTCTTGCCACAAATCGGTGGTTAATTTCTTTAACCGGTTCGGTTATATTCAAAATTTTACTTTAACCGGTTAATACTCACCAGTTTCTTATTGGTGTACTGACTGTTAATAACCGGTTTCAGTTAATAAACCGGTTTTTTATAGTGCGGGTCAAAATGTGTTTAAGTGTGTGTAAACTTGTAGATTTACTAGGAATTATTATAAATAATTAATATGTTAAATAACTTTCTTTAACATACTGAATACACTAAATATGATTGTAAAATCTATACTGTTACTATAGTAATCTAATTTGTTGCATATGATGTGGCTACTTTGTATGCAATTATAATACACTTTAGGCAACTTTCGATCTATTTGACCTATTTTTTTTTTTGGCTAGATTTTTCAGGATTTGACTCATTTCAAATAAAAACGTTGCCCAAATTGACCCATTTACATATAAACGAGTCGAAATTCCACCATGCAGAATTGTACATTATATAACTAATGCGGGAAACTTCTACCTGTTTGACTCACTTGACCCGTTTTCTTTTAAGCTAGTTTTTTTATTTGACCTGTTAGAGATAAACATGACCCGGGTCCAGTACTTGTGTTATTTATTAAGCCTATCAAAATATCATTATAAACTTCAATTAATATTTTTATGGTAATCAGATATTATACGCCACCAGGAGGCAAAGTACTGCGGTCAATACATGATGTTGAAAAGTATGTTCCATACCCAATCATATCAGTGTTGTAATCACATTCAACGGTCCAAATGGTGTCTAATTATGTTTTGTTAAACAGGTACTTGATTAAACATCCAGAATATGTGGAACAAGGGGTGATGCTAGCGCAGTTTTCATTTCAGATTCCGAAACCGTTACAGGAGAATTACGTTCGCAAACGTTCATCTAGTGTGGCTGCATTACAAGATGGTAGTTTTACAAGAATGCCTGAATCTTTTGAACCTTTCCCAGGTATTAAAATGATTTTTTTGCGTGTGGGCGGGTTGGATGGGCTGGGTAACGGGTCAAGTAGGGTTTGGGTTAAATTTGTTGTGTTGACGCGCTGACACTTTGGGCTCACCTTTTAGTTTATTTTTGGAGAATAAAGCTTTTAAAAAGCGTTAGGCTGAGACTTATAATGGGATTAGTTGATGTCGTTTTGAATGGAGAATAAAGCTTTTAAAAACTAAATATTAATCTGCATTTGAATCTATGGGATATTGTGATGCTTAAACCAATTTGGAAAGCTTATAGTGTTTTGGAAACCAATTTGATTCCTTGCTCCACGGTTCGCACAACTTCAATGCTTTAGCAACTTTTGGGCATCAAAGAAGAATAAATTTAAAATACCACCTTTTTAGTTTTAATTTTTGTTTTTTTTTGTCGACTATTTTTTAGCTAATCATCTTGGATTTGCAGGGCAGATTGCGATTCCTAAAGCCAAAGATGGGGCAAGATTTCATCTAAAGTACAATAGGGCATCTTCAAGAGGTGGAAGGAGGGCACGCGTCATTTGAGGGCAGTGGTGGGTTGTTCAAATATGCAACAGAGATCTAGGGAAAGAGAGAGAGAGAGAGCGATGAAAGAGATGAGAGAGAGTGACGGTTGACGGCCTAATTAGGTTCTTTAATTTTGTTCCAGGTTGGGAGAGGCAAAGCGGTATACACGGATGAGGATATTGATGGGATACATGAAGGGTGTTTGAGTTATGGGGCTGCGTTTGTTTTTAAGTGACTATTTTAGATGTCAAATTATGTACGCCAAACAATATTTTTTGTTAACTTAAGATATTTGTATAATTTTTGATGTATGACGTATGACAATGAAATGAATTGTTTTGTTATGTGTATTTTGTTATGATATGGATTTATATATTGTTTTGGTTCTATTAGGAAAATTAGAAAGTCTACCAATAAAATAAAAAATAAAAATTTAAAACCATGACACGCAATGCGTGTCATTAAAGCCGTGTCATTAAACAACTGATTTTCAGTCGCTAAAGTTATGTTTTGGGGACAGAAATATCAGTATTTGAGACTAATTTGCAGTCACCAAAGACATGTATCGGGGACTGAAATGACGTGGTAACGGGGGACAAATTGAGGACTGAATTTTTATGTATCAGAGACTAACCGTTAGTCACTGTTGGTGTCATACAATCGGGACCGATTTTCAGTTACTAAAAACATTATCTAGTACTAGGTATCTGGGACAGGCCGGGGACTGGAAAATCAGTCCTTGATAAACATTAGGGACTGATTTTTATGTATCAAATACTGATTTTCTAGTCTCTAATACTCATTTTTTTTATGTATCAAGGACTGATTTTCAGTCACCGACGAAATGTATTCGAGACTGAAATGATGTTGTACCACAACGTACATTGAGGACTGATTTTATATGTATAGGAAACTGAATATTAGTCTCTATTGGTGTCAAACAATCGGGACTGAAATTTAGTTACTAATGAAAGTATCTAGGACTAGACAATTAGGACTGGCTCGGGTCTGGCAAATCAGTCCCTAATAACCATTAGGGACTGATTTAGGAGTTTTAGAGACTGATTTTTCAGTCTCAGATTGCGATCTTTTTTGTAGTGTAATACATCGTTTTGCAAATTTCTAAATCAGTCATTAACTAAACTACCACAAGAATGTCTAGTAGAGACCGCTAATGGAGAAACTGTTAGGATTTCTAAAATCTTGCAGGGAGCAAGAATAGAAATTTTAAATCAGAAATTTATAGTAAACCTATATCCCATGAATCTGGCAGGATTTGATGTTGTTTTAGGAATGGATTGGTTAATAGCCAATAAAGCCAGTATATTATGTGATCAAAAGTCAATTCAAGTAAATTCACCAAAAGGTAAAACGATCACAATTAAAGGAGATAAACCCTCTAGGTCCACTAAATTCATTTCTGTGATGAAAACTGCAAGCTATATAAGAAAAGGTTCCATAGTGTATATGATTTCTGTAATCACTAACACTAAAGGAAAAGATTTAAAAGATATTCCAGTAGTATCTCAGTTTTCAGATGTCTTTCCAGAAGAATTACCAGGACAACCTCCATATAGGGAAGTTGAATTCAGAATCCATTTAATACCAGGAACATCACCGATTGCCAAAGCACCTTATCGTTTGGCACCTGCAGAAATGCAAGAATTGAAGAAACAATTAGACGAATTGTTAGAGAAAGGATTTATACAACCAAGTTCGTCTCCATGGGGAGCGCCGATACTGTTTGTTAAAAAGAAGGACGGATCAATGCGTATGTGCATTGACTACCGTGAATTAAACAAAGTCACGATTAAGAATCGGTACCCATTACCGAGAATCGATGATCTGTTTGATCAACTGCAAGGAGCTCGATTTTTCTCAAAAATCGATTTAAGGTCAGGATATCATCAATTAAAGGTACAGGAAGAGGACATTCCTAAGACCGCTTTCAGAACAAGGTATGGCCATTATGAATTTACTGTCATGCCATTTGGTTTAACCAATGCCCCAGCTGCATTTATGGACACGATGAACCGAATATGTAAGCCATATTTGGATAAATTCATAATTGTGTTCATAGATGATATTCTCATTTACTCTAAGAGTAAAGAAGATCATGTAAAGCATTTGCACGCACTTTTAAGTTTATTAAGAAAGGAAAAGGTGTACGCTAAATTTTCAAAGTGCGAGTTTTGGTTAGAACAGGTACAATTTCTCGGACACCTAGTCAATCATGAAGGAATTCATGTAGATCCAACAAAGATCGAGGCGATTACTAAATGGAAAACCCCTGAGTCACCAACTGAGGTTAGAAGTTTCTTAGGATTGGCCGGTTATTATAGAAGATTTATTCAAGATTTTTCTAGAATAGCCATTCCCTTAACTAAGCTAACTTGTAAATCTGTTAAGTTTGAATGGGGATTAAAACAAGAAGAAGCATTTAGAATTCTTAAGCAAAGATTAACTCATACACCCATATTAGCATTACCAGAAGGAGCTGAAGACTTTGTAGTCTATTGCGATGCTTCTAAATTAGGTTATAGATGTGTATTGATGCAACGACAAAAGGTTATAGCTTACGCATCTAGACAACTTAAGAATCATGAAGAGAATTATTCAACCCATGATTTAGAATTAGGAGCTATAATTTTTGCTCTTAAAATTTGGAGACATTACCTTTATGGTAGTAAGTTTACCATATTCACTGATCATAAAAGTTTAAGGTATATTTTCAAGCAAAAGGAATTGAATATGAGACAAAGACGTTGGATGGAGATGCTTAGTGATTATGATTGTGATATCCAGTATCAAAAAGGAAAAGCAAATGTAGTGGCAGATGCTTTAAGTCGAAAGTATCATGAAAAGCCAAAAATGGCACGTTCTCTTAAATTAAATCTGCAAGTAGATTTAAATGATCAAATAAGAGAAGCACAAGAATCAGTAATCAAGGATGATTCTGAAAAATTAAAAGGTATGCTGAAAGAATTAAAACAAGGAACAGATGGAATTTGGAGATTCCATGAAAAGAGAATGTGGATACCTAAATTCGGAAACCTACGTCATCGTATTTTAGAAGAGGCCCATAAGTCTAAATATACGATGCATCCAGGAAGTGATAAAATGTACCAGGATTTAAGGAAAAATTTCTGGTGGATAGGAATGAAGAAAGACATAGCAGCCTATATTTCTAAATGTTTAACCTGTTCACAAGTTAAGGCTGAACACCAGAAGCCCTCAGGTTTATTGCAACAATTAGAAATGCCAGTGTGGAAATGGGAATTGATAACAATGGATTTTGTTACTAAATTACCCAAAACAAGGAAAGGAAATGATACAATCTGGGTGATTGTAGATAGGCTAACCAAGTCAGCTCATTTCCTACCCATGAAAGAAACTTTCAGTATGGAACAGTTAGCTAAGTTGTCACACCCCGACCACGTAGAACATACAAAACGTGGCGGAAACGTCGGGGAGTGTTGTAACAGAATTAATTGTTTCAAATCCATGGCAATTGAAGTTTTGTTTTATTGATTAGAAGTGTTACAATGTCTTATCAAACAAGGAAATACAACATAAATAACTAATCTTGCATCTTTTATTGTCACTAAAGCCCAAGTTAGCCTATATGTATCTTGATCATCTTATGCAACAGCTCCTGAAAAACACATGTGAAAATAGGTACCGTCAGCATAAAAATGCCTGTGAGATACATAGGTTTTGTGAAAATAGGTTTCATGACTTATGTTTGAGAAAATGTTTAGTCATGAACCTTGTAATTTGCTTTGTCTTGTAAATCGTTTGAAAATCAATAAGTCCAGATGATATGTATAGATAAAAGAATAATGTATGGTTAAATGAATAACCATGTAACTGAGTTTGTATAAGATAAGTTGTTTGTAAAACAATGTCTTGTGAAAAATATGTTATTTGTATAAAATGTTATATGTCTCAAACTGAAATGATTCAAATAACACTACGATATGTAATACCATACAAACACTTATATATAGGAAGTACCAGCGGCGTATCCACCATGCTTGTATCATATTACACACGCATCGTTACTTAATCACTTAATCAAACCAAAACACCAAAGTAATGTTTAACAGTTGTAGAAATGTTTATGTATGGTCAAAGACGGTTCACACGGTTCATAGATACAAACGGTTCACAGATACAGACGGTTCACAGAGTACAAACGGTTCACAGATACAAACGGTTCACAGATATAAACGGTTCACAGATACAAACGGTTCACGGATACAAACGGTTCACAGAGTCAAATGATTTCAACGGTTCACATAGTCAAATAGTTATTAACGGTTCAAAATGTAATATAATGTGTTCATACACTGGATGAGCATATGCAACAAAATGTAATGTAAAACATTGTACTAAGTATGCACACAATGGACATACATAGCATAAAATGTAATGAAATCATGTACTATAATGTACTAACGAACATAGCAGGTATATGATGTGAAAACAGGAAAAGCATGAATGTAACAAGTAGGCACATGTGTTTCACCCCAAAACAGTTTGGAAAACAGTAAAAGAGGGGTCTATGTACTCACTTGAGATTGCTCAGAAGTCCTTGAGTAACAACCAAACAATGCTAGAGATCGCGGATATCAAACGGCACCTTATATAGATAACTATGTTAATTAACCGGACCTAGATCGGAAGATCGGGTAGCATTAGGGTTTGTAAACCAAACGAGTGTAGAGACTCGTGTCATTTGGTTTAACAAAGCCTACATACTAAATGAAACCTAACATAATTGTTTACGACCCATTACGACCCGTTTAGGTAGCTTATGCTACTTTAACGCGTCGTTCGCGTGAAACGCGTTCGGACCGTCTAACTAGTCCTCTGACAAGTGTTATATGCCTAAACATGTTACTTAATCAGTTATGTGACAAAGGTTTAGGTTACATATGCTTAATTACCAATTATACATGAAAAGGGTATTCTGGTAATTTACCTAAGGCATATAAACTACCTATCATACAACTACTTAAACGATGTGACCATAGGGTATAACCTCGGAAGGTTATGCCCTATACTAGGGTCACCTAATGTATTTGGTCGGATCCTAATGATCGACCAAACTGGGTCGGGTTCGAAGGTATAGGCGATTTATTAGATCGCCTACCCTACGACCCTAGACAACGTGGTAATCAGTGGGCATAGTCCCAAGGGACTATGACCAACGTGATTACACTCACGTTGCGAAGTTCAAACGAACTTCGCATTGACCATTACTGGTCAATGCTGAAAGTCAAACAAAGTTTGACTTTCTGACTCGAAAAGCAGTAAAATAAGGAAAAGAACGAAAGAATACTTACGAAGGGTCCCCGAATGCTAAACTCGATTCAAAAATCTCAGGTATGAAACAAATGTTTCAACTTAGAGTTTCTCAAATCAAGTTTCTAGTGATTTTAGCAATGGGGGTGGATGGGTATTTATAGGAATACCCGAACCGTTAAGATCGTTTCATGGAAAACGTGCCTTAATCCCATCCGTACATGTGTTGAAATGTCATGGTGTTTAGGTGTTTAAATTCCATCCATACATGTGTTGAAATGTCATGGTGTTTAGGTGTTTAAATTCCATCCATACATGTGTTGAAATGTCATGGTGTTTAGGTGTTTAAATTCCATCCATACATGTGTTGCAAAGTTATGGTGTTTAGGTGTTTAAATTCCATCCATACATGTGTTGAAATGTCATGGTGTTTAGGTGTTTAAATTCCATCCATACATGTGTTGCAAAGTTATGGTGTTTAGGTGTTTAAATTCCATCCATACATGTGTTGCAAAGTCATGGTGTTTAGGTGTTTAAATTCCATCCATACATGTGTTGAAATGTCATGGTGTTTAGGTGTTTAAATTCCATCCATACATGTGTTGCAAAGTTATGGTGTTTAGAATGTGTGGTTGTGAATTAAACAACGGCTAATACATCGAATCTGGTCCCGAATGCGAAAAACGAACCAAATGACGCGACGAATGGATTTTTCTTATGGCGAACACTAAAATAAAATATTTTAGTGCTTACATAAATTTTTGGATGTCCGGATGTATTCAGAACGTAAGTTATGCGCGAAAATGCAAACTTGTGCACTTTTTGACACTTTTAGTCCCTGAATGACCCAAAAGTTTATTTTAGCATACCGAACCCCTCAAAGCCTATTTCTAAGCTATGTAAAGGATATTTATGGTATGTTTAACTTATGGTCATGTTCCGGAATGTCTGTTACAGTTCAAATTGGCATACTTTCGCAGTTTGTCAACTTTAGTCCCTGTAAGCGATTTAACTTTGATTTCACCACACCAAACCTTCCAAAACTTATATCTAAGTTATGTAAAGGTTATTTAAGGTATGTTAAGCCTATTTCACTATTCCGGAGTGTTCGTTGCATTAAACTGGTTATATTTACGCATCAGTGCGTGTATAACCTTCCAGAAAGCGATTTAGAGCTTGAAATCGAACATGAGTTGATATGTGCAAAAGATACACATATTTATACAAGTCCAAAGTATGAAATACATTATTTCATTGGTTAGGCATTTGTTTGATGGTTGAAATGACACAGGTGTTACATAAGTTGTATGTAAATGAAATTGTTTCTTTACATGGCATTCCTTTATCAATTGTTTCTGATAGGGATAGTCGATTTACCTCTCATTTTTGGTCAAGTCTCCAAAAGGCAATGGGAACCAAGTTAAAACTAAGCACAGCTTATCATCCTCAAACGGACGGACAAAGCGAAAGGACAATTCAAAAAATGGAGGACATGCTTAGAGCTTGTGTAATTGACTTCGGAGGTAATTGGGACGATCACTTACCTTTAATAGAATTTTCTTATAATAATAGTTATCACACAAGTATCAATGCTGCACCATTCGAAGCACTTTATGGACGAAAGTGTCGAACCCCATTCTGTTGGGCAGAAATTGGAGAAAAGCAACTATCTGGACCTGAGATAGTGCAAGAAACAACTGAAAAGATTATTCAAGCTAAGGAACGACTGAAAGCAGCACGTGATAGACAGAAGAGTTATGCTGATAACCGACGCAAACCATTGGAATTTCAAGTGGGAGATAAAGTATTATTGAAAGTCTCTCCTTGGAAAGGAGTGGTAAGATTCATCAAGAGAGGAAAGCTAAGTCCTAGGTATATTGGACCTTTTGAGATTATTAGAAGAATAGGACCTGTAGCCTATCAGCTACAACTGCCAGATGAAATGGCAGGAATACATGATGTGTTTCATGTATCTAATCTCAAAAAGTGTTTAGCTAATGAATCGCTAATAGTACCTCTCAAGGATATAGAGGTAAATGAACAACTCAAATTTGTAGAAAGACCTCTACAAATTGAAGACAGGAAAGTCAAGAATCTCAAGCACAAGATACTAGTTCTAGTCAAAGTGAAATGGGATTCTAAAAGAGGACCTGAGTACACATGGGAGCTTGAATCAGAAATGCAAAAGAAATATCCGCATTTATTTCAGCAGATCTCGAGGACGAGCTCTAAAACAAGGTGGGGAGAATGTAACAACCCTTGGTAAAACCGACATCTTTCATAATATTTCTGACACCCTATTATATTTTAAAATACCCTTATATGTCTTTAAATACACCCCGTATGTGAAAACCGAGCCCGAAATATGTTATAACATATAAAATAAATTAAAAACAATAAAAATTAAGCTGAGGCGGGCCGCGTAGGACCTCACCTCAAGCTTACGCGGGCGGTATCAAGGTGGATACTGGATATCGTTGATTTCTTTAGTTCAAACGGGCCGCATAGACCCCATCTTAATCTAACGCGGGCCGTGAGAGATCAACAACGCGGAGACACCCTGAGCTGACACGTGTCGACATCGTGGCGGACCTATACGCTGACCCAGCTAAGCTATATGTTGACCGGGTGTTGACGCGGGCCGCGTAAGGCTTTGCCTTACCTTACGCAGGCCGCCTGAGAGTCAATATCAGCAACTATATAAAGGAGGCCTCGGATCTCATTTCAGTTCGTTCATTTCTCAATTCTCAATCTCATTTTCTAAATTAGAGGCATTATAGACGGGTATTATACCCCTAATTAGCGAGGTTCTGCTCCGTTGTAAGTATTATAACCCCAGTTTCGTAACAGTTACGCTGCCCGATTGATTTAGGGTTCCGTAACAACTGTCGTGGTTCTGCCCGACGTAGTTGTTGGAATGCCGTCTCGGGGAGGGTATCATTAATATTTTCAAAGGGTTATGATACTAACCAATGTACATTTGTATAAATTATATATTATATCCAGGAAACACTTACGCGAAGTCTAAGATAGCAATGTGAGTTTATCCTCTTTTTGTTAACCTTTTTGGAATACTTTACAAAACCTTAATTGTTTTACAATGTGATTAAGTGGTGATTGAGTCTTTGTAGTTCTTCAATTACTGCCGGTATGTTGGGGTTTTGTATACAAAATTTACTACCTTGTGAGTAGTAAGTCGGGGATGACAGGACGTTACCATTGGACAACGAGTTAGCCAATGAGTAATATGACCCACAAGTTAGGATTGACAGTACTGAATGAGTAATTGTGTAGAAATAAACAATGTGATCGCTCTCAATACTGTTTTAATTAATAAAATGTTTCTTGATTAAACTGGGATTCACTCACCAGTATTTCCCGCTGACAAATATTTTTAAAAGATGTTTCATGTAACAAAATGTGACAGCCAATTAGTAAAAAGCCAGCTGGAGAGCACTGAAGGCTTGGGAAAAATGTGGCTATAAAAGTTACCTAAAAGATGATGTTTTAAATTCAATAAAATAGGGTTTATCCCTATGAATGTATTGTAATAAGAAACTTGGGTTTTACCCATGTGATTGTGAATATCAAAAATGGTGGTTTTACTCTGATAAACATTTCCTAACTACGGTCCTGATGTAAATTCCGCTGCGAGATTAAATAACTGATACCACCACTATTGAGTTCGCGTCCGCCCATTCCTGGGACAGATAAGGGATCAGAGGTTGCGACAGGGGGGGGGTATAAGCTAGGTTTCAACTAAGTTAGTTAGTTTATGGTTAGAAATCAAGTGTTAGTTAGTGATTTAGTTATTAGATGTTTGTATAGTGTGTTATGATGTTCGGGGACCATAACTAGCTTGGTAATGTTAAAACAATGCTTCTAGTGAAAATTTGGTGTTTCGGGTAGTGTCCGGTTGTTCGGTTGGTTACCAGTTCGTTAAGGTGTTAAACTATGCAGTTTAGTGTGTTTTATGTACCCTTTTATGACAGTTTCGATTCCCGACACTTAGGAAAGCATTCAGGACCATTTAACCATATTTCTGCATGATATGAGTGTGTTTAAATGCTGAATTTGCTGATTTTCTGCAAAATTCTGCAGTTTATGTGAGTTTTAGGCACTTTTCAGCACTTAAACTATCACTAGGAAGGCAGTTTCGTGATCTTTACTTTCCTACACACTATACTAGTGTAATACTTGGTTTCTGGCTCATTCTGTGTCTCAACACATTGTCTGTCTATGTACTGAACTCCGTCAGCATTTTCCCGGTTTGTCTAATAACTGTGCTAACTGTGTTTCGTGCATCATTTGAGTCAATAAAGTTCTCATGCAATAATGATATGACATTAAGCAATATGTGATGCACATGTATGTATATGGCAATAATCAGAAAGCAATTCAAGTCATTAATTGTATTCAGCACAGTCATTAAGCACTAATCATGGTTTAATAGTTGTACGGATACCTGGAATTTTGACAGTTGTCACATTCTCGGTCTGGGAACTTCCAAAACTAGCGTGGAATTTACCTCAATTACCCAATTTACCCCGGAATAGTCTGGAATTACTCCAAATTTCCAATTATCACCAATTATACCCTCAGTCAGTTCACAAGTTTCGGCAGGTTCGTTAAGCGTTTATTATGCCGGATTTTATTAAAATAATGTATTTTAATCGCACAATTTCCAAAGTTATGCTTTTAACTTTAATAAAATTCTTAAAATTTTTACATAAACTTGTAAAAATATGTCTATTTTAAGAAAAATGTTCGCAAAACTTATTAAATTAATTTATTAATTTTAATAAATTCATTTTCAAAATGTATTTAACCGATAAATTTTTGATTACAACGATCCGACTTTCAAAAATTCACAGAAGTCTCCTAATATATGCAGGAACTCCCCACAAAAATTTTAATTTTTTTCCGAATTTTCTAAACTGGGTTTCCGATTGTCGAAACTTCGCGACAACGCCATTTTGAAACCATATGTAAACTCAACCAATGAATACCGATTTTTTTCTAGGATGTTTACTATATCAAACCCCACATTTCTGAAAATTTTGGTGATCTATTGAATCCGTTTGATATGTTTCCCAAATTAACGCTTTTAAACAGTATAAAATTCACTAAAAATTCTAAAAAATTCAAACAATTACAAAATTTTGAACGAGTCTTGTTTTCATCATATCTGATCAGTATCTCATCCAAAATACTAATATACCTTTGATTATGGGTAGTTTTTGGTAGATTATGGCTGGAGCAGGAAATGGTAAAGCTTTAGAGTATGTTGAATTGCTTTAATGTGAAAAAAATGAAGGAAAAATGAAGAATTATAATATTAAACGTAAAGTTAGGCGGTTTGATATATTGAATTTTTTATTAATATTATAATGAATTTTAACTTTATAATTAAGTTAGCCACTTCACTCATTTTAATCGTGTAAGTGTCAAAATATAGCATTCTATAAAATTTTGAATATGCCGCTGAGACGACAGACGAGCTTATTTTTCTCTACGTTTTGACGTAAGTTTCGTTAAAAATGGAGTAAGGTCAAATATAATATATTTTATTATTATTATTATTATTATGAAACGGCCTCTTATTCTACTTAATATCCATCAAAGTATCTCATGGTTCAACTCATCATTTGACCCATCACTTACTCGTTTAACAATATGTGAACTATAAATTTCATATTTCTAGTTTTATAACTGTTAGTTTCAGATACCACATGTTGAAAATATTAAAAATGTTAACACGTTTTGATAAGCATCTCAGGGTAATTTTTGGGTTTCAAGTAATTGTTGGTTATTAATGCACCCCCACTATGGTAAACAATCGCGCAACACACGGTTTTTCTCGTTTTAAAAATACGAGCCCAACGGTAACAAAAACCTGAACGCTTTAATGAATTTACTTAAAATACATTATATCAATGTTGCATAATTGTTTTTAGGCTTGACTGATGTTACAATGCATGTTTGGTTATTTCTGTATGCGTTAAAATCAAAGACGTTTCTTTAACTGGAAACTGTCTCGTTTAACGTGCCACTACCTACCAGGCCACAAAACCTTATGTTATTGTCTAAGTAATTCCGTACCCTTAGAATCGTCTATGGCACTTCCGTTCGTATCTAAATCGTTATTGTTCGGTTTATGCACTGGTAAATGGAAATCTCCCGTTTAACTTGTCTTTAGCACCCCGAGGCATCAATATCGCATTGTTGGCTATTATTGTTCGTATGTTACTCATAATGTACCCTCGGACTCATCCGAGGCATGTTCTATATCGTTTTGTGAATCGTGTAAATCGTACGCACAATTAAGGTTTACCTGGTTTTACCACGGTTGTCACATTCGTTCCGAGTGATCTATATGTACATGCTTCTACCACTTGATTATTGTTAGAACTATATGGAGATTTTACCTTTGTTTTGTGAGAGCATCCTAAATATACATATCTTCTAATGAACAACAATAGATGTGTGAAAATCACTTATGGCAAAATTATGAATGCCATGTTGTTGAGTGTCGATCTAGTTGACTTTATCTCATACATAATAGTGATTATAGACGAGAAATATTCATCTTATTGGCGATGAATGTGTTCGCCAAAGTAACTTGGATTAAGACTTATGATTAAGTCCTTATGAGTCAATGGTGAAGCGTTGGAGATCAAAGGTAAACAAGTGCTCTTTAATTGAATGATAAAAGTTAGCTATATGCTATATAAAATAATTTGTGAGACCTTCCTAAATATTAATGTTTTAGGGTTATGAATAAGTCTCATTATTTTGTCTTAACAAGGGATGAATGTTGCAAAGTGATATTATGATATCCTTAGGGCTATGAAGAATCAGAATGATCCATCTTCTGTTCACATGCGAAAGTATTGTAGTCTAAAGCATGCTAGACTAGTACTTGGTTAATTATGGTTCTTGATGGAGACTAACTAACTCTAAACATTCAAATGTGTATGAACACAAACATAATTGGTGTATAAAAAAAGTTGAGGGAGAATTTTCATTCATTATAAGGAAAAGGCATGTAACTTTTAAAGAGCTTGTTCAAAAAGCTAACGAGGAGAACTCATTGTCTATGCTTATTCTAGATGGCAAATTAGAATCATTCTAAGTCGGTGACAAACTTAAGACAATGGCATGTGTTACCTTGGTTAGCTAGGAAGCTTATGTAAACTAATGCAATATGAGTTGAATTCATCGATACAATGAGGTTGATCTTGTTCAATCTTATGTGTATAAATGTTGCTATAAGTGAAGTTATAGAAATCTTGATCAAATGGAAAGAAAAGCAGGGGATGAGCCATTTAAGAAACAACCCTCTAAGGGTATATAGAAATGGTTTTTTGAGAAAATTTTCAAAACCTGTATAGAAAGGGAGAACCTTTCATCTGGATGTTTTCCAATTGCACTTAAATGTAGGGGTGTCTTGCATTTGTATCATAAAAGTTTAGCAATAAAGATTTTGTAATCCAGTCTAACATTGCATACACATGAGTAAGTGGAGGACACATAGGTCGTAATGCATAATGGAGATGTGTTTGCCTTAAATGATAAATTGTAACCAGATGCAGGCGGTCACTGAGGTTATAGTCTTAGAAGTTGACAATAGGCAATGTTAACTTTCGAGTTACGAACACATCATGAAAATTGATCTCAACTGCAAAGTTATCTTTAGTGAATTGTTAAAGACAAAGATAATGTTATGGATCCAACAACCTGAGGGTTTATTAGAGATTAAGTTGTGGAATGAGACTAAAGCCCATGGAAGAGGGGTGTGTGAAAGAAACCTAACTTAGTTAACTAAGATCCCAAGATCTACGTTAAATAGGACAACTAATTCTTATGCCTAAGGATGGTCACTGTGGGGGCATAGTTGATATGCATAAGCTAGTATATATGATTATACATACCCCCTAAACTATAAAAGGGTGTTTAAATACATCCTAGTTCATTCCTATGAATTTCAGTGATAAGTTGTGAGGCTAAGTATATTATGTGGTAAATGATTTTGGGTAATCATGGTAACCATGAAACTTTTAATGATTTAAGGAGAATAACCTATGTTAGAGAGAAGTGGGGTCGTTTCGAATGGAATTGGGGGCACAATTCTTAGAGCTCTCGAAGAACCAGGAAAGTGTTCCATGACCATTATTGGACACAACTATGAGGGGATGGCCCGGCTAAGAAGATTATTGTGTGAAGTGTATTGTCATATACACAAATGGGGGTTTGTTCAAATACATCATGTCTACAAACCACTAGGAGACTAAGTGTGCTTCACAACTAAAGGTTCAAAGGGAACACCTACTTATCCGGCAATACTCAACCTGTCACACCCTGACTTTTGCGGAAGCGTGGTTATTGGTGTGACTTCTTAATACCATAGCATTCAATCATAACAATGCTATATGATAAAACCAAAAGATATTCATCCATAAAAATTAAGTTTGAAAATACCACAACACACTTGTTTGAAACATCGATACCAAATTTAAGTTACAAACCATAATATGTTTTAATGAGTTCACGAAGACTCAACAACATAACTTAAACCAACCTGAGCTTAGGACCATGTATCTCGTCCAGGAGTAAGATACATCTCCTAAACCCTACGACCTCGGATGACATCTTTTATTTAAACGCAGCTTGAAAACATGCAAACACCAGCAAGATCCACTTAGTTCCCTGAAATACATGTAGTTTAAAAAAAACATCAACAAAAGTTGGGCGAGTTCATGCGTTTATGTATGAATAAACCTTTAAAGTATGTCTGTATGTATGTATGTCCCTGGTATGTAGCAATAAGAAAAAACAGATCACCAATGGTTTGCAAGGCCAATGGTATGTGTGAAATGGTGCAGGAAAACTCAAACCTAGAGGAATTTTGCCACGGCATTAGTATGTGGACATAGTCACCACATGGGCCATCCTGGTCCTCATGGGTGTGGGCTCGCTACACCCAAATAGATCTATCACTCATGTCCCTCGGTCCTACGACGAGGATTAATGGCCTTAAGTGTTATACCCACCACTCACATGATCAAGCAGTAACCCTCCTTAAGCTAATCATACCATGTATAAAACGTTTGTAAACAATTGTAACATGTATTTCACCCCCGAAGTTATAAAACTGAAAACAGTTAAAAGAAAAGGGGGACATGAACTCACAGTATTGCGTCTTCAGAATCGTAACCCAAATCTCTTCAGCAAACCCGACTACCTACAGCGTACTAATGTCTATTAGACGAACGGGCCGTGCCTTGCCTTAGTGTTTACGTTTTTGAGTTACGTTTCTTTTAATATTATCCCAAGTTATAATTTTCTTGTTAAAATAATAATTAAATTTTAACTTTTAAATTATATTAAATTTGGAATAATTGTTTAAGCAATATTTCTGTATTAATACTTCTCAAGTATTTACTTTCGTATTTCCTTCCCAAGGATGGGGGTATCTCATACCTGTATTTTCGTATGCTTGTATTTGTAATCTCAAAATAATATATTTAAACTTACTTGTCAAAAATATTGTATTTCAAGAAAATATATATTTTTCCCAAAAATCATATATCTTCAAAATATTCCAAGAAAATATATTTTTACTTCCCAAAATAATATATTTTCTCCTTGTCAAAAAAAATGATACAACTTTGTAATATTTACAAAAATCATATTTTCAATTCTTGTATCCAAAATAATATTTACCAAAAATATATTTGTAACGGTATTTTCCGGAATATTTTGTAAGTTACGTTCTTGCGTTTGATTTCACAATATTAAGTGTGTAACTTATATATTTATTCCTTGTGATTTTTGGTATTATTTTGGATTGTAAATTCTTGGTATTTTGTTAAGTTATATTATTTTATCCTAAAATAATATAACTATTTCACAACGTATACAAATATTCACACAAGTGTCTTATATATATATATATAGGGAGAAGATCATGCGAGAACCACCTCTTATTGTGAGAACCGCGAGAACCAATGTGAACACAACAAAAAATGCCTAAAAATAGCTAAAAATCACACAAAATTTTTTTTTTTGATTTTTTTAATATTTTTTAGGTTAAAATCGCTACTTTTCGAAGCCAAAAAAAAAATTTAAATTTTTTTTTGGGATTCGAAAAGTAGCGATTTTAACCTAAAAAATATTTTAAAAATCAAAAAAAAAAATTTAGATTTTTTTTTGATTTTTTTAGATTTTTTTAGGTTTTTTGGGGGTTTAGTTTTTAACATTTTAGCTTGGGGGGGAGGGGGTGGGCTTAGGTTTTTGGGGGGTGGGGGAGGGGGGTTTAGGTTTTTTTTTGGGGGGGGGGGTGGGGTTAGGTTTTTTTTAGGTTTTTTTTAGCATTTAGCTTGGGGGGTGTTGGACCGTTTCTTGACCCGAAAACGTCAATCCGAGTAGCTCATCTTCATATGTAAAGGCGGAATCAATGCATATAAAGTCTACAACAGCTTGTTCTATCAATTTCCTTTCTTTTATTGCTTTTCTGATGAGATTTTAACAGAGTTTCGGCTCCAAGCAACACACACACCACTATGAGATCCGCTCACACTACTCCTCTATATATAGACATGCTGGTCCGCTTATACGACATACCGTATAAGCGATCCAGACACTTGACATTCGAGCGGTCCAGACTAATGACATTCGAGCGAACCAGACCTAGACACATAAGCGGACCAGACCTAACATAATGACATAAAAGCGAACCAGACTCATAAAATACATATTTTGACACTTTTGACCCTCTGTTGACCTATCTTGACCTAAGACTTCAAGTAGACGTAGTCAACAGACATTCCGTGCATCAACAGACTCCCCCTTGGATGTTGACGTAGTCTTTTAGCATCTTTAGATCTGTAGTCTTCAGTCTTAGTCTTTTCTTCAACTCTGTCTTTTCATCATAAGCACTCTATCTTCACATTCCCATTGACTGTTGATCCAGACTCCCCCTTTCACAGACTCCCCCTCTCAGTATGCTAGAATCTGAGATATCTGGTTCAAGCTTTGACAAATAGCTTCCTTTGGGAATAATGAAGTTTAAACCTGTTACTCAACCAACAAACATTACAAACTATATTTTCAACATTAAATCACAAAATCAATCAGCTATAGCAATCCACTCAAGTATTCAGGTCCAAATTAATGACCCTGATTACTCAATTAATCTACCAAGTCCAATTCAATGACCTTGGTTGATCATTTGACGAAACAAACTGATTTAGAAACAACAATTTCAAACATTTTCTGAAAATAACAAGTATCAAGTTAATGAACTTGTTTGTGACTTTGAAAACAAATCAAACTTCTTCAAAGTAAGCTCTCCTCATTCTTCAGCTCAGAATCTCCTGCATCTGCTTCAAATATCTGAGAATCCAACAATCAACTCTCCACTTTGGTTTATCGGAAAATAAAGCAGACATAAAATCTTTTTAGATTTTATAAAGTGTTCTAAACTAAGAAATGAAATACAGAAAACTTAAATTGCAGAAATTAAACAAAGTAAACTATTTACAAACATATTTTTGGTGAGCGTGTCAGGGAATCATATCAGCTTTTCAGACAAATTACAAGTACCGTTAAGCTACATTACATACTCAGACTTAAACAATTTACCTCGATTGTCGATATACTGATCCATCTAAAATTCTCACACAAATTTCAATTTACTCAGGATACGAATTAGATGAATTAAGAACTTAGATCATTCATGTGTCCTACCTCTTGAATATACTCCCGTATCCAGAATCCCAATAATCAGTCTTACAGGTGAGAATACTACAATGATATATGTATATAATTTAGGTATGCGAGGGCCGAGGGATCTCAGATCGATACTTCCGTATACGCAGAGAGATATCAGCTTCGACTTTTCGGTGTGTCCCTTTTAGAGGATCTTTTTGCTTACAACAGCAGCATATATCAATTTTATTGTTTCAGCATGCTGAGGGTTTAATGCTGTGTTTCAAGCATTGCAGCAAGTATTAGCCAGGGACTAGGTCAGAACCACCGTTCAGCAGAAGTCCCGGAATAATACCCCAGACATCATAGAGTATAAAGACCTAGTATATCAGATTAAGAGACCTTTCAAACGAGATTTCAGGGGTTACCTATATATCCAAGTAGTGTTCCCCACGAATTCACAAGTTTGAATTTTAGGTTTATATCCCGAATAAATCTACTAAATGTACGAAAACCTATCGACACATCATCAGTAAGATTGTTTAACTCTTTTATACTTTTCAAATCTTTAGCATACTGTAATCGTCTAGCTGATGTACTATCATTTTCCCTATATACACAAGCTCTTTTTCATTTTATCATGTTTTTGTATTTTTTGCATTTTTTACTGTTTTTGTATTTTCTGAAAATAACTATGTACAAACATCTACTCCCCCTAAATACCAAAACAAGTAAAAATTCGACAAACCATTGCAGATTGTTTCTCGTCTTCATCCGCAACAGTACTCTCATCAACGCCAATAATGCCATCCGACACCGACAGAAGCTTCATACCATTCAGTTTTAACAAATATTTAAACCGATTTTTATCAAAAGCTTTGGTATGTAAATCAGCTTTCTGTTCGTCTGTGTGGATTTTCTCAATTCGTATCAACTTTTTCTCAAAGCAATCACGAATAAAGTGATGACGAATTTCTATGTGTTTAGTTTTAGCGTGATGTACTGGATTCTTTGTTATATTAATAGCAGCCTCATTATCAACAAAAAGAGGTGTGTTAAGAAATTGCAAACCGTAGTCGCGCATCTGTTGCTGTATCCACAAGATCTGAGAGCAGCAACTGCTAGCAGAAACATACTCCGCTTCACAAGTAGATAACGCCACAGACGTTTGTTTCTTACACTGCCAGGTAACCAATCTAGGACCAAAAAACTGGCATCCTGCAGTTGTTGATTTTGAATTAACTTTGCAGCATCCGAAATCCGAATCGGAATACCCTTCGAGCGTAAAATCACCTTTCCTAGGATACCACAACCCCAATGAAGGAGTTCCTTTCAGGTAGCGCAATATCCTCTTCACAATGATCATATGTGATGCTCTCGGGTTAGACTGAAATCTTGCTGCGAGGCACGTTGGGTACATTATATCAGGACGTGAAGCAGTTAGGTACATTAAAGAACCTATCATGGAATGATAAAACGTTTCATCAGCCCTGTCTCCGGTGAGATCTGGGTGAATCCCATGATTTGTTGCAAGTGGGGTAGCAGCTGGAGTAGAACTTGACATCCCAAATTTCTCTAGAATATCATGAATATACTTTGACTGATGAATGAAAATTCCCTCAGGAAGTTGTTCAACTTGTAATCCCAGAAAGAATTTCATCTCCCCCATTGATGACATTTCAAACTTCTGCTTCATCACTGATTAAAAATCTTTACATAGATTTTCATTTGTCGACCCAAAGATTATATCGTCCACATAAATCTGAACTATCAGAAGATGACCATCAACGACTTTAGTGAAGAGAGTGGCATCCACTTTTCCACGTATGAACTGGTTAGCGAGTAGGTGTTGAGACAAAGTCTCGTACCAGGCTCTCGGGGCCTGATGTAAACCATACAGCGCTTTGTCCAATAAGTAGACCTTGTTTTTGTGGATTGGATCGGTAAAACCCGGCGGCTGACCGACATAAACCTCTTCTTTAACCTTCCCATAAAGAAACGCCGATTTAACATCCAACTGATAAACTTTAAAGTTCTTCCAAGACGCAAATGCTAGGAAAATTCTGATTGCCTCTAGTCGAGCTACAGGAGCATAGACTTCAGTAAAATCAATTCCCTCCTGTTGACTAAATCCCTGAACAACGAGTCGAGCTTTGTTCCTTACGACAACTCCTCTATCGTCCCTCTTACACTTAAACACCCACTTAGTGTTAATTTTCTTATGACCATCCGGCAAATCAACTAACTTCCACACTCCTAATTTCTCGAATTGACTAAGTTCCTCCTGCATTGCATTGACCCAAGAGTCTTCAGTAAGCGCCTCTTTGTAAGTTCTTGGCTCAACCTGTGAGATAAAACAACTCAATGAGAATTCAGTTTGCAAAGGAGCAACTTTTGTATAAAAACATGTAAGCCCTTTATCAATCTGATTTCGAGTGCGAACGCCTTTCTGCAAATCTCCTATGATCAACTCCTCTGGATGATATGAAAAAGTTCGCGGCATCACTTCACTTGGAACATCTACATTTCACTCCAGATTAGTAACATTCTGCTCTGCATCTTGGTCACCAACTTGGTTTGTTTGACTTGAAATCTGAATTTGCTCCCCCTCAGAATCTGAATCACCATGATCAAAAACTGGCATGTTTTCAGCTTCTAGATTATCATTCTGAGCCGACTGATTATCCTGAGCAACTTCATTCTGTTGGATATCATCATGTTCACCAGCATTACTTGGACCTGCTTCATCGTCATTTGAAGTTTCCCGTGGTCTCCTCGAATACTCAGCTGGGAATCTTAACTGCGACTCATATTCACGCAAAATATCCAACTCATCAAAGAAATCTTCATCATCCTCTGATTCTTCTCTCATGTCAAACGAATCCTAAAGTTTGTCATAATGATAACGCCATGAATCACCAGGATTCTGCGGCGGCATAGTATAACCTTGACATTCAACATTTGCAGCTTGAATAATCCGCTTTTCACTTGGAACGAAGACACGTCGCAATGGATTTGAATAACCAACAAATATTCCCTCAATGCACTTCGGACCAAACTTCCCAAAAGGTTCTATAACCGTACAAGGTGACCCGAACGGTTCTAGATACTTCAAATTCGGTTTGCGATTATTGATTAGCTCAAAGCATGTTTTGTTGAACTTCTTGACAGTTAGAACCCTGTTGAGCGTATAGCATGCGGCGGAAACAGCTTCAGCCCAAAAATTAATTGGTAACTTTGAATCTGCGAGCATAGTTCTAGCCGTCTCGATTAGTGTCCGGTTTTTACGTTCTGCGACTCCATTTTGCTGCGGAGTGTACGGAGCACTAAACTCATGCAAAATACCTCGTTCATCACAAAATTCTTCCATCTTGCTGTTCTTGAATTCAGTACCATTGTCACTTCGAATTCTCTTAATACGCCATTGGTACAAATTCTCAATTTTCCTGAACAGACCCATCAAACTGTCAAATGTTTCATCTTTCGTCTTCAAGAAAGAAACCCACGAAAATCTGGAATAATCATCAGTAACGACCAAACAATAATAATCTCCTGTAACACTTTTGACATTCACAGGACCAAACAAATCCATGTGAAGTCTTTCCAGAGGTCTTGAAACTGAATTGACTTGCTTTATAGGGTGTGACTTCTTCTTCTGCTTGCCTTTGATGCAGCTAATGCACTCCCCTTCCAGATGAAAACCTTTGATATTAACACCCAATACCAAATCATTGTGCACCAAGTGATTCATTTTTCTAAGATGTATATGCCCCATCTTTCGGTGCCACAATCTTGATTCTTTCTCAGTTGCTCTAGACACAAAACAATGTGCTTGACCAGTAGTTGTAGTTGCTACAGACATATCTAACACATATAAATCATTTACCCTAGGTGCCCTCATGATAATCCATTCTTCCGGGATAACAAAACCAGGTTTCAAAATCAAACATTCCTTATCAGTGAAGTGAGTAGTATACTGATTGTCACAAATCTGCGAGATACTAAGCAGATTGTTCTCCAGCTCAGTGATATAGTTAACTCTCTCAAACGTCACAATCCCATTGGATAACGTTCCTTCACCAACAATTCTACCACCTTCATGACCAGCAAATCCCACATAACCACCATTAATGTTTCTCACATCATACAGCAACGCGGTTTTTCCTGTCACATGTCGAGATGCACCACTATCCATAATCCATCTGGATACCAGTTGTGGAAGATCCTGCACAAAACAAACTACGATTTAAACAACTTCAAGAAAGATGCCGATTCATGCTTCGCGAACCAGGAAGCTCCGGCAATTCAAACTGCTTATTCGAACATGGTGTCCACCCAGGCCTCATCAGCCTTAGGTGTAACCTTGACTCTCGCAATTTGAATTTTGAAATTTTCAGCCTTCAAAGGTGGAAAATTTGCATCATAATCAACCGAAATTGATTCTTCAGCCTTTTTCACTTCAGAAGTTGAAATTTTCATTTCTGTTTTTGGTTTCCAAATTTGTTCAGTTAATGCAACCCGTTTATAAAACTTGTCATTTTTAGTTACCACTTTCTTTACGGATTCATTTTTCACTTTGATGTTGTCATTTTTAACATTTTGCTTCTCTATCACTTTCTTCTCAACATACATTGGTGCTTTACCCTTCACATCAACCTTCTTTTGTTGAACCTTCACAGCTTCAGTCCTAGGCTTCACATATGTACACTTTCGTGCAATATGACCAACTTGTTCACATCTAAAACAAGTACGAGTATCAGCTACTCGACTCGTGCCTTCAGACTGAGCCTGCGAAGCTCTCTTCTCAAAGAACTCTTTATTTGATTTTGAAAAAATTTCATTTTCCTCATCAGAAAGTGAACTTGAACCATTCACAAACACCTTCTTTTCAGCAAACCTTCTGTTTTGAAAACTCCTTTTCTGATAACTCTTACCACCTTGATAACCACCCGACCAATTGTTTCGATTGTTATTATAAAAACGTGGTGGAACAACAGGCTTTTTGTAATAAGCTTTATCTTTCTCAAAATTCATTTGCCTTTTTGTTTGACTCAAACTGTTCACTTCTGATAACTCAATTTCAACTAACTTGAAAACATTTGTCAACTTTTTCACATTAACATTCTCAATGGGAAACTCAGAATCCGAATACAACTTATCAGATCCAGCCATCTTGTACATCACAAGACCCGGTTCATCACTTAAGTTGTTTTTGGACTTTTGTTTCGGAATGTATTTATCCAAGAAACACCCATCCTCCTCAGAAGTGTCACAATCCGGTTTAAGCACTTTGTCTACCACACTTTTCACCACATCACTTTGGACACCCTCGTCATTGGAAGATGTGAACGTGACATCAATGTTTTCAGGAAGTTTAACTTCGCTTTCTTCCTCAATTTCCACCAAACTAGACTGCTTTTTCGTGTAGTTGTCTAAAATTGGCGGTGGAACTTTGTGAAAACCTACACCCGTTCCATCAGAAAACACATCCTCGCCATCTTTGTTTTTCCCTATAGGTTTAGGAACAATATGCTGCAAAACAAAGCTTGCCGATTTATAGCTGTTAAGCTTCAACTGGATTCGTTCATTCTCAATTTCAGCTTCTTGAACTTTAAGTTTCAGTTTAGCAATTTGATCCAGTTGTTCATTAATCGATTCTTCTTTTAATCTCAAAACAGCTCTTAGATGTTCATTTTCTTTAAATGTTTTGCCATTTCGATCATCACTATCTTTGACAATGTTTTTCAATTTCTCAAACTTTTCAGAAATCTGACGGTTTTCAAGAATTAACTTTTCATTTTCAGATTTTATTTTCTCACGTTCAGTTTTATCATTTTCAATTTGAGTCGTTAATTCTTTGATCCGTTCAGTTGAAGCTCTTACAGTTTTGTCACGATCGAGAATCTGATCTTCAACCTTTCTAACTTTTGTTGTCAGATTCTGAATTTTCTCATTGTTAAGATACGTGACAGTGCTACAAAAATTGCATTGTTTGGTGCAATTTTTGCAGTCAGCATTCCCGTCAATCTTGTTACCTGACTCATTTGTTGACACACTTTGACTGACCGATCCCTTTGACTCAGTAACAAAATTAGGATCTACCTCAAGTGCTTTTGCAGCTAGCACTTTGTCAGCCATCACTCCCAGATTCTTAGCTGTCAACTCTTGCGTAGTATCAATTATGCCTGTATCAACCTGCTTTTCTTTCTTCTCTTTCTCCTCTTTCTCCTTTCTCTCTTTCTCTTTTTCTTCTTCAATCATTTTCGAAGTTGGAGTTCCCCACCATTTGTGTTGCCAATACTCATCATCTTCTTTGTACTCCTTGATGATGGCTTCGATATCTAACGTTTTGTCATCAATCGCAATGTTGCCATACCTATCAAGATAGCACTCTCTATCTGGATCCCATCTGTTTGCTCTTCTAGCTTCCAGAAAGACACCAGAAAGTCTGATAATCTTGTTTTCAGCAATCATCTTCCGGTATTGATACTTCTGTTCCTCAGTACGATCATCTTTCCATTTAACAGGTTCATCATTGTTTGCCATGAATGCGTAACCCACCGCATCTTCTTCCGGTAGAACTTCCTTACTCCAATCATACCCCTCATCATCATAAATCACAGCAAGAGCCCTTGATTTGTCTCTGTTGTCTTCAACCTGCTTCAATCTAGGTGGCTCGGATTTATTCTGATGGTAGATTGCCTTTTTGTAATAATCATCTCGAAACGGATTCTCCGATTCATCAACATAAGCGTTTCGGCATTCTCTCTTGAAGTGACCCTTCTGCTTACATTTGAAACAAGTCACTTTCGATTTATCGAAACCCAGCTTGGTAGAAGCACCACCAATTGTTTTTCTTCCAGTAATTTCCATGAATCTTTGTGCATGACGAACAGCACTTGCCATAGCCCAACGAATATCGATCAGTTCCATTTCCTCCGGATCAATCTGATCGTAATCTTCTTTCGTCAGATTTGTATTGCCAATCTTCCCAGCTACCAATCCTTCATACGATTCCAACACCGATGCTAGAAAGATCATCTGCTGCTTGGCCGATTCTTCATCAAAGTTCTGAGCATTCTTCAAGTCTATTGCGATGTTGCATTGAAAACGATTCTTTGCATCAGCATTTCCAGAAGATGAAGATCCACTGTGAAAACCACTGTGACTTCCACTGCTTTGATCAATTTGACTTTCTTTGCCGGCTGTCGACACATTTTCAGCAGAAAAAGCTGTTTTTGGAGAAGTTGCTTTTGGCATCATGCTTTTTGGATAGTATAGATCCAGATTCTGTTGATAAGATGAATTATTAACTTTGTACGTCTTCTTCAATTCCAGTTCATGACTTTCAAGTTTCTCAATCACCAAATCTGGTTTCAACAATTCAGAAGGAATAGTGTTCTTAAGCATGAGAGCATAATATCTCCACTCCATCTCATCTGGCAACGAATCGAACAACTTGTCTACTTGCTCATCATCAGGGTATCTGATATCATGTCTTGCTAATTCCAGCTTCAGATGACCGAACCTTTCAATCATTTTACACACCGATTCATTTTTAAGACAACCAAACATATCAAACTCTTTCCTAAGAAGTTTCTTTTTATTTTTTACAATCTCTTTGCTTCCAAGACACTTCTTTTCGAGTTTTTCCCATAAGTCTTTAGAATTGGAGTAATCTATCAGTGAAATGATGTCTTCACGCACCGATTGAAACAATAATGCCACACATTTTTGTTCAGCCACAAAATTTTCTATCTCTTCAGCTGATCTTAATGCTTCACCATTCTTCTTTCCTTGGGCAAAACCATTCTTCATACTCTTCCAGCTAGAAAAAGCAAATGCCATCAACCAATCTTCGAACTTTGTTGCCCACCTGCTATAATCTTCTATAGCCATCAGCTTAGGAGGTTTGTTAAATGTTCCAAATGCGCTTTCGGACTCCCAAGCTTCCTTCTTTCTTTCTTTCGGTGGACTTTTGTTTGCATTGCTTGAAGAAGTATCATTGTTTTCTGAACTACCCGTGAATGCATACATATCGCTGAAGGGATTCATGAAAATATCATCCATTTTGATCGTACCTGCAAAATTAATCAACACTTAGAAAAATTTTCGAGATTTTTGAAAAAACAAAACCACAAAATCGAACCAATCTGTGCACGTGACAGATAAGCGAACCAAACAGTGTACAAATAAGCGAACCAGAAAGTGTCTGTTCGAGCGGACCAGAAAGTCTGTTCGAGCGGACCAGACTTTGTCCGTATGAGCGAATCAGATGTTGTCCGTTCGAGCGGACCAGCTGATGTTCGTTCGGGCGAACCAGCAGATGTTCAGATAAGCGAACCACACAAGCTGTTCGTTCGAGCGAACCAGCTAATGTACGTAACAGCGATCCAGAGAATGATCGTTCGAGCGGACCACGTAATGTCCGTTCGAGCGATTCAGAATATGATCGAATAAGCGGACCAGGTCAATGTCCGGATAAGCGGACCAGAAACTTGCGATGACCAAAAAAGCGAACCACAAATTTTAACCGATTTTAGTCCGAATAACACTCTGATACTTTCAAGGATTATACTACTCTTAATTCCGATCACAATGATATGATTTTCGTTCAATTCTGACCGCTAATTCGTTCCAGATCTAAGTTTAAAGTTCTGTCCTAAAACCGATCACGTTTTTTAGATGAAATTGAATGATTTTTACTATGTTTTAAAGACCGAAACTTATACTGATTGTTTAACAAATAATATCGCTCAAAATACTTGACTTTCAACTCATTTTGTCCGATAAAACTTGATTAAACCAAAAAATAAAAGAGAAGGATGAGTAGAAAGATGATAATAGATCCGAATCAGCTGGTGTAGTATGAGCTCCTCGTCCTGAAGCTCTGATACCACTTGTTGGACCGTTTCTTGACCCGAAAACGTCAATCCGAGTAGCTCATCTTCATATGTAAAGGCGGAATCAATGCATATAAAGTCTACAACAGCTTGTTCTATCAATTTCCTTTCTTTTATTGCTTTTCTGATGAGATTTTAACAGAGTTTCGGCTCCAAGCAACACACACACCACTATGAGATCCGCTCACACTACTCCTCTATATATAGACATGCTGGTCCGCTTATACGACATACCGTATAAGCGATCCAGACACTTGACATTCGAGCGGTCCAGACTAATGACATTCGAGCGAACCAGACCTAGACACATAAGCGGACCAGACCTAACATAATGACATAAAAGCGAACCAGACTCATAAAATACATATTTTGACACTTTTGACCCTCTGTTGACCTATCTTGACCTAAGACTTCAAGTAGACGTAGTCAACAGACATTCCGTGCATCAACAGGGGGAGGGGGGGTTAGGTTTTTTTTTGGGGGGGGGGGGGGGTGGGGGGTTTAGGTTTTTGGGGGGTGGGGGTTAGGTTTTTTTAGGTTTTTTTTAGCTATTTTAGGTTGTGTTCACATTGGTTCTCAAGGTTCTCACAATAAGGGTGGTTCTCGCATGAGCCCCTCCCTATATATATATATATATATATATATATATATATATTCTAAATATATATTCACCCATTTTTTATTTGTAAAAACCAACCTCCAATACTTGTATTTTTGTAACAAAATCTATGGCAAAGTTTATATTGAAAACCATAGTTAAAACCTACTTGTAAATACTTGTTTAGAAAACATTTTTCTAAGTGTTTGTATTTTTAGAAAATTTTGCCATAGTTTCCTCTAAAAATGGAGGTGTCCAAGCTATTAAAGCATATCATTTTTTTTTTCAAAAATCATCATAAACAACCAACAATCAATCTACACTTACCAAGTGCTAAAACAAAGTTATCTACATAATGATCATGAACTTGAATTTTCATAAAATTTGTAGTAACTTGGTAGTATGTTTAGTAGACTTAGTTACCCTTTAAAGTGTGTTTATTTCTTTAAAAATCTCATTCTTGAAAGATTTGAGTGTTTACAACTTGTTAGATGATTTTTTTCCAAAAATCATTCTTTTGAATTTTTCTTGTAAACAAAGTGTTCTTATACTTGTTTTATCACAAGAAATAGTGTATATTTAAGTAAGAACCAAGATCTTCAAAAAATCACATTTTGAACTTGTTTCTTTTGGAAGACCATTCATAAATCTTAGATCCATAAGATTACTAACTCACTTGTTTATTATTTTTCAAGAAATCACTTAATTCTTCAAGTTCATGCTTAACACATGAGGATGATCCTCTTGTTTTATCACATAATCATCCTCTCTCTTGCTAGATCATGTGTTTAATCACAATCTAGCAAGCTCCTTATGATGATCAACATCATAATCTCAAGTAAATAACAAGCAAGTATCATTCATACACTAGACAACATAGTTTCATCATATATCAAGCTTATGTTCATGATTCATGTTTATGTCTTTTAGTGTTCATCAAGTTTATCAATGTACATCATCATTTAACCAACAACATATGAAGTAAATAAGGATCATGAGAGTCTTACAACTAGCACAAAGGCTAGGGATGAACACAAGAGATGGTGATGAAAAAGTGAAGGATAAAAGCAATCGGGAGAGGTCCTTCAAGATCCACAAGCACCAAGCTCCTTTGTATAGCTCCTTACACCTTAGAATGATCTTGGAATGGTTGGAAGTGAGATGGAAATGGTGGTGGTGGTGGTGCTAGTTCTCGGCCGAGAGGGAGGGGGAGAGAAGGAGAGGTGTGGTGTGGTTTGATGAAGATGAAGTGAGATCATGTGTTCTTATAACCATTTTAGAGTTTTGTCCATTGGGTTTTATGTTCCCTAAGTACACATCAAATCATTAATCAATCTTTAGGAGATCAAGTGAGATTTAAGAGATCAAGATAAGATTTGGGGTGGGGCCACTCCCTTGGTGACCGTAAATATGAAGGGGGGGGGGTCTTGTGTAAGTTTAAATCATAAGTTAGATAATTAAGTTAGATTTCAAGTGCATAGATTAGTGTTTATGTGTATGATATGTTATGTAGTGTGTTAGGGTGTTCGGGGATCATAACTAGCTCAGAAACATTAAAACAATGCTTCTAGTATAATTTTGGTGTTTCGGGTAATGTCCGGTTGTTCGGTTAGATATCGGTTCGTTAAAGTGTCAAACTATTCCGTTTAGTGTTCTTTAAGTACTCTTTTGTGACACTTTTAATTCCCGACAGTTAGGAAAGCATTCAGGACCTTTTTGCCATATTTTTGCATGTTACTAGCTTGTTAAATTGCTGCTTTTTGCTGAAATGTGCAGAATTCTGCACTTTTTGTGGGTTTTAGGCACTTTCCGGCACTTAAATTATCACCTAGTGAAGCAGTTTTATGGTCCTTACTTCCCTACACACTATACTAGTGTGAAACTTAGTCTCTGGCCCATACAGGGTCTCAAAACACTGTCTGTCTATGTACTGAACCTCGTCAGCATATTCCTGAGTTATCCGCTAACTGTGCTAACTGTGCTTTGTGCATCATGTATGTCAATAAGGTTTGCATATGATAATGAGGTGACATTATGTAATATGTGATGCACATGTAAGTATGATACAGTAATCAGAAAGCAGTCAAGTATAATTCAGCATAGTCATTAAGCACTAATCAATATTAATTAATTGTACGGATACCTGTATTTTTTACGGTTGTCACATTCTCCCCCTGTTAAGAAAATTTCGTCCTCGAAATTTATACTACCTTAACTCCTTAGGGTTTCATTACGCGTGTATGTATATGAATAATACGGGAGTAGATAACTACAAAACCGACTCTAATCTTATTCTCACCAGGTGGATTCCAGGGATATACTTCAACAATAAGAGCCCAATGGTTAAAAGGTATGTGTTTTAGCATTTGATGTCAAAGGACACGAGATGTATAAAGGTATATCCTAGTGTAACTTAATTAACAGGGGTGTAACAAAGGAGTTTCGACCAATGGATTTTCAAACAATCGGTCACAATATGCCAACGAGTTTTTCTCAAACCATAGCATCCGCTATATGAACTCAAAATCGACAACTCGAATGTGATAGTAACATGAAAATGATTGTCAACTTTCGAACAAATACGTGGATAAAATAGTGTGTTGACATTCTTGAATTGCGAAAATACACCGAATGGAATACTAGCGAATCTGGTGTATTATTTTCTTAGTTCGTAGTTGCATTCGGAATGTCTAAATGACAAGTCAAACAAAGGTATGTGTAGTTTGGTGTGAGACGGTCGACCATGATTAGCACAAGCTACAAATTTGTAATGACACCACAAGGTGTCGTAATTGACATATTTCGATAATAGCGGTGACCGAACAAGTTCACCGTGTTTGTAAACAAATGAAAGTGTACTAAAACAAGCTGAAGATTTGATTTACACAATGTCATGGGGTTTTCAATCGATTATGGAACATCAAAGAACTACTGTTTCTGATTGAAGATGGAAAGCAATAAACACTACAAGGTATTCAATTTATAACAAAAGAATCGTTAGGAGGTACATGGTGATATGAAATGAATCTAGGTACCATTGTCTTAACACACAACTATGTTGAGACCACTTTAATTGTGATAAACAAAACGGATTTAGAACGAATAAATAGGCAATTAAATCCGTGTGTGAGGTGCGAAACCAAATTAGCGCAAGCTTCAATTTTGTGAAAGTATCACCGTAAGGTATCAAAATCAACAAACGATTTAGTGGAGTCGTAGACCAAGCAAGTCTACTACGGTTCGAAACAAAGGAACATTTGCAAAAATATTTGAATATGATGCTCCCAATACATCATATGACGTTTTAAATTGAATATGCGAAATGGATAAGTTCAAGCAATTGAACTTGGTTTCGGCTTAGCCTGACAATAAACGTATGTATCAACAAGGGAATTTCAGCATGGTTACAAAAATAAACCATGAATGTGACTTGAAAGAAAAGAAGTTTCAAGAGAGTGTGTTGACTTGATAATAAAGGAGCCATCAATTACAAGAATGTAGGTTATTCGAATCATTGACCCATAGTTAGCTTTAGCAAAATAACATTTGAACTTTAACGAAGCGTTTTCTTCGAAATGGAATCGCATGCGTAGCAAATGGTGCATGCGTAACATATAAGTCTCCAAGTGATGAAACAATGAGTATTTGCGAAAATGAAGAAATAACCAAGTATCGAAGCAAATGTGTGTTCGCTCTCAGCGAAGAAAATTAACACGATGCAACTACCATTAAGGGGAGTAGAGGTGCAAACATCTACTTGCTAGAAGCAAAAGTGAAGATTTTAAAGAAAGAAATTTGAGTACATTCTGTTTGGTTAACTAAAATAGCATATCTGTCAGGATAATAGGGTTTGCTTGAGTTCACAGGTGTGGTTCCTAAGTGACGACCTTTATGAGTTTTGGCCTGGGTTCCCAAAGGATTAAGCACATGTTTTCTAGATTCTCAAAGTCTCGTATTCTGTGTAAAACTGTTTTGTGCGTTACGCAGGAATCACAATTCTTTTTGTGTAGGTTTAAAACAAGTTATTGTCCCACAATTCCCCGATATACTTTCTTCCTGAAATCACATATAATGGCACTCAATCATCGATCAGTCTTAAAATAGTAGTTGGATCCTCATAATTAGTTAAGTAAGTAACTCGTTAATTCTCATCAGGGGTTACCGACTCTTGTTGGTTAGCTCGTTCGGCTCCTGGGAATTGATGCTCATTTGAAAATCATCATCCTTCTACTTGACGAGCAGCACTGGTGTTACTCAAAATGGGAAGCTTGGTCTGTTAACTTCCTTCTCTATCAACTACTGAAGCTATACTACCAATCCTTGCATCTCCGAAGGTGTAAGTTGCTAAGGTGCATTGACTGCAGGCGCGGCGTCTGGAATCAAATCAATGCGAAGTTCAACTTGTTGTTGAGGAAATAATTCAGACAAGTCTTCGGGGAAGACTTCAGGAAATTCCCTTATCACAAGGATACCTTCCAACTTCGGCTCAGCGGCTTCCTTGTCCATAATGTGTGCTAGGAAGGCATCGCGTCCTTTGCGTGAAAACTCCCGTGCCCTCAAGCACTGGTAATGTGTAGAGGCGTATCCTGCTTTATGGGTCGCAATTGCTTCGTCGTTCGTCATTGGGATGCGGATAAAGACCTCCGCTCGATTGCTCGACAACTGGTCTATCCTAACTACCACGTCGAGGCTTCCTATTAGCTAGTTCTATTGAGTGTGGGTTATCTAACTTACCCCTTTACTAAACCAAGTATATTTTTAAATTCATGAGATACGAAGCTATGGTCGGCACTGGTATTAAACAACATAGATGTAAAATTTTGGTTGATCGAGAACGTACCAGCAACCACATCTGGATCTTGGCATGCTTCATGAGCTCCGATGATGGGTGCCCCTTCATGGTCTTGGTCAATCCCCCTTGGGAAATCTTTCCTAAAGTGCCCCTCGTTTCCATATTTGTAGCAGCCCAAAATTTTATCATTATTATTTTCGCCTTGGTTGTTGTCATCACTTCCTCCTTTTATGGGACTCTTCACCCAACAGGCATCCTTGTTGTGTCCTCTCTTCCCGCACCTTCCGCACTTGGGCTTCTGGCATCGACCTTCATAGTGAAACTTGCACTTATCACACCTTGGCTTAGTCCCCAAGTAAACTTTCTGGAAATGTCCTACGCTACCGCAACCTTGGCCCTGTTCTTGTTTATTACTGTTTTCTTCGCGATTTCCGCTGCCATCTTGGCCTTCATTCCTATGTCTGGTACCGATCTGACATGCCTCCCCGACATGCCCCTACCTTGTTGCAAACATCACCTCTTCCATACCTACATGGCTTAGCATGATGAAGTAGGCAGTCATCGCACTTAGGTAGGATACCCATGTACTCCTTTCTCTTTTTGGCTTTGTTCATTTGGGTATCCTCCTGGAGGTCAGTGAGCTTCCTTTTGTCCTTTCCGGATGGCTCTACCCGATTTTCCTTCTTCTCGTCAGGGTTTGAAAGCTCTTCCAGTCTAATCACTTCTTTACTGAGTGCCGCACTTAACTTGATCGCATCGATGGTTGTTGGCGGAGCTGATATCGTCATTAAGCGCAGGATCTGAGGCACCAGTCCCCAGATGAATGGCTCCATCCTTTTCAACTCTGGTTCCACTAGGTACGGAACAACTCGCGACAGATCGTGAAGTTTTTGCACGTACTCCGCCACATTTGGACCTTCCATCTTTAGTTTCCAGAATTCGAATTCCAGCTTCTGGATCGCCATCTGAGAACAATACTCCTTACGCATCATTTCCTTCAGCTCACCCCATGTTAAAGCATTCGTAGCAGCTCTGCCCATTATTCAAATCTGAGAGTCCCACTATGACCAGGCCCCATCTTGAAACAATCTTGACGCATCTGGGACTTATTGCTCTGGCGTACATCCGCTCATTCGAAAAACAGAATCCATATTTTCGGTCCATTTCACAAAGGCTATGGCACCTCCAGTGCCGTTGAAATTCGGAGGCTCGCAGTTGAGGAACTGCAGTAGGTACAGCCATGAGGTGGGTTGTTTTCTGAGGTACCCCTACTGGGTTCTGAGCGCAGGGCCTCGTGCTGTGCTATCGCTTGTGAAATCAGTTCTTGTAACTCAGCCTCAGTTGTAGGCAGTGTGTTGTATCTTCGATGAGGCATCTTCTAAAGAAGATTGTATAGGTCAGGTCTTATGCATATAAGTATGTAGTACGCGTATGTAATAACATTTATCAACGCAAGTAAACACATAACATCCCATGTCATAACACAAACAAGTAATCCAACAATGTATATAATGAGAATGTTGCGATTGAGCTTTCATATATCAATGACCACAAATACAGTTTTACATGTTCTACAATGTACCATACATCAAAAGGGGCTACAGGGTCACATCACCCTTGTCCACATCGTCTATCAAACTACAAAAGTCAAAAAGTCAAAAGTCACAAAGTGGTCTTCAAAAAGACTGTGCAATCGGGGCTCAATAGCTACACTCTCACCAAAAGTATGCTACCTGCATAAAACCAAAAACTGCTATGCTGATGGTGGAGGAGGAGGAGGAGGAGGTGGAGGAATGAAAAGCAAACTGCGCAGATGCGCTAGCTCCTCCTCGAGGGCATGAACATGACGCAACAGATAGCTGATCTCCTGCTCCATATTAAGGAAATGAATATCAAAATCTGGGTATGGTAAAAGAGGAGCGGGCGGAGCCGCGAATGGTGACTGACAAGTACAAGGCGGAGGACGCAGAATCCTCTCAAGATCCATGATTCTGCGACACAACATCTCCTGCTGGAGCTGTAAGGATAGGAGTAGCCCATCCCTCGTGTACCCAGTGTAATGGAAGGGATGGTATGGATCAGAAACAGGCATCGTGTTGGGCAAAAACCAAATCAGTGGCTCGCCCGATGGTGCAGAAGAAAAAGGATCAGTATGTGCAAACGGTGGTATGAAGGGACAAGCTGCTGACACAGGTGGGACATGACCAGATGGCTGGCTAGACGGTCCTTCCCCTGGGCGGGGTGGAGGAATATCCTGTAGGAACGTGACCGGTAGATCTGTGCGGTGTATGTCAGACACAGGTGGGTGAAACGGGGCGATATCAACGGGTGCATGTGTAGGTGCAGGTGGGGGAGTAACAGGCCTAAGAAATGGAGGCAAGTCATCGTCGTCCTCTATCCACCCATTACGGGTGAATGCATAACGGGGATCTATATGGTCAGCAAAAGGAGTAGGGTCTGCGGGTGCAGGTAGAGGGTTAGGTAAATGTGGTGCAACAACTGGTATGTCAACAGGTGCATGCTCAGGCAGGGGATCGTGAGCAGGTATAGGCTCGGGTGCAATCAAAGGCTCAGGGTCGACTGGTGCAAGCTCAAGATCAGCGGGTATCATGTCAGGATCGACAGATGCCTCAAAAGGCTGATCATCGGGGACAAACTCAATCTCATGCTCAGGGTCAAAGTCGTGTGGAAAGACAGGATCAAACTCATCATCAAACTCAAAGTCCTGCGGAGGAACATGTGCGGCAGACATAGCTGTGTCGGAATCAGAATCGGTGGGATAACGCTGTAATCCCAGTGCGTGTAGAGTAGTAGATGACACAGACTCGAATGAATCAGGACCAGAATGGTCAGACGAAATCTCAACGACAGGAATCTCGACAAGCGGAACGGCAATGACATCGGCGACTGGAATCTCGACAAGTGGTGCGACAACGGCATCATCGACTGGAGCTCCATCATCCTGGGCACCCTCAGGGGGACCCTCAATAAAAAGATCAATGTCGTCGTCAGACATAGCGTCAAGAGGCAGATCCTCGAGAGAAAATGCAGCAAGAGGAAAAGGAACAAGGATCTGAACAAGAAGCCAGGAAGACCATCAGCTAGTGGTATATCATCGCCAAAATCTGGTAAAGCAAACGGCTGGAAATCATCATCATCGCTACTCGTAGTGTCAGATGTAAAAACCTCATCCTCTGGGATGATCTCATCATCCGAAACTATGGCCATAGAGTCTACGGTATCTGATACTCCACTATCAGAAGAGGACATGGTGTCTGTAACAAAGCAATCACAACATATGCACATATATCAACAATCATCAAATAAGCATATAAGTAGTAACAATGTAAGCATGTATCCATCCTAGTCTTCCCAAGACTATCCCACCCAGCCTCTCAGACTGAACCACCTAGTCTCTTAGACTAAACCTCCCAGTTTCTCAAACTGTCCCAACTAGTCTCTCAGACTACCCAGCCTCTCAGGCTAAACTACCTAGTCTCTCAGACCGAACTACCCAGCTAGTCTCTCAGACTAACTCCCCAGTCTCTCAGACTGACTACCCAGCTAGTCTCTCAGACCAACTCCCCAGTCTCTCAGACTGAATTATAAATGAATTCCTTGAAATGTGTTTTTGATCTTTTATTTGTAAAAATGTTTGTTTCCTGGATCTGGACATTTTGTGTATGTAATGAAAATATGTTATGAAAACATTTTCGTGAGAGCCCTAGTGATCGTAGTCTAGACTCGAGAAAGAATCCTAGTTCGCTACGATCGAAGCTCTGATACCAAGCTGTCACACCCTGACTTTTGCGGAAGTGTGGTTATTGGTGTGACTTCTTAATACCATAGCATTCAATCATAACAATGCTATATGATAAAACCAAAAGATATTCATCCATAAAAAATAAGTTTGAAAATACCACAACACACTTGTTTGAAACATCGATACCAAATTTAAGTTACAAACCATAATATGTTTTAATGAGTTCACGAAGACTCGACAACATAACTTAAACCAACCTGAGCTTAAGACCATGTATCTCATCCAGGAGTAAGATACATCTCCTAAACCCTACGACCTCGGATGACATCTTTTATTTAAACGCAGCTTGAAAACATGCAAACACCTGCCAGATCCACTTAGTTCCCTGAAATACATGTAGTTTAAAAAAAACATCAACAAAAGTTGAGCGAGTTCATGCGTTTATGTATGAATAAACCTTTAAAGTATGTCTATATGTATGTATGTCCCTGGTATGTAGCAATAAGGAGAAACAGATCACCAATGGTTTGCAAGGCCAATGGTATGTGTGAAATGGTTCAGGAAAACTCAAACCTAGCAGAATTTTGCCACGGCATTAGTATGTGGACATAGTCACCACATGGGCCACCCTAGTCCTCATGGGTGTGGGCTCGCTACACCTAAATAGATCTATCACTCATGTCCCTCGGTCCTACGACGAGGATTAATGGCCTTAAGTGTTATACCCACCACTCACCTGATCAAGCAGTAACCCTCCTTAAGCTAATCATACCATGTATAAAAACGTTTGTAAACAATTGTAACATGTATTTCACCCCCGAAGTTATAAAACTGAAAACAGTTAAAAGAAAAGGGGGACATGAACTCACAGTATTGCGTCTTTAGAATCGTAACCCAAATCTCTTCAGCAAACCCGACTACCTACAGCGTACTAATGTTTATTAGACGAACGGGCCGTGCCTTGCCTTGCCTTAGTGTTTACGTTTTTGAGTTACGTTTCTTTTAATATTATCCCAAGTTATAATTTTCTTGTTAAAATAATAATTATTTTAACTTTTTAATTATATTAAATTTGGAATAATTGTTTAAGCAATATTTCTGTATTAATACTTCTCAAGTATTTACTTTCGTATTTCCTTCCCAAGAATCATATATCTTACTTGTCAAAAATATTGTATTTCAAGAAAATATACATTTTTAGAGGAAACTATGGCGAAATTTACTTTCGTATGCTTGTATTTGTAATCTCAAAATAATATATTTAAACTTACTTGTCAAAAATATTGTATTTCAAGAAAATATATATTTTTCCCAAAAATCATATATCTTCTAAATATTCCAAGAAAATATATTTTTACTTCCCAAAATAATATATTTTCTCCTTGTCAAAAAAAATGATACAACTTTGTAATATTTACAAAAATCATATTTTCATTTCTTGTATCCAAAATAATATTACCAAAAATATATTTGTAACGGTATTTTCCGGAATATTTTGTAAGTTACATTCTTGCGTTTGATTTCACAATATTAAGTGTGTAACTTATATATTTATTCCTTGTGATTTTTGGTATTATTTTGGATTGTAAATTCTTGGTATTTTGTTAAGTTATATTATTTTACCCTAAAATAATATAATTATTTCACAACGTATACAAATATTCACACAAGTGTCTTATATATATATATATATATATATATATATATATATATAGGAATAAGTTAAAATGAGAACCACCTCGAGTTGTAAGAACCAGCGAGAACCACCCCCGCGGGGGGCCGTTGACCACGATTTTTTTTTTACAACTAGATGTGTATATTTTAACACCCTACGTAAAGTTTGGGTTTAAACGGCGCGCCCGAGGGGGTAGTTTTTTACGCCCAAAGTTTGGTTAAAAAAAAAAGAAAAATTAAATAAATACAAAAAAAACCCAAACTTTGGGCGTAAAAAACTACCCCCTCGGGCGCGCCGTTTAAACCCAAACTTTACGTAGGGTGTTAAAATATACACATCTAGTTGTAAAAAAAAATCGTGGTCAACGGCCCCCCGCGGGGGTGGTTCTCGCTGGTTCTTACAACTCGAGGTGGTTCTCATTTTAACCTTCCCCTATATATATATATATATATATATATATATGGGAGGGCTATATAGAAAACCCACTTGAGTTGAGAAAACCCAAATAAACCCTATGTAACATTTTTATTTTTTTCTAAAAAAAATAGGGAATGTAATATAAATGTACACGGACCTATTTATGAAAAAAATGTAAAAAACGCTTTATAGTTTTTTTTTTTTAAAATGTTGAAAATTTGTATGTTACATTTTTTTTGGACAAACATATTATGTAACCTGAAATTTGTAACATTTTTAAAAAAAAAACTACTCAGTGTTTTTTTGTGTTTTTTTTTTAAAATGTTCAAATATATGTATATTACATTTCCTATTTTTTTTAGAAATGTATCTTGAGTTTACATGGGTTTTTTACAAAGGTTTTCAGGGTTTAGTCAACTGGAGTGGGTTTTCGATTTATCTTTCCCCTATATATATATATATATATATATATATATATATATATATATATATATATATATATATATATATTCTAAGCATATATTCACCCATTTTTATTTGTAAAACCCAACCTCCAATACTTATATTTTTATAACAAAATCTATGGCAAAGTTTATATTGAAAAACATAGTTAAAACCTACTTGTAAATACTTGTTTAGAAAACATTTTTCTAAGTGTTTGTATTTTTAGAAAATTTCGCCATAGTTTCCTCTAAAAATGGAGGTGTCCATGGTATTAAAGCATATCATTTTTTTTTTTCAAAAATCATCATAAACAATCAACAATCTATCTACACTTACCAAGTGCTAAAACAAAGCTATCTACATAATGATCATGAACTTGAGTTTTCATAAAATTTGTAGTAACTTGGTAGTATGTTTAGTAGACTTAGTTACCCTTTAAAGTGTGTTTATTTCTTTAAAAATCTCATTCTTGAAAGATTTGAGTGTTTACAACTTGTTAGATGATTTTTCCAAAAATCATTCTTTTGAATTTTTCTTGTAATCAAAGTGTTCTTATAGTTGTTTTATCACCAAAAATAGTGTATATTTAAGTAAAAACCAAGATCTTCAAAAAATCACATTTTGAACTTGGTTCTTTTGGAAGACCATTCATAAATCTTAGATCCATAAGATTACTAACTCACTTATTTATTATTTTTCAAGAAATCACTTTATTCTTCAAGTTCATGCTTAACACATGAGGATGATCCTCTTGTTTTATCACATAATCATCCTCTCTCTTGCTAGATCATGTGTTTAATCACAATATAGCAAGCTCCTTATGATGATCAACATCATAATCTCAAGTAAATAACAAGCAAGTATCATTCATACACTAGACAACATAGTTTCATCATATATCAAGCTTATGTTCATGATTCATGTTTATGTCTTTTAGTGTTCATCAAGTTTATCAATGTACATCATCATTTAACCAACAACATATGAAGTAAATAAGGATCATGAGAGTCTTACAACTAGCACAAAGGCTAGGGATGAACACAAGAGATGGTGATGACAAAAGTGAAGGATAAAAGCAATCGGGAGAGGTCCTTCAAGATCCACAAGCACCAAGCTCCTTTGTATAGCTCCTTACACCTTAGAATGATCTTGGAATGGTTGGAAGTGAGATGGAAATGGTGGTGGTGGTGGTGCTAGTTCTTAGCCGAGAGGGAGGGAGAGAGAAGGAGAGGTGTGGTGTGATGAAGATGAAGTGAGATCATGTGTTCTTATAACCATTTTAGAGTTTTGTCCATTGGGTTTTATGTTCCCTAAGTACACATCAAATCCTTAATCAATCTTTAGGAGATCAAGTGAGATTTAAGAGATCAAGAGAAGATTTGGGGTGGGGCCACTCCCTTGGTGACCGTAAATATGAAGGGGGGGGGGGTCTTGTGTAAGTTTAAATCATAAGTTAGATAATTAAGTTAGATTTCAAGTGCATAGATTAGTGTTTATGTGTATGATATGTTATGTAGTGTGTTAGGGTGTTCGGGGATCATAACTAGCTCAGAAACATTAAAACAATGCTTCTAGTATAATTTTGGTGTTTCGGGTAATGTCCGATTATTCGGTTAGATACCGGTTCGTTAAAGTGTCAAACTATTCCGTTTAGTATTCTTTAAGTACTCTTTTGTGACACTTTTAATTCCCGACACTTAGGAAAGCATTCAGGACCTTTTTGCCATATTTTTGCATGGTACTAGCTTGTTAAATTGCTGATTTTTGCTGAAATGTGCAGAATTCTGCACTTTATGTGGGTTTTAGGAACTTTCCGGCACTTAAACTATCACCTAGTGAAGCAATTTTATGGTCCTTACTTCCCAAAACACTATACTAGTGTGAAACTTAGTCTCTGGCCCATACAGGGTCTCAAAACACTGTCTGTCTATGTACTGAACCTCGTCAGCATATTCCTGAGTTATTCGCTAACTGTTCTAACTGTGCTTTGTGCATCATGTATGTCAATAAGGTTTGCATATGATAATGAGGTGACATTATGTAATATGTGATGCACATGTAAGTATGATACAGTAATCAGAAATCAGTCATGTATAATTCAGCACAGTCATTAAGCACTAATCAATATTAATTAATTGTACGGATACCTGTATTTTTTACGGTTGTCACACAACCGTCGAGGTTCCATTCAAAATTTTGTTTGTTTGATCGATCTCCATTCATTTGGCGGACTGTTGGAAATTTGGTGAATGGATACTTAGTAAATTTATAACTTAGTGAAATTATAAATATTAATTAGATTATTTATGTGGTGAATAAAATAGAAACTCTTGAGTAGAGCTTCTTGATGACATTTAATTAGTTTTATTGGAGTTTTTAAGACTCTAAGACTAATTAAGTGAAATCTTTCACCAATCCTTAACTCTTGTACAATTAGTAGGTTATTATGCTTTACTTTTGTTACTACAAGAAAATTATTTAATTTTATACATGAAGAATACTTGAAGAATGATGAACACTTGAAGACCAATTAGAGAGTGGACTCTACTTGTTTTCCACCACAATCACATCCTTATTCCTTCCATAAGTTCAAACATAACAATTTTACCCGGTGTAACCTTGGGCATGTGAGCCATCTCCGACAGTATAGACTGCTTTGGCTGTTGTACCCTGGGAGACAGAGGCGTCGTCTTTAGTAGAGGTGCGAAATCTATTTTAAGAGAAGTGTGTTGAACATGTGCCTCAGCCACAATCGTCAACACTTTTTTGTTCTTTTTGTAGGAAATTATTGTATAAGAAGACGTGGTTCAAGACCTCGTTGAAGCCTACACTACGGATTGTAAAAGAAGACGCGATTCAAGAGTTCGGTGAAGACTACACAACGGTTCATAAAAGAAGACGCAGTTAAAGCTCTTATTGGAGACTATAGTTTGAATCAATTTAATAACATGTCTTGTATTATATATATTATTTCGTTTAGATTTGTTCATGGTACGTGTACTATAATTTCTCAAATACGTAAAAAGAGTATCTTTACTATTTTTATTTATATATTTGTTATTAAAATTATGACCCATGTTCCACCGTTACAAAAATACTAGTTAATGTATAAATTTGCAGTTGGTTACTTTTATTTTATATATGGCCGGTTTATTCTCATAGATGCTAGCTAAATAACAACCCTGGTCGACCATTGATAACTGTTGACCCAATACAGATCAAAATTGTGGGTACTAGGTTCAATGTGAGTCGAATTATTTTGCCATGCTTCATGATTGTTTAATTGACCATGATGTAGGCTCCAGTTCCATGTGGTTATCTTCCAACCTTTTACGTCACAAACAAATATTTAATGTCGGTTATTAATGTGCATGACGTGTGGATTTTGGTCCTATATGTTTGCTTTTCCGCGTGTCATAATGTTTAATGTATATATAGTACGTGTTAAGAGTGATAAGTCATTTTGACACCACACTTGTCAGGAGTTAGAGCCACTCTCATTCTGAATTTAAGGTGGGAGTGAAATTCATGAATCTCGATCATATGCGGGGCGAGAGGTTGATTGTTGTGAAGACAAGTACGTTGTGTGACGCTACGAATCTATAGCATTTAAATATTGTTTCAAGAAACGAGTAGGTCTAGCCCATTCCATGTAATGAATTTTTATATCCTTCCTATAGACCAAATCTAAGTTATCATCGGGAAGAAATGAATCGGGCTAGCCCATTCCATTTAATGAATTTTTAAATGGGAAAATCTCCATTTTAGACATTAACCAGTTAAAATATTCAAAATAGTCAATTGTAGTGGCTCAATGAGCTTTATTAATCTCGTATAACGGCTTAAAAAATTCGTTCAAGTCAACCAACCCATGATTGCGACGTATCCGACAACCATCATTCGGTTGGGGGGGGGGGGGGGGGTAGTTGCACGGACCTCCCATCCGCCGGAGTATTGCAACTCCGCAAGCTAGCTTAGCCCCATAGCTGCCTGGCGGTGATTACCCACGGTGAAGAGCCCCAACACCCCATAAGGGCATTGCCGGGAATCGAATCGGTGACCTCAAGTAGAGGCCTGGGTGAGGCTGGCCAACTGGGCTACCCCAGAAGGTTACAACCATCATTCGGTTGAAAGTTCTTAGCCGGTTGAAGGTTCTTAGCCTAGTACTTTCAACACGGCTCAAGACTTTTCAGATTGTATTTCTTTAGCATGGCTTGAGAACTTTCTTTAGCTTAAAATCTTTTAGTGTAGCGGCTTGGCTTGGCTTAAAATCTTTCCTTGGCTAAGATATTTCCTTGGCTAAGTAGAATAATAATAATTCACTTATAATTAGAGCAAGGTACAATAACATTATTTATGTATAATTTTAACATTTTATTTATGTTACATTAAGTATAATAATAATAATTCACTTATAATTTCCACCGGTTCTGAAAAGGGATTAACAATATTGTTATATAAATTACTATGTTAGAACCCCATGTATTATATGGGTCAAATAAATGTAAATTTTATACTAAATAATAAAAAAAATATAACTTTAAAAATCTCGTTTATTACACGAGTTGAATAAATGTAACTTTTATATATTAAGTAATAAAAAGTTATATAGTTAAGAATCCCGTGTATTGTACGAGTTGAATAAATATAATTGTATATACCAAATAGCTAAAAAAGTTCTACCTTTAAAAACTCTGTATGTTACACGGATTAAATAAATGTAATTTTTTATATTAAATAATAAAAAATAATATCTTTTAAAAACTCGTGTATTGTACGAGTTGAATAAATCTAATTTTATATACCAAATAATAAAAAAATATCTTTAATAACCCAGTGTATTATATGGGTTGAATAAATATAATTTTGTATCGTAATAATAATAAAAAAGTTATATCTTTAAAAATAATGTGTATTAAACGAGTTGAATAAATCTAATTTTATATATCAAATTATAAAAAAAAGTTATATCTTAAATCTAAGATCCATAAGCCAAGCCAAGGAAAGATCTTAAGCCAAGCCAAGCCGCTACACTGAAAGATCTTAAGCCATGGAAAGTTCTCAAACCAAGGCAAAGAAAGACTAATCTGAAAAGGCTTGAGCCGTGTTGAAAGTACTTGGCTAAGAACTTTCAACTGAATGACAGTTGTCGGACATGTGACAATCATGGGTTGGTTGACTTGAAAGGATTTTTTTAAGCTGTTACACGAGATTGAAAAAGCTCGTTGAGCTGCTACAATTGGCTATTTTGCCTGGTCAATGACTAAAATGGAGATTTCCCCTTTTTATATCCTTCCCATAGACCAAATTTAAGTTATCGTCGAAATATGCGACTCAGATCCGTCTCTGAAAATGTTCGAAAACCTTTAAGTCTTGTGCGAACAGAAAATACGGGCCTCGTTAAATATAAATTAAAAAAAACATATATATAAAAAATTTTAAATATACGAAAATGAATTAATGTCATTTGAATCAACACCAATCATTTAATGCAAGTTGACAAAATTAAGCAATTAATGTTATTTGCATTTAATAAATAGATAAGAAACAAATAGAAAAACAAAGCTAATGACGCCGAGATTAGAACATGTGTCTTCTTATTATTAAAGTGACTTTCAAGCTACCAAATCAAATGCTTCAAGATGGTATTTTTCCGATTCCTTATGTATATATTCTAACTTTACTATATAAAACTAATAAAAAAAAAAGAGCCGCTCCTGGTTTTGGGCCCTAAGTCATCTCCCATTATATCCTGACCCTATAAAGTAGATTATATCAGTGTGTGATTTCTTTTCCTAAAAAAACTACAATACAACTTTTTTTAAATGATGAAATTCTATGATTGATAAAAAAAGGGTTAACAATGACTATAAAACCTGACAAAGTCATCATCATCATCATCATACTCAGTAAAGATCACCAATAATAAAGCTAAGATATGGTCTGAGTAGGGTAAGATGTAGACATACTTACCTCTACCCTGTAGGAATAAAGAGACTACTTCCGGTAAGACCCCGACTCGATAGTAGTTTTGCAACAAGCCTTGTACATAAGGCACATAACACTCAGCAATTGGACAAAAGCCGATTAATGCATGTACTCCTTGTCTTTCGGCTATCAATGCCACCACATGATACATTTGGGACAAAACCCGACAAAGTACAATACATAAAACAAAAGAAAGAGAATAAAACAAAACAAGTAATCAAGAAACTAGAGCTCTAATATTAAAACTCGTCATCTCTCTCCTCTCTCTGTCGATGTTATGGAACTTGGATCTCGCTTTTATGCGTATGTACGTATTTGCTTTTATGTCTTCCACCCTTCTTTCAATCGGAATGAAGTTGTCATTGAACTCCTTTTCGTTCCTCACATTCCAGATTTGTTAGGGGGTAGAGGCGCTCCACTAGTGATGGAATTACATCACTCACAACATTCAATCAAGTTCCGCCACGTCATTGAGCTTTATTCCATCACTAGTGATGGATTTTACTAGGGGTGCCCATCACTAGTGATGGTTTTTTTAAAAAATTTTAAAATATAAATTAACAATAAAGCAATAAAATTATAAATTATAAATTTCATTTAAATAAAAAAAATATTTCTAGACATATTTTAGGTTACAACTTAAAAATAAACATATAAACATTTAAATAAACATATTTTAGATTCTTGAAACCATTCTTCGCTTGCTTCGATGTCTTCAACAATTTTTAAAAATAAATCTTTTTGTAAACAAAACCAATCTCTAAACGTTTCGGCATTGTAGATCGGATTCTCCACAAAATAATCCTTCATTAACACTTCGTTGGCATGTATACAATCACGATCCACCATTTTCTTCTTTGGGGCTCGAACCTTCAAGTTCGTTATACACCTTCTCGAAAAATTCAAGCGTGTCATTGTTGGAGACGTATCGCTATCGGTGTCTATAGGAAACGAATTCGTTGGAAATTCTATTTTTAAAACTATGCAAGATTGTATTTTTGTTGGTGAAAAGGATTGTATTTTTTAAAGGTTTGAAGATTGAATGTATATAAAAAATTGGACAGATGGTTTTTTTTTTATAAACTCCTCCTTCTTCAACGGTCATATATCAACGCTCTCATCCTCCTTCTTCAACGGTCATATAACGCGTTTTATTTTCCACGCGTGAATAACTACGACGGCGGCAGTGTTTCACGGTCCACAACGCGTGAATGTTGCTTCATCACGTGACGTCCCGGGTGCTCTTAGATTTGTTGATAGAGGTACCACACCAATTACCTTTTTCCAACGTTTGGACCCTTTTAAGTCATGAACCATAGCCAACACATTACTAAGACTAAAGGGTATGGGGGCCGGCTTAGGCCCGACGCCGGTCCCCCACACCCCCCTCGGCCCGGCTCGTCCCAACCGGCTCCCACTCGACGCTCACGACGGGCCTTGATTCAAAATTATAGCCGTTAAAAAACGGCTCTTTTAATTAAAAAAAAACTTTTCCATTTTAAATAAATACCCCATCTCTCATCCTTTTTTATACCAAATTCTCAATACTTCTCCCATTCTCATCCAATTTTATAACAAATACTCCATCTTTTTTTATAGAATCATGAATCCATTCAACCCAAACAACCCCAACCCGAACAATCCCAACCCGAACCAACCTAACTTTTTTTCGACTCCCGCTTACAATCCGACTATGGATCCTTCATGGGTGTCTCCGCAATTTACGTTTTCGGGTTTCCAACAATCACCCAACGCCTTCAAACAAATGTCTCAACTTCAACAATTGCGTATGTTAAGTCCTCAACTTGCCTGATTGTCGGTATGAACCAAAGCTTTTTTTTTTAATTTAAATTTAAAAAGATTTATTTTTTACTTTTACTAATGCATTATTTTTAAATTTAGGGAACAATCAAATGGGTACTAGTTTTTGGAAGGCGACAACGGAAAGATTTAACGGGATTATGGAGCAAGACCCGATGCGTGATATCGATTCCGTCTCAGGCAAGTGGCGTAAAATGAACAAGACCATCAACACCTTTAGCGGGTATTATAACCAAATTTACACTAATCCTCCTAGTGGGAGTAACGACGAGGACATTCTTAACCTTGCGTTTGGCTAAATGGGATTCTAAAAATTCAACGCCTTTCCCACACCTCCGGGCATGGAACATTTTAAATAAAGAAAACAAATGGAAGCCGGTTTCAAATGAGGCCGCAATCGCCAAATGGAGTAAAACTTCCGAGTCCGGAAGTTATAGTGCGGGAGGCTCCGCCGCTTGTTGTCAAATCGACATAAACGGCGACCCGATATATGACGAGGATGTGTTGCCTGTTCACGAGCCTGAACGTCCCCCCGGAAGGGACAAATAAAAAAAGAGGCGGCCGGAAAGCAAAAAAGGGGCGGCTCGAGCCAAACATCTTCCGGGGCGGGTTCGAAAATGGACGAGTTGATATCCGAATTCCGTTCGTTCAAAGAGCTCGCGGCCGAAAAATATAGTTACAAGAAAACCTTGTAGGCCGACTATGCTCGAGCGGAGGATTTTAGGATTATGAGGTTGGATCTCGACTCGGTTCCGGAGGATGAACGCGAGGTTTATCGGAGGATGAAAGTGGAGGTTAAGAAAAAATGGACGTCGTAGGTTGTTTACTTTTTTAATCGTATCGTTATTTTTTTTCGCTTTTATGTTTTCCGTTTCTAGGATTAGTATTTTTAGGAAATGTAATTTTTTTTATGTTATGAAATGAATTTAATTATGTTGTTTTATGTTTTAATTTTATTTAATTTTTATAAAGTTTTTATTAAGTTAACAAAAAAATAGAAAATTATAAAATAATTAGGTGGGGTAGGCTCATTCTCCACCACCCTCAAAATGCAAGGAGGCCCATCCTCCATGAGATGATGATGTGATGCCATCATGACGGTCATCCTCATGGGGATGAAGCTCTCCATACCCTTTATTCTAATTGACAATACAAGTCTCATGTTTCTGAAAAGATCGACGTGACTGGAGTCGTATTATTATTGGTTCAAACCCGAGTGGTGTCGGCTAGATTCAACTTACCCTTTGAACAACCCAACTACATTCACCTCTTTCATTTTGGACTCAAGTACACTCTGCCACTGCCACTGCACCACCACCACCACTTTACAATCACTGACCACCACCACCCTTCGATCTGCACAGAAAACCAACAAACAACACGACGAAATCCACCACTTCTTTCTGACACACAATGTGTTATGTAGGAAAAGCTACAAAGATCTTCATCTTTCTCATCACTGTTCTCCTTATTACTGCCCTCCTCTTAGGCTTCGGCCTCCTCCGCCATAAAATTCATCCTAAATCGCATAACTGCTCCGGCGACTCATGCTCTCAATCCGATCTCTATCCTCCGCCGGTGGACTTTCCGATCACCTCCACTCCTGATTCCGGTGCATCCAATCCTTCCGATCTCTATCCTCCTCCGCCGCTGCCGTCGGCTGGTTCAAGCTCGAATCTAGCTCCACCGCCTCCGGTTCCGTCACTCGCACCACCGCCGTCGGAATTGAGTAGTGGTAATCAACCTCCGCCGTCGCCGGTGTCTGTAGCTACTCCGCCTCCGCCGGTGGTTGCTGTAGCTCCGCCTCCGGGATTCAATCCGGTGATCCGGTTCCGGTAACTTCAGGTACTTAAAAATAATTTAATAATTGTTGTAAAGTAGTACGATTATATAATTGTTTTCAGGTTGATTTGGAGGTTTAATTTAGTGATTAGTAACTTTATTTAGAGGTTTGATTTAGTGGAGTTATCATCAGTTAACTTTTTTAATAAAATAATGTTTTCGTGATTCTGATTTGTATTATTTAATGGATGAATTTGATCTTGAATTTCTGGTCAATGGAAAGCAATTTGGAAGATCTGATTGGTCAAAATCTTCATGAAGTTAGTTATAATCTGATAATTCATTGATTACATGTGATTCTGGAGTATTATCATGCCAGCAGCGGAATCAACCGATCATAATTCATATCCATTTTCAATAGGCATAACGTCTATACACCAATTCACTAGGAAACCTAATAAATATGACGAAAACCCCTCTTGTGGGAATCGAACTCAGGATCTATTGGTAAAAGCCGTAGGCTATAAAGCAATTTGGAGGATCTGATTGGTCAAAGTTATCAAAACAGAGTTTGACTATTGTTTCTTAACTAACTTTGTTAATTTTTTTTATTTATTTATTTATTTAGAGCTTTTAATATGAAATTACATTGAAATAGAAGGTAAATGGGCAACAAGCTAAAATCAGATCTCAATCGGATCTCAGATGACTATTTTTTATCAAGCATTCTGAAAATATTTATCAAACTAAATTCGATATACAAACTCAAATTGATAGTGATACATGCCATTTTCATGATTTTGTGTTGGTTTATGATTCGTTTAACGAATGGTTATTAAATGGATTTTGATTGTTTGCGATCGCAGGTACAGTTTGAGTGACACTTTTGGGGAGATGAATCACTCATCAAAGCCTCCTACTCCATTTGTTTGGAAAGATTAATCATCCAATATACAAGAATGTTGCTAGATTTGCAAGAGCCTTTGATGAAAGTGGCGATACCGTTATAGTAATACGAAGGTGAAAATGGTGATTGGGTTGAGTGACCGATTCATTCATATTATTTATGTACAACTTTATTTATTTTTTGTTTGAAAGTAGTTTCAAAATTCGACCCATTAAGTTACATAAACAAGTCAATGGATTAGTTTCAAAACGAGTAACTAGATGGCTTCCTCTCAAGGTTAACATCTTTGGGTGGAGGGCATTGCAGAATCGGTTACCCACGAAGGAGGCTCTTTGTCGTCGGAATATCAGGCCGGATCTCTTTTTTGTTGCCTTTGCGATGAAGATCTGGAAATGGAGGATCACATATTCACTGCTTGCAGTTTTACCTCAGAAGTTTGCGTGGCGATTGCATCATGGTGTAACCTATCTCCCATATTTGCCTTTTCTTTCCGGGATATCCTCGACTTGCATAACTATGTGTAACGCTCAAAGAAAGGCAGGAGGGTGATCCATTCGTTTCTTTTGTTGACCTGCTGGGCGGTCTGGCGCGTTAGGAATAATCGGATCTTCAATCAGAAGAAGGCTTGTGTTGGAGGTGTGATGGCGAAAGTCAAGTCGCTTGGGTCTCTTTGGAAAGTATCGTGCTAATTTGGTGGGGTTGGACGGGATTGGATGGGGTAGCCTAGGCAGTTAGTAATTAGTTTGTTGTATGTTGTTTTTTCAGTTTTGCCTTACTTTGTTGTTCTTCTATCTAAGGCTGAAGGGTATGGAGGGCATGGTTTGAGTCATGGATTGCCACATATGAACATCAATTAATTGTTATACCACCCTCTTATTCATCCATCATGGTTCGCATGGATTAAACCACCGCAATCATGGACCTCATTTTCTTCCAATATTTCCTTTAGACAAAAATAAATATGGGGATATTAGTTGCGTCTTAACCACACCCTTAGGGTAGTGGTTTTGTATGGTGGATTAGAGGTGGGTGAAATGACGTTAAGGTGGAGGGTCATGGTGGTAATGAGGGTCATGACCACATCTTATAGCCTAAGCCACCTGCCAGTTGGTTCGTTTTAGTGAAATGACACCTTTCAAAAAAAAAAAAAAAAGTCAATGAATTATGTGATGGATCTACTTTTTAGCAAATGTAAGCTTTATATTAACGAACAAGAAGATAAATGTTGTCAGGTCCACCGATTTGCAAACTTTGTAACGAACAAGAAGAAGACGCTGATCACCTTTTTACAAGGTGTTATATGGCTTCGGTAATGTGGCAAAAGATCAGTCCATGGTGTAGAATACACCAGATTCATGCGTTAAACACACGAATGACCTGCTGAATTTCCATAAAATTGAGATGATCGATAAGCCGAAAAAAAGTTTATACAAACCGTTTTTTGGCGACTTGTTGGGAGATATGGAAAGCACGAAATGAATGCATTTTCAGTGGGAAACGAGTGAACATAGACGCAATCTTCGGGGACGTGCAAACAGTCTCTTTCATGTGGATAAAATATAGGGCGAAACGGACAAATATGGATTGGAGAAAATGGGCGAGGTTTGAAATTGCAAGATAACCAAGCGTTGTATTGTTCGAAAGTACAGTTTCTTTCCTCTGTTGTAATCTTAGTTTTTTTCTAGGCGATGATGATTGGCCTAGTAGCTTGCTAAGCATTGTATTGTTAGAAAATTTGGTGATGATTAAAGTTGTTGTTACCGTTAAAAAAAAAGCAAATATAAGCTTTATATCAAAAATCGTATTACACGTATATCTATAACCTATGTTAATTATGTATTTAATTAGTTTGTGATAACCATGACACACATTTCGATTTCTTTTTCATTTTCATTTAAGAACTATTTTTTTTTGAAGAAGAATTAAGCATATGTCGAGAACATGGGTAGCATGGTGTACAAATAATATTTTATAATTGATTATATGTATAAAAATTGATAAAAGTGTTTGATTTTTTAAATTACACATGGAAAAAAATGCGGAATAATGTATTTTAGAAGTGTAATTTTCATCTATTTTTATAAAGGGTGTGTTAAATGCACTCTCATTTTTTTAATTTTACTGGTTGTACTATCCTCTGAAGTTTGTAAATAGATACAATCAACCCTTGTATTTTTTTTTTTTTGAAAATTTGTATTAGGACCGACCAAGTTGAACGTTCTTGACACGCATTAAAAATTATACCAATGTCATTGAATAAAGTATTTGTTAAAAAAAATTGAACAGTCACAATAATTACCTAAACACAACAAACACAAAGGTCGGCGGAACAGTCCATTGATCGGGTGAAATGGGCGGTGGGATAATAGTGCCAGGCTAGCACTCCCCTATTGGCCCAATAAAATTACGCTTTTACCCCGTTTTAAAATTACGATTTTTGCCATTAGTGTAAAATAATTTTTTTGCCCGCCACTTAAAAATAAAATTATGTTTTTGCTCCCATCTAAAAATTTCAATTTTGCCATGGATTCAAAATTACGACTTCGCCCCGTTTAAATTTAAAGTTTTGCCATTAATTTTCCCCCATTATAATTACGATTTTGCCATCAGTTCAAAGTTATGTTTCTACCCCGACTTAAAAATAAATTTACGCTTTTGCTCCCAGCACAAAAAATCAATTTTGCCATCGGTTCAAAATTACGATTTTGCCCCGTTTAAATTTACAGTTTTCCCATTAGTTTTTTTTCCCTCATAGCCACGTTACGATTTTGCTCTCAAATTAAATTTACATTTTCTCCATCGTTTTTGTTTGTTTTCCTGGTTAAATTACAATTTTCCCCCAATGTAAATTTACAGTCATGCCGACAGCTGCCTGACACTCCTCCATTGGTCCACTTAATTTACGATTTTATCCCTGAATAAAAATTATGATTTCGCCCTCAGTTCAAAATTACGTTTTCCCATCGTTTTAGTTTTTTTCGCAAAAGTAGAAAACTTTTTTTTAGTTGGTTGACTCGATTTAATTTTTCCCGTGTTAAGAAGCTGTGTAACACTCGCTCATTAGTCCTGAAAAATTGCAGTTTTGCCCTGAGCCGAAAAAAACGGTCTTACCATCGTTTTATTTTTTCTACTCACAAAATTATAGTAGTGTTTTTTTAATTGATTGAAAATTATTCGGCCATCGCCCCGCAACGCGGGCAGGGCATCACCTAGTATAAAACATAATGATACAAGTTATGAAAATAATTTCAAAAGCATGTTCAGTAGGAAGCTAGAAAATATCGAACCAAACAAAACTATAGATTGTTCTCGTCAAATAAAATAACGCCACCTATTCGGAAAAACAAAAAAACCTATTTATTATTATTATTATTATTATTATTAAATAATTAAATGTCAAAACTGTGGATTCGCTCTGAGGATCGAATCTTCAACCGTTAAATGCAATGAACACGTATGTTATGCGGAATCCAATTTTAAATGATAGCATGATCTAATGGTGTAAGAATATATAATTTAATTGTAAATAATTTATGAAACTCCTTTGAAACGGTTGTGCTCAATGTTTTAAAAACCGGTATTTTAATCATACCGAGTTAGACTCAGAAATGGTTCAATCGGTTGAACCGGGTTGTACTGGACGGTTCAACTGTGTTGACTAATTAACTCTATAAATCCATAAAATATAATTTCCACTTAAAAAGTAATCAAAAACTACATCAATTCATAATAAAAAAAATATTCCAAAAGTTAATCTATAATCAAAAAGTTACCCATTACATAGCAATTAGCAAAACATAATTAATAACATGAATGATTGAATAAAAGTCAAAAGAAGGTAAATCTTGAAGAACTTAATTTGAAAAAACCAATGATTTTTATCTTTGAGTGAGGAAAAAGTTTGATCGATGTTCTGTGACAACCCTCAAAATTACATGTATCCGTACGATTAATTAATGTTAATAAAAGTGCTTGATGACTGTACTGAATTACTTAACTGCTTTCTGATTACTGCGTCATACTTACATGTGCTTGTTAACATACTAGTCTTGTGCAGAAAATTGACTAAATGGTCATGTATGCTTTCCTAAGTGTTGGGAATTAAAAATGTTACAAAAAGATACATAAAAGACACTAAACGGAATAACTTAGCACTTTAACGGAACGGTACCTAACCGAACAACCGGACATTACCCGGAACACTAAAATATTGCAAGAAACATTGTTTTTATTTTTCTGAGCTAGTTATGGTTCCCGAGCACACTAACATATTACATAAAACATGTAACACACTAAACATAAGTCCTACACCCTAACCTTCCATTAAATCACCTACTTATCTCCAAACTTGCACTTACCCCCCCCCCCCCCCCCCCCCAATTGTAATTTTTGGTCATAAAGCATGGCCCACCTCAAGATTGTGTAATCTCCCATAAAATCTCTAGAAATCTTCCATAAGATCTTGCTTTGGAACTTGAGGGATCTTGCTTGTACTAATGGAAACATATAACCCTTTGGTTAATAGCTAAATATGGTTTATAAATAAACTTGATGGATCACAAAGCACAACACTTCACCTTCTCTTCTCCCTCTCTACAAGCTCGGCCGAACACCCCTCTTTATACACCCACCATTTTCGATTTTGTTCATCCATTTCAAGTGCTTCTCAAGGTGGAAGGAGGTGAATTAAGAAGCTCGGTGATTGCGGAACTTGAAGGACCTCTACCACAAGCTTTTATCCACTCATTTTTCCCCATTGATCTTCCCTAGCGTTAAGCTAGTTGTAAGCTTCTTGTTAATCCTTCTTTACTTCATGTTTTTAGTGGTTAATAGTTATATCTTGATGAAAACATATGAACACTAAAAGAACATAAACCTAAAGCTTGAACATAATGGTGAAATAAGATGAAATCTTGATGAAATGAAGTTGTTTTGATTATGTTGTTGATTACTTGATGATTGCTTGTTAATATTGATGATCATAACATAGAAGTTACTAGATTATGATTAAAAACATGGTTTAGTAAGTTAGGGGATGATTATGTGCTTACATGAAATAATCATCTTCTAGGCTAAACATGAACTTGAAAGAAAAATGATTTTTCTTACAAAGTGATAAACCTAGTGAACTAGTAAACTTGTAAACCCAAGGCTTGTGAATGATTTTCCTAAATAAACCAAGTTTAAAAGAAGACTTTTGAAAGATCATGATTCCTACACTATTTTTGGAAATAAATTAAGTATATGGATGTCACACCCCAACCGATGGCGGAATCATCGGGGCGTGGCACTGAGCGTAACAGATTGTCCAGAAGTTTCCATAACAATTATCAATACTATTTAATTTAAATAATACGTCCCATACCGTATCTCAAACAGCAAAATAATTATTACAGACAAAAAAATCCAGGCAAATATTCTGTTCCGACAACTTAGATTTAAATAGACAGCAATTGTTTATCTGCTTCTAGAGACCCTTAGTTTGACCACTACAGACAACTATTTGTTGGGCTCTAAAGCTTTATTCTAGCTTCAAATTCCTACCAAGTGTGCGTCCTATGCACCTGTCACATACGTTAAAATAAAGTCAATACATATAATGTAAAGGTGAGCATACAAGTTTGATAATAGCATACAGAGTTCGAATTCGTTTACGCATAACCAGCACGTACACATAGTGAAATGAAGCACGTTAGTTATCGACATAGATCCATCGATACCAATGACTGCGGGTTGACTGCCCGAGGCAGTTCGCAATACATGATTACCACCGTAATCCATGCAAGTAAATGATCCTTAACAACCCCCGTGTGAACGGGTGCTGAGTCCAAACTATAGTACTATCGTTGCTAAGGCAGGTAGACAACATTCCATGTGTAAACATAACAAACAAGCATTCATAAGTCACGTATAACATGCATCAACGGTTAGCGTTCAAATAGTATTGAGTAGTGTGATTGTTGTAGTTTGAATATTCGTAACGTATGTAACACCCAAAAGTGCTTAAAGCAAAAAGGGATCGAGTATACTCACAGCGGTTTGATGGATTGAAGGGAGCGCTTAGTGAGTAAGATTAGCCTGAGTAGATTAGATTGTATATCGATAAGCGATGTGTAAAACGATACGAGGTATGAATGAGTCGGATAGTAGTTCGATCGGGTGGTAATCCGAGCGGACAGCAATCCGTGCGGATAGCAATCCGTTCGGATGGTCATCCGGTCGGATAGGTTATCCGGTCGGATGACTATTCGAGTGGATTGTTTCTTCCTATAAGAAGGATGTGTTTGTGTATGATGGTTTGGCCTTTGAAGTTTTTGTTGTAGCATTTAGTAAACATTGAAGTATCTCTATCTTTCAAGTCGGTCTATCGGTTGGCTAGTCGTTCGGATGGTCATCCGGTCGGACAGTGGTACGGTCGGACGGCGACTTAGTGATGAGTCTACCTATTGAAAGCAAGTTCATAACAAAAGTGCCATTCAATCGGATACCCATCCGATCGGATGGTAACTTTGTTATTGAACACGTTGAAAATTGTTTAAGTCTTTAAAGTCTTAGTATCTCATGATCCGAAGAGTAATCCGGTCAGATGGTCGTCCGATCGGATTGCAATTCGTTCGATACTCAAACTTCAGTTAAAATTGTTTTGAAGGTGGGACCCAAGTGTAATCCGTTCGGATGACCTATCCGATCGGACAGCAATCCGTTCGGACAGTAATCCGTCCTGATTGTCCTGTTCGTCCTACACTTGGTCGTTTTGAAGGTTTGTCGCTATGTCGAGACACTTTGACAACGTGTTAGCCAACAGAACCCCTAGTTCGACCCAGATGACCAACCCGACCAGGAATCACCCTAGTCCGGCCGGTTACCGGCTCGGGACGGTTGGTCTTGGCTAACCCGAAATCGGTAGTCTCGTGAGTAGAATCCGTATCTTGAGCTAGTACAACACTACAATCGAGTAGAAGACTAAGTCAGGGTCGGATCCTATCGGTTTCGAGTAGTTGGAGTGCAAAAGAGTTGAAAGAAAGCTAAAACCATCTTCCAATCCTTTTTCACCGTTCTTGTGTCGAGATCTTTACAAGATCTTTGTATGTTTACATGGAAATCGGTTAGATCTCGGTGGTTCTTAGTGGATTGAAGTCAAAATGTGAAGTTCTTGAAGAACACATGATGATGTCACCCTAGAACACCCGAAATCTAGTGATTTCACGGTTAAAAGTTAAGTTTTAAAAGATAGAAAGGTGTAGGAGTGCGTGTAGATCAAGAAAGTACAAGATTTAGGGCGAGATCTTACCTGGATTGAGAGAAATCGAAGAAAAGGTGAGGAGCACGAATGGTTCGGACATAGAGTTTCCATAATTGGAAAGAATGACAATGACAGGGGTATTTATAGGATTCCAAAAGAGGAAAGGGTTATCCGATCGGATGACATACCGCTCGGATGGCTTATCCGATCGGATGACATCCTGGTCGGATGGCGTCTGATTTGCAGCGCAGTGGCTATCCGGTCGGATGGCTATCCGATCGGATGGCACTTGGTTCGATTGCTTGACGCGACGAATTTTGATGTTTCGATTTCGATTGCGAGCGGCTCGTCACGATAGGGTTTCCTAGTCAAATTACTTTTAGTCCCAACTACTAATTATCATAGTTTGATTTTCGATTCGGATTCGAGTTCGATTACGTTTCGAGTTTCGATTGAGTTCGATTGATTTCCACAGCATATATATATAGATATATATATATATATATATATATGTATGTATAACACGCACAAGTAACACATAGGGCACACACACACGTATAATTAACCAGATTTAGTCGAGTAGCATAGCTTGATTATTGATTAGTTAACTTTATCGCATTGTTACTTCCTATCATTCACAGTCGTAAGTCGATTAGGTAGCGATTAACACACATCGATTTTTGCAATTAACAACACTTACTCCACATAATACAATTAAAATAAGGAAATTACTATAAGTCAAATTCGTACAATCGGTCGTTGACTTTGACCTTGACTTTGACTTCCGAAAACACGGGGTGTTACAGCCTCCCCTTGTTTAGGGAATTTCGTCTCGAAATTAAGCTGAAAGCTGTACAACGCCGTGAATCACGTTTGAGAACTTTCTGTTCGGACCGGTTTTTGACTCCGAAACGATTGCGAATTGAACGTGTGATGTGCGGAATCCGTACACGAACGTGATCAAACACACAAGACATAATATAATCGGTGATTCTATAGATTGATATGAAATCGTACAAAGCACTTGAATCACAATGTCACTTTCTCTCTCTAGCTTCTCTATCTAAACAACTGCGGGTACTTCGCCTTCATGTCGCTTTCGAGTTCCTAAGTGAACTCTGCGCCTCGTTTTCCTTCCCATCGGACTTTCACAATAGGAATGCAAGAGCGTCTGAGCTGCTTGGTTTGGCGATCCATGATTTCGACAGGCTTCTCCACGAAGTGTAATGTTTCGTTTACTTGCAGATCATCAAGAGAGACATGTAAGTCGTGGTCGGCTAGGCACTTTCGGAGGTTTGACACGTGGAAAGTCGGGTGGACATTACTAAGTTCCTCCAGTAGTTCGAGTCTGTAGGAAACTTTTCCGATCCTTTCCAGAATCTTAAAAGGTCCAACATATCGAGGCGCGGGTTCTCCCTTTTTGCCGAATCGGACTACACCCTTCCAAGGTGATACCTTTAGGAGTACGTAGTCACCAACGTCAAATTCCCGGGGCTTGCGTTTCCTATCGGCGTAACTTTTCTGTCGACCCCTAGCTTTCACCAGGTTGTCCCGGATTTGGAAAATTTTGTCTGTCGTTTCTTGTAGTAGCTCAGGACCGGTTAGTTGCGAGTGACCGATCTCGTGCCATACAATAGGCGATCGACATCTTCTTCCGTATAATGCCTCGAATGGTGCCATTTGGATGCTAGAATGATAACTGTTGTTATACGAGAATTCGACTAACGGCAGGTATTTATCCCAATTACCACCGAAGTCTAAGACACACGAACAGAGCATGTCTTCAAGAGTACGAATTGTTCTTTCAGTCTGACCGTCGGTTTGAGGGTGGAAAGTGGTATTTAGATTAAGCGACGTACCGAGTGCCGTTTGAAACATTTCCCACAGTCGCGAGGTAAACCGAGCATCACGATCAGAGATGATGTCACGAGGCGTTCCATGATTACAAATGATCTCGTCGGTGTAGATTCGGGCTAATCGTTCTACCTTGTAGTCTTCTCGTATCGGCAGAAAGTGAGCTGATTTTGTCAAACGGTAGACCACAACCCAAATGCTGTCGTGACCTGATGACGTGTGCGGAAGCTTCGCTATGAAATCCATAGCTATACTTTCCCACTTCCACATAGGAATTGGTGGTTGTTCGAGTAAGCCAGAGGGTCTTTGATGTTCAGCCTTGACTCTTGCACAAGTTAGGCATTTTCCAACGTAGAGGGCAATATCTCTTTTCATGCCGGGCCACCAGTACCTGTAGCGAAGATCCAGGTACATTTTGTCAGCACCGGGGTGAATGGAATAACGGGATTTGTGGGCTTCGTCCATCAGGATCTGTCGCAAATTGGTCCGCTTAGGGATCCATATTCGGTCCAGAAAGTGGAATATCCCATTGGATTTGCTCACAAGCTGGGCTCCATCGTGATAGATTCGTTCCCTCTTCAGCGTACGTTCGTTAAAACACGCATGTTGGGCTTCACGAATAAGGGTTTCGAGATCGTGTTGGGCTTGAACATTACGGGTGCTAAGCAGATAACTCCGTCTGCTGAGTGCGTCAGCAACAACATTCGCTTTGCCTGGGTGATAGCGGATCTCACAGTCGTAATCGTTGAGTAGTTCTACCCATCGGCGTTGACGCAAATTAAGTTCCTTCAGATTAAAGATATGTTGTAGGCTCCTATGATCGGTGAAGATCGTACACTTGGTACCATACAGGTAGTGTCGCCAAATCTTTAACGCAAAAACAACCGCGCCTAGCTCGAGATCATGAGTTGTATAGTTCTTCTCGTGGATTTTGAGCTTACGGGACGCGTAAGCTATAACCTTGTTCCACTGTATGAGGACACAACCGAGACCAAGGTTGGAAGCATCACAGTAGACAATGAAATCGTCGTTTCCGTCGGGTAGAGTGAAAACAGGAGCATTGCAAAGCTTATGCTTGAGGGTTTGAAAGGCGGTCTCTTGTTTGGTTCCCCAGACAAAAGGCTGATCTTTATGAGTGAGAGAGGTAAGAGGCACAACAATCTTCGAGAATCCTTTGATAAATCGTCGATAATAGCCCGCTAGTCCGAGAAAAGAACGGACTTCAGTCGGGTTCTTAGGCGTAATCCAGCTCTTAACTGCTTCAATCTTCACTGGATCGACGTGAATGCCTTGACTATTAACAATGTGACCCAGAAACTGAACTTCCTCTAACCAGAACGCACTTGGAGAACTTGGCATAGAGTTGGTTCCCCTGGAGTAGCTCGAGAACCAAACGTAGATGTTGTGCGTGTTCGGCTTTTGACTTGGAATAGATCAAGATGTCGTCGATGAATACGATGACGAAACGGTCGAGATATGGTTTACACACGAGATTCATCAGATCCATGAAAACCGCTGGTGCGTTGGTTAAACCAAAGGGCATAACAACGAATTCGTAGTGGCCGTAACGGGTGCGAAACGCGGTTTTGGGTATATCCTCCTCTTGTATGCGTAGTTGATGATAGCCTGAACGTAGATCGATCTTTGAGAAACATGTAGCACCTTGTAGTTGATCAAACAAATCGTCGATGCGAGGTAGGGGATAGCGGTTCTTGATAGTTAACTTATTCAATTCCCGGTAGTCGATGCACATCCGGAATGACCCGTCCTTCTTTTTGACGAAAAGGACTGGTGCGCCCCATGGAGAGGTGCTCGGGCGAATGAAGCCTTTCTCAAGTAATTCCTGGAGTTGGTTTGAGAGTTCACGCATTTCGGATGGCGCGAGTCGATAAGGAGCTTTGGCAACAGGATTCGCTCCAGGAATGAGGTCGATACGAAAGTCGATATCACGACTTGGTGGTAAACCTGGAAGATCATCAGGAAACACATGAGTAAATTCACGAACCACAGGGACGTCTTTCACTTCCTTCTTCTCTTTCTTTTCCTTCTCTGCTACTACAATGTTTGCCAAGAAAGCTCTGTATTCCTTGCGGAGATACTTGCTAGCTTGGACACACGACATGAGCTTGAGCCCTTTCGAGGCAGTTTCACCGTATACACACAATAAATCACCATTCGTGAGCGAAAATCGAATCATCTGATTGTAACACACAACTTCAGCATGGTTTTCGCGGAGAAAGTCCATGCCTACTATGACGTCGAAACTTCCGAGTTGCATCGGAATGAGGTTGATTGGAAAGATGTGATTGTTGAGCTCAAGAGTACAATCACGAAGAACAGAATTGACGGCGATGGTTCTTCCAGTGGCGACTTCAACGTCGAATGTCGAGGAGAGTTTGGAGCATTTACGACTAAGGAGCTTCTCGAATTCGAACGACACAAAGCAATTATCGGCTCCAGTATCAAACAAACATGATGCATAAATACCATTCACAAGGAACGTACCATTAACCATGTTGTTGTCGGCTTGGGCTTGGTGCACGTTGATGTTGAAGGTTCTGGCGCGTGCGGCCTGTTGTTGTTGTTGCTGGTGTTGCTGCTGCTATTGAGGCTGTTGCTGCTGTTACTGGGGCTCTTGCTTCACGACCTTGTTCGGGCACATGTTGGCGAAATGGTTGGGATCGCCACATGCGAAGCAGGCTCTGGCTTTGACTGTGGGTGCCGGAGGAGCTTGTTGACCCTGTGGGGCGGTGAGCAGAGCTTGATGAGCAGGAGCTTGTCGAATACGGCAGTTGGCAGTAAAATGGCCGTACACATTGCAATGAGCACAAAAACGGCAAGGAATGGCAGTCGGGTGATGGTAGGTACAAGTAGGGCAGAGCAGATGTGGCCCAGTGTATGCACGCTTGGCAAGAGGTGCATTGGCCACAGGCGCCGGTACCTGACACTGTTGGGCTGGTACGGCTTGAACTGGTGCAGCAATGATCGCACAGTTCTTGTTGCTGGAGCTGTTCTTTCTCTTGTTCTTCCTCTTGTTGCTCGATGAGGTAGGTTCAGCAGTTGGTGCGGAAGTGGTAGCTTGGTGCAGATGCTTCGAAGTCTTATCCCAGACACCAGCCTTAACCCGCTTGTCGTTGATTTCAGTGGCCAGCAGATAAGTTTCTTCAATCGTCGTAGTCTTAGCCGCTTGCACGAAATCAGCAACGCAGTCAGGCAGGGCCCGGATGTACTTCTTGATTGCCATATCTGGAGTCTTGACTTGGTCGGGACAGATAATGCTGAGCTGTTTGAAACGAGCAGTGAGACCAGCATTGTCACCATCCTTTTGCTGTGTGTGCCAAAATTCATCTTCTAGCTTTTGACGTTCGTGAGGAGGGCAGAATTCCTCTAGCATAACTTCCTTGAGCTCGTCCCACGACAGACCATAGGCTGCATCGTTCCCTCGCTTGTTCCTCTCGGCCGTCCACCAGTCTAGTGCACGAGACTGGAAAACGCCGGTAGCATTCAGAGTACGGAGGTCATCAGGGCAACCACTCTGTCGTAGAGTAACCTCAATGGAATCAAACCAGTGAAATAATGCAGTGGGACCTCCCTCACCAGTGAATTCTTTTGGCCCGCACGACTTGAATTGCTTGAAACTGAAGGAGCTTCGGTTCTCGATTCCTCAGATGATTTGCTGGCATTCTCATAAACATCACTCACGGCTTTTGCCACGCTTTTTGCGATTATGGTAGCAAGACGTTTGTCTCTCTTTTCCTGATGAGAAAGTGCGTGACGGGATCCAGACGACATTGTCTGCAACAGACCATCGTCACAAGACTCAACACATGTATTCGAATCTCACCTCACACGTCTACTACTACTAAAGCTCAGGAACACATATCACGTAAACACATAGACATAGAACCATGTAGGGCACAGAACCATATAATCACATAAACACATAGGCATATAAGCACATAGGCACCTAACTTACTTAAACACATATTTTGCGTGTATCCACTTTCGCGTGTTCCTTTATCATTGTGAGGTAGTCAGAATACAGAAACCTATCATTCAAAGTTCGCGAGCATTCGGACATAGCGTTCGCGTTTTAGTATATCGATTAGCGTAGTATAAGCGTACACCGTAGCCTAAGGTTGTCCATCATTCAACGATTTGTTAGCGATTTGAGATAGAATGGCAGTGCGAGTCGCATGTGTCGATCGAAGTGGAAGCAAATATCGAGTAAATCTCCAAAATTTAAACACATAAACAGGCAAAACATATATAAACTCATAAAATCGACGAATTATCAGAGTCAGCAGTTGCGGGCTCAGAACTTAAAATACATAAAAATCGAGAGATAGACTGTCTGCGGCTAGTAGACTTCGACTAACCAAAGCGATTCAACTATTCGCAAGGACTTGTCGTCCACGTTCGACCTTCAGGACTGTGTCCTTGCCTCGATTCTTGGGCGTCTGACACAATTCCCGTTAGTCATGTCGTGACTTCAGGTTGTTGGAGTCCGTCGAGACTTTGGTGGGAGTTTTGTAAAATGTGCGGAACAAGTCGTCAAGGTTAGGGTTTCACCCCTGGCTCAACAACTTCATCCCTGTTTTTGATAAAATAGAGGAGATTATTCATCAAAATATGGATTTCACTCCTGATTTGGTATAATTCCCCCATTGAACAAACGTTCGTTGTTGAAAAGTAAGAAGGAATCATTGATAAAACAGCCTTAATTTAAGCAATTTAGTCAAGAGTTTGTGGTTTTCACCCCTATTCTCGACTTTTCGCCTATTTATAGCTGTAAATCTGAGTGTAGTGATAGTGTAGCATAAACAAAAATAGTGAGGAATAAGCTCGTACATAATCCCTACTGGATATGCGTAAATCGGTCTGTTGGTTCCTAACTATAGACTAGGTCTCAGCTCGGGATGGGGTATTAACCGCCAGGCAGCTTTGGGACGTTGCTAGCTTCTGGAGTGGGATCACTCCAGCGGCCGGGAGGTCCGTGCAATAACCCCCCCCCCCCCCAACTATAGACTAGGTTTCTAAGACATCGACCCGGACTAGGTCGAGTCTTGCCTAATTCCCTATAGTTATGGCTCTGATACCAATCTGTCACACCCCAACCGATGGCGGAATCATCGGGGCGTGGCACTGAGCGAAACAGATTGTCCAGAAGTTTCCATAACAATTATCAATACTATTTAATTTAAATAATACGTCCCATACCGTATCTCAAACAGCAAAATAATTATTACAGACAAAAAAATCCAGGCAAATATTCTGTTTCGACAACTCAGATTTAAATAGACAGCAATTGTTTATCTGCTTCTAGAGACCCTTAGTTTGACCACTACAGACAACTATTTGTTGGGCTCTAAAGCTTTATTCTAGCTTCAAATTCCTACCAAGTGTGCGTCCTAAGCACCTGTCACATACGTTAAAATAAAGTCAATACATATAATGTAAAGGTGAGCATTCAAGTTTGATAATAGCCTACCTATTGAAAGCAACTTCATAACAGAAGTGCCATTCGATCGGATGCCCATCCGATCGGATGGTAACTTTATTATTGAACATGTTGAAAATTGTTTAAGTCTTTAAAGTCTTAGTATCTCATGATTCGAAGAGTAATCCAGTCAGATGGTCGTCCGATCGGATTGCAATTCGTTCGATACTCAAACTTCAGTTAAAATTGTTTTGAAGGTGGGACCCAAGTGTAATCCGTTCGGATGGGAATCCGTTCGGATGACCTATCCGATCGGACAGCAATCCGTTCAGACAGTAATCCGTCCTGATTGTCCTGTTCGTCCTACACTTGGTCGTTTTGAAGGTTTGTCGCTATGTCGAGACAATTTGACAACGTGTTAGCCAACATAACCCCTAGTTCGACCCAGATGACCAACCCGACCAGGAATCACCCTATTCCGGCTGGTTACCGGCTCGGGATGGTTGGTCTTGGCTAACCCGAAATCGGTAGTCTCGTGAGTAGAATCCGAATCTTGAGCTAGTAAAACACTACAATCGAGTAGAAGACTAAGTCAGGGTCGGATCCTATCGGTTTCGAGTATTTGGAGTGCAAAAGAGTTGAAAGAAAGTTAAAACCATCTTCCAATCCTTTTTCACCGTTCTTGTGTCGAGATCTTTACAAGATCTTTGTATGTTTGCGTGGAAATCGGTTAGATCTCGGTGGTTCTTAGTGGATTGAAGTCAAAATGTGAAGTTCTTGAAGAACACATGATGACGTCACCCTAGAACACCCGAAATCTAGTGATTTCACGGTTAAAAGTTAAGTTTTAAAAGATAGAAAGGTGTAGGAGTGCGTGTAGATCAAGAAAGTACAAGATTTAGGGCGAGATCTTACCTGGATTGAGAGAAATCGAAGAAAAGGTGAGGAGCACGAATGGTTCGGACAGAGAGTTTCCATAATTGGAAAGAATGACAATGACAGGGGTATTTATAGGATTCCAAAAAAGGAAAGGGTTATCCGATCGGATGACATACCGCTCGGATGGCCTATCCGATCGGATGACATCCTGGTCGGATGGCGTCTGATCTGCAGCGCAGTGGCTATCCGGCCGGATGGCACGTGGTTCGATTGCTTGACGCGACGATTTTTGATGTTTTGATTTCGATTGCGAGCGGCTCGTCACGATAGGGTTTCCTAGTCAAATTACTTTTAGTCCCAACTACTAATTATCATAGTTCGATTTTCGATTCGGATTCGAGTTCGATTACGTTTCGAGTTTCGATTGAGTTCGATTGATTTCCACAGCACATATATATATATATATGTGTATAACACGCACAAGTAACACATAGGGCACACACACACGTATAATTAACGAGATTTAGTCGAGTTTCGGTTTGTATCACGATTCGATGTCGAGTAGCATAGCTTGATTATTGATTAGTTAACTTTATCGCATTGTTACTTCCTATCATTCACAGTCGTAAGTCGATTAGGTAGCGATTAACACACATCGATTTTTGCAATTAACAACACTTACTCCACATAATACAATTAAAATAAGGAAATTACTATAAGTCAAATTCGTACAATCGGTCGTTGACTTTGAGCTTGACTTTGACTTTGACTTCCGAAAACACGGGGTGTTACAATGGATACTTGTACATGAAAATGTTGTAATTAAATATTTTTGTAAAATATGTTCACAAGTTGTGAACATCTAAAAATCCCGAGACTGAGATTTTAACAAAAGTAAACACACTTTGGAGGGTAACTAAACCCACTAAACGTCTTAGCAAGTTACTATGCGTTTCTATGAGACATCAAGTTCATGTTGGCTTGTAAATGGAATAGTTTGCTCTTGGTAAATTATTGTTGTTTGTTGAATGATTTTTGGAAAAGAAAACGATATGCTTATTTGCATGGACACCTCCATTTACAAAGGAAACTCTGACGAAATTTTCTAAAAATTCCAACACATAGAAAATATTTTCTAACAAGTGTTACAAGTGTAATTTTTAACTATGATCCTTCCACAAAAGTCAGAGTGTAACATTTGAATTTGTGTGGTATGTGATAGAAGTAGTGAGTAGATAAACCGTACGTAGGATACGTGTTATGCATGCATGAAAAACTGATTGTTATCTGTACCTTATTAGGACGTGCTTGATTTCTGATTATTAGAGTAACTAATCTAACCGAGCAAACCAAGGTGAGTTCACACACTTTCTAAGGCATGGGATTCCCGGTGGTTGGGAATGGGTTAAAGAATTAAAACGGAACCTACATATCCTCCTTGGGTAGGATATGTACCGCCATCCTCCATGGGTAGGATGCCAATATTAATCCTGCGTATTCTCCTTGGGTAGAATACGTACGTTCGTCCTCCTTGGGTAGGACAACAACCTTAAAACCTACTAGACAAAACTCTATCATTAAGTCCCTCATTTTATATTGACTTAATCGCTGAGGCCAATGGCGAGCGGGTCATTAGTTAATAGCGCTATTAGGTTTAACAAACCTCACACCGTGCCAGTCGGACGGGCGTGTACTAATGGACTATGGCAAACTGTCAATGATGATAGACATTGACGTAGGGCACAACTTACTTTCGTTAGTAGTCGATTTGGTAACGGTCTAGTGGTTCACATGGGGAAGCCTCCAGTGATTATGGATATGGTTTGGGTAATAAAGAAGGAACTGGTTAATCATATTTTCAACTATGGGGTAACCCCCACGGTAAGTAAGCCAGCAATAGACAAACCATGTTTTCGGAAACAACTTAAAACTAAACAACCAACTGTGAACTCACTCAACTTTGTTGTTGACTCGTTGTTACATGCCTTACAGGTCGTTAGATGCTTATGGAGTTTGCACGAGGAGGAGGTCGTTGTGGGATATGGACTGTTATGTTCCGTGCTTAGCATTTAAACTTTATGAACTTATTAAACTTATGTTTTGGTTTTACCTTTAATGCTTCCGCTGTTTAATTCGAACTTGGTTAACTAGCTTTTGATCACCAATTATATTGTGTGGTTGGATTTTATCTATCTTAAATACTTTGTTCAATTTGATTGGTGGCTTGATCCTGGTCATGTCACGCCTCCAAGCGGTGATACTCCGCATGGTGGATTTTGGGGGTGTGACAATAGTGAACTTGGTTTTAAAAAGGGAAAAACTTTTTGACAAAACCAGACTATAACCTTTACAGTGCTCAACGATCCACAACGACGCTTCGCTCCACGTGCAAGACTCGACACAAGAGGTGGTATGAATTATGTTTATATTGTCTGTTTGATAGTTCATACAGTGCAATAGTTAACGTGATAACTGCTATTTGAGCCTTGTGTGCTTACTCTCTTCTGTCGTCCCACGCTTACGCACTTTCGCGACACTTTTCTCACTTACGTTGCTTCGTTGTGAAGATCATGAACGGACGCGGAGGACGTGGTGGTATCAACTTGACTCAAGCCCATTTGACAGCTTTGATCAACGAACGAGTTGCTGAGGCGCTCGCAGCAGCTCCAGCAGGAGGTATAACCTGCTATTTCGACCTATCCTTGGATGTTTAGATCCTACTCTCGCGAACCAACTCTCGTGTTTAATCTTGTCTTTTCGTTCTCGCGTGACAAGTCAGCATGCTCAACCACCCGTATGCACGTTCAAAACATTCATGGATTGCCGACCTAGTACCTTCAGCGGCACAGAAGGAGATGTAGGCCTTCTTCACTGGTTCGATAAGATTGAGTCTGTTTTTAAGATGTGTGAATGCCCTGAAGATCGTAGGGTGAAATTTGCTACTGGAACACTCGAAGGTGCTGCGTTAACCTGGTGGAAAGCACAGGTTCAACTGCTAGGGCTGGCGGTTGCTAATGCCACCCCATGGAATGACTTTAAAGAACTGATCAAAGAAGAGTACTGTAGTCGTGACGACATCCACAAGCTAGAGGTGGAATTTTTCAATTTGAAGATGACGGGGTCTGAAATCGAGGCATACACAAAGAGATCGAACGAATTAGCTATCTTGTGTCCCACTATGGTGGATCCTCCTATCAAGCATATCGAGCTGTACCTTAAGGGTTTGGTGCCAGAAATTCAAAGTCACGTGACCTCAGCTAATCTCGGCACCATTCAGCAAATCATCCGGTTGGCTCATCGTCTCACTGATCTGGCAGTTGAGCAGAACAAGCTGCCCAAGTGTATTAGCGCTACTACTACTGATGCTCCCAGTGATAACAAGCGCAAGTGGGATGGAAATTCGGGCAAGGGTTCTACTTCAGTTCAGTCTCAGTCCCAGCAGCGAAAGACTGATGACTACCAGAGTCCTGGTCAGCAATCTTCTGGTAGTCAAGGACAGGGTGGATACCGAGGGAACCACCCCAAGTGCAACCGGTGCAACAAGCATCATAGCGGGCAGTGCCACAAGGGTCGTTGTTTGAGGTGTAACAAGTTTGGTCATGGAGCAAAGGATTGCAGGGGCACTCGACCAGCAAATCAGAATCGCCAACAACAACAACAAGCTCCACAGAACCAGCAGCAGCAGCAACAGTAGGGCAATAAAGTATGCTTTCAGTGTGGCGCTGAAGGCCACTTTAAGAGGAACTGTCCTCAGCTGAACCAGAATCAGAACAACAACAACCAAGGAAACGGGAACAACAATGGAGGTAACAACGGGGGTAACAATAATGGCAATGGTGCCAGGGGACGTGTTTTCGTGCTGGGTCAGGGTGATGCAAGGAACGATCCCAACGTTGTGATGGGTAAGTTCCTTCTGGATGACTTCTTTGTTACTGTTTTATTTGATTCGGGTGCCGATACTAGTTATGTGTCCTTAAAAGCTAGCCAAATGCTTAAGCGCACTCCAACACTTTTGAACACTAAACACACGGTAGAACTAGCAAACGGTAAAAGTCTTGAAGCCACACACATAGTTAAAGGTTGTAACCTCGTCTTAGCTGGTCAGACATTCTCTATCGATCTTATTCCTATCGTACTTGGTAGTTTCGACGTCGTTATTGGGATGGATTGGCTATCTCATCATCAAGCAGAGATTATTTGCAAGGAGAAAATCGTCCGCATCCCTCGTTCTGGTGAAGAACCCCTCGTGATTCGTGGCAACAAGAGTGGTGCTGTTGTGGGCATCATCTCTTTCCTTAAGGCCCAGAAGTGTTTGCGAAAGGGCCACACTGCTATCCTAGCCCTCGTTTCTGATACATCCTCGGAAGAAAGGAAGATAGAAGACATTCCTATTGTGCGCGACTTTCCTGAGGTATTTCCTGAAGAATTACCTGGTCTTCCGCCTCATCGACAAGTCGAGTTTCAAATCGAGCTAGCTCCTGGAGCAGCGCCCATAGCTCGAGCACCTTATCGTCTAGCTCCATCAGAACTTGAAGAACTGTCCACGCAACTACAAGAACTCTTGGAAAAGGGTTTCATACGTCCTAGCTCTTCTCCTTGGGGAGCTCCAGTGTTATTCGTGAAGAAGAAAGACGGTACCTTCAGAATGTGTATTGACTACTGCGAACTCAACAAGGTGACCGTGAAGAATCGTTACCCTCTTCCACGCATTGATGACTTATTCGACCAGTTGCAAGGGTCGAGTTTCTATTCCAAGATTGACCTAAGGTCAGGCTACCATCAACTGAGAGTCCGAGACGAGGATATCTCTAAGACAGTATTCAGGACTCGTTATGGGCATTACGAGTTTCTGGTTATGCCTTTCGGATTGACGAATGCACCTGCAGTCTTCATGGATCTCATGAATCGAGTGTGCAAACCTTACCTGGATAAGTTTGTCATAGTTTTCATCGACGACATCCTGATCTATTCGAAGAGTCAGGAAGAACACAAGCAACACCTGAGGCTTATTTTGGAACTTCTTCGAACAGAGCAGTTGTATGCCAAATTTTCGAAATGTGACTTCTGGCTTCGTGAAGTCCACTTTCTTTGCCACGTGGTAAACAAGGATGGGATTCATGTTGATCCATCCAAGGTAGACTCGATCAAGAACTGGCATGCACCCCGTACACCAACAGAAATCCGCCAATTCTTGGGTTTGGCGGGCTACTACAGAAGATTCATCAAGGATTTCTCTAAGATTGCGCAACCTCTCACCTCGCTAACTCAGAAGGGTGTCACCTATCGTTGGGGTGATGCACAGGAATCCGCATTTCAGCACTTAAAAGATAGACTTTGTAGCGCGCCTATCCTCTCATTGCCTGAAGGCACAGATGATTTTGTGGTTTATTGCGACGCTTCCATCCAAGGACTTGGTTGCGTGTTGATGCAACGTGACAAGGTCATTGCCTACGCATCACGCCAACTTAAGGTTCACGAAAGGAACTACACTACGCACGAATTGGAATTGGGAGCAGTTGTTTTCGCACTTAAGATATGGAGACATTACTTGTACGATACCAAGTGCACCATTTACACCGATCACAGGAGCCTCGAGCATATCTTCAAGCAAAAGGAGTTAAACATGCAACAACGCCGATGGGTCGAGCTCTTGAATGATTACGAGTGTGCGATCAAATTACATCCGGGCAAGGCCAATGTTGTGGCCGATGCCCTCAGTCGAAAGGATACTATACCTAAGCGTGTACGTGCGTTACAGCTTACCATTCACTCTAGCCTTCCCGCTCAAATTCGTGATGCTCAGGTCGAAGCATTGAAAGCAGAGAACATCAGGGCTGAGTCCTTACGAGGATCAAGAAAATGATTAGAACAAAAGGAAGACGGCGCTTACTACATAACAGGGCGTATCTGGGTCCTACTTTATGGAAACTTACGCGAGCTTGTGTTGGATGAAGCACATAAGTCTCGTTATTCAGTACATCCTGGTTCGGATAAGATGTACCATGACCTAAAGGCTATATACTGGTGGCCTAGTATGAAAGCCAACATAGCAACCTAGGTCAGTAAATGCTTGACTTGTGATAGGGTCAAGGTCGAATTCCAGAAACCATCAGGCCTACTCCAACAACCAAAGATCCCGAAATGGAAATGGGAGCAAATTTCCATGGATTTCGTTACTTGCCTGTCTATATCTCAATGCGGAAATGATACCATTTGGGTGATCGTGGATCGACTGACCAAGTCTGCACATTTTCTGGCTATCAAGGAAACGGATAAGTTTTCTACTCTAGCAGACATCTACCTAAAGGAAGTTGTATCAAGGCACGGAGTGCCAACCTCCATCATTTCTGATCGTGACTCACGTTTTACATCTGAATTGTGGCAAGCTATGCACAAGTCCTTTGGCTCTCGATTAGACATGAGCACGGAATATCATCCATAGACGGATGGGCAATCTGAACGCACCATCCAAACCCTTGAAGACATGCTTAGGGCATGTGTAATCGACTTTGGTAACGGCTGGGAAAAACACCTCCCGTTAGTGGAGTTTTCGTATAACAACAGTTACCACACCAGTATCCAGGCAGCTCCGTTCGAGGCATTGTACGGACGGAAGTGCCGATCACCTCTTTGTTGGGCAGAGGTTGGCGACAGTTAAATCACTGGCCCAGAAATCGTAGTAGATACAACCGAAAGGATTGCTCAGATACGAAAACGAATGGCGGCAGCTCGTGACCGTCAGAAAAGCTATGCTGATAAGCGAAGGAAACCACTCGAGTTCCAGGTTGGGGATCGAGTGCTACTTAAAGTCTCACCTTGGAAAGGTGTAATTCGTTTTGGAAAACGAGGCAAACTCAACCCGCGATATGTTGGACCCTTCGAAATCATTGAGAAAATTGGCAAGGTGGCCTACAAGTTGAATCTACCTGAAGAACTCAACGGAGTTCACAACGTATTCCACGTGTCAAATCTGAAAAAGTGTCTGTCAGATGAGACCCTCATAGTTCCCTTAAAGGAGCTCACAATCGACGACCAGTTGCGATTCGTTGAGGAACCAGTAGAGATCACTGATCGAGATGTTAAGGTCCTCAAGCGTACCAGAATACCCCTTATTCGAGTTCGTTGGAACTCCCGTCGTGGCCCAGAGTATACCTGGGAACGAGAAGACCAAATGAAACTTAAGTATCCCCAGTTGTTTAAGAAAAGTACAACCACTACTGAGGCTGAAGCTACTGCAGAATTTCGGGATGAAATTCCAAACCAACGGGGGAATGATGTGACACCCCAGGAAAAACCAGGAAACCACGCAACTTAACTAGCTTCCTCAGTAACCACACGCTAAATTTCGGGACGAAATTCTCTTAACAGGGGGAGAATGTGACAACCCTCAAAATTACATGTATCCGTACGATTAATTAATGTTAATAAAAGTGCTTGATGACTGTGCTGAATTACTTAACTGCTTTCTGATTACTGCGTCATACTCACATGTGCTTGTTAACATACTAGTCTTGTGCAGAAAATTGACTAAATGGACCTGTATGCTTTCCTAAGTGTTAGGAATTAAAAGTGTTACAAAAAGATACATAAAAGACACTAAACGGAATAACTTAGCACTTTAACGGAACGGTACCTAACCGGACATTACCCGGAACACTAAAATATTGCAAGAAACATTGTTTTTATTTTTCTGAGCTAGTTATGGTTCCCGAGCACACTAACATATTACATAAAGCATGTAACACACTAAACATAAGTCCTACACCCTAACCTTCCATTAAATCACCTACTTATCTCCAAACTTGCACTTAACCCCCCCCCCCCCCATTGTAATTTTCGGTCATAAAGCATGGCCCACCTCAAGATTGTGTAATCTCCCATAAAATCTCTAGAAATCTTCCATAAGATCTTGCTTTGGAAATTGAGGGATCTTGCTTGTACTAATGGAAACATATAACCCTTTGGTTAATAGCTAAATATGGTTTATAAATAAACTTGATGGATCACAAAACACAACACTTCACCTTCTCTTCTCCCTCTCTACAAGCTCGGCCGAACACCCCTCTTTATACACCCACCATTTTCGATTTTGTTCATCCATTTCAAGTGCTTCTCAAGGTGCAAGGAGGTGAATTAAGAAGCTCGGTGATTGCGGAACTTGAAGGACCTCTACCACAAGCTTTTATCCACTCATTTTCCCCATTGATCTTCCCTAGCTTTAAGCTAGTTGTAAGCTTCTTGTTAATCCTTCTTTACTTCATGTTTTTAGTGGTTAATAGTTATATCTTGTTGAAAACATATGAACACTAAAAGAACATAAACCTAAAGCTTGAACATAATGGTGAAATAAGATGAAATCTTGATGAAATGAAGTTGTTTTGATTATGTTGTTGATTACTTGATGATTGCTTGTTAATATTGATGATCATAACATAGAACTTACTAGATTATGATTAAAAACATGGTTTAGTAAGTTAGGGGATGATTATGTGCTTACATGAAATAATCATCTTCTAGGCTAAACATGAACTTGAAAGAAAAATGATTTTTCTTACAAAGTGATAAACCTAGTGAACTAGTAAACTTGTAAACCCAAGGCTTGTGAATGATTTTCCTAAATAAACCAAGTTTAAAAGACGACTTTTGAAAGATCATGATTCCTACACTATTTTTGGAAATAAAGTAAGTATATGGATGCTTGTGACACATGAAAATGTTATAAATAAATATTTTTGTAAAATATGTTCACAAGTTATGAACATCTGAAAATCCCGAGAATGAGATTTTAACAAAAGTAAACACACTTTGGAGGGTAACTAAACCCACTAAACGTCTTAGCAAGTTACTACGCGTTTCTATGAGACATCAAGTTCATGTTGGCTTGTAAATGGAATAGTTTGCTCTTGGTAAATTGTTGTTGTTTGTTGAATGATTTTTGGAAAAGAAAACGAATGCTTATTAGCATGGACACCTCCATTTACAAAGGAAACTCTGACGAAATTTTCTAAAAATTCCAACACATAGAAAATATTTTCTAACAAGTGTTACAAGTGTAATTTTTAACTATGATCCTTCCACAAAAGTCAGAGTGTAACATTTGAATTTGTGTGGTATGTGATAGAAGTAGTGAGTAGATAAACCGTACGTAGGATACGTGTTATGCATGCACGAAAAACTGATTGTTATCTGTACCTTATTAGGACGTGCTTGATTTCTGATTATTAGAGTAACTAATCTAACCGAGCAAACCAAGGTGAGTTCACACACTTTCTAAGGCATGAGATTCCCGGTGGTTGGGAATGGGTTAAAGAATTAAAATGGAACCTACATATCCTCCTTGGGTAGGATATGTACCGCCATCCTCCATGGGTAGGATGCCAATATTAATCATGCGTATTCTCCTTGGGTAGAATACGTACGTTCGTCCTCCTTGGGTAGGACAACAACCTTAAAACCTACTAGACAAAACTCTATCATTAAGTCCCTCATTTTATATCGACTTAATCGCCGAGGCCAATGGCGAGCGGGTCATTAGTTAATAACGCTATTAGGTTTAACAAACCTCACACCGTGCCAGTCGGACGGGCGTGTACTAATGGACTATGGCAAACTGTCAATGATGATAGACATTGACGTAGGGCACAACTTACTTTCGTTAGTAGTCGATATGGTAACGGTCTAGTGGTTCACATGGGGAAGCCCCCACTGATTATGGATATGGTTTGGGTAATAAAGAAGAAACTGGTTAATCATATTTTCAACTATGGGGTAACCCCCACGGCAAGTAAGCCAGCAATAGACAAACCATGTTTTCGGAAACAACTTAAAACTAAACAACCAACTGTGAACTCACTCAACTTTGTTGTTGACTCGTTGTTACATGCCTTACAGGTCGTTAGATGCTTATGGAGTTTGCACGAGGAGGAGGTCGTTGTGGGATATGGATTGTTATGTTCCATGCTTAACATTTGAACTTTATGAACTTATTAAACTTATGTTTTGGTTTTACCTTTAATGCTTCCGCTGTTTAATTCAAACTTGGTTAACTAGCTTTTGATCACCAATTATATTGTGTGGTTGGATTTTATCTATCTTAAATACTTTGTTCAATATGATTGGTGGCTTGATCCTGGTCATGTCACGCCTCCAAGCGGTGATACTCCGCATGGTGGATTTTGGGGGTGTGACATGTTCATTGTCAATTGTGGGCGCTAAGTTTTACACATTAACTGAGAAGGTAAATAGTCACCTTTTATAGGCACCTAAAAATTAAAAGTTCAAAATTTTGACCTTTGGCCCGGTATGAACCAGTATACTGGTTTAAACCGGTATAGCCCAATTTACCGGCGGTACAACTTCTTTGTCGTTTCCTTAGTTTACCGGTATGATTCGTACCGGCCAAGAATCCGGCATCCGGTTTAAACCGGTTTTTAAAACATTGGTTGTGCTCTTTTCACCGTTAGTAAATGGATTTTATTAAAAATGTTATTGCTCCTTTTACAACGGTTCATCAAGTTCTTATACAACGCCATATACTTTTTAAAACTTATACAACGCCTTAAGACGAAACATTGTATGAGGCGTTGTAAGTTGCGAATGTCAAAACAAGAAAGCTACTCTCCTTGTTGCTGATCTCACAAATATTAAATAAGTTTCATTTTTGTTGTTGACATTTAATATTAATAACTTTCTTTTTTGTTGTTAACATTTCAATCAGTTTTCAATACAAATATCATACAAAATTCATAAATCAGTTCTCAGTTTTCAACACAAAATTCATAAATCAGTTCTCAGTTTTCAACACAAATATCACAAAATTCATAAATCAGCTTTCAATCAAATCTCCTCCTGTTGCGGCTGCAACGAGAACACCTTTGCCCGTAGCTCCTGCCCATGCTCCCGAAACAGCTCCCCTTCCTTCTGTAATATACGCGCATTATAAGAGTCCGCATCCATCGTCAACTTCACCATCTCCGCATAGGATTGCACCATCGCCCCGTATAATCCCACCTTACGCCTCACATCAGCCGGCGCACACAGTTCCTTGAAGGCTTTGACCTTTCTTGACCTACAAAATATGTTGGTTCAAACACCAAAATAAATTGACATGAAAGATATAATTTATAGTTATTATAAAAAGAAAGTAAACCAATTAAGTTATAATTTATAATTATTATAAATAGAAAGTAAACCAAAAAAGAAGGAAGGGCAGATAGAAGATTGTACAATATTAGTTGGCTTGAAGTATGTGTCCTCTCTTGTGACATAGCCCTTTTCAACCAAATTCTCAATATGAATATGTTATATGTGTAGTAGCATCCGTCCCAATCTTATTCTATAAGACCACCCAAAAAAATGAACATGAAAATCAATAATTAGTTTTTTTTGTGAACAATAGATGAAAATGAAAAGAAAAGGCCAAGAAATTTTTCTCACCGTGTCCATCAGTTGCAAAAGATCATTTTCACTCATAAGGCTAGGGCTTGTAACCCCTGATACAAGAGTTAATGATGAGACAAACTGCATGATTGACAAGCACTGTTAGATATCAATGTTTTTTATACAAATATTAATAATAAAGTTGGCACCCAAAAGAATTGATTAATCAGTATTCTTGAGCTATGAGATCCAATTATTTTCACTGAGAAAAGAAAAAAAATTGGAATCCTACTTTATGCTTTTATTATTTTTTCAATTTCTGATTTTATTTTTTATTTTTTTGCTTTATATATTTTTCATTTTTATATTATTTTATTATTAACAATTTTTTTGATTATCTTTATATTCTTTTATTATTAACAATTTTTTTAGCCCATCCTTGCCCGAACCCATAAAAAAACTAAATAAATATTGTTATGAGAACATCCCGGCCCTTTAAGATACAAACCTGTTCATCATCCGCGTAGTTTGGGAATGGAGGTTCATCCACGGGTAGATGTCCAAATAATTCTTCTGTTATTTCAGAATCCAAATGTAACCAATTAGTGCATATTGCTTTAAATCAAACATCAGAATTCAAAAGATAAAAGTGAAAACTCACAGCCACAATGTTTTTCTGCGTGGATGTAAACTTCTCACCCGCAATAGGAGCTTGCTGGACGATTGGGGGATTCATGGAGATAGCGTCATCCATAATGGCGGTTGATTAGAGTATTTTGTGTTTTGGTTTGTTTGTTCTAGATGGTTGTCTAGTTGGTCCTCTTTGGTGGTGTTTGTTCTTGTTTTTTTTTCGTTTCACATTCACGGGGGTTGTCCTGTGTTTGAACTAGTGGGGGTTTTCCTCACTACTTGTTTTGTTTTGGTTGTGAATATATAGAATCACCGGGGTAACCCTTTACCAAAAAAAAATGTCAATGGTTATAGTTCGGGTCAACCCAAAAACAAAACCGAGAACCGGACAAAGAATTAACCTAAACCGAACCAATAATATGCATATAAGTAGGTCCTGGGTCCTGGATTTTTCCCATTTCCTCGGTCCAATACCGAATGTAACCGCATACTTAAAATTAAAGAAAAGGACCCAAGCAACTGTTACCGTCTTCATCCCCTAAACATCCACTTTGTCACCGCCGCCTTCCCCTACAACCATCACCATCATTGAAACCTCAGACCACACCACAGGAACAACTAACACCCACTAACAACACAACCATGATCTCTATTTTCCTCCACCACTGTCGCCGTAACCTCAAACCATCATTGTCCATCATCACCAATAAACCTCATTCAACACTCATGTTCACCTTTGTTACAATCATCGTGCACCATCACTATCATCAACAACCCACAACCCAACTTCCGGAAACCATAGCATTGCCAAAAACCACCATTTAACCATCATAACATTCACCATCACCAACTTAGTTTCACCGAAGCCAACCACCTACTTTGTATCTCATCAGAAATCCACAATTGTGGTCTTCTGTCCATAACTCCAGTAAACCATCCCATACCACCTTCAACAACAGGATCTCCTGTCAATTTTGTCAAAAAATAAAATTGACAGTATAGCTTTCATAGTTGTCGATAGCGAATAGCGACAAGGCACCTATAGGCTACGTAGCGAATAGCGACGGCTATTTTATAAATAGCTATTACACTAGAAAAAGAATTTTGAAAATTTTTATATGTATATTACATCAAAATACCCTTGTATATATGCTATTTTACATGTACATTTAACAAAAACCTATAAATCCAACTATTTTATAGCTATATCTAATTGCTATTTACATAAAAGAAAACAATCGCTATCATCGCTATTTGTCGCTATGACCCATATAGCGACACTACGTCGCATGGCTACATTGCGCGCTATAGCCGCTATTAACAACTATGATAGCATTTAAGGTTAAAATTGAAGGTTCAAACTTCGAATCCATCTATTGGCAAGCATAATCTGTTGCAATTGGAGGTTGGAATCCATCATGGGTTGCAATTTGAAGGTTGGCATCCATCAATAATCTGCTCAAATACTCAGGTTTCGGTCTTCTCTCCATAACGGACCCAACAAAGACCGAGAAACCCTAAACTCGAATATTCTTTACCTCCATCGCGGGTTTAGAGCTCATCCCGAAATAAATTGAAGCTCGTTTCAAAAGCTCAGACGTATGTAATGGAGAATATTCTTTACCTGAATTTGAATAAACTTGTTAAACTTGATAACCTGAATTTGAATAAATTTGTTAAACTTGATAAGTTTCATGAATGTTTTAACTTTTAACACTTACGGTTGCGTTGGGAGATTCAACACACCTCTTATACAATTCTTCAGCAGTTGTATGATCAAACAAAGATTCATCACTACTGTAAATTAGATACAAAATCAGTTAAATCACCAACATACAAACTCAAAAAAAGCATGTAAATTAGTACAAAGTTTACCTCAAACTGAAGTTGGCAATTCTCTCGTTTATTTTATGAAAACACCGGATCTTCCAAAACTCTTTAGTTCAGTGTTTCTGTATCTCGTTATATCGTAGCACAATAAAGCCCGGTGTTGAAAACTGTAACGTACAATTCTCAAATAAAACGCAGATACAACTATTTAATTTCATATTTTAGATAAACAAAATTCTTTCCGGTGAAGAGTTCTCCTACCTGACAGAGACCAAAGGTAAGACACAATGAATTAGCATACATAAATTCTTTCAGCAAACCCTTTTGAAATCTCGTGAAAATCGTCCCAACCCGTAGGTCAATAGAAATCTAACAAATAATTAATTAACTTATCTGTAGGAAGCTATTTACACATGAAACGGAAAAGGTAGGCAAAGGCTAAACTGTTAAATATTTAAATGTTGCTGAAAAGTCATTCGCCGCTGAAATAATATACCGTATCCTGTCATCCAAGACCAATAATGAGTCTAAAAAGGTATATAACAAGGCACTTCAAGGTTAAACCTTCGAGTTCAAATGCCAAGTAAAAGAAGAGTTGTGTGAAATGACACTCATGTCTGTGAACGGCCGTCTCATGGAAATGGATTTCGAAGACGAGAAATACTATAATTGGAAATGTGATCTCGATGAGCTCTTCTTCGAAGCAAAGACTTGCAATCGAGATCACATTTCCAATTATAGTATTTCTCATCTTCGAAATCAATCAAGATCACATTTCCAATTATAGTATTTCTCATCTTCGAAATCCATTTCCATGAGACGGCCGTTCACAGACATGAGTGTCATTTCACACAACTCTTCTTTGACTTGGCATTTGAACTCAAATGAGTGACCTTGAAGTGCCTTGTTATAAACCTTTTTAGACTCATTATCGGTATTGGGTGACAGGATACGGTACATCATTCAGCGGCGAATGACTTTTCAGCAACATTAAAATATTTAATGGTATATCATTGAGAATTAGCCATGGCACTAGCTTGTTAAACCCTGCAAGATAATCAACAATTACAAAAACAACCAACTGTTAATCAAAACCAGAAGCGATCATTTGTCCATACATATTAGAAAACACATATTTCTACACAATTAATAACCCTAAATCAGATATATTATTACTAAACCTAAAATCAAGCAATGAGATCTAAGCAAGTAGACTTGCTCAGGACTTCTAGTTAACTCTCAATCAATAAATAGTAACATAAAACTAAAATTGAAACTGAAACGGATTCACTTTATCACAATTTCCAAAAATCTTCCATGAAAGTCAATAGAAAGATACAAATCAAGCCTAACTAAAGCATAATAAAATGAGATAGTGATGATGAAGATGAAAGAAGTTGACTTTTATCGACTCATAGTTTATCTTGTTGGGTTCTAAACCCGTTAATCTGATCAACATTTTCTTCTATATCATTGATTTAAATTGAACCATCGACCTATATCCACCCTAAGCAGTCAATAGCGGTGCTATAGCGGTTAGCGGACCTCAGGGTGTATAGCGGTCCAAATAGCGGTGGCCTATAGCGGTTCCGCTATTAGCGGCGCTAAATACCACTATAGCGGTGCTATAGCGGTACTATAGCGGTGCTATAGCGGTGGCCTATAATGGTTATAGCAGTAACGGTGTTTGATTGTGTTAATTCTTAAATTAAATACTTCAAATTACTATTAGTATTTGATTTGCAACAGGTTTTTGATAATGGAATGATATTACTATGAATTTTGATATTACTATTAATATTTTCAAAGATATATTTATATATAAATATATATAAATACATAAATTATGCATGGTATAAAAATTACCGCTATATCACCGGTATACCACCGCTATAACCTATATATCATATAGCGGACCTTGACCGTTATTCGATTTTGGACCGCTTTAACTGCATAGCATCCACCTAAAGCATAACATCGAACCAAATTTGTCAGCCATCACGATGTAAAACTACGTGATAACCCCATAGCCTTGATATATAGATTACCCGAAGCCCTAAAATGATCACCTGTCGCATAAGCAATCAAATAGCTTACAATGTTTAACATCAGGAACGAGTAGGGACACGGTTAAACTGATCAAATTCAAAAACTATCACACACAGATCAGAAACAAGCAAAACAAAAGTTAAATAAATCATCCTAAAATCTAACAGACTAGATTAAAACAGCAAAGCAAAAGCTACACTAAACTCAACTCAACTTGAGCAATCCAAAGAACAAGCAAGACAAAACAGAAACAAAAAGACCCTAAAAACGAACATTCACCGGAGTTGGATAAAGTTAATACATGCCTGGTCGGTGGTGATGCTCCTGTGCGTTGACAGTGATGCACTGGTCGTAGGACGGCGGCAAGTGATTACGGTAATTAGGGTTTTCAGAGTTGATCGAGATCACATTTCCAATTATACTATTTCTTATCTTCGAAATCCATTTCCATGAGACGGCCGTTCACAGACATGAGTGTCATTTCACACAACTCTTCTTTGACTTGGCATTTGAACTCAAATGAGTGACCTTGAAGTGCCTTGTTATAAACCTTTTTAGACTCATTATCGGTATTGGGTGAAAGGATACGGTACATCATTCAGCGGCGAATGACTTTTCAGCAACATTAAAATATTTAATGGTATATCATTGAGAATTAGCCATGGCACTAGCTTGTTAAACCCTGCAAGATAATCAACAATTACAAAAACAACCAACTGTTAATCAAAACCAGAAGCGATCACTTGTCCATACAAATTACAAAACACATATTTCTACACAATTAATAACCCTAAATCAGATATATTATTACTAAACCTAAAATCAAGCAATGAGATCTAAGCAAGTTGACTTGCTCAGGACTTCTAGTTAACTCTCAATCAATAAATAGTAACATAAAACTAAAATTGTAACTGAAACGGATTCGCTTTATCACAATTTCCAAAAATCTTCCATGAAAGTCAATAGAAAGATACAAATCAAGCCTAACTAAAGCATAATAAAATGAGATAGTGATGATGAAGATGAAAGAAGTTGACTTTTATCGACTCATAGTTTATCCTGTTGGGTTCTAAACCCGTTAATCTGATCAACATTTTCTTCTATATCATTGATTTAAATTGAACCATCGACCTATATCCACCCTAAGCAGTCAATAGCGGTGCTATAGCGGTTAGCGGACCTCAGGGTGTATAGCGGTCCAAATAGCGGTGGCCTATAGCGGTTCCGCTATTAGCGGCGCTAAATACCACTATAGCGGTGCTATAGCGGTACTATAGCGGTGGCCTATAACGGTTATAGCAGTAACGGTGTTTGATTGTGTTAATTCTTAAATTAAATACTTCAAATTACTATTAGTATTTGATTTGCAACAGGTTTTTGATAATGGAATGATATTACTATGAATTTTGATATTACTATTAATATTTTCAAAGATATATTTATATATAAATATATATAAATACATAAATTATGCATGGTATAAAAATTACCGCTATATCACCGGTATACCACCGCTATAACCTATATATCATATAGCGGACCTTGACCGTTATTCGATTTTGGACCGCTTTAACTGCATAGCATCCACCTAAAGCATAACATCGAACCAAATTTGTCAGCCATCACGATGTAAAACTACGTGATAACCCCATAGCCTTGATATATAGATTACCCGAAGCCCTAAAATGATCACCTGTCGCATAAGCAATCAAATAGCTAACAATGTTTAACATCAGGAACGAGTAGGGACACGGTTAAACTGATCAAATTCAAAAACTATCACACACAGATCAGAAACAAGCAAAACAAAAGTTAAATAAATCATCCTAAAATCTAACAGACTAGATTAAAACAGCAAAGCAAAAGCTACACTAAACTCAACTCAACTTGAGCAATCCAAAGAACAAGCAAGACAAAACAGAAACAAAAAGACCCTAAAAACGAACATTCACCGGAGTTGGATAAAGTTAATACATGCCTGGTCGGTGGTGATGCTCCTGTGCGTTGACGGTGATGCACTGGTCGTAGGACGGCGGCAAGTGATTATGGTAATTAGGGTTTTCAGAGTTGATCGAGATCACATTTCAATTATAGTATTTCTCATCTTCGAAATCCATTTCCATGAGACGGCCGTTCACAGACATGAGTGTCATTTCACACAACTCTTCTTTGACTTGGCATTTGAACTCAAATGAGTGACCTTGAAGTGCCTTGTTATATACCTTTTTAGACTCATTATCGGTCTTGGGTGACAGGATACGGTACATCATTCAGCGGCGAATGACTTTTCAGCAACATTAAAATATTTAATGGTATATCATCGAGAATTAGCCATGGCACTAGCTTGTTAAACCCTGCAAGATAATCAACAATTACAAAAACAACCAACTGTTAATCAAAACCAGAAACGATCATTTGTCCATACATATTAGAAAACACATATTTCTACACAATTAATAACCCTAATTCAGATATATTATTACTAAACCTAAAATCAAGCAATGAGATATAAGCAAGTAGACTTGCTTAGGACTTCTAGTTAACTCTCAATCAATAAATAGTAACATAAAACTAAGAGTTAATTGCCATTTTCGCCCCTGAGGTTTGGGCACACTTGCCATTTTCGTCCAAAATGAAGGTTTTGTACCATTTTGCCCCCAACGTTTGTAACTTTTTTCCATTTTCATCCAAATACCAAACCAAGTTACTTTGTTTCTTATTATGGGTTATTTTTTAACCTAACCAAGTTAGTTTATACCTTATTATTGGGTATTTTTGAAATTTATCAATTATAAGGGGGTAATTTATAAATTATCTTCTAGTTATTATTTATCAGCCATTAAAAATTATCTTCTGTGAACTCACTCAACTTTGTTGTTGACTCGTTGTTACATGCCTTACAGGTCGTTAGATGCTTATGGAGTTTGCACGAGGAGGAGGTCGTTGTGGGATATGGACTGTTATGTTCCGTGCTTAACATTTAAACTTTATGAACTTATTAAACTTATGTTTTGGTTTTACCTTTAATGCTTCCGCTGTTTAATTCGAACTTGGTTAACTAGCTTTTGATCGCCAATTATATTGTGTGGTTGGATTTTATCTATCTTAAATACTTTGTTCAATATGATTGGTGGCTTGATCCTGGTCATGTCACGCCTCCAAGCGGTGATACTCCGCATGGTGGATTTTGGGGGTGTGACAATAGTGAACTTGGTTTTAAAAAGGGAAAAACTTTTTGACAAAACCAGACTATAACCTTTACAGTGCTCAACGATCCACAACGATGCTTCGCTCCACGTGCAAGACTCGACACAAGAGGTGGTATGAATTATGTTTATATTGTCTGTTTGATAGTTCATACAGTGCAATAGTTAACGTGATAACTGCTATTTGAGCCTTGTGTGCTTACTCTCTTCTGTCGTCCCACGCTTACGCACTTTCGCGACACTTTTCTCACTTACGTTGCTTCGTTGTGAAGATCATGAACGGACGCGGAGGACGTGGTGGTATCAACTTGACTCAAGCCCATTTGACAGCTTTGATCAACGAACGAGTTGCTGAGGCGCTCGCAGCAGCTCCAGCAGGAGGTATAACCTGCTATTTCGACCTATCCTAGGATGTTTAGATCCTATTCTCGCGAACCAACTCTCGTGTTTAATTTTGTCTTTTCGTTCTCGCGTGACAAGTCAGCATGCTCAACCACCCGTATGCACGTTCAAAACATTCATGGATTGCCGACCTAGTACCTTCAGCGGCACAGAAGGAGATGTAGGCCTTCTTCACTGGTTCGAGAAGATTGAGTCTGTTTTTAAGATGTGTGAATGCCCTGAAGATCGTAGGGTGAAATTTTGCTACTGGAACACTCGAAGGTGCTGCGTTAACCTGGTGGAAAGCACAGGTTCAACTGCTAGGGCTGGCGGTTGCTAATGCCACCCCATGGAATGACTTTAAAGAACTGATCAAAGAAGAGTACTGTAGTCGTGACGACATCCACAAGCTAGAGGTGGAATTTTTCAATTTGAAGATGACGGGGTCTTCAAATAAAAACAATGTTTCTTGCAATATTTTAGTGTTCCGGGTAATGTCCGGTTAGGTACCGTTCCGTTAAAGTGCTAAGTTATTCCGTTTAGTGTCTTTTATGTATCTTTTTGTAACACTTTTAATTCCCAACACTTAGGAAAGCATACAGGTCCATTTAGTCAATTTTCTGCACAAGACTAGTATGTTAACAAGCACATGTGAGTATGACGCAGTAATCAGAAAGCAGTTAAGTAATTCAGCACAGTCATCAAGCACTTTTATTAACATTAATTAATCGTACGGATACATGTAATTTTGAGGGTTGTCACATTCTCCCCCTGTTAAGAGAATTTCGTCCCGAAATTTAGCGCGTGGTTACTGAGGAAGCTAGTTAAGTTGCGTGGTTTCCTGGTTTTTCCTGGGGTGTCACATCATTCCCCCGTTGGTTTGGAATTTCATCCCGAAATTCTGCAGTAGCTTCAGCCTCAGTAGTGGTTGTACTTTTCTTAAACAACTGGGGATACTTAAGTTTCATTTGGTCTTCTCGTTCCCAGGTATACTCTGGGCCACGACGGGAGTTCCAACGAACTCGAATAAGGGGTATTCTGGTACGCTTGAGGACCTTAACATCTCGATCAGTGATCTCTACTGGTTCCTCAACGAATCGCAACTGGTCGTCGATTGTGAGCTCCTTTAAGGGAACTATGAGGGTCTCATCTGACAGACACTTTTTCAGATTTGACACGTGGAATACGTTGTGAACTCCGTTGAGTTCTTCAGGTAGATTCAACTTGTAGGCCACCTTGCCAATTTTCTCAATGATTTCGAAGGGTCCAACATATCGCGGGTTGAGTTTGCCTCGTTTTCCAAAACGAATTACACCTTTCCAAGGTGAGACTTTAAGTAGCACTCGATCCCCAACCTGGAACTCGAGTGGTTTCCTTCGCTTATCAGCATAGCTTTTCTGACGGTCACGAGCTGCCGCCATTCGTTTTCGTATCTGAGCAATCCTTTCGGTTGTATCTACTACGATTTCTGGGCCAGTGATTTAACTGTCGCCAACCTCTGCCCAACAAAGAGGTGATCGGCACTTCCGTCCGTACAATGCCTCGAACGGAGCTGCCTGGATACTGGTGTGGTAACTGTTGTTATACGAAAACTCCACTAACGGGAGGTGTTTTTCCCAGCCGTTACCAAAGTCGATTACACATGCCCTAAGCATGTCTTCAAGGGTTTGGATGGTGCGTTCAGATTGCCCATCCGTCTATGGATGATATTCCGTGCTCATGTCTAATCGAGAGCCAAAGGACTTGTGCATAGCTTGCCACAATTCAGATGTAAAACGTGAGTCACGATCAGAAATGATGGAGGTTGGCACTCCGTGCCTTGATACAACTTCCTTTAGGTAGATGTCTGCTAGAGTAGAAAACTTATCCGTTTCCTTGATAGCCAGAAAATGTGCAGACTTGGTCAGTCGATCCACGATCACCCAAATGGTATCATTTCCGCATTGAGATCTAGGCAGGCCAGTAACGAAATCCATGGAAATTTGCTCCCATTTCCATTTCGGGATCTTTGGTTGTTGGAGTAGGCCTGATGGTTTCTGGAATTCGACCTTGACCCTAGCACAAGTCAAGCATTTACTGACCTAGGTTGCTATGTTGGCTTTCATACTAGGCCACCAGTATATAGCCTTTAGGTCATGGTACATCTTATCCGAACCAGGATGTACTGAATAACGAGACTTATGTGCTTCATCCAACACAAGCTCGCGTAAGTTTCCATAAAGTGGGACCCAGATACGCCCTGTTATGTAGTAAGCGCCGTCTTCCTTTTGTTCTAACCGTTTTCTTGATCCTCGTAAGGACTCAGCCCTGATGTTCTCTGCTTTCAATGCTTCGACCTGAGCATCACGAATTTGAGCGGGAAGGCTAGAGTGAATGGTAAGCTGTAACGCACGTACACGCTTAGGTATAGTATCCTTTCGACTGAGGGCATCGGCCACAACATTGGCCTTGCCCGGATGTAATTTGATCGCACACTCGTAATCATTCAAGAGCTCGACCCATCGGCGTTGTTGCATGTTTAACTCCTTTTGCTTGAAGATATGCTCGAGGCTCCTGTGATCGGTGTAAATGGTGCACTTGGTACCGTACAAGTAATGTCTCCATATCTTAAGTGCGAAAATAACTGCTCCCAATTCCAATTCGTGCGTAGTGTAGTTCCTTTCGTGAACCTTAAGTTGGCGTGATGCGTAGGCAATGACCTTGTCACGTTGCATCAACACGCAACCAAGTCCTTGGATGGAAGCGTCGCAATAAACCACAAAATCATCTGTGCCTTCAGGCAATGAGAGGATAGGCGCGCTACAAAGTCTATCTTTTAAGTGCTGAAATGCGGATTCCTGTGCATCACCCCAACGATAGGTGACACCCTTCTGAGTTAGCGAGGTGAGAGGTTGCGCAATCTTAGAGAAATCCTTGATGAATCTTCTGTAGTAGCCCGCCAAACCCAAGAATTGGCGGATTTCTGTTGGTGTACGGGGTGCATGCCAGTTCTTGATCGAGTCTACCTTGGATGGATCAACATGAATCCCATCCTTGTTTACCACGTGGCCAAGAAAGTGGACTTCACGAAGCTAGAAGTCACATTTCGAAAATTTGGCATACAACTGCTCTGTTCGAAGAAGTTCCAAAATAAGCCTCAGGTGTTGCTTGTGTTCTTCCTGACTCTTCGAATAGATCAGGATGTCGTCGATGAAAACTATGACAAACTTATCCAGGTAAGGTTTGCACACTCGATTCATGAGATCCATGAAGACTGCAGGTGCATTCGTCAATCCGAAAGGCATAACCAGAAACTCGTAATGCCCATAACGAGTCCTGAATACTGTCTTAGAGATATCCTCGTCTCGGACTCTCAGTTGATGGTAGCCTGACCTTAGGTCAATCTTGGAATAGAAACTCGACCCTTGCAACTGGTCGAATAAGTCATCAATGCGTGGAAGAGGGTAACGATTCTTCACGGTCACCTTGTTGAGTTCGCAGTAGTCAATACACATTCTGAAGGTACCGTCTTTCTTCTTCACGAATAACACTGGAGCTCCCCAAGGAGAAGAGCTAGGACGTATGAAACCCTTTTCCAAGAGTTCTTGTAGTTGCGTGGACAGTTCTTCAAGTTCTGATGGAGCTAGACGATAAGGTGCTCGAGCTATGGGCGCTGCTCCAGGAGCTAGCTCGATTTGAAACTCGACTTGTCGATGAGGCGGAAGACCAGGTAATTCTTCAGGAAATACCTCAGGAAAGTCGCGCACAATAGGAATGTCTTCTATCTTCCTTTCTTCCGAGGATGTATCAGAAACGAGGGCTAGGATAGCAGTGTGGCCCTTTCGCAAACACTTCTGGGCCTTAAGGAAAGAGATGATGCCCACAACAGCACCACTCTTGTCGCCACGAATCACGAGGGGTTCTTCACCAGAACGAGGGATGCGGACGATTTTCTCCTTGCAAATAATCTCTGCTTGATGATGAGATAGCCAATCCATCCCAATAATGACGTCGAAACTACCAAGTACGATAGGAATAAGATCGATAGAGAATGTCTGACCAGCTAAGACGAGGTTACAACCTTTAACTATGTGTGTGGCTTCAAGACTTTTACCGTTTGCTAGTTCTACCGTGTGTTTAGTGTTCAAAAGTGTTGGAGTGCGCTTAAGCATTTGGCTAGCTTTTAAGGACACATAACTAGTATCGGCACCCGAATCAAATAAAACAGTAACAAAGAAGTCGTCCAGAAGGAACTTACCCATCACAACGTTGGGATCGTTCCTTGCATCACCCTGACCCAGCACGAAAACACGTCCCCTGGCACCATTGCCATTATTGTTACCCCCGTTGTTGCCTCCATTGTTGTTCCCGTTTCCTTGGTTGTTGTTGTTCTGATTCTGGTTCAGCTGAGGACAGTTCCTCTTAAAGTGGCCTTCAGCGCCACACTGAAAGCATACTTTATTGCCCTACTGTTGCTGCTGCTGCTGGTGGTTCTGTGGAGCTTGTTGTTGTTGTTGGCGATTCTGATTTGCTGGTCGAGTGCCCCTGCAATCCTTTGCTCCATGACCAAACTTGTTACACCTCAAACAACGACCCTTGTGGCACTGCCCGCTATGATGCTTGTTGCACCGGTTGCACTTGGGGTGGTTCCCTCGGTATCCACCCTGTCCTTGACTACCAGAAGATTGCTGACCAGGACTCTGGTAGTCATCAGTCTTTCGCTGCTGGGACTGAGACTGAACTGAAGTAGAACCCTTGCCCGAATTTCCATCCCACTTGCGCTTGTTATCACTGGGAGCATCAGTAGTAGTAGCGCTAATACACTTGGGCAGCTTGTTCTGCTCAACTGCCTGATCAGTGAGACGATGAGCCAACCGGATGATTTGCTGAATGGTGCCGAGATTAGCTGAGGTCACGTGACTTTGAATTTCTGGCACCAAACCCTTAAGGTACAGCTCGATACGCTTGATAGGAGGATCCACCATAGTGGGACACAAGATAGCTAATTCGTTCGATCTCTTTGGGTATGCCTCGATTTCAGACCCCGTCATCTTCAAATTGAAAAATTCCACCTCTAGCTTGTGGATGTCGTCACGACTACAGTACTCTTCTTTGATCAGTTCTTTAAAGTCATTCCATGGGGTGGCATTAGCAACCGCCAGCCCTAGCAGTTGAACCTGTGCTTTCCACCAGGTTAACGCAGCACCTTCGAGTGTTCCAGTAGCAAATTTCACCCTACGATCTTCAGGGCATTCACACATCTTAAAAACAGACTCAATCTTCTCGAACCAGTGAAGAAGGCCTACATCTCCTTCTGTGCCGCTGAAGGTACTAGGTCGGCAATCCATGAATGTTTTGAACGTGCATACGGGTGGTTGAGCATGCTGACTTGTCACGCGAGAATGAAAAGACAAGATTAAACGCGAGAGTTGGTTCGCGAGAGTAGGATCTAAACATCCTAGGATAGGTCGAAATAGCAGGTTATACCTCCTGCTGGAGCTGCTGCGAGCGCCTCAGCAACTCGTTCGTTGATCAAAGCTGTCAAATGGGCTTGAGTCAAGTTGATACCACCACGTCCTCCGCGTCCGTTCATGATCTTCACAACGAAGCAACGTAAGTGAGAAAAGTGTCGCGAAAGTGCGTAAGCGTGGGACGACAGAAGAGAGTAAGCACACAAGGCTCAAATAGCAGTTATCACGTTAACTATTGCACTGTATGAACTATCAAACAGACAATATAAACATAATTCATACCACCTCTTGTGTCGAGTCTTGCACGTGGAGCGAAGCGTCGTTGTGGATCGTTGAGCACTGTAAAGGTTATAGTCTGGTTTTGTCAAAAAGTTTTTCCCTTTTTAAAACCAAGTTCACTATTGTCACACCCCCAAAATCCACCATGCGGAGTATCACCGCTTGGAGGCATGACATGACCAGGATCAAGCCACCAATCATATTGAACAAAGTATTTAAGATAGATAAAATCCAACCACACAATATAATTGGTGATCAAAAGCTAGTTAACCAAGTTCGAATTAAACAGCGGAAGCATTAAAGGTAAAACCAAAACATAAGTTTAATAAGTTCATAAAGTTTAAATGTTAAGCACAGAACATAACAGTCCATATCCCACAACGACCTCCTCCTCGTGCAAACTCCATAAGCATCTAACGACCTGTAAGGCATGTAACAACGAGTCAACAACAAAGTTGAGTGAGTTCACAGTTGGTTGTACCATTTTCGTCCAAAATGAAGGTTTTGTACCATTTTGCCCCCAACGTTTGTAACTTTTTGCCATTTTCATCCAAATACCAAACCAAGTTACTTTGTTTCTTATTATGGGTTATTTTTAACCTAACCAAGTTAGTTTATACCTTATTATTGGGTATTTTTGAAATTTATCAATTATAAGGGGGTAATTTATAAATTATCTTCTAGTTATTATTTATCAGCCATTAAAAATTATCTTCTAGTAATAAATTAAATTTTGACTACTTTTGTGTCATAATAAATAAGTTTAAATATAAGAATACACAATTTAAGAATGATTGCTTAAAAACTAAAATGATATGTACATTTATGATTAAAGCATTAACATGCAAACAATATTAAAATAAAAATTTTCGGGTTAAAATGGTTGTTTTTGCATTAATTCGGGAATATACGTGTCGTGTTTGGGTTTATGTACGTGACATCACGACCCGTTTAGTAACCCTAATAAAATCAATAGGAGATTTTGGTTCAATAATTTTAGTGAAAGTCCTACGTTGAATTGTTAATTGTGATCTGTAAAATTACATTTTAATTACAAGACTTTTAAAGTTTAATTTTTTTTTGTAAAACTGTAAATGCAAACATATTAAAGTATAAATGCTTATATTATTAATGTAAAAAAATATATACACAGCTAAAAATCGTGTTATATTATAAAAATGTTATCACCAATGTGATCTTATTTAGGTATACAAACATAGAAATAGATAAAAGTGTAACAATGAACAAAGCATATGTTATCATATGAGTTGTATTTTTATAATTCGAATCTTTAATAATAGACCATCTCCAATATATATGCATTAATTAAAGTAAAATTTAAAATTTAATATTTAATATTTAATATTGGATCATCTTTTTCAAAAATAATAACTAGAAGATAATTTATAAAGGCTGATAAATAATAACTAGAAGATAATTTATAAAGGCTGATAAATAATAACTAGAAGATAATTTATAAATTACCCCCTTATAATTGATAAATTTCAAAAATACCCAATAATAATGTATAAACTAACTTGGTTAGGTTAAAAATAACCCATAATAAGATATAAAGTAACTTGGTTAGGTATTTGGATGAAAATGGCAAAAAGTTACAAACGTTGGGGGCAAAATGGTACAAAACCTTCATTTTGAACGAAAATGACAAGTGTGCCCAAACCTCAGGGGCGAAAATGGCAATTAACTCTAAAACTAAAATTGAAACTGAAACGGATTCACTTTATCACAATTTCCAAAAATCTTCCATGAAAGTCAATAGAAAGATACAAATCAAGCCTAACTAAAGCATAATAAAATGAGATAGTGATGATGAAGATGAAAGAAGTTGACTTTTATCGACTCATAGTTTATCCTGTTGGGTTCTAAACCCGTTAATCTGATCAACATTTTCTTCTATATCATTGATTTAAATTGAACCATCGACCTATATCCACCCCAAGCAGTCAATAGCGGTGCTATAACGGTTAGCGGACCTCAGGGTGTATAGCGGTCCAAATAGCGGTGGCCTATAGCGGTTTCGCTATTAGCGGCGCTAAATACCACTAAATACCACTATAGCGTTGCTATAGCGGTGGCCTATAACGGTTATAGCAGTAACGGTGTTTGATTGTGTTAATTCTTAAATTAAATACTTCAAATTACTATTAGTATTTGATTTGCAACAGGTTTTTGATAATGGAATGATATTACTATGAATTTTGATATTACTATTAATATTTTCAAAGATATATTTATATATACATATATATAAATACATAAATTATGCATGGTATAAAAATTACCGCTATATCACCGGTATACCACCGCTATAACCTATATATCATATAGCGGACCTTGACCGCTATTCGATTTTAGACCGCTTTAACTGCATAGTATCCACCTAAAGCATAACATCGAACCAAATTTGTCAGCCATCACGATGTAAAACTACGTGATAACCCCATAGCCTTGATATATAGATTACCCGAAGCCCTAAAATGATCACCTGTCGCATAAGCAATCAAATAGCTAACAATGTTTAACATCAGGAACGAGTAGGGACACGGTTAAACTGATCAAATTCAAAAACTATCACACACAGATCAAAAAAAAGCAAAACAAAAGTTAAATAAATCATCCTAAAATCTAACAGACTAGATCAAGACAGCAAAACAAAAGCTACACTAAACTCAACTCAACTTGAGCAATCCAAAGAACAAGCAAGACAAAACAGAAACAAAAAGACCCTAAAAACGAACATTCACTGGAGTTGGATAAAGTTAATACATGCCTGGTCGGTGGTGATGCTCCTGTGCGTTGACGGTGATGCAATGGTCGTAGGACGGCGGCAAGTGATTACGGTAATTAGGGTTTTCAGAGTTGATCGAGATCACATTTCCAATTATAGTATTTCTCATCTTCGAAATCCATTTCCATGAGACGGCCGTTCACAGACATGAGTGTCATTTCACACAACTCTTCTTTGACTTGGCATTTGAACTCAAATGAGTAACCCTGAAGTGCCTTGTTATAAACCTTTTTAGACTCATTATCGGTCTTGGGTGACAGGATACGGTACATCATTCAGCGGCTAATGACTTTTCAGCAACATTAAAATATTTAATGGTATATCATCGAGAATTAGCCATGGAACTAACTTGTTAAACCCTGCAAGATAATCAACAATTACAAAAACAACCAACTGTTAATCAAAACCAGAAGCGATCACTTGTCCATACATATTACAAAACACATATTTCTACACAATTAATAACCCTAAATCAGATATATTATTACTAAACCTAAAAGCAAGCAATGAGATCTAAGCAAGTAGACTTGCTCAGGACTTCTAGTTAACTCTCAATCAATAAATAGTAACATAAAACTAAAATTGTAACTGAAACGGATTCGCTTTATCACAATTTCCAAAAATCTTCCATGAAAGTCAATAGAAAGATACAAATCAAGCCTAACTAAAGCATAATAAAATGAGATAGTGATGATGAAGATGAAAGAAGTTGACTTTTATCGACTCATAGTTTATCCTGTTGGGTTCTAAACCCGTTAATCTGATCAACATTTTCTTCTATATCATTGATTTAAAATGAACCATCGACCTATATCCACCCTAAGCAGTCAATAGCGGTGCTATAGCGGTTAGCGGACCTCAGGGTGTATAGCGGTCCAAATAGCGATGGCCTATAGCGGTGCTATAGCGGTGGCCTATAACGGTTATAGCAGTAACGGTGTTTGATTGTGTTAATTATTAAATTAAATACTTCAAATTACTATTAGTATTTGATTTGCAACAGGTTTTTGATAATGGAATGATATTACTATGAATTTTGATATTACTATTAATATTTTCAAAGATATATTTATATATAAATATATATACATACATAAATTATGCATGGTATAAAAATTACCGCTATATCACCGGTATACCACCGCTATAACCTATATATCATATAGCGGACCTTGACTGCTATTCGATTTTGGACCGCTTTAACTGCATAGTATCCACCTAAAGCATAACATCGAACCAAATTTGTCAGCCATCACGATGTAAAACTACGTGATAACCCCATAGCCTTGATATATAGATTACCCAAAGCCCTAAAACGATCACCTGTCGCATAAGCAATCAAATAGCTAACAATCTTTAACATCAGGAATGAGTAGGGACACGGTTAAACTGATCAAATTCAAAAACTATCAAACACATATCAGAAACAAGCAAAACAAAAGTTAAATAAATCATCCTAAAATCTAACAGACTAGATCAAAACAGCAAAGCAAAAGCTACACTAAACTCAACTCAACTTGAGCAATCCAAAGAACAAGCAAGACAAAACAGAAACAAAAAGACCCTAAAAACGAACATTCACCGGAGTTGGAAAAAATATAATACATGCCTGGTCGGTGGTGATGCTCCTGTGCGTTGACGGTGATGCACTGGTCGTAGGATTGCGTCAAGTGATTACGGTAATTAGGGTTTTCAGAGTTGATCGATATCACATTTCCAATTATAGTATTTCTCATCTTCAAAATCCATTTCCATGAGACGGCCGTTCACAGACATGAGTGTCATTTCACACAACTCTTCTTTGACTTGGCATTTGAACTCAAATGAGTGACCTTGAAGTGCCTTGTTATATACCTTTTTTGACTCATTATCGGTCTTGGGTGACAGGATACGGTACATCATTCAGCGGCGAATGACTTTTCAGCAACATTAAAATATTTAATGGTATATCATCGAGAATTAGCCATGGCACTAGCTTGTTAAACCCTGCAAGATAATCAACAATTACAAAAACAACCAACTATTAATCAAAACCAGAAGCGATCATTTGTCCATACATATTAGAAAACACATATTTCTACACAATTAATAACCCTAAATCAGATATATTATTACTAAACCTAAAATCAAGCAATGAGATCTAAGCAAGTAGACTTGCTCAGGACTTCTAGTTAACTCTCAATCAATAAATAGTAACATAAAACTAAAATTGAAACTGAAACGGATTCGCTTTATCACATTTTCCAAAAATCTTCCATGAAAGTCAATAGAAAGATACAAATCAAGCCTAACTAAAGCATAATAAAATGAGATAGTGATGATGAAGATGAAAGAAGTTGACTTTTATCGACTCATTGTTTATCCTGTTGGGTTCTAAACCCATTAATCTGATCAACATTTTCTTCTATATCATTGATTTAAATTGAACCATCGACCTATATCCACCCTAAGCAGTCAATAGCGGTGCTATAGCGGTTAGCGGACCTGAGGGTGTATAGCGGTCCAAATAGCGGTGGCCTATAGCGGTTTCGCTATTAGCGGCGCTAAATACCACTAAATACCACTATCGCGGTGCTATAGCGGTACTATAGCGGTGGCCTATAACGGTTATAGCAGTAACGGTGTTTAATTGTGTTAATTCTTAAATTAAATACTTCAAATTACTATTAGTATTTGATTTGTAACAGGTTTTTGATAATGGAATGATATTACTATGAATTTTGATATTACTATTAATATTTTCAAAGATATATTTATATATAAATATATATAAATACATAAATTATGCATGGTATAAAAATTACCGCTATATCACCGGTATACCTCCGCTATAACCTATATATCATATAGCGGACCTTGACCGCTATTCGATTTTGGACCGCTTTAACTGCAAAGTATCCACCTAAAGCATAACATCGAACCAAATTTGTAAGCCATCACGATGTAAAACTACGTCATAACCCCATAGCCTTGATATATAGATTACCCGAAGCCCTAAAATGATCACTTGTCGCATAAGCAATCAAATAGCTAACAATGTTTAACATCAGGAATGAGTAGGGACACGGTTAAACTGATCAAATTCAAAAACTATCACACACAGATCAGAAACATGCAAAACAAAAGTTAAATAAATCATCCTAAAATCTAACAGACTAGATCAATACAGCAAAGCAAAAGCTACACTAAACTCAAATCAACTTGAGCAATCCAAAGAACAAGCAAGACAAAACAGAAACAAAAAGACCCTAAAAACGAACATTCACCGGAGTTGGATAAAGTTAATACATGCCTGGTCGGTGGTGATGCTCCTGTGCGTTGACGGTGATGCACTGGTCGTAGGACGGCGGCAAGTGATTACGGTAATTAGGGTTTTCAGAGTTGATCGATATCACATTTCCAATTATAGTATTTCTCATCTTCGAAATCCATTTCCATGAGACGGCCGTTCACAGACATGAGTGTCATTTCACACAACTCTTCTTTGACTTGGCATTTGAACTCAAATGAGTGACCTTGAAGTGCCTTGTTATATACCTTTTTAGACTCATTATCGGTCTTGGGTGAAAGGATACGGTACAACATTCAGTGGTGAAAGACTTTTCAGCAACATTAAAATATTTAATGGTATCTCATCGAGAATTAGCCATGGCACTAGCTTGTTAAACCCTGCAAGATAATCAACAATTACAAAAACAACCAACTGTTAATCAAAACCAGAAGCGATCACTTGTCCATACATATTAGAAAACACATATTTCTACACAATTAATAACCCTAAATCAGATATATTATTACTAAACCTAAAATCAAGCAATGAGATCTAAGCAAGTTGACTTGCTCAGGACTTCTAGTTAACTCTCAATCAATAAATAGTAACATAAAACCAAAATTGAAACTGAAACGGATTCGCTTTATCACAATTTCCAAAAATCTTCCATGAAAGTCAATAGAAAGATACAAATCAAGCCTAACTAAAGCATAATAAAATGAGATAGTGATGATGAAGATCAAAAAAGTTGACATTTATCGACTCTTAGTTTATCCTGTTTGGTTCTAAACCCGTTAATCTGATCAACATTTTCTTCTATATCATTGATTTAAATTGAACCATTGTCCTATATCCACCCTAAGCACTCAATAGCGGTTAGAGGACCTCAGGGTGTATAGCGGTCCAAATAGCTGTGGCCTATAGCGGTTTCGCTATTAGCGGCGCTAAATACCACTAAATACCACTATAGCGGTACTATAGCGATGCTATAGCGGTGGCCTATAACGGTTATAGCAGTAACGGTGTTTGATTGTGTTAATTCTTAAATTAAATACTTCAAATTACTATTAGTATTTGATTTGCAACAGGTTTTTGATAATGGAATGATATTACTATGAATTTTGATATTATTATTAATATTTTCAAAGATATATTTATATATAAATACATAAATTATGCATGGTATAAAAATTACCGCTATATCACCGGTATACCACCGCTATAACCTATATATCATACAGCGGACCTTGACCGCTATTCGATTTTGGACCGCTTTAACTGCGTAGTATCCACCTCAAGCATAACATCAAACCAAATTTGTCAGCCATCACGATGTAAAAATACGTGATAACCCCATAGCCTTGATATATAGATTACCCGAAGCCCTAAAAAGATCACATGTCGCATAAGCAATCAAATAGCTAACAATGTTTAACATCAGGAACGAGTAGGGACACGGTTAAACTGATCAAATTCAAAAACTATCACACACAGATCAGAAACAAGCAAAACAAAAGTTAAATAAATCAAACTAAATTCTAACAGACAAGATCAAAACAGCAAAGCAAAAGCTACACTAAACTCAACTCAACTTGAGCAATCCAAAGAACAAGCAAGACAAAACAGAAAAAAAAGACCCTAAAAACGAACATTCACCAGAGTTGGATAAAGTTAATACATGCCTGGTCGGTGGTGATGCTCCTGTGCGTTGACGGTGATGCACTGGTCGTAGGACGGCGACAAGTGATTACAGTAATTAGGGTTTTCAGAGTTGATCGAGATCACATTTCCAATTATAGTATTTCTCATCTTCGAAATCCATTTCCATGAGACGGCCGTTCACAGACATGAGTGTCATTTCACACAACTCTTCTTTGACTTGGCATTTGAACTCAAATGAGTGACCTTGAAGTGCCTTGTTATAAACCATTTTAGACTCATTATCGGTCTTGGGTGACAGGATACGGTACATCACTCAGCGGTGAATGACTTTTCAGCAACATTAAAATATTTAATGGTATATCATCGAGAATTAGCCATGGCACAAGCTTGTTAAACCCTGCAAGATAATCAACAATTACAAAAACAACCAACTGTTAATCAAAACCAGAAGCGATCACTTGTCCATACATATTAGAAAACACATATTTCAACACAATTAATAACCCTAAATCAGATATATTATTACTAAACCTAAAATCAAGCAATGAGATCTAAGCAAGTAGACTTGCTTAGGACTTCTAGTTAACTCTCAATCAATAAATAGTAACATAAAACTAAAATTGTAACTGAAACGGATTCGCTTTATCACAATTTCCAAAAATCTTCCATGAAAGTCAATAGAAAGATACAAATCAAGCCTAACTAAAGCATAATAAAATGAGATAGTGATGATGAAGATGAAAGAAGTTGACTTTTATCGACTCATAGTTTATCCTGTTGGGTTCTAAACCCGTTAATCTGATCAACATTTTCTTCTATATCATTGATTTAAATTGAACCATCGACCTATATCCACCCTAAGCAGTCAATAGCGGTGCTATAGTGGTTAGCGGACCTCAGGGTGTATAGCGGTCCAAATAAAGGTGGCCTATAGCGGTTCCGCTATTAGCGGCGCTAAATACCACTATAGCGGTGCTATAGCGGTGGCCTATAACGGTTATAGCAGTAACGGTGTTTGATTGTGTTAATTATTAAATTAAATACTTCAAATTACTATTAGTATTTGATTTGCAACAGGTTTTTGATAATGGAATGATATTACTATGAATTTTGATATTACTATTAATATTTTCAAAGATATATTTATATATAAATATATATAAATACATAAATTTTGCATGGTATAAAAATTACCGCTATATCACCGGTATACCACCGCTATAACCTATATATCATATAGCTGACCTTGACTGCTATTCGATTTTGGACCGCTTTAACTGCATAGTATCCACCTAAAGCATAACATTGAACCAAATTTGTCAGTCATCACGATGTAAAACTACGTGATAACCCCATAGCCTTGATATATAGATTACCCGAAGCCCTAAAACGATCACTTGTCGAATAAGCAATCAAATAGCTAACAATGTTTAACATCAGGAACGAATAGGGACACGGTTAAACTGATCAAATTCAAAAACTATCAAACACATATCAGAAACAAGCAAAACAAAAGTTAAATAAATCATCCTAAAATCTAACAGACTAGATCAAAACAGCAAAGCAAAAGCTACACTAAACTGAACTCAACTTGAGCAATCCAAAGAACAAGCAAGACAAAACAGAAACAAAAAGACCCTAAAAAAGAACATTCACTGGAGTTGGATAAAGTTAATACATCCCTGGTCGGTGGTGATGCTCCTGTACGTTGACGGAGATGCACTGGTCGTTGGACGGTGGCAAGTGATTACGGTAATTAGGGTTTTCGGAGTTGATCGAGATCACATTTCCAATTATAGTATTTCTCATCTTCGAAATCCATTTCCATTAGACGGCCGTTCACAGACATGAGTGTCATTTCACACAACTCTTCTTTGACTTGGCATTTGAACTCAAATGAGTGACCTTGAAGTGCCTTGTTATATACCTTTTTAGACTCATTATCGGTCTTGGGTGACAGGGTACGGTACATCATTCAGCGGCGAATGACTTTTCAGCAACATTAAAATATTTAATGGTATATCATCGAGAATTAGCCATGGCACTAGCTTGTTAAACCCTGCAAGATAATCAACAATTACAAAAACAACCAACTATTAATCAAAACCAGAAGCGATCATTTGTCCATACATATTAGAAAACACATATTTCTACACAATTAATAACCCTAAATCAGATATATTATTACTAAACCTAAAATCAAGCAATGAGATCTAAGCAAGTAGACTTGTTCAGGACTTCTAGTTAACTCTCAATCAATAAATAGTAACATAAAACTAAAATTGAAATTCAAATGGATTCGCTTTATCACAATTTCCAAAAATCTTCCATGAAAGTCAATAGAAAGATACAAATCAAGCCTAACTAAAGCATAATAAAATGAGATAGTGATGATGAAGATGAAAGAAGTTGACTTTTATCGACTCATAGTTTATCCTGTTGGGTTCTAAACCCGTTAATCTGATCAACATTTTCTTCTATATCATTGATTTAAATTGAACCATCGACCTATATCCACCCTAAGCAGTCAATAGCGGTACTATAGCTGTTAGCGGACCTCAGGGTGTATAGCGGTCCAAATAGCGGTGGCCTATAGCGGTTTCTCTATTAGCGGCGCTAAATACCACTAAATACCACTATAGCGGTGGCCTATAACGGTTATAGCAGTAACGGTGTTTGATTGTGTTAATTCTTAAATTAAATACTTCAAATTACTATTAGTATTTGATTTGCAACAGGTTTTTGATAATGGAATGATATTACTATGAATTTTGATATTACTATTAATATTTTCAAAGATCTATTTATATATAAATATATATAAATACATAAATTATACATGGAGTAAAAATTACCGCTATATCACCGGTATACCACCGCTATAACCTATATATCATATAGCGGACCTTGACCGCTATTCGATTTTTGACCGCTTTAACTGCATAGTATCCACCTAAAGCATAACATCGAACCAAATTTGTCAGCCATCACGATGTAAAACCACGTGATAACCCCATAGCCTTGATATATAGAATACCCGAAGCCCTAAAATGATCACCTGTCGCATAAGCAATCAAATAGCTAACAATGTTTAAGATCAGGAACGAGTAGGGACACGGTTAAACTGATCAAATTCAAAAACTATCACACACAGATCAGAAACAAGCAAAACAAAAGTTAAATAAATCATCCTAAAATCTAATAGACTAGATCAAAATAGCAAAGCAAAAGCTACACTAAACTCAACTCAACTTGAGCAATCCAAAGAACAAGCAAGACAAAACAGAAACAAAAAGACCCTAAAAAGGAACATTCACCGGAGTTGGATAAAGTTAATACATGCCTGGTCGGTGGTGATGCTCCTGTGCGTTGACGGTGATGCACTGGTCGTAGGACGACGGCAAGTGATTACGGTAATTAGGGTTTTCAGAGTTGATCGAGATCACATTTCCAATTATAGTATTTCTCATATTCGAAATCCATTTCCATGAGACGGCCGTTCACAGACATGAGTGTCATTTCACACAACTCTTCTTTGACTTGGCATTTGAACTCAAATGAGTGACCTTGAAGTGCCTTGTTATATACCTTTTTAGACTCATAATCGGTCTTGGGTGACAGGATACGGTAGTACATCATTCAGCGGCGAATGACTTTTCAGCAACATTAAAATATTTAATGGTATATCATCAAGAATTAGCCATGGCACTAGCTTGTTAAACCCTGTAAGATAATCAACAATTATAAAAACAACCAACTGTTAATCAAAACCAGAAGCGATCATTTGTCCATACATATTAGAAAACACATATTTCTACACAATTAATAACCCTATATCAGATATATTATTACTAAACCTAAAATCAAGCAATGAGATCTAAGCAAGTAGACTTGCTCAGGACTTCTAGTTAACTCTCAATCAATAAATAGTAACATAAAACTAAAATTGAAACTGAAATGGAATCGCTTTATCACAATTTCCAAAAATCTTCCATGAAAGTCAATAGAAAGATACAAATCAAGCGTAACTAAAGCATAATAAAATGAGATAGTGATGATGAAGATGAAAGAAGTTGACTTTTATCTACTCATAGTTTATCCTGTTGGGTTCTAAACCAGTTAATCTAATCAACATTTTCTTCTATATCATTGATTTAAATTGAACCATCGACCTATATCCACCCTAAGCAGTCAATAGCGGTGCTATAGCGGTTAGCGGACCTCAGGGTGTATAGCGGTCCAAATAGCGGTGGCCTATAGCGGTTTCGCTATTAGCGGCGCTAAATACCACTAAATACCACTATAGTGGTACTATAGCGGTGCTATAGCGGTGGCCTATAACGGTTATAGCAGTAACGGTGTTTGATTGTGTTAATTCTTAAATTAAATACTTCAAATTACTATTAGTATTTGATTTGCAACAGGTTTTTGATAATGGAATGATATTACTATGAATTTTGATATTACTATTAATATTTTCAAAGAAATATTTATATATAAATATATATAAATACATAAATTATGCATGGTATAAAAATTACCGCTATATCACCGGTATACCACCGCTGTAACCTATATATCATATAGCGGACCTTGACCGCTATTCAATTTTGGATGGCTTTAACTGCATAGTATCCACCTAAAGCATAACATCGAACCAATTTTGTCAGCCATGACGATGTAAAACTACGTGATAACCCCATAGCCTTGATATATAGATTACCCGAAGCCCTAAAACGATCACCTGTTGCATAAGCAATCAAATAGCTAACAATGTTTAACATCAGGAACGAGTAGGGACACGGTTAAACTGATCAAATTCAAAAACTATCAAACACATATCAGAAACAAGCAAAACAAATGTTAAATAAATCATCCTAAAATCTAACAGACTAGATCAAAACAGCAAAGCAAAAGCTACACTAAACTCAACTCAACTTGAGCAATCCAAAGAACAAGCAAGACAAAACAGAAACAAAAAGACCCTAAAAATGAACATTCACCGGAGTTGGATAAAGTTAATACATGCCTGGTCGGTGGTGATGCTCCTGTGCGTTGACGGTGATGCACTGGTCGTAGGACGGCGGCAAGTGATTACGGTAATTAGGGTTTTCAGAGTTGATCGAGATCACATTTCCAGTTATAGTATTTCTCATCTTCGAAATCCATTTCCTTGAGACGGTCGTTCACAGACAAAAGTGTCATTTCACACAACTCTTCTTTGACTTGGCATTTGAACTCAAATGAGTGACCTTGAAGTGCCTTGTTATATACCTTTTTAGACTCATTATCGGTCTTGGGTGACAGGATACGGTACATCATTCAGCGGCGAATGACTTTTCAGCAACATTAAAATATTTAATGGTATATCATCGAGAATTAGCCATGGCACTAGCTTGTTAAACCATGCAAGATAATCAACAATTACAAAAACAACCAACTGTTAATCAAAATCAGAAGCGATCATTTGTCCATACATATTAGAAAACACATATTTCTACACAATTAATAACCCTAAATCAGATATATTATTACTAAACCTAAAATCAAGCAATGAGATCTAAGCAAGTTGACTTGCTCAGGACTTCTAGTAAACTCTCAATCAATAAATAGTAACATAAAACTAAAATTGAAACGGATTCGCTTTATCACAATTTCCAAAAATCTTCCATGAAAGTCAATAGAAAGATACAAATCAAGCCTAACTAAAGCATAATAAAATGAGATAGTGATGATGAAGATGAAAGAAGTTGACTTTTATCGACTCATAGTTTATCCTGTTGGGTTGTAAACCCATTAATCTGATCAACATTTTCTTCTATATCATTGATTTAAATTGAACCATCGACCTATATCCACCCTAAGCAGTCAATAGCGGTGCTATAGCGGTTAGCGGACCTCAGGGTGTATAGCGGTCCAAATAGCGGTGACCTATAGCTGTTTCGCTATTAGCGGCGCTAAATACCACTAAATACCACTATAGCGGTGCTATAGCGGTACTATGGCGGTGCTATAGCGGTGGCCTATAACGGTTATAGCAGTAACGGTGTTTGATTGTGTTAATTCTTAAATTAAATACTTCAAATTACTATTAGTATTTGATTTGCAACAGGTTTTTGTTAATGGAATGATATTACTATGAATTTTGATCTTACTATTAATATTTTCAAAGATATATTTATATATAAATATATATAAATACATAAATTATGCATGGTATAAAAATTACCGCTATATCACCGGTATACCACCGCTGTAACCTATATATCATATAGCGGACCTTGACCGCTATTCAATTTTGGATGGCTTTAACTGCATAGTATCCACCTAAAGCATAACATCGAACCAAATTTGTCAGCCATCACGATGTGAAACTACGTGATAACCCCATAGCCTTGATATATAGATTACCCGAAGCCCTAAAACAATCACCTGTCGCATAAGCAATTAAATAGCTAAGAATGTTTAACATCAGGAACGAGTAGGGACACGGTCAAACTAATCAAATTCAAAAACTATCAAACACAGATCAGAAACAAGCAAAACAAAAGTTAAATAAATCATCCTAAAATCTAACAGACTAGATCAAAACAGCAAAGCAAAAGCTACACTAAACTCAACTCAACTTGAGCAATCCAAAGAACAAGCAAGACAAAACAGAAACAAAAGGTCCTAAAAACGAACATTCACCGGAGTTGGATAAAGTTAATACATGCCTTGTCGGTGGTGATGCTCCTGTGCGTTGACGGTGATGCACTGGTCGTAGGACGACGACAAGTGATTACGGTAATTAGGGTTTTAAGAGAAAGTGACGAGCGAGAAAGGGGATTAAAAGGGGATTCTTTTAAAAAAAATAGGTTTTTAAGAGAAAAAAAAGAATAGGTTTTTTAAAAAAATAGATTTAGGTTTTGTGTAATGATTTAAAAAAAAATAGGCTTTTAAGAGAAAATCATGAAAGTTGATAAGGTAATCCTGAAATTCCTGAAAGTTGATAAGGTAATCCTGAAAGTTGAGAAGGTTGATAAGGTAATCCTGAAAGATGATAAGGTTATATAAGATTAATCTGAAAGTTGATAAGGTTATATAAGATTAATTTTTGTTGGGGTTTTGCTTGATGGTTTGTGTAACACCTCGTAAATTTGTGTCGAATAATATAATGACACGTGTCCACTCTCATATATGCCTAATAATTTGGACGAGAGGGACTAATTTTGTCAAGTTATGTAACTATGAATGTGGAGGGACCATATATGTCAACATGTCATTTTATGGCCTCTAAGTGACCCCTTGCGGACCGTAAAGCTTATGTGATTACGGACCGCAAGCATGAATTTTTTTTGTTTCTAAGTAGCGAATACGGACCGCAAGGCGGTGAAATCTTGTGTGCGTTGAGTGGCTTACGGACCGTAAGCTTAAAGCTCATACGGTCCATAAGGATTGTATCTGGGCAGATTTTTGTTTGGAGGCCAAGAAACTCTGCTATGCTGCCACCTTCTCGCAAGTAAGTGTTCCTTTCCTATTCTTTCTTTGAATTCTATTTTCATCTAAGGATCACAAGTAAGTGTTCCTTTCCTATTCTTTCTTTTTGTAGGCTAAGATTTTAGCCGAAAGTCAAGCAAATTGACTTTTGCTTTGACTTTCGGTTTAGACCATTATGGTCAAGCCATTGTTCGAATTGAAAATGGCTACGTGAACGTAATAAGGTATGTGTTAATCCCTCAAAAGGGCACCTCCTGGAAGTCACGTTAAGTTGGTCAAATGACGAGTCAAAGTTAAGTTTAATAAAAAGTCAAACTGCAGATTTTCGAAAAACTTATAAAATGAACTTGTAAATGTTATAACACATCTTTTTAACACTAAATCAGTTGGTAACTAATATTAGAACATGTATAAACATGTTCAGCCTGTCATTTCCAGTTTATGTGTCGGTTCGCAACCGAAGGTCAAGCAGTTTGACTTTTGCTTTGACTTTCGATTCTGACCCGATGTAGCAACTTTAGCTACCGATTCTAAGTTGTATTGTAACAATCCTCGGTAAAACCAACACCCTCATAATATTCTGACACTCTAGTATATTATAGAATGTCCCAATATGTCTTATATTACACCCCGTATGTAAAAACCGAGTCTGAATTATGTTATATTATTTAAATAAAATATAAAAGCTTAAATTTAGGGCTGAGGCGGGCCGCGTGAACCCACCCCAAACCCTTACGCGGGCGGTACGAAGGTTAGAATCAGAAATCGTTGAATTCTATAGTTAAAGCGGGCCGCGTAAGAGTTCTCGATAGTGTACGCGGGCCGCGAGAGACCTACAACGCGGAGACACCAGATGCCGACACGTGTCGACATCGTGTCAAGCCTAGTGGTGATCCGGACAAGCTATGTGTTGACCCTCGGTTTGACGCGGGCCGCGTAAGGCTTCGCCTTACCTTACGCGGGCCGCCTGGGAACCAGATTTCAGCACTATAAATAGAACGCATCAGTTTTCGTTTTTCGTCGCTCATTCTCAATTCTCAAAATCACAATTTCTGTAGAAGAGGCATTATAGTCGGGTATTATACCCCTAATTAGCAAGGTTCTACTCCGTTGTAAGTATTATAACCCCAGTTTCGGAATAGTTACGCTGCCCGATTGATTTAGGGTTCCGTAACAACTGTCGTGGTTCTGCCCGACGTAGTTGTTGGAATGCCGTCTCGGGGAGGGTATCATTAATATTTTCAAAGGGTTATGGTACTAACCTATGTACATTTGTATAAATTATAGATTATATCCAGGAAACTCTTACGCGAAGTCTAAGATAGCAATGTGAGTAATCTCCGTTTTCTAAATAGTTTTTACAAAACCTTAATTGTTTTACAATGAAATATAGCAGTGATTGAGTCTTTGTAGTTCTTCAATTACTGCCGGTATGTTGGGGTTTTGTATACAAAATGTACTACACTGTGAGTAGTAAGTCGAGGATGACAGTACGTTACCATTGGACAATGAGTTAGCCAATGGGTAATATGACCCACAAGTCAGGGTTGACAGTACTAATAGAGTAATTGTGTAGAAATAAGCAATGTGATCGCTCTCAATACTGTTCACTGTGACTTTTTATTTAAACTTGATTAAACTGGGATTCACTCACCAGTATTTCCGACTGACAAATGTTTTTAAAAACACGTTTCAGGTAACCCAATGTGACAACCAATTAGTAAAAAGCCAGCTGGAGAGCATTGAAGGCTTGGGAAAATGTGGCTTTAAAAGTTACCAAATAAACGATGTTTTAAAATTCAATAAAATAGGGTTTATCCCTATAAATGTATTGTAATAAGGAATTTGGGTTTTACCCATGTGATTATTAATATTAAATGAGGTGGTTTTACTCTGATAAACATTTCCTAACTACGGTCCTGATGTAAATTCCGCTGCAAGATTAAATAACTGATACCACCGAAACTCTGAGATCGCGTCCGCCCGTTCCCGGGAATAAGGGATCGGGGGTTGCGACAGAAGGTGGTATCAGAGCCTAGCCACTGGTCTGAGCCAAAGAAGTGTTCTGCTGACATTTAAATTCTATATTTTGTTTTAGGAAATAAATTACGGAAATACGTGCATAACTGTAATTATTTGTTATGTGGTATTTGACTATTTGTTAGTTTACAGTATGAGTGATCAAGGACCCTCAGACATGAATCGTCAGTTGTCTGAATCACCTAGGAGTGAAGGTACATCATCACAGCCTGCCCTTTCGGGGTATTCTGCTGATCAGGAGGAAGGAATATTTGCCTTTAGAGCTCAATCTGAAGAGCCATTTCCTAATAAGAAACGAGGATGGTTCAGTAAGGAAGCTTTTGCTCGTAGGAAAAGAATGCGAAAATTGAAACAGCAAAGAGTTTTAGCGGCTGCTAAGCGAAAGACAGATGCCCAAACACAGGATATGCTTAATAGAAGCCTAGCTAATTTTCATATCCTAGCTACAACTGCTGCTGAACCGAGTCTGGAACAACTAGTAGCCCCACAACCACAAAACCCAGAACAACCCATGGAGATAGAAAATCCTGCAAACCAAGTGGAAATGCATGACTTTAACCCAGAATAAACCCCTAGGGTACCTGCACCAAACCCCCTAGATCCAAATTACGACCCCTGGTGGGACGACAATAGGGACTTTGTGCAACGTTACCCTATCCAGGAATATCCACCCATACAAAACATAGAAGCCTACCCAGGTATGGACCCTTTATATCCCTATTACCAAGATGATTATATTAGGGAGATATTAGAGGATCCTTACCAATTTCATGAACTGTCACCCCCATATCAGGAACCCGCACCCCAGATTCCAAACCCAGTCCGAGAACCTGCACCCCCAATGAGTGTAGAAAACGTCCAAGAACTTAGGACTTTTGGGGAGGAAATTTTAGAGAGCAGTGAGAGAATGTGTCAGGTGGGAGAGCGTCTCGTATGGAAATACGATGAGCGCAATATGGATTTTTGGATAAATCCATATTCGTGAATGTGAGAATGGAGGAAACGGTAGTAGTAATAATAATAATAATAAAATAAAATATGTGTGTACGGATGCATATTACTATTAGTGTGATTCTATTTCTATTGGTATTGTAATTTTTATTTCATTACTAGTGTGTAATAGATGCATAATAGTATATGAATAGAGTAAAAGTAGCAATGATCTACGTTTTTGACTAGATTGAGTGTCATGTGATTAACTATATTAAGATATTAATTGTGATATTAATATGGGGTAAATGTTTAAAATTCAGATGGCCGATGACGAAAATCAAGGAAATCTGAATAATGATAACCAGTGTAACATTAACGTGGTTAATGAGCATCCAAGTATCAATAACAATGAAAATCAAGTGGATAATAGTGCTATCCAACACATAGTGGCACAAGGAATTATAGATGCAATGCCATTTATTCTTCAAACGGTTCAAGAAGCAAATAATAAAAGTAAACATAGCAGTAAGCGACCAATTGAACCAGAAAACAGCGTGAACAATGGACCAGTACTTCAACTGCCTATTCCCAAAAGAAGAAGAATCATGCTTTATGGTTGTTCTTATAAAGAATCCTGGTCTTGTAAACCAATGGAATTATCGGGCAACGAAGGGGCCATTGTAACCTTACGCTGGATAGAAAAGACTGAGGCAGTCTTAAGGATAAGCAAGTGTGCTGAAGAAGATAAAATATTGTTTGCATCTAATCTGTTTAAGAATCCAGCACTAGAATGGTGGAACACTATTCTCCAATCAAGAGGAAGTGATAGAACCTACAATATGGAATGGGAAGAATTTAAGAACAAAGTAGAAAGGAAATTCTGCCCACTCAATGAAAAAGAACAGATAGCAAATAAATTCCTAAACCTTAGGATGACTGGTGTGGATAGTAAGGGATACACTAAAATATTCTTTGAATATGCCAGAATAGTGCCAACTCCTGCTTCACCAGAACCAGTATTAATCTCCCGTTATATTTGGGGATTAATTGGGGAGATTAGACATGTAGTCAAGGCAGCTAGACCTTAAACTATAGAAGAAACTGTAGAACTAGCCAATACCTTGACTGATGAGTTAGTCCGTACCCGAGAAGAGGATCAAAGGAGGAACCTAACCCAGAAGTTTACTCAATAATTTCGTTCTGGAAATTACAATCGTAGGAATACGGGTTCTACCTCTACACTATACTGCAAAGTCTGCAAGAAAAAGCATTCGGGAAAATGCTTCATTCTCTGTAATTATTGCAAGATGCCAGGACACAAGGAAGAAAATTGTAGGAAGAAATCCAGCAATGGATTGTGCTACAACTGTGGAGAAAAAGGTCATATCAGGCCAAACTGTCCGAAATTGGCCCCAGCTGCAAGCAACAAGAATACTAAAAATGCTAGAGCATTTGTTCTCACTGCAGAAGAAGCCAAGATGATCCCAGACGTTATAGCTGGTACGTTTTTAGTTAATGATATATTTGCTAAAGTATTATTTGACTCTGGTGCGAACCAAAGTTTTATCAATACTTCGTTTTGCAAAATTCTAAATCAGTCATTAACTAAACTACCACAAGAATGTCTAGTAGAAACAACTAATGAAGAAACTATTAGGATTTCTGAAATCTTGCAGGGAGCAAGAATAGAAATTTTTAACCAAATGTTTATAGCAAACCTATATCCCATGAATCTGGCAGGATTCGATATTGTTCTAGGAATGGATTGGTTAATAGCCAATAAAGCCAATATTTTATGTGATCAAAAGTAAATTCAAGTAAATTCACCAAAAGGTAAAACGATCACAATTAAAGGAGATAAGCCCTCTAGATCCACAAAATTTATATATGTGATGAAAACTGCAAGTTGTATAAGAAAAGGTTCTATAGTGTATTTGATTTCCATAATCACTAACACTAAAGGAAAAGATTTAAAAGACATTCCAGTGGTATCTCAGTTTTCAGATGTATTTCCAGAAGAATTACCAGGGCAACCTCCAGACAGAGAAGTTGAATTCAGAATTCACCTGATACCAGGAACATCACCGATTGCTAAAGCACCTTATCGTTTGGCACCCGCCGAAATGCAGGAACTGAAGAAACAATTAGATGAATTGTTAGAAAAATGATTTATACAGCCAAGTTCGTCGCCAAGGGGAGCGCCGATACTGTTCGTTAAAAAGAAGGATGGATCAATGCGTATGTGCATTGACTACCGTGAATTAAACAAGGTCACGATTAAGAATCGATACCCATTACCGAGAATCGATGATCTGTTTGATCAACTGCAAGGAGCTCTATTTTTCTCAAAAATCGATTTAAGGTCAGGATATCATCAGTTAAAGGTACAGGAAAAGGACATTCCTAAAACCGCTTTCAGAACGAGGTATGGCCATTATGAATTTACTGTCATGCCATTTGGTTTAACCAATGCCCCAGCTGCATTTATGGACATGATGAACCGAATATGTAAGCCATATTTGGATAAATTCATAATTGTTTTCATAGATGATATTCTAATTTACTCTAAGAGTAAAGAGGATCTTGCAAGACATTTGCACGCACTTTTAAGTTTATTAAGAAAGGAAAAGCTTTATGCTAAGTTTTCTAAGTGCGAATTTTGGTTAAAACAGGTACAATTCCTTGGACACCTAGTCAATCATGAAGGAATTCATGTAGATCCAACAAAGATTGAATCAATTACTAAATGGAAAACCCCAGAGTCACCAACCGAGGTTAGAAGTTTCTTAGGATTGGCCGGTTATTATAGAAGATTTATTCAAGATTTTTCTAGAATAGCCATTCCTTTAACTAAGCTAACCTGTAAATCTGTTAAGTTCGAATGGGGAGTAAAACAAGAAGAAGCTTTTAAAATTCTTAAGCATAGACTAACTCATACACCCATACTAGCATTACCAGAAGGAGCTGAAGACTTTGTAGTCTATTGTGACGCTTCTAAATTAGGTTATGGATGTGTATTGATGCAACGACAAAATGTTATAGCTTACGCATCTAGACAACTTAAGAATCATGAAGAGAATTATTCAACCCATGATTTAGAATTAGGAGCTATAATTTTTGCTCTTAAAATTTGGAGACATTACCTTTATGGTAGTAAATTTACCATATTCACTGATCATAAAAGTTTAAGGTATGTTTTTGGGCAAAAGGAATTGAATATGAGACAAAGACGTTGGATGGAATTTCTTAGTGACTATGATTGTGATATCCAGTATCATGAAGGAAAAGCAAATGTAATGGCAGATGCTTTAAGCCGAAAATATCATGAAAAGCCAAAAAGGGTACGTTCTCTTAAATTAAATCTGCAAGTAGATTTAAATGATCAAATAAGAGAAACACAAGAGTCAGTAAACAAGGATGATTCTGAAAAATTAAAAGGTATGCTGAAAGAATTAGAACAAGGAACAGATGGAATTTGGAGATTCCATGAAAAGAGAATGTGGATACCTAAATTAGGAAACCTACGTCATCGCATATTACAAGAAGCCCATAAGTCTAAATATACGATGCACCCAGGAAGTGATAAAATGTACCAGGATTTAAGGAAAAATTTCTGGTGGATAGGAATGAAGAAGGACATAGCAGCCTATGTTTCTAAATGTTTAACTTGTTCACAAGTTAAAGCTGAACACCAGAAACCCTCAGGTTTGTTACAGCAATTAGAAATGCTAGTTTGGAAATGGGAATTGATAACAATGGATTTTGTTACTAAATTACCTAAAACTAAGAAAGGAAATGACACAATCTGGGTGATTGTAGATAGGCTAACCAAGTCCGCTCATTTCCTACCAATGAAAGAAACAATTAGTATGGAACAATTAGCTAAATTATATGTAAATGAAATTGTTTCTTTACATGGTATTCCTTTATCAATTGTTTCTGATAGAGATAGTCGATTTACCTCTCATTTTTGGTCAAGTTTCCAAAAGGCAATGGGAACTAAATTAAAATTGAGCACAGCTTATCATCCTCAAACGGACAGACAAAGCGAAAGAACAATCCAGACAATGGAAGACATGCTTAGAGCTTGTGTAATTGATTTTGGAGGTAATTGGGACGATCACTTACCTTTAATAGAATTTTCTTATAATAATAGTTATCACACAAGTATCAATGCTGCACCATTCGAAGCACTTTATGGATGAAAGTGCCGAACCCCAGTCTGTTGGGCAGAAATTGGGGAAAAACAACTATCTGGACCTGAGATAGTGCAAGAAACAACCGACAAGATCATTCAAGTCAAGGAATGACTGAAAACCGCACGTGATCGACAAAAGAGTTATGCCAATAACCGGCGCAAGCCATTGGAATTTCAAATAGGAGATAAAGTATTGTTGAAAGTCTCTCCTTGGAAGGGAATAGTAAGATTCATCAAACGAGGGAAGCTAAGTCCCAGGTATATTGGACCTTTTGAGATTATTAGAAGAATAGGATCTGTAGCCTATCAGCTACAACTGCCAGAGGAAACGGCAGGAATACATGATGTATTTCATGTATCTAATCTCAAAAAGTGTTTAGCTGATGAATCACTAATAGTACCTCTTAAGGATATAGAGGTAAATCAACAACTCAAGTTTGTAGAAAGGCCTCTACAGATTGAAGATAGAAAAGTTAAGAATCTCAAACACAAGAGACTAGTTCTAGTCAAAGTAAAGTGGGACTCCAAAAAAGGACCAGAGTACACATGGGAGCTTGAATCAGAAATGCAAAAGAAATATCCGCATTTGTTCCAGTAGATCTCGAGAACGAGCTAAAAAATAAGGTGGGGAGAATGTAACAATCCTCGGTAAAACCAACACCCTCATAATATTCTGACACTCTAGTATATTATAGAATGTCCCAATATGTCTTATATTACACCCCGTATGTAAAAACTGAGTCTGAATTATGTTATATTATTTAAATAAAATATAAAAGCTTAATTTTAGGGCTGAGGCGGGCCGCGTGAACCCACCCCAAACCCTTACGCGGGCGGTATGAAGGTTAGAATCAGAAATCGTTGAATTCTTTAGTTAAAGCGGGCCACGTAAGAGTTCTCGATAGTGTACGCGGGCCGCGAGAGACCTACAACGCGGAGACACCAGATGCCGACACGTGTCGACATCGTGTCAAGCCTAGTGGTGATCTGGACAAGCTATGTGTTGACCCTCGGTTTGACGCGGGCCGCGTAAGGCTTCTCCTTACCTTACGCGGGCCGCCTGGGAACTATATTTCAGCACTATAAATAGAACGCATCAGTTTTCGTTTTTCGTCGCTCATTCTCAATTCTCAAAATCACAATTTCTGTAGAAGAGGCATTATAGTCGGGTATTATACCCCTAATTAGCAAGGTTCTGCTCCGTTGTAAGTATTATAACCCCAGTTTCAGAATAGTTACACTTCCCGATTGATTTAGGGTTCCGTAACAACTGTCGTGGTTCTGCCCGACGTAGTTGTTGGAATGCCGTCTCGGGGAGGGTATCATTAATATTTTCAAAGGGTTATGGTACTAACCTATGTACATTTGTATAAATTATAGATTATATCCAGGAAACTCTTACGCGAAGTCTAAGATAGCAATGTGAGTAATCTCCGTTTTCTAAATAGTTTTTACAAAACCTTAATTGTTTTACAATGAAATATAGCAGTGATTGAGTCTTTGTAGTTCTTCAATTACTGCCGGTATGTTGGGGTTTTGTATACAAAATGTACTACACCGTGAGTAGTAAGTCGAGGATGACAGTACGTTACCATTGGACAATGAGTTAGCCAATGGGTAATATGACCCACAAGTCAGGGTTGACAGTACTAATGGAGTAATTGTGTAGAAATAAACAATGTGATCGCTCTCAATACTGTTCACTGTGACTTTTTATTTAAACTTGATTAAACTAGGATTCACTCACCAGTATTTCCGACTGACAAATGTTTTTAAAAACACGTTTCAGGTAACCCAATGTGACAACCAATTAGTAAAAAGCCAGCTGGAGAGCATTGAAGGCTTGGGAAAATGTGGCTATAAAAGTTACCAAATAAACGATGTTTTAAAATTCAATAAAATAGGGTTTATCCCTATAAATGTATTGTAATAAGGAATTTGGGTTTTACCCATGTGATTATTAATATTAAATGAGGTGGTTTAACTCTGATAAACATTTCCTAACTACGGTCCTGATGTAAATTCCGCTGCAAGATTAAATAACTGATACCACCGAAACTCTGAGATCGCGTCCGCCCGTTCCCGGGGATAAGGGATCGGGGGTTGTGACATGTATTGTGATCATATTATATTGTAGAATAACCCTCTGTGGTTATACTACCTGATCATAATCAGTTCTTAAGTTTTTGCACAAGTTCACATATTATGCTATATTATGCCTAAAATGCCCTTTTAGTGCATAACTTGATTTTATATTATAATGAACATATAATTTGCATAACGTACTGATATGGTAATATACTTAACATGTTTTGGTATAAGGAATTTGTTCATCACTTAAGTTTTTATACAAGTTCATGAGTTATGCCATACAACAGCAACAACAACAACCGAACCTAGTAAGTCCCACAAATAGCAAAGCTATTGGTAGGGTATGGGGAGGGTGAGATGTAGGCAAACCTTACCTCTATCCATATGGATAAAGAGGCTGCTTCCAAAAAGACCCCCGTCTCGAAACCAAACATCAAGCAAAACAGAAATCCGTTAGACTCGCCACGGGGAGAATGGGGGTTCTCTCCGTGACCACACTCCGGCGTGAGAATAAGTACAGTGATCTTGAAGAAGATGAAGTAGTAAAAGTGAGAGTAAGTGAAAGTAACTTGTGAGATCATACCTGAAGCCTCTTATTTACAACCGGATTTTGGCGGGAAAATGGTGTAACAGAGAGCTTTTCCGTTGGCAGTTATCTTTTCTTTCCGTCAATTGTTATCTTCACGTCCATGCACACAGATCATGGGTCTGATCGACGGTTAGAGAGTTGCCACGTGGAAAGTGGTTTTGTGTAGATCCTCCTTCAAGTTAGTGCCATCATCGTGATTTAGATAAGCGTCTACGATTGTGCCACGTCACATTCGGTTGTAACCGAATGACCATGCACGATGAGCATTTAAGGCTTTCTAGAAGATCTACAATTGTAAACCATTGTGCCTTTGCCACGTGTCTATTCTGTTGCAACAGAAAAAATTCATTTGTTTAAGTCTTGATTTCGGGCGCGCGGAGTCGTTTAGGACTTTATCTTCAAGCCTAACTGTACCCTTGCGCGAGCCCGCACAAGGGTGTTAGTTGAATGTTTGTCTCTTTTTTTCTCCGGCGCATGGTTATCGAAGACTGGTCTTTCCCCAATCTTATTTAGAACCGTTGCGCGGCCGCGCATGGTCTTGTTCAAGATGTTCTTTGCATAAGGTTATGGTATGGTCCAATGTTCCTGTGCAAGGGGTTCATATGTAAAAAAACTCTTCTTTATCTGAATTCAATTTGTAAGCATTATACTCTAGTGGAGATGGATATGATCGGGTGATTTCGCTGGTGACACAATGATACTTTAGTGGTGCGTCAGTGATTCAAGTTTGCCGTTAAAAAAATAAAAATAAAAGTATAATTAATTAGTTAAATACCATAGAGAGCTGATGGTAAACATGTAAATAAAAATAACAATAATGGCAAAACAGACATGATAAACTGAATATAAAAACACTCATCTTGTTGAATCTAGGGTTTGGAGCGAAGAGAAAAACTCAGACGATAAAGAAATGAGGCGATGGAGGGAAGGGATGTTTGTAAAGGGTGGTTGAACCCCCTTCGTCGCCTATGATTTTCTATTTTGTCCCAACTGTTTTAACCGCCCTTCTGCTTTAGATTTACATCTATAACAAATATATATATTTTTAACGGCAAATTTCTCTGCCCCATTGTAAGTGTTTTAACCCCTGATCACTGGTTCGATACCCTGTCTGGTCGATCTTGAACCCAGCAACGGATGCCAAAGCGTTGCCTGATAAAGGCTATGCTTTGTAAACTACGTTGGGGTTCTGATTATTGCCAATCCATGTCATTCGTGGGACTATCTGTGTAGTTTACTCTATAAAAGGGGCAATGATGATGAATTTCTAGTTGTCTGAGTGAATCGGCAGTAGTTGAGATATACCGAATCTTGGCGGGGCAATTTTCCTGCAGTGGATATATCCAATGTTTTAAAAACCGGTTTTTATACTGTACCGGGTGGTTCAACGGGCTAGATACATTTGATACCGCCATGATTATTGCAGCCATGGAGGTTTTATCCTATCTGTACCGATTGTTTTTACAGATATGAGCCTCATTTTCTTTATTAAAAAGTTGCTTTTAGTTATTCACGGTTGGCTAAGCTTTTTGAAACAACTTATTGACTTATTGGCTTTTTAAAAAGTCGTAAGCTCCAAAATGATGTTTGGCAATGAGGATGTATGTGAGGGAAAAAAACCAATAAGTCAATAAGTCACTTCATACTGACTTTTCCAAAAAACCAATAAGTCAATAAGTTGTTTCAAAAAGCTTAGCCAAACATGCCCTGAGTTTTCTTTGTCCTGTTAGATGGGTTTCTTGTACATATCCAAAACTTGTACCCATGGTTGTAAAATTCACGCCTAGCCTCCGATTAATCGCTAATTGGAGGTTCACTGATTAATCGTTAGGCAGTCAATGACGGTTCTATTCTAGCCAAATTTTGGCCAGATCCCGACCAAATTTCGACAAAACCTTATAAATTCCCACTAATTACTTAAAAAAATGGGTAAATGAGGGATTAAAACATATCTATATTCAAAAACTACATATAAAAATGTGTGAGTGTGTATATATAACTAAAAATTGTTGGAAAATGTAGGGGATAACATACAAGTGGGTATGTTTCCTCCATCCCACATTGGTGGAGGGAGTGAACTTTGAGTGGTTTATAAGGGATTACTCCTTATGGGCCTCCAAAGTGTTAAATGGGTTGAGAAGTGGATGAAGCCCACACGCGGTGCGTTTGAGCCGAGCCGCGAGCTCGCGAATGGTCGCGTTTGAGGCGCGAATGGTCGCGTTTGAGGCGCGAATGGTCGCGTTTGAGGCGCGAATGGTCGCGTTTGAGGCGCGAATGGGTGCGTTTGAGGCGCACTTTGCACTTCGCACGTACGCATCGTCGCTAGGAGCTGAGGAGTTTTTATTTTTAGCTAGGGTCTGGTTTAGGTGCAACTGATCAGTGGATAGAATCAGATAAGGTTGAGATTGAGACGAATTCGAAACAGTGGGGGGTTATCTCTACCAATTCGAATTCGTATAAGTTATCTCCAACAACAGAAGATGGTTTTGGAGGTTTATCCCATTCCCCGTTTTTCTCATTCTTTGGTGTGATCTCAACCTATAAATAAAAGCTTCCTGCTACCCATTTGAAATACCTATTTTCGCAGCCTCCTCCCTCCATTGTGTGCTCCAGTTTTTCGTTTCCAGCTTCTGTGTTTTTCTGGTTTCCATTGCTGTTGGAATACCAGATTAGTTCTGCATTAAATCCTGGGAGTTTACGCTGCAGCTCACAGCAATACGAGCGCGTAAAATCCTTTAAGGACAGGAATCATCCGTGCAGTTCAAGGATCTTCTTCCATAATCGCCAGGTTGGTTTTAATTTTACGTGTTCTTTAAATTCGTCCGATAACAGGACAGTCTCCTTCTACCTTTCTTTAATCAGTTTGCTCAAGTTGGAACAAACTGGTTTGGCTGATAACTCGGTAATTAATAAAGTTAATATTAATTTACTGTTTGATTGAAATATTTTCAACAATCTTAAAGGATTTTATTTTTTGTGTTTAATCAATAGTATTAATGGACTCTGAACTACCAACAGCCAATCTGAGATTCATGAATCAAGAGTTTGTCAAGTTGGACAGATTCGATGGTTAGAACTATACCCGTTGGGCAGACAAGGTTAAGTTCATGCTAGTTGTGCTGAAACTCTACTATATCCTTGATCCTGACTTGCCCGAAATCCCTGAAGACCCTCCTCTTGAGCCAGGAGAGGTCCCGAATCAAGATTTGGCACAGCAAAGACTTGTCCGTAAGGAAGCTGAAGATCTTTGCCTGGCCCACATAAAAAATTCTCTTTCGGATCGTCTCTATGACTTGTACGCGCCGGTAAAAAGTGCCAGAGAATTGTGGAAAGCTTTGGAAGATAAGTACAAGGCTCATGAAGAAGGTACTAACAAATACCTTATTTCCAAGTACTTAGACTTTCAAATGGTCGATGACAAGTCAATCCTGGAGCAAGTGCATGAACTCCAAGTTCTTGTTAACAAATTGACCGCACTTTCAATTCCACTGCCAGAAATATTTCAAGTAGGGGTCATTATTGCAAAATTGCCTCCTAGTTGGAAAGATTTCTCAAAGAGAATGATGCACAAGTCTGAGGACTACTCTTTGGACGAACTGTTGAAGCACCTCCGAATTGAGGAGGAAACGCGCAACAGGGACAAAAGAAGTAAAGTCGGATCGAGTATGAATCATGTTGCTGGAGGATCTGGTCAAAAGGGAAAAGGGGCATCATCAAAGAATAAGAAGTTTACAGCACCAAAGAAAAAGGAATTCAAGAAGTCACAACACACTAACAACCATCAACCAAAGAGGTCTGGTAAATGTCATGTTTGTGGAGAAACCGGGCATTATGCACGAGAGTGCTCTCAAAGGAAATTTGGATCTACGGTTGGTTCTACAAGTGCTATTGATGTTGATAAAGTCACCAATCTAGTAGCCAATGTGGGTCTTGGAGAGGTGAACATGCTTTCTCAATATACACGCATTGTGGCATGTAGAGGATGGTTTTTGGATTCTGGAGCCACTGTTCATGTTTGTGGGAATCATGGCTCGTTTCTTACTTATGCTCCTGTTCCTCAAGGAACAGTGGTGGTATGTGCTGATGGACATCGTGTAGAAGTTCGTGTTAAAGGCACGGTGCGACTAAACTTTAAAGATAGTCAAGTGGTTACCCTTCAGGACGTGTTGCATGTTCCTGGTATCACCAAGGGTCTTGTTTCTGCTGATAAGTTCGATCGGAATGGTTACAAGCTGGTTATCAAGAATCTCCGTGTGAAGTTTTCTCTAAATGACATCTATGTGGGTCAAGCAAAGAACACGGGTGGAATGTATCGTCTTGACTTAGCTGAAGATGGGATTGATGAAGAAGTCGACTCGGATGAAGGGGGCATTTCTGTGATTGATGGGATTGGGAATGAAAGTGATAGTGATAGTGGTGGTAGTGATAGTACTAGTATTGGTGAATGTAATGCAATTGGTTTTGAATTGAATGAAATTATGTCTTCTGATTATATCGCTTGTTCAATTTCTTTATGGCATAAACGTTTAGCTCATACAAATATTAAAAACATTGAAAAAATGCAAACTAAAGGTTTATTAAAATTAAAAGATAAAGATTTTGAAAAATGCGAAACTTGTGTAAAATCAAAATTCACAAAGAAACCTTTTCCAAGTGTCCATAAACGCAATACATCACTACTAGAACTAATTCATTCAGATATTTGTGAACTGAATGGAGTTCTTACTCGTGGGGGTAAGAGATATTTTATCACTTTATGCGATGACTCGAGCCGATACTTATATGTTTATTTATTGCATTCAAAAGACGAAGCTTTTGAGGCATTTAAAATATATAAGGCTGAGGTTGAAAAACAACTAGAGAAACGCATTAAAATTCTTCGCTCTGACAGAGGCGGAGAATACTTTAACCGAAAGTTTGATGCATTCTGCGAAGAGGAAGGCATCATACATGAGAGAACTGCACCGTATACTCCCCAATAAAATGGTTTGGCTGAGAGAAAGAACCGAACCTTGGTAGAGATGGCTAATTGTATGTTAAATCAATTGGGTCTACCTCGTAATATGTGGGGGGAAGCTGTGTTAACCGCATGTTATGTTCACAATAGGATCACTAGTCGTGTGATACCTACGAGTCCATATGAGTTGCGGAAAGGAAGAAAACCAAACCTAGAGCATTTGAGGGTTTGGGGGTGTCTTGCCTACTATCACGTACCTGATCCAAAGACACTCAAACTGGGAGAACGAGCTTTCAAGAGTGTATTCATTGGATATGCTTCGCATAGTAAATCTTACCGATTGTTGGATGAAGAATCAGGTATAGTTGTAGAATCCAGAGATGTGGAATTCTTTGAGAACAAGTTTTCTAGAGATGATGAAAACTCAAATTGCACCACAACTTCTAGTAGTTCTGAAAAAAGGGTCCAACCCTCACCAATAGTTGAAGAACCAAGAAAAAGTACTAGAGTTAGAAAAGAGAAAAGTTATGGAGATGATTTCTTTTCTTACCTGGTTGAGGGAACTCAAAAGAAAGTGATGAGAGAGGTCATTTTTGCTGTAAATTTGGATGATGATCCTAAAACTTTTAGCGAAGCAATGTCATCAAGAGATGCTCCTTTGTGGAAGGAGGCAGTCAATGATGAAATGGATTCCATTATGGGAAATGGAACTTGGGAATTAGCTGATCTACCCAAGGGAAAGAAACCTATTGGATCCAAATGGATTTTCAAAAAGAAGTATCATTCAGATGGATCCATCTCTGCCTATAAAGCGAGATTAGTTGCTAAAGGGTATAGGCAGAGAGAAGGGATCGACTATTTTGATACCTATGCACCTGTGGTTAGAATAAGTTCTATTAGAACTCTTGTTGGTGCACTAAATGTCTGCTGATTACGTCATTATCAAGTCTTGTGTCTAGGATTGTTTGAATGATCACACCATAGGTTTTTAGTTAGGGTTTTTATGGTTTAAACACAAGATTTCGCTTGAGTGGGTTATGTATGCTTGAAGCGAAATCAACACATAAGATTTCGCTTCAGACAGCCTCAAGCGAAATCAACAACTCTATAAATAGGTGTTAGGTCATTTGAAGCAAAGTGGAGTTGTCATTGTATGTGAGACGAAGTGCTGACGGATTTGTATCAGAAAACCTTGTACAAGCACTCAAATCAATCAGAATAGAAAAATTAAAAGGATTAAAGCTGTTATGACTTTGTTTACGTTGATTCCGCCTTCGTACGCAAAGATGAACTACTTTTACTGACGGTTTAAGGTCATACAACGGTCCAACAAGTGGTATCAAAAGCTGTTATGACTTTGTTTACGTTGATTCCGCCTTCGTACGCAAAGATGAACTACTTTTACTGACGGTTTAAGGTCATACAACGGTCCAACAAGTGGTATCAGAGCTCAGGACGAGGAGTTCATACCATAGCAGCGGATTATCTTCTTTCTACTCATTTCTTTTTACATTTTTCAGATTTGAACTATTTTCAACGGTCGAAATGGTCTAATTTTCGAGTATAAAGTGTAAAACGTAGTTTTAACAAAGCCTACAAAGATTCGGACTAAAATTCAGCTTAAAACATGTTAAAATTGACCTAAAACTAGGTTTCGCTTGAAAAGTGTTCGAAGGTTATACTTGATTTCGCTTCAGATCTGAATTTTTGGACAATGTCGCTTGAAAAACTGCTGAAGCGAAATAGTTTATGCTGGATTTCGCTTGAAGAATTCCTGAAGCGAAATAGTTGATTTCGCTTGAAGTTTGAGTTTCAGTTGAAGCGATATTGTTCTGTCAAATTTCGCTTGAAAGTCTGATCAGTTGAAGCGAAATAGTTGATTTCGCTTGAATCAGAACTGTTGTTAAGTTTCGCTTGAAGATTGAAGCGAAATAGTGCATATCAGATTTCGCTTGAACAGTATTATACTACTGATTTCGCTTGAACTTGTTGATTTCTCAAAACCTAAAATTTTTCTAAGTGTTTGACTGATTTCTCAGGTACGTTCACGATGGATGATATTTTCTTGAACCCGTTTGGCGATATGTACGCATTCGCAGGAAACTCGGGAGATGATACTTCTACAAACAACAACAATACGAATGAGAACGAGAATACACCGAAAGAAAGAAAGAAGGAAGCTTGGGAGTCCGAAAGTGCATTTGGAACGTTTAACAAACCTCCTAAGCTGATGGCTATAGAAGATTATAGCAGGTGGGCAACAAAGTTCGAAGATTGGTTGATGGCATTTGCTTTCCCTTGCTGGAAGAGTATGAAGAATGGTTATGCTCAAGGAAAGAAGAATGGTGAAGCATTAAGATCAGCTGAAGAGATTGATTCATTCGTAGCTGAGCAAAAATGTGTGGCATTATTGTTTCAGTCAGTGCGTGAAGACATCATTTCACTGATAGATTACTCAAATTCTAAAGACTTATGGGCAAAGTTGGAAAAGAAGTGTGTCGGTAGTCAAGAGATTAAGAAAAACAAAAAGAAACTTCTTAGAAAAGAATTTGATCTGTTTGGTTGTATAAAGAACGAGTCAGTGTGTAAAATGATAGAACGGTTCGGTCATCTGAAGCTGGAATTAGTAAGACATGAGATTGACATTCCTGAAGAAGATCTTATCGACAAATTGTTCGATTCGTTGCCTGATGAGATGGATTGGAGATATTATGCATTGATACTGAAGAATACCATCAAAGAACCAGAAAAACTGACATTAGATTTGCTGATTGAAAAACTCGAGAGTCATGAGCTAGAGTTGAAGAAAACGTACAAAATTAATCATTCATCTTATCAGCAGAATCTGGATTTATACTATCCAAAGAGTATGATGCAGAAAGCTACTTCTCCAAAGACTGCGTTTTCTGCTGAGAACATTTCTTCAACAAACAAAGAAAGTCAAAGCAACTCAAGCAGTGGAAGTCATAGTGGTTATCACAGTGGATCTACATCTTCTGCAAATCATTCTGATGCGAAGTTTTCTTGCAATATCGCGATAGATCTGAAGAACGCACAGAATTTTGATGCGGAGTCGGCCAAGCAACAAATGGTCTTTTTGGCATCTGTTTTGGAATCCTACGAAGGGTTGGTAGCTGGGATGATTGGCAATACAAATCTGACGAAAGAAGACTACGATCAGATAGACCCTGAAGAAATGGAGCTAATAGACATTCGTTGGGCAATGGCAAGTGCAGTTCGACGTGCACAACGCTTCATGGAGATTACAGGGAGAAAAACAATTGGTGGTGCTTCTACCAAGCTGGGGTTCGATAAATCGAAGGTGACTTGTTTTAAGTGTAAGCAGAAGGGTCACTTCAAACGAGAATGCCGAAACGCTTATGCTGATGAGTCGGAGAACCCTTTCAGAGATGATTATTACAAAAAGGCAATCTACCATCAGAATAAATCTGAGCCGCCTAGATTGAAGCAGGTTGAAGACAACAGAGACAAATCAAGGGCTCTTGCTGTGATTTATGATGATGAGGGGTATGATTGGAGTAAAGAAGTTCTACCTGAAGAAGATGCGGTGGGTTACGCATTCATGGCAAGCAATGATGAACCTAAGCCATGGAAAGATGATCGTACTGAGGAACAGAAATATCACTACCGGAAGATGGTTGCTGAAACAAAGATTATTAGACTTTCTCGTATCTATCTGAATGCACGAAGAGCCAATAGATGGGATCCAGATAGAGAGTGCTATCTTGATGAGTATGGAAATATTGCAATTGATGATAGTACACTTGATATCGAAGCCATCATCAAGGAGTACAAAGAAGAAGATGAATATTGGCAACACAAGTGGTGGGGAACACCAACGTCAAAGATGATTGAAGAAGCGAAAGAGAAAGAGAGAAAGGAGAAAGAGGAGAAAGAGAAGAAAGAAAAGCAGGTTGATACTGGTTTAATCGATACTACGCAAGAGTTGACAGCTGAGAACCTAGGAGTGATGGCTGACAAAGTGCTAGCTGCAAAAGCACTTGAGGTAGATTCTAATTCTGTTACTGAGTCAAAGAAGTCAGTCAGTCAAAGTGTGTCAACAAATGCGTCAGGTAACAAGATTGAGTCAGGTAAAAAGATTGATGGAAATGCTGACTGCAAAAATTGCACCAAACAATGCAATTTTTGTAGCACTGTCACGTATCTTAATAATGAGAAAATCAAGAATCTGACAACAAAGGTTAGAAATGTTGAAAATCAGATTCTCGATCGTGACAAAAGTGTAAGAGTTTCAACTGAACGGATCAAAGAATTAACGGCTCAAATTGAAAATGATAAAACTGATCGTGAGAAAATCAAATCTGAAAATGAAAAGTTAATTCTTGAAAACCGTCAGATTTCTGAAAAGTTTGAAAAATTGAAAAATGTTGTTAAAGATAGTGATGATCGTAATGGCAAAACATTTAAAGAAAATGAACATCTAAGAGCTGTTTTGAGATTAAAAGAAGAATCGATTAATGAACAACTGGATAAAATTGCTAAACTGAAACTTAAAGTTCAAGAAGCTGAAATTGAGAATGAACGAATCCAGTTGAAGCTTAACAGCTATAAATCAGCAAGCTTTGTTTTGCAGCATATTGTTCCTAAACCTATAGGGAAAAACAAAGATGGAGAGGATGTGTTTTCTGATGGAACGGGTGTAGGTTTTCACAAAGTTCCACCGCCAATTTTAGACAACTACACGAAAAAGCAGTCTAGTTTGTTGGAAATTGAGGAAGAAAGTGAAGTTAAACTTCCTGAAAACATTGATGTCATGTTCACATCTTCCAATGACGAGGGTGTCCAAAGTGATGTGGTGAAAAGTGTGGTAGATAAAGTGCTTAAACCGGATTGTGACACTTCTGAGGAGGATGGGTGTTTCTTTGACAAATACATTCAGAAACCAAAGTCCAAAGACAACTTAAGTGATGAACCGGGTCTTGTGATGTACAAGATGGCTGGATCTGATAAGTTGTATTCGGATTCTGAGTTTCCCATTGAGAATGTTAATGTGAAAAAATTGACAAATGTTTTCAAGTTAGTTGAAGTTGAGTTGTCAGAAGTGAACAGTTTGAAACAAACAAAAAGGCAAATGAATTTTGAGAAAGATAAAGCTTATTACAAAAAGCCTATTGTTCCACCACGTTTTTATAATAACAATCGAAACAATTGGTCGGGTGGTTATCGAGGTGGTAAGAGTTATCAGAAAAAGAGTTTTCAAAACAAGAGGTTTACAGAAAAGAAGGTGTTTGTAAATGGTTCAAGTTCACTTTCTGATGAGGAAAATGAAATTTTTTCAAAATCAAATGAAGAGTTCTTTGAGAAAAGAGCTTCATATTATCAGTCTGAAGGCACAAGTCGAGTTGTTGATACTCGTACATGTTTTAGATGTAATCAAGTTGGTCATATTGCACGAATGTGTACCAATGTGAAGCCTAAGACTGAAAATGTGAAGTATCAACAGAAGAAAGTTGATGTGAAGGGTAAAGCACCAATCGTTGTTGAGAAAAAGAATGTGAAAAATGACAACATCAAATTGAAAAATGAACCCGTAAAGAAAGTGGTAACTAAAAATGACAAATTTTACAAGAGGGTTGCATTATCTCAACAAGTTTGGAAACCAAAAACTGAAATGAAAATTTCAACTTCTGAAGTGAAAAAGGCTGAAGAATCAATTTCGGTTGATTATGATGCAAGTTTTCCACCTTTGAAGTCTAAAAATTTCAAAATTCAAGTTGCTAGAGTCAAGGTTACACCTAAGGCTGATGAGGCCTGGGTGGACACCATGTTCGAATAAGCAATTTGAATTGCCGGATCTTCCTGGATCGCGAAGCATGAATCGGCATCTTTCTTGAAGTTGTTTAAGTTGTAGTTTGTGGTATATGCAGGATCTTCCAAGAGCCATTTCAAGATGGATCATGGATAGTGGCGCATCTCGACATATGACAGGAAAAACTGCATTGCTGTATGATGTGAGAAACATTAATGGTGGTTATGTGGGATTTGCTGGTCATGAAGGTGGTCGAATTGTTGGTGAAGGAACGTTATCCAATGGGATTGTGACGTTTGAGAGAGTTAACTACATCACTGAGCTGGAGAACAATTTGCTTAGTATCTCGCAGATTTGTGACAATCAGTATACTACTCACTTCACTGATAAAGAATGTTTGATTCTGAAACCTGGTTTTGTTATCCCTGAAGAATGGATTATCATGAGGGCACCTAGAGTGAATGATTTATATGTGTTAGATATGTCTGTAGCAACTACAACTACTGGTCAAGCACATTGTTTTGTGTCTAGAGCAACTGAGAAAGAATCCAGATTGTGGCACCGAAAGATGGGGCATATACATCTTAGGAAGATGAATCACTTGGTGCACAATGATTTGGTATTGGTAGTTAATATCAAAGGTTTTCATCTGGAAGGGGAGTGCATTAGCTGTGTCAAAGGCAAGCAGAAGAAAAAGTCACACCCTACAAAGAAAGTTAATTCAGTTTCGAGACCTCTGGAAAGACTTCATATGGATTTATTTGGTCCGGTGAATGTCAAAAGTATTACAGGAGATTACTATTGTTTGGTCGTTACTGATGATTATTCCAGATTTTCGTGGGTATCTTTCTTGAAGACGAAAGATGAAACATTTGACAGTTTGATGGCGCTGTTTAGAAAGATTGAGAATTTGTACCAAAGGCGTATCAAGAAAATTCGAAGTGATAATGGTACTGAATTCAAGAACAGCAAAATGGAAGAATTTTGTGATGAAAGAGGTATTTTGCATGAATTTAGTGCTCCGTACACTCCGCAGCAGAATGGGGTCGCAGAACGCAAAAACCGGACACTAATCGAGACGGCTAGAACTATGCTCGCAGATTCAAAGTTACCGATTAATTTTTGGGCTGAAGCTGTTTCCGCCGCATGCTATACGCTCAACAGGGTTCTAACTGTCAAGAAGTTCAACAAAACATGCTTTGAGCTTATCAATAATCGCAAACCGAATTTGAAGTATCTAGAACCGTTCGGGTCACCTTGTACGGTTATAGAGCCTTTTGGGAAGTTTGGTCCGAAGTGCATTGAGGGTATATTTGTTGGTTATTCAAATCCATTGCGACGTGTCTTCGTTCCAAGTGAGAAGCGGATTATTGAAGCTGCAAATGTTGAATGTCAAGGTTATACTATGCCGCCGCAGAATCCTGGTGATTCATGGCGTTATCATTATGACAAACTTTGGGATTCGTTTGACATGAGAGAAGAATCAGAGGATGATGAAGATTTCTTTGATGAGTTGGATATTTTGCGTGAATATGAGTCGCAGTTAAGATTCCCAGCTGAGTATTCAAGAAGACCACGGGAAACTTCAAACGATGATGAAGTAGGTCCAAGTAATGCTGGTGAACATGATGATGTCCAACAAAATGAAGTTGCTCAAGAGAATCAGTCGGCTCAGAATGATAATTTAGAAGCTGAAAATATGCCAGTCTTTGATCATGGTGATTCAGATTCTGAGGGGGAGCAAATTCAGATTTCAAGTCAAACAAACCAAGTTGGTGAACAAGATGCAGAGCAGAATGTTACTAATCTGGAGGGAAATGTAGATGTTCAAAGTGAAGTGATGCCGCGAACTTTTTCATATCATCCAGAGGAGTTGATCATAGGAGAATTGCAAGCAGGCGTTCGCACTCGAAATCAGATTGATAAAGGGCTTACATGTTTTTATACAAAAGTTGCTCCTTTGCAAACTGAATTCTCATTAAGTTGTTTTATCTCGCAGGTTGAGCCAAGAACTTACAAAGAGGCACTTACTGAAGACTCTTGGGTCAATGCTATGCAGGAGGAACTTAGTCAATTCGAGAAATTGGGAGTGTGGAAGTTAGTTGATTTGCCGGATGGTCATAGGAAAATTAACACTAAGTGGGTGTTTAAGTGTAAGAGAGACGATAGAGGAGTTGTCGTAAGGAACAAAGCTCGACTCGTTGTTCAGGGATTTAGTCAACAGGAGGGAATTGATTTTACCGAAGTCTATGCTCCTGTAGCACGACTAGAGGCTATTAGAATTTTCCTAGCATTTGCGTCTTGGAAGAACTTCAAAGTTTATCAGTTGGATGTTAAATCGGCGTTTCTTTATGGGAAGGTTAAAGAGGAGGTTTATGTCGGTCAGCCGCCGGGCTTTACCGATCCAATCCACAAAAACAAAGTCTACTTATTGGACAAAGCGCTGTATGGTTTACACCAGGCCCCGAGAGCCTGGTACGAGACTTTGTCTCAACACCTACTAGCCAACAAGTTCATTCGTGGAAAAGTGGATGCCACTCTCTTCACTAAAGTCGTTGATGGTCATCTTCTGATAGTTCAGATTTATGTGGACGATATAATCTTTGGGTCGACAAATGAAAATCTATGCAAAGATTTTGAACAGGTGATGAAGCAGAAGTTTGAAATGTCATCAATGGGGGAGATGAAATTCTTTCTGGGATTACAAGTTGAACAACTTCCTGAAGGAATTTTCATTCATCAGTCAAAGTATGTTCATGATATTCTAGAGAAATTTGGGATGTCAAGTTCTACTCCAGCTGCTACCCCACTTGCAACAAATCATGGGATTCACCCAGATCTCACCGGAGACAGGGCTGATGAAACTTTTTATCGATCCATGATAGGTTCTTTAATGTACCTAACTGCTTCACGTCCTGATATTATGTACCCAACGTGCCTCGCAGCAAGATTTCAGTCTAACCCGAGAGCATCGCACATGATCATTGTGAAGAGGATATTGCGCTACCTGAAAGGAACTCCTTCATTGGGGTTGTGGTATCCTAGAAAAGGCGATTTTACGCTCGAAGGGTATTCCGATTCGGATTTCGGATGCTGCAAAGTCAATTCAAAATCAACAACTGCAGGATGCCAGTTCTTTGGTCCTAGATTGGTTACCTGGCAGTGTAAGAAACAAACGTCTGTGGCATTATCTACTTGTGAAGCGGAGTATGTTTCTGCTAGCAGTTGCTGCTCTCAGATCTTGTGGATACAGCAACAGATGCGCGACTACGGTTTGCAGTTTCTTAACACACCTCTTTTTGTTGATAATGAGGCCGCGATAAATATAACTAAAAATCAAGTACATCACGCTAAAACTAAACACATAGAAATTCGTCATCACTTTATTCGTGATTGCTTTGAGAAAAAGTTGATACGAATTGAGAAAATCCACACTGACGAACAGAAAGCTGATTTACATACCAAAGCTTTTGATAAAAATCGGTTTATCTATTTGTTAAAACTGAATGGTATGAAGCTTCTGTCGGTGTCGGATGGCATAATTGGCGTTGATGAGAGTACTGTTGCGGAAGAAGACGAGAAACAATCTGCAATGGTTTGTCGAATTTTTACTTGTTTTGGTATTTAGGGGGAGTAGATGTTTGTACATAGTTATGTTTTCAGAAAATACAAAAACAGTAAAAAACGCAAAAATACAAAAACATGATAAAATGAAAAAGAGCTTGTGTATATAGGGAAAATGATAGTACATCAGCTAGACGATCCCAGTATGCTAAAGATTTGGAAAGTATAAAAGAGTTAAACAATCTTACTGATGATGTGTCGATAGGTTTTCGTACATTTAGTAGATTTATTCGGGATATAAACCTAAATTCAAACTTGTGAATTTGTGGGGAACACTACTTGGATATATAGGTAACCCCTGAAATCTCGTTTGAAAGGTCTCGTAATCTGATATACTAGGTTTTTATACTCTATGATGTCTGGGGTATTATTCCGGGACTTCTGCTGAACGGTAGTTCTGACCTAGTCCCTGGCTAATACTTGCTTCAATGCTTGAAACACAGCATTAAACCCTCAGCATGTTGAAACAATAAAATTGATATATGCTGCTGTTGTAAGCAAAAAGATCCTCTAAAGGGGACACACCGAAAAGTCGAAGCTGATATCTCTCTGCGTATACGGAAGTATCGATCTGAGATCCCTCGGCCCTCGCATACCTAAATTATATACAGATATCATTGTAGTATTCTCACCTGTAAGACTGATTATTGAGATTCTGGATACGGGAGTATATTCAAGAGGTGGGACACATGAATGATCTAAGTTCTTAATTCATCTAAATCGTATCCTGAATAAGTTGAAATTTGTATGAGAATTTAAGATGGATCAGTATATCGGCAATCGAGGTAAATTGTTTAAATCTGAGTATGTAATGTAGCTTAACGGTACTTGTGATTTGTCTGATAAGCTGATATGATTCCCTGACACGCTCACCAAAATATGTTTGTAAATAGTTTACTTTGTTTACTTTCTGCAATTTAAGTTTTCTGTATTTCATTTCTTAGTTTAGAATACTTTGATAAAATCCAAAAAGATTTTATTTCTGCTTTATTTTCCGACAAACCAAAGTGGAGAGTTGATTGTTGGATTCTAAGATGTTTGAAGCAAATGCAGGAGATTCTGGACTGAAGAATGAGGAGAGCTTACTTTGAAGAAGTTTGAATTATTTGTAAAGTCAAAAACAAGTTCATTAACTTGATACTTGTTATTTTCAGAAAATGTTTGAAATTGTTGTTTTTAAAATCAGTTTTGATTCGTCAAAAGATCAACCAAGGTCATTAATTTAGACTTGGTAGATTAATTGAGTAATCAGGGTCATTAACTTGGACCTGAATACTTGAGTGGATTATTAAAGCTGATTGAATTTATATTTTATTGTTGAAAAGATAGAATGGTTATGTTTGTTGGTTGAGTAACAGGATTGGACTTCATTATTTCCAACGGAAACAAATTGAGAAAGATTGAACCAGATTTCTCAGATTCTAGCATATTGAGAGGGGGAGTCTGTGAAAGGGGGAGTCTAGATCAACAGTCAAAGGGAGGATTGAAGTTTAAAGTTTAAAGATTGAAGATAAAGATTGATGAGAGTTTTTACAATGTTTGAAGATTGTTAAAGACAAAGACTTGAAGCCAAAGACTTCATCAACATCCAAGGGGGAGTCTGTTGGTGCACTAAATGTCTGCTGATTACGTCATTATCAAGTCTTGTGTCTAGGATTGTTTGAATGATCACACCATAGGTTTTTAGTTAGGGTTTTTATGGTTTAAACACAAGATTTCGCTTGAGTGGGTTATGTATGCTTGAAGCGAAATCAACACATAAGATTTCGCTTCAGACAGCCTCAAGCGAAATCAACAACTCTATAAATAGGTGTTAGGTCATTTGAAGCAAAGTGGAGTTGTCATTGTATGTGAGACGAAGTGCTGACGGATTTGTATCAGAAAACCTTGTACAAGCACTCAAATCAATCAGAATAGAAAAATTAAAAGGATTAAAGCTGTTATGACTTTGTTTACGTTGATTCCGCCTTCGTACGCAAAGATGAACTACTTTTACTGACGGTTTAAGGTCATACAACGGTCCAACAACTCTAATAGCGGTGTCTGCTTTGAAAGGGTTATACATCCATCAAATGGATGTAAAGACAACATTTCTAAATGGGTATCTAAATGAGGAGATATATTTGGAGCAACCAAAAGGATTTATGATGCCTGGACAAGAGAACAAAGTGTGTAGACTTATTAAATCTCTGTATGGTTTGAAGCAAGCTCCTAAACAGTGGTAAGAGAGATTTGATACCACTGTGACTGCTTTCGGGTTTCGACACAATAGTGCTGACAGATGTATTTATACTAAGTGTGAACCCGGTTATACAGTCGTGATTTGTCTCTATGTTGATGATATGTTGATCATTGGCACTCACCTTGAAGGTATTTCTGAAACTAAGAAATATTTGTCCTCGAACTTTAAGATGAAAGATCTAGCAGAAGTTGATACCATTCTTGGGATCAAGGTGAAAAGAACTGGAAGTCAGATTTCTCTAAGTCAATCTCATTACATAGAGAAAATTCTGACTAAGTTTCAACACTTAAATATTAAAGAGTTTAATACCCCGTTTGATCCAAGTGTGAAACTTAAAGTGAACTCTGGAAGAGCAGTGACTCAACTGGAGTATGCGAGTGCTATTGGAAGTATGATGTATGCAACACAGTGCACTCGTCCTGACATTGCTTTTGCTGTAAGCAAACTGAGTCAGTATACTGTCAATCCAGGGATAGAACACTGGAAGGCAGTGGGTAGAGTACTTGGATACCTGAAAAGGACCAGTAACTTAGAACTGACATACACGTCTTCTTCCAGAATACTCGAAGGTTATTCTGATGCAAGCTGAATTGATCAAACCAGAGATTCAAAATCTACAAGTGGGTGGATTTACACTCTAGCAGGAGGAGCAATTTCTTGGGCGAGCAAGAAACAGACGTGTATTGCCCACTCAACTATGGAAGCTGAGTTCATAGCGCTAGCTGCGGCTGGTAAGGAAGCGGAGTGGATTAGAGATCTACTTACTGACATCCGTCTGTGGGATGTTCCAATGCCGTCTATTCCCATGTATTATGATAGTGAGGCCACACTATCTAAAGTATACAACGCAGTGTATAATGGGAGGTCAAGACACATAGGTCTTCGGCACAATTATGTGAGACAACTGCTTGAAAGTGGTACCATCAAGGTTGTCTACTTGAACTTAGTGCTCCTATTTCTCAAGTTTAATGGGTAAAAATGAAGTCACTTAAAGATAGAAGGTACTATCTAATTTGATAGATCCATGTGAGGTATGATAGTACGCCGTTGCCGAGAACAAGGGTGAGCTTATGCTCTTAACAAAGTTTTGGAGGCATCCAAGCAACGTGGATGATGTAAAACTTCGCCTATATGATCTAGGGGTGGTGCCGCCTTGAGTGAAGATTAGTGGTTTATCTTCTAAAGGGTCATGAAAAGGATTTATAGCGCACGACCATATTCGCGCTCAGTGAGAACGCAAAGTCAGCTGGTGATGTGTGGGGGTAAACCGAAGGGGGCTATCAGGTTAATGGTTTAATTCCATAGGACACCATCAAATCTGTCTCTTCTTGTTTATCAACATAAACTGGGTTTAATCTTCGTGACACCTAGTGACATCATCAGTCAAGTTAAAGGAAACATTCCAACTTGGTGGGGGATTGTTGGAAAATGTAGGGGATAACATACAAGTTGGTATGTTTCCTCCATCCCACATTTGTAACATCTGTGCTTGTAATCATTGTGAACAGTTCAATTATCAATAAAACAATGTTATTTGATCCCAATGTTTGTTTGGTTGTGTTTTACATTTTTCATATTTTGACTTTTATTCAATTTCAAACTCTACATCGCTTTCTGGAGAGTTATACGCAAACTGATACGTAAACGTAATCAGTTTAATGCGACAAATACTACGGAACATCAACATATACTTAACATACCTTAAATAACCTTTACATAACTTAGAAATAAGTTTTAAAGGCTTTGGTATGGCAAAAACAAGTTAATTCGCTTACAGGGACTAAACTTGACAAACTGCGAAAGTATGACGATTCGTACTGAAACAGACATCCCGGAACATGACCATAAGTTAAAAATACCATAAATATCCTTTACATAGCTTAGAAATAGGCTTTGAGGGGTTCGGTGTGCAAAAATAAACTTTTGGGTCATTCAGGGACTAAAAGTGTCAAAAAGTGCACAAGTTTGCACTTTCGCGCATAACTTACGTTCTGAATACATCCGGACATCCAAAAAATTTATGTAAGCACTAAAACATTTTATTTTAGTGCTCGGCATAAGAAAAATCCATTCGTCGCGCATTTTGGATCGTTTTTCACACTTGTGCGCATTCCGTCGTAATTAAGCGAACATCGCGATCGTACGACCAAACGAACCATCATCCGACATATTTTTTGAGCATGTTTTAAGTTCCCTATACTTTAACTTCATTTTAGAGCCTTGAAATGAGGTTAACGGGGTTCAAACGCATCGAAAAAGGCCTTAAACACGTGCAGGGACCATTTCTGCCACTTTTGAAACATTTCTGAAACAGGGGGGTGCTAGCGTAGCGCGACTGCCTAATGCCTTTGCAGTAGCGCTACGCGACTGCCTAACCAGACCAGATTAAGTGTATTTAACATCAGATTGCAGCTGTTTGATCCACAACCACACATTCTCAATTGCTTAGTCAGATGATAAGGACCATTTTTAGGCACCATAACTTTCCAACACTTGTACGGATGCGATTAAAGCACGGATTCCATGAAATGATCTTAACGGTTACCCGAAAACTATAAATACCCCACCCCACAACTTCAAAAACCACTAGAATTTTGATCTTAGAAACTCTAAGTTGAAACCATTGTTTCATACCTGAGATTCTCGGATCGAGATTAGCATTCGGGGACCCTTCGTAAGTATTCTTTCGTTATTTTCTTTCTTTTATTGCTTTTCGTGTCAGAAAGTCAAACTTTGTTTGACTTTCAGCGTTGACCAGCTTATGGTCAATGCGAAGTTCGTTTGAACTTCGCAACGTGAGTGTAATCACGATGGTTATAGTCCCTTGGGACTATACCTACTGATTACCACGTTGTCTAGGGTCGTAGGGTAAGCGATCTAATAAATCGCTTATACCTTCGAACCCGAACCATTTGGTCGATCATTAGGATCCGACCAAATACATTAGGTGACCATAGTATATAGGGAATAACCTTCCGAGGTTATACCTTATGGTCGCTTCGTTTAAGTAGTTGTATGATAGGTAGTTTATATGCCCTAGGTAAATTACCAGAATACCCTTTTCATGTATAATTGGTAATTAAGCATATGTAACCTAAACTTTTGTCACATAACTGATTATGTAACATGTTTAGGCATATAACACTTGTCATAGGACTAGTTAGGCGGTCCGAACGCGTTTCACGCGAACGACGCGTTAAAGTAGCATAAGCTACCTAAACGGGTCGTAAACAATTATGTTAGGTTTCAATTAGTATGTAGGCTTTGTTAAACCATATTGCACGAGTCTCCATACTCGTTTGGTTTACGAACCCTCATGCTACCCGATCTTCCGATTTAGGTCCGGTTTATTAACATAGTTACCTATATTAGGTGCCGTTTGATTCCGTGATCTCTAGCATTGCTTGGTGGTTATCTTAGGACTACTGAACAATCTCAAGTGAGTACATAGACCCCTCTTTTACTGTTTTCAAACTGTTTTGGGGTAAAACACATGTGCCTACTTGTTACTTTCATGCTTTCCTGTTTTCACATCATATACCGACTATGTTTGTTAGTACATTATAGTACATGATTTCATTACATTTCATGCTATGTATGTCCATTGTGTGCATACTTAGTACATTGTTTTACATTACATCTCTGCTATGTATGTTGACTGATAGCATGCTAGCACATTGATTTACAAGACTTTTCTGCTTGGTATGTTAACTTAGCATACTTAGTACATTGTTTTCATATGACATGTATACAACTGCTATAACATTTGGTTTGCACAAACGGGTCTTTATTACGTTCATTAACATTTGCTACGCCGCTCGGGAGTAAGTAGTGGTACCATAGGACTTGACAAATCCCATTTCTTACATCTCGGGTTTGTTTGGATGTAAGGAATGACTGAATCCGAAAACATTTCTTTTGATAACCTTGACTGAAAGGGTTATCCGACTGTCTCAAGGCTTGAATGTATGCATTAACTTACCACATAAATGTTTGTATCAATGTAACATGCATTACTTTGCAAAACATAACTTTCTGATATATTCAAAATACCTTGTTTTGTACATTTCTACATTTGGACTATGTGACAATACTTTACTTACAATACATAATAGTTAATACACATTACTTGACTACTTTTGGACTTATAAACATTTGATATGGTTTATACAAGGACTTTTGACTATTGGTTTAGACATAGACTTTATACATTGGTGGTTTGTTTAAGTGACTTAAGTGACGACATGTGAGTAATATGATACAAGCATGGTGGATACGCCGCTGGTACTTCCTATATATAAATGTTTGTATTATATTACATATCATAGCGTTATTTAAATCATTCATTTTGGACTTATACATTTTACACAAGTAACATGTTTTTACAAGACTTTGGTTTACAATACTGTTTATTTTATACAACTCATTTTACTTGGTTATTTATTTAACCATACTTTATACTCTTAATTATACATATCATCAGATTTTATCACTTTTCAAATGATTTACAAGACAAAACAATTTACAAGGTTCATGACTGTCTGTTATTAAACAATTTTCTTAAACTTAAGTCATGAATCCTATTTTCACAAAACCTATGTATCTCACAGGCATTTTTATGCTGACGTACCTACTTTCACATGTGTTTTCAGGTGCTTTTCCATAGGATGACGATCATGACACTAGGGCGGACCTGTGCCTTAGAGACTAAAAACGATGATAGACTTTGTTTAATTATGTTATAAATTCTGTATTTCCTGTGTTAAGACAATGTAACTCTTGTTTAATAAATAAAATACAACTTTGTTTGCCATGGATTTGAAACAATTAATTCTGTTACAACACTCCCCGACGTTTTCCGCCACGTCTTGTATGTCATACGTGGTCGGGGTGTGACAAAAGAGTTGGTATCAGAGCCAATGGTTATAGGGAATTAGGTTATTAGTAATTCTTTGACCTAGACTATAACTTTTCTAGGACCCTAACACAAGTTATCTTGTGTTTAGATCTTAAAACATGTACATCACCTATCCTTAGGTGATTATCAAAACAAGGATCCAATTTTTCCGAAACGATTTTTGAAAAACAATCATCTGTTTTTGAATGATTTATTACAAGGTTTTGAACCCTCTATTGTAAGGTTTTGAACCCTATGTTATATGGTTTTGAACCCTTTCAGTTTGGTTTTTGGCCTTGTGCCTTCAAATTTTCAAAATCTCGTCAAAGTTCTGGGTTCTAAATAGTGTGAACACGTGCAAACTGGAAGAGTGAATGCCTGTATTTTGGGTTTTCTGTCTAGGCAAGCACTTCGTATATATCTCATCAGACGCGAGACCAGTTGTGCTTACCTGGGAATTCTTGGGATGAGTGTTCACTTATAGGCGAGCATGTCTTCGCGATACATTATTTTTGACCCATTTACTTTGATTAGTCATTGTGTGTCGTTTGTTAGCTTGGTAATGCGGACGAATGACCACCATCTTTTCTTTTGTTGATTTTGTTTCATCTCATTCTCTTCATCCAATCATCTCACTCGTTTCCTTTCATGTTTTACTCTTTTAGAATGCCTCCTCGACGCGAGAACCAGATAGCGACTGCCGAACTGGCAGAAATCTTGGCGCAGCAGATGGCTGCTCAATTCCCAAATCTCTTTGCTCAATGGAACCAAGCCAACAACAACAACAATGGTCCATGCAATTTCAAGACTTTTAACTCGGCTAAACCACTCAAGTTTAGTGGTTCTGAGGGAGCGACTGGGCTTCTTCAGTGGTTCGAAAGCATTGAGAATACTTTTCACCACGTGCAGTGTCTTGACAATCGCAAAGTCGAGTTTGCTTCGAGCGTATTTCAGAAGAGGGCTTTGACATGGTGGAACGGGGTTATGAGAGATAGGGGTGCTGAGATTGCTCTCGCACAGACATGGGCTGAACTTAGAGCCCTTATGATGAGGGAATTCTGTCCTCGTCATGAACAGCGAGCGTTGGAGAAAGAGTTTGATATTTTGAAACAAGATAGTGGTGAGCACAGGGCGTATACTGATAGGTTTGAGGAGTTGAGTCTGCTTTGCCCGACTATGGTTACCCCACTCGACAAGGCCATCGAAAGGTACATCGACGGCCTACCTGACTCAGTACAAGACATCCTTACTGGTAGTAACCCTGCCACACTCCGTCAGGCGATCGAGTTATCAGCGACATTGACTGAGTCGCAGATTCGTAAGGGAAAGCTGCATAAGAAGGGTGACAAGGGTAAGAAGCAGGCATCTGACAAAGGGGATGGTAAGAAAGGTGAAAACAAGAATGGGAAGAATTCTGGTTCCTCAAAGAATTCTAGGAAGCGAAAGGCTTCCCAAAACTATGCCGTTACTGCACAGGCTCAAGCTGCACCAAATCAGCCTGCGCAGCCAATAGCCAAGAAGCCTTATTTTGGCAATGCACCTTTGTGCAACAGGTGTAACGGCCATCATCAACCACACCTCCAGTGTCGTCAGTGCACTAACTGCGGAAGACCTGGTCATCTTGCTGCCACCTGCCGCATTCCTGTTAACCAGAACCAGGCAGTTCAGAACCAAGCTCAACAAGTTGCTCAGCCTCTTGCTCAGCAACAAGGCCAAGCTGCACGACCTCATTTTCCTCCTGGTTCGTGCTACAATTGTGGGGATCTGACCCACTACAGGAACCGGTGCCCAAGGCTAGCCAACCAGAATCCGAATCAGGCTCCGGCTCGAGTCCGAGCCTTTAACATGAATGCCCAAGAGGCGCAGGCGGATGATAACGTGGTGAACGGTACGTTCTTTATTAATAATCAGCCTGCATCTGTTCTCTTTGATTCGGGTGCCGATAAGAGTTTTGTGTCATTGTCTTTTGAGCCAATGCTTCGCGTGTCTAGAACGAAACTAGGTAAACCTTTGACAGTAGAAGTTGCTAGTGGTGAACCCATTATTCTTGATTCTGTTCTTCACAACTGCCAGTTGAACCTTAACAATCATCTTTTTCCTATTAACCTCACGCCTATGCAACTTGGAAGCTTCGACGTCATTGTAGGTATGGATTGGTTATCCAAGCATCACGCTGAGATAGTTTGTTCTGAGAAGATTGTTCGTGTGCCGCTTTCGACAGGCGAGATCCTACAGGTTCAAGGTGAGAAACCTGCCGGTGGTCTCAAACTCATGTCTTGTTTTAAAGCTCGGAAGTATCTGCGGAAGAACTATGTGGCTTTCTTAGCACATGTTACAGAAGATAAAGGCAAGGGTAAGTCTATTTCAGATATTCCTGTCGTTCGGGATTATTCTGAAGTATTCCCTGAAGATTTACCTGGTCTACCCCCAGCACGCCAAGTAGAGTTCCGCATCGATCTCGTACCTGGTGCAAATCCCATTGCCAAAGCTCCATATCGTCTTGCGCCATCTGAGATGCAAGAGTTGTCTAAGCAGCTTCAGGAACTCTCTGACAAAGGTTTTATCCGTCCTAGCTTTTCACCCTGGGGTGCTCCCGTTCTTTTTGTCAAGAAGAAGGATGGATCTTTTAGGATGTGTATCTATTATCGTGAGCTTAACAAGCTTACCATCAAGAATCGATATCCCCTACCTCGCATTGATGATCTCTTTGATCAGCTACAGGGCGCTTCTTATTTTTCGAAGATTGATCTACGTTCTGGGTATCATCAACTTCGGGTGCATGAAGAAGATATTCCCAAGACAGCGTTCCGTACTCGGTATGGGCACTATGAATTCACAGTCATGCCATTCGGTTTGACTAATGCTCCTGCTGTTTTCATGGACTTAATGAATAGGGTCTGCAAACCTTATTTGGATCAGTTCGTCATTGTTTTTATTGACGACATCTTGATTTACTCTAAGACGCGAGCTGATCACGAGCAACATCTTCGTCTTACTCTGGAACTCCTAAAGAAATAGCAACTTTTCGCCAAATTCTCCAAGTGTGAATTCTGGCTTAAAGAGGTTCAATTTTTAGGACATATTATCAACGAACGAGGTATTCATGTAGATCCCTCCAAGATCAGTGCGATTAAGGATTGGGATACGCCTACTACTCCTACTGAAGTTTGTTCTTTTCTTGGTCTAGCGGGTTATTACCGCCGCTTCATTGAGAACTTCTCAAAGATTGCAGTTCCTCTAACTGCTTTAACTCAGAAGAACAAGCCCTTTGATTGGGGATTCAAACAAGAGGAAGCTTTTCAACACTTGAAGCGGAAGCTTTGCGACGCGCCTGTTCTAACTTTGCCTGAGGGCAATGATGACTTCGTCGTTTATTGCGATGCATCTAAACTGGGTCTTGGCTGTGTTCTGATGCAAAGGAACAAAGTCATAGCTTATGCATCGAGGCAGTTGAAGATACATGAGAAGAACTACACCACTCATGATCTTGAGTTGGGTGCAGTTGTTTTCGCTCTAAAGATCTGGAGACACTATTTGTACGGTACAAAATGTGTGGTTTTCACTGACCACAGAAGTCTTCACCATATCTTCAATCAGAAAGAACTCAACATGAGGCAACGACGTTGGGTGGAGCTTCTAAACGACTATGACTGCGAAATTCGCTACCATCCTGGTAAGGCGAATGTCGTAGCTGATGCACTGAGTCGTAAGGAACGTACTAAGCTTCATTGTGTACGTGTTCAATCTGTTATTCAAGCTCGATCCGATATCCAAGCACGCATTTCTCAGGCGCAACAATCTTGTGTTTCACAGGGTTTGATGGATAAGGAATTTCCCTATCACATAACACCTGCTTTGGAACAGAAGGACAATGGATCGTATTACTTCATGGACCGTTTGTGGGTCCCAAGCCAGGATAATCTGCGTACCTTGCTTATGGATGAAGCCCATAAGTCTCGTTATTCTATTCATCCGGGCTCAGATAAGATGTATAAGGATCTTCGTATTCACTATTGGTGGCCTGGTATGAAGAAAGACATTGCCTTATACGTATCAAAATGCCTTACTTGTCTTAAGGTTAAGGCCGAACATCAGCGTCCTTCGGGTTTATTAGTGCAACCAGAGATCCCAGTTTGGAAATGGGAAAACATTACTATGGATCTTGTTACCAAACTTCCACGCACCAAGAAAGGTCATGATGCCATCTGGGTAGTCATTGATCGTCTTACTAAGTCAGCACATTTCTTGCCAATCCGTGAGGATTTTCCTGCTGACAGACTTGCAAAAATCTATGTGGATGAAATTGTAGCTCGACATGGTGTTCCTTTGAACATCATTTCTGACAGAGATGCTCGTTTCACTTCTCATTTTTGGAGAACCATGCAATCTGCTATGGGGACCCAACTTAATCTGAGCACAGCTTATCATCCGCAAACGGATGGTCAATCTGAGAGAACAATCCAGACCCTGGAGGATATGCTTAGAGCTTGTGTGATCGACTTTGGTGGTAGTTGGGATTCACATCTTCAGCTGATTGAATTCTCCTACAACAACAGTTATCACACCAGCATCAAAATGGCTCCTTTCGAGGCTCTCTATGGTCGAAAATGTCGTTCACCAGTCTGCTGGAATGAGATTGGCGAGGCTCAACTTACTGGACCTACCCTCATTTTAGAGACAACTGACAAGGTCAAGAAAGTTCGCGATAACCTTCAGACAGCTATGAGCCGTCAAAAGAGTTACGCGGATCCAAAACGCAAACCTTTGGAATTTCAAGTCGGTGATCGAGTATTACTTAAGGTCTCACCTTGGAAAGGTGTGATCAGATTTGGAAAGAAAGGAAAACTTGCACCTAGATACGTTGGACCATTCAAGATCGTCGAAAGAATCGGTAAGGTAGCCTACAGACTTGAGTTACCTCCTGAACTTGGAAATGTTCATCCAACTTTTCACGTGTCCAATCTCAAGAGGTGTTTGGCTGATGAGAACCTCCACATACCGCTTGACGAAATTCGTGTTGGCAAAACACTAAAATTTGTCGAGAAGCCAGTGGAAATCATGGAACGTGAAGTCAAGTGGCTTAAACGCAAGCGCATTCCTTTGGTCAAAGTTCGTTGGGAAGCTAAACGTGGACCCGATTTTACTTGGGAACGCGAAGATCAAAAGAAGGCGAAATATCCACATCTTTTTCCACGAGTTTCCTCTAAATAAATTTCGGGACGAAATTTCCACAAGTAGGGGAGACTGTAACATCTGTGCTTGTAATCATTGTGAACAGTTCAATTATCAATAAAACAATGTTATTTGATCCCAATGTTTGTTTGGTTGTGTTTTACATTTTTCATATTTTGACTTTTATTCAATTTCAAACTCTACATCGCTTTCTGGAGAGTTATACGCAAACTGATGCGTAAACGTAATCAGTTTAATGCGACAAATACTCTGGAACATCAACATATACTTAACAAACCTTAAATAACCTTTACATAACTTAGAAATAAGTTTTAAAGGCTTTGGTATGGCAAAAACAAGTTAATTCGCTTACAGGGACTAAACTTGACAAACTGCGAAAGTATGACGATTCGTACTGAAACAGACATCCCGGAACATGACCATAAGTTAAAAATACCATAAATATCCTTTACATAGCTTAGAAATAGGCTTTGAGGGGTTCGGTGTGCAAAAATAAACTTTTGGGTCATTCAGGGACTAAAAGTGTCAAAAAGTGCACAAGTTTGCACTTTCGCGCATAACTTACGTTCTGAATACATCCGGACATCCAAAAAATTTATGTAAGCACTAAAACATTTTATTTTAGTGCTCGGCATAAGAAAAATCCATTCGTCGCGCATTTTGGATCGTTTTTCACACTTGTGCTCATTCCGTCGTAATTAAGCGAACATCGCGATCGTACGACCAAACGAACCATCATCCAACATATTTTTGAGCATGTTTTGAGTTCCCTATACTTTAACTTCATTTTAGAGCCTTGAAATGAGGTTAACGGGGTTCAAACGCATCGAAAAAGGCCTTAAACACGTGCAGGGACCATTTCTGCCACTTTTGAAACATTTCTGAAACAGGGGGGTGCTAGCGTAGCGCGACTGCCTAATGCCTTTGCAGTAGCGCTACGCGACTGCTTAACCAGACCAGATTAAGTGTATTTAACATCAGATTGCAGCGGTTTGATCCACAACCACACATTCTCAATTGCTTAGTCAGATGATAAGGACCATTTTTAGGCACCATAACTTTCCAACACTTGTACGGATGCGATTAAAGCACGGATTCCATGAAATGATCTTAACGGTTACCCGAAAACTATAAATACCCCACCCCACAACTTCAAAAACCACCAGAATTTTGATCTTAGAAACTCTAAGTTGAAACCATTGTTTCATACCTGAGATTCTCGGATCGAGATTAGCATTCGGGGACCCTTCGTAAGTATTCTTTCGTTCTTTTCTTTCTTTTATTGCTTTTCGAGTCAGAAAGTCAAACTTTGTTTGACTTTCAGCGTTGACCAGCTTATGGTCAATGCGAAGTTCGTTTGAACTTCGCAACGTGAGTGTAATCACGATGGTTATAGTCCCTTGGGACTATACCTACTGATTACCACGTTGTCTAGGGTCGTAGGGTAAGCGATTTAATAAATCGCTTATACCTTCGAACCCGACCCATTTGGTCGATCATTAGGATCCGACCAAATACATTAGGTGACCATAGTATATAGGGAATAACTGTAGGATCGTGTTGTCGACCTAAACGAGTCGGTTCAGAGGAATTCTATCAAATACAGGTGCGGAAAACAAGTATTTGACTATAAAGCAGCTGAATCTTCACTTTAACACTGATTATATTGATATTTGAAAGCAATTACAATCAGTTCTCACACCGGCAGCACTTCGGTATGGAATCACTCAAATGTTACTTCTGATTTCGCTTGACCTTGACCTCCTATATATAGAGATTGAGATTTCGCTTCAGCATGACTCAAGCGAAATCTTAACATGTTGATTTCGCTTGAGCTGCTTCAAGCGAAATCCTTAACATACACATTCCTTCAAGCGAAATCTTTCTAACTCTCTCTTATTCTCTCGTTCTACTTGCCCTGATCTATTCTAACTAATCTAAGACTCGATACAAGACGAAGTCAACAGATGTAGTGCACCAACAGACTCCCCCTCAGATGTTGACGAGTTGACTATCGAGTCACAACAATGCTGTGTCTTCATATCTTCAGTCTTGATCAGTCTCTGGGCTTTACTCTTTCTATCAGCATCAACAGACTCCCCCTTGCAATGTGCTGGCATTCCTTTAGTTCTTCAGCATCATCTGCTTCAGGATCATTGTCTGACTTTCACAATTTTGGCTTTTCAGAATCATTACTTCTCAAACTTTAAACCTGCATAAACTCTACCTCACAATTAATTTTACAATTTACACATTTCAAACATATAAACTTTCACTAATTCAAACTCTTCTCTAAAAACCTAATCAAAATGATCTTTCAATTTGATGAACCACTTGAAGTTTTGAAAAAAAATAATCAGTTTTAAACACAAACTCCCCCTCAAATCATACTCATCATGTTTAGCACTCAGAATTTTGAAAATCAGCTTTTCAATACCAGTTGTCGAAAATCTTTTTGTATTTTTCAAAATTTTATGCTAAAACACACTAAAAATCTTTTTGAAATTTCGAATAGAATGAAATGCAGTAAAGAAATATTTACAGACAATATTTTTGTGAGTTCGTGCAAGAGGATCATATCAGTTTCTGAGACAAATCACCAACACCGTTAAGCTTCATTACATTTTAAGCTCTAAACGATTCACTTAGATTGTCAGTATACTGGTCCACTTAAATTTTCACACAAAGTTCAATTGATCCGAGATACGATATTAATGTTTTAAGCACTTGAACTTATCCGTGTGTCCCACTACTTGAATATACTCCCGTATCCAGATCCCAATATTCAGTCTTACAGGTGAGTATACCACAGATGATATCTGTCAGGGAATAAATTATAGTACGAGGGCCGTGAGAGCTCGGTCGATCTTTCGATACGCAGAGAGATGACGGCTTCGACTTTTGGTGAGTCCCCTTTAGAGGATCTTTTGCATTACAACAGCAGCGACTATCAATTTTATTGTTTCATCAGCTTGCTGAGGGCGATGCTATGTTTCAAGCATTTGCAGAAAGCATTATCCGAGGACTAGGTCAGAAATTTCTTTCAGCAGAAGTCCCGGGATAATACCCCAGATATCACTGAGCATAAAGACCTAGTATCTCAGAATAAGGGACCTTTCAAACAAGATTTCAGGGGTTACCTATATATCCAAGTTTGTGTTAACCCACAGAACAAACAAGTTTGAAATTTAGGTTTATATCTCGTCACAATCTACTAAATGTGCAAAAACCTACTGGCACATCATCAGTGAGATCGTTTATCACATTTGACTTTCCATTTCTTTAGCATGCTGTGATAGTCCACTGATGTACTATCATTTCCTCTTTTATACAACAAAACTCATTTTTCATTTTATCATGTTTTTGACTTTTTCAAATTTTCAAATGTTTTTGGATTTTCTAAAAAATTCTTACTCCCCCTAAAATGCAAACACATTTTAGGAAATTTGAAAATAAACTGTACAATAAAATGACAACTGATATCAAATCACTTCAAATCGCCATTCACTTGGCATAAACAATCAGAACTCCCCCTCACAACAAACCATTTTCTCATTAAGATTTCAAAACACTTAAGTTTGTTTTAATCAAAATGATTTTTCCGGAAAATAAGTTTGTTTTTACCACTTGTAAAGTTAGGGGTTTGGTTCATCTCATTGTTTACCAACCACTTGTAGAAAATCAGATACAACTTAATGTCCCTGATTTACCACTTGTACAAACAACATAATCAAATACAAAGAATGATGCCGATTCCTGATCCACGATTACCAACTTGGGATCTCCGGCAAGTCCACAGACTTACTGTTCGTAGTATGAGCCATCCCAGTCACTAACTAGGGATGGTTCAATTTTCTCCTTCTGCATCTTCTTCTCATAAAATTCTTTAACCCCTTTGACTTTTCGATCAATCATTTTACCAAAAATGTGTTTCACAGTGGGGTTAAAGGCTTTTTCAACATCAAAAACCTTGTTATCATCATAAAATTGATTTGATATTTCAACTTTACCAATTTTCTTCTTAAAATCTTCATCCTTCAATGGTGGAAAATGAACATCATCCATTTGAGGAACTGAAGTTTTCAATTTTAATTCAACCTGTGGCTCCTCTAATTTTATGGAATCAGATTCATCGCCAGAAGATAGCTCCTCTGATTTTGACCCATCAGAATCATCGCTAGAACTATCAACAGACTTCTTAACAACCCATTTCTGGTTGTCAAGATTTGCTTTCTTCTTGTAAAATCTGTTTGAACTTTCACCAATTTCAAAAATAGAATTTTTGAATAATTTGGTTCGGTCAATTGGCGGTTCAAACTTAACAACTTTCTCTTTTAGTTTACGAAAAACTCCCTGTTTTGATGATATTGCCTTAGAACAATCTCTGGCAATGTGTCCAACAGTGTTGCATTGGAAACAGGTTCTCGTTTCTGTCATCTCTTCTTGCTTCTTTGCAAGAAATTTACTATTCGACTGCCTCCAAAACCTTTCCTTTTCTTCCTCATCTCTTGATGTACCTGAAACAAATGTCATCTTTGCTTTAAAATCACGAACATATGTTTCATTTTTCTGTTTTTCTGTTGGAGTAAAACCAAGACCTTTCTTTTTGAAATTACGGTTAGGGTTTGGTTTCTTGTGAAAACCAGAACCAGAACTGTAACCTTTTTTCTTGTTTAATCTTTGTTGTACTCTTGAGGTGTATTTTTTAGGTTTATCAATAAGATTTACATCTTTTAATTCAGAAATATTGATTTCTGTTAGTTTGAAAATCTTTTTGATCATCTCAGTTTTTACACCTCTTAGTGGAAATTCCTCATCAGAATATAATTTGTCGGAATCATTCAATGTATATGCAACTTTGAATGTTTCGTCACTCAAATTAGATTTTGATAACAGAAATTCTTTGTTGTAAACCCTTTTAACTGAAGAATTTTGACTGTTGACCGTCGAACTCGAACTTTCAGAACCAGACTTTGACTCTGACTCTGACTTTGACTCCTCAGTTTCATCTTTATCCAACACCTGATCGACGACTTTCTTAATTAACTCGGACTCATGATCAGTGTCAGATGATGTAAACACAACATCAATATTTTCTAGCAAATTGACTGATGACTCCGACTCCCACTGTAAATTTGTTGCTTTTTCGACTCTTTCCTGATTTGGATTCCTGGGAAAATATCCATTTTCTAGCGGAGGTGGACATTTGTTATAACTGACTTCTTGTTTCTTACCAGAATCCTTCTTGTCAGTCTTTTTCTTTGTATCATTCTTCTTCTTGTTCTTCTTTTCTGGAGTCTTTTCTTCAGTGTCTTTTCCATCATCCTTCTTTTCTTCAGTTACTTCATCCTCTTCAAATGCCTTCATTCCTTCAACAGTCGGATAAATCCTGTCAATGACATAAGAAGTACATGAGTAACTTTTCAACAAACGATTTACTCTTTCAGTCTCAATTCTCTGAGTTTCAAGTTTCTGCTCAAGCACAGCACACTTCTCGATGTAGTTGTTTACCACTTTTTGTTTCGTCATAAAAGCACCCTGAAGTGTCTTCATTGCTGTAGCTTGTTCTTCACTTGTCTGATTATACTGATTCATCGCTTTGTTCAGTACATCGTAAGATTCCTTCAAACTATTCAAATTATAGATCAGTGTACTGTTTTGCTTCTTCACAACTTCACAGTTTTCACACTTCACTGGAATCTTCTTTGCATCAACTTCTTCATCAACTTTGAATTTTGCAACTTCAACTTTTACTTTCCTTTTGATTACTGGAATTTCTTCGTCATCACTACTTACTGGAGTCTTGACCTTTTTCTTCTTCTTTTTAACCTTATCATCTTCACTATCACTTTCAGCAATCAGTTTCATATCAGCATCAAATTTTCTCGCCCAATACCCAGTATCATCATCACTGTCCTCTTCAACTCGGGCTACAAAAACTTTGTGAGCTGTATCTTGATCAGGAACATAATCATCCCAAGTAAAATTTTCCCAACTAAATCCTTCAGGTAACTTTTCGTTGTCTTGATTTATTATCAAAGCACTACCATTAACTCTCTTTAAAGAATCTTGATTCACTGCACACGCTCTCTTTCCAGAATCTTCAATCACATCCCTTCCATGTGCAATTTGTGCTTGATGTTGACGTTGTTGAGATGGTTGCTGAGCAACTTGATGGTAGATGGCCTTTCGATAGTAATCATTGTTGTTGTTAAACGGATTTTGAGCTCCACTTGCTTCGCGGTTTTTGCACTCCCTCTTGAAGTGTCCTTTTTCCCTGCAACGAAAACAAGTGACTTTAGATTTGTCAAAACCTAAAGTAGAAGTACCAGCCTCACGAAGATCATCTCTTCCAGTGATTTGCTTGAATTTCTCAGCTCTCCTCAACACGCTGGCTAAGCACCATTTTATGTCCATCAGTTCCATCTCTTCAGCATCGATCTGGTCGTAATCTTCCTTTGTCAGCATTGGATTCCCGATTCGACCTGCAACAAAACTACCATAAGATTCAAGAACAGTTTCCAATAAAGACATGTGACTCTTAGCAATTTCTGCTGAATATTCTTCATCATTTTCCAAATTCAGTACAATGTTGCACTGAAATTTCTTGCCATTCTTTGTTGTTGAAATGTTCGGGTCAAAAGACGGAAATGATGTGAAACTTGTTTTGCTGTTTGATCCTGATGATGAACTTCCAGAATTATTCTTGGCGTTGTAAGCAGTTTCTATTTTTGGAGATAGATTTGTAGACTTCTCATTCACCCCTGCTTTGTAATACAACCCAATATCCTGTTCACCATCGAAATCTTTCATCCGAATAACCTTTCTCTGCTCCATCTCCTGAGCTTCAATCTTTTCGATAAACTTGCTCAGTGTCAAATCTTTAAAACCTTTCTTGTTTCTTAGCATCATGAGATAAGTACCCCATGTTTCATACGGTAACGCATCTGATAATTTTTCAATCAATTCCTCATTGTCTTTATTGATCTTCAATCGTTTCATATTCGCCAACAGATTGCAGTATCTCTCAATTATTTGCTTAGTATCCTCATTTTTCAATCTTCGAAACAAATCAAACTCTTTTTTCAGTAAAGACTTCTTATTCTTGACCATTTCCTCACTGCCTTGAAACTTTGACTTTAACGCTTTCCAGATTGAATAAGATGTTCCATTATGTTGTAATAGAACCAGGATGTCTTCTTTAACTGCTTGTTGAATCAGACTTAACATCATCTTCTCATCTTTGTATTTCTTCCGGTTTTCAGCACTAAGATCTTTAATCGGAATTTTCTCTTCATCGTCATTCATTGGTCTAACATATTTTGTTTCGACATTCTCCCATGCATCTAGATAATTTGCCTGTACCCAGTTTTCAAACTTTTCTTTCCAACTCTTGTACTCCTCGATGTTCATGAGTTTCGGAGGTTTTTGCATCGTTCCCGTTTCGTTTTCCATCATCGTGTTCTGTGCCATAGTGATCGAGGAAACCGGAGTAGCGAATGCGTTGTAAAAATCTTCGTCCATTTTTCGGAATTCAAAAATTACACACAACAGTGAGTTCAAGCGAAATCACCAAGTTAATTACAGTTCAAGCGAAACCTTTCAATTCAAATCTTTTTCAAGCGAAATCACCAAATCAGTTTCACTCTCAAGCGAAATCAACAACCTAAGCTTTGAAGCGAAAACCTTTGAAGTGAATCTAGATAATCTCTGAAGCGAAATACTTCAAGCGAAATTGTCAAGTAACAATTTCTGAAGCGGAATCGTTGAAGCGACAGCCCTGAAGCGAAATAGAATTCTATTTGAAGCGAAATCTAGGTGTCGCTTGAAATTTCAAGCGAAATCCTCTAAAGAAAACTGATTTGTTCAAGCGAAATCCATTCGGAGGTTTGTATCTGATAGTTTTACGTCGAATTTTGCAATGAAACTTTCAAGGGTTTGTTATCTTGTACTTTTACACAATCTGTGAGAAATTGTACATGTTTTGACCGTAAAATCTTTCTGAACTGAGAAAAGAAGTTGTAGAAATAAGAGAACTATGTCAATTTTAGCTGAAATCCTGCAGAACTCCTCAACTGGCTCTGATACCAATTGTAGGATCGTGTTTTCGACCTAAACGAGTCGGTTCAGAGGAATTCTATCAAATACAGGTGCGGAATCAGTTCTCACACCGGCAGCACTTCGGTATGGAATCACTCAAATGTTACTTCTGATTTCGCTTGACCTTGACCTCCTATATATAGAGATTGAGATTTCGCTTCAGCATGACTCAAGCGAAATCTTAACATGTTGATTTCGCTTGAGCTGCTTCAAGCGAAATCCTTAACATACACATTCCTTCAAGCGAAATCTTTCTAACTCTCTCTCATTCTCTCGTTCTACTTGCCCTGATCTATTCTAACTAATCTAAGACTCGATACAAGACGAAGTCAACAGATGTAGTGCACCAACAATAACCTTCCGAGGTTATACCTTATGGTCGCTTCGTTTAAGTAGTTGTATGATAGGTAGTTTATATGCCCTAGGTAAATTACCAGAATACCCTTTTCATGTATAATTGGTAATTAAGCATATGTAACCTAAACTTTTGTCACATAACTGATTATGTAACATGTTTAGGCATATAACACTTGTCATAGGACTAGTTAGGCGGTCCGAACGCGTTTCACGCGAACGACGCGTTAAAGTAGCATAAGCTACCTAAACGGGTCGTAAACAATTATGTTAGGTTTCAATTAGTATGTAGGCTTTGTTAAACCATATTGCACGAGTCTCCATACTCGTTTGGTTTACGAACCCTCATGCTACCCGATCTTCCGATTTAGGTCCGGTTTATTAACATAGTTACCTATATTAGGTGTCGTTTGATTCCGTGATCTCTAGCATTGCTTGGTGGTTATCTTAGGACTACTGAACAATCTCAAGTGAGTACATAGACCCCTCTTTTACTGTTTTCAAACTGTTTTGGGGTGAAACACATGTGCCTACTTGTTACTTTCATGCTTTCCTGTTTTCACATCATATACCGACTATGTTTGTTAGTACATTATAGTACATGATTTCATTACATTTCATGCTATGTATGTCCATTGTGTGCATACTTAGTACATTGTTTTACATTACATCTCTGCTATGTATGTTGACTGATAGCATGCTAGCACATTGATTTACAAGACTTTTCTGCTTGGTATGTTAACTTAGCATACTTAGTACATTGTTTTCATATGACATGTATACAACTGCTATAACATTTGGTTTGCACAAACGGGTCTTTATTACGTTCATTAACATTTGCTACGCCGCTCGGGAGTAAGTAGTGGTACCATAGGACTTGACAAATCCCATTTCTTACATCTCGGGTTTGTTTGGATGTAAGGAATGACTGAATCCGAAAACATTTCTTTTGATAACCTTGACTGAAAGGGTTATCCGACTGTCTCAAGGCTTGAATGTATGCGTTAACTTACCACATAAATGTTTGTATCAATGTAACATGCATTACTTTGCAAAACATAACTTTCTGATATATTCAAAATACCTTGTTTTGTACATTTCTACATTTGGACTATGTGACAATACTTTACTTACAATACATAACATTTAATACACATTACTTGACTACTTTTGGACTTATAAACATTTGATATGGTTTATACAAGGACTTTTGACTATTGGTTTAGACATAGACTTTATACATTGGTGGTTTGTTTAAGTGACTTAAGTGACGACATGTGAGTAATATGATACAAGCATGGTGGATACGCCGCTGGTACTTCCTATATATAAATGTTTGTATTATATTACATATCATAGCGTTATTTAAATCATTCATTTTGGACTTATACATTTTACACAAGTAACATGTTTTTACAAGACTTTGGTTTACAATACTGTTTATTTTATACAACTCATTTTACTTGGTTATTTATTTAACCATACTTTATACTCTTAATTATACATATCATCAGATTTTATCACTTTTCAAATGATTTACAAGACAAAACAATTTACAAGGTTCATGACTGACTGTTATTAAACAATTTTCTTAAACTTAAGTCATGAATCCTATTTTCACAAAACCTATGTATCTCACAGGCATTTTTATGCTGACGTACCTACTTTCACATGTGTTTTCAGGTGCTTTTCCATAGGATGACGATCATGACACTAGGGCGGACCTGTGCCTTAGAGACTAAAAACGATGATAGACTTTGTTTAATTATGTTATAAATTCTGTATTTCCTGTGTTAAGACAATGTAACTCTTGTTTAATAAATAAAATACAACTTTGTTTGCCATGGATTTGAAACAATTAATTCTGTTACAACACTCCCCGACGTTTTCCGCCACGTCTTGTATGTCATACGTGGTCGGGGTGTGACAACATTGGTGGACGGAGTGAACTTTGAGTGGTTTATAAGGGATTACTCCTTATGGGCCTCCAAAGTGATAAATGGGTTGAGAAGTGGATGAAGCCCACACGCACGCCGAGCCGAGCCGCGAGCTCGCGAATGGTGGCGTTTGAGGTGCGAATGGGCGCGTTTGAGGCGCGAATGGGCGCGTTTGAGGCGCACTTTGCACTACGCATCGTCGCTAGGAGCTGAGGAGCTTTTATTTTTAGCTAGGGTCTGGTTCAGGTGCAACTGATCAGTGGATTGAATGAGATAAGGTTGAGATTGAGACGAATTTGAAACAGTGGGGGTTATCTCTACCAATTCGAATTCGTATAGGTTATCTCCAGCAACAGAAGATGGTTCTGGAGGTTTATCCCATTCCCCGTTTTTCTCATTCTTTGGTGTGATCTCAACATATAAATAAAAGCCTCCTGCTACCCATTCAAAATACCTATTTTCGCAGCCTCCTCCCTCCATTGTGTGCTCCAGTTTTTCGTTTCCAGCTTCTGCGTTTTTCTGATTTCCATTGCTGTTGGAATACCAGATTAGTTCTGCATTAAATCCTGGGAGTTTACGCTGCAGCTCACAGCAATACGAGCGCGTAAAACCCTTTAAGGACATGAATCATCCGTGCAGTTCAAGGATCTTCTTCCATAATCGCCAGGTTGGTTTTAATTTTACGTGTTCTTTAAATTCGTCCGATAACGGGACAGTCTCCTTCTACCTTTCTTTAATCAGTTTGCTCAAGTTGGAACAAACTGGTTTGGCTGATAACTCGGTAATTAATAAAGTTAATATTAATTTACTGTTTGATTGAAATATTTTCAACAAAAATTATATATAAAAATCACAATCCGATTAATCGCTATTGATCCCCATTAATATTGACCGACTAGCGATTCTTACAACACCGCTTTTACCTAAACAATTGTACTCAAATTTTAAATAACAATGTTAGTTTTGCTTGGTGACGAGGTTTAATGAATTTAATACACTTTGATGAATTTCTGCCTGTTTTTTGCTACACTTTCAAGTTTTCTTTCTTTTTGTACCAGAAATCTTTATGGTTAATACAACTTTATGTGATTTCTTGTTTGTTTTCTGTAAAATTCAAGGCGTTTTATTCATTGAACTATGAAAATGTTAGCTCTTCATTTGGAATTCGAATGAAACTTATAATAAGTCCTTACAAATTGTATATTTTGGTCTTTTTCTGGTTTGAAAATGAGAAGTCAGTTTTGAAGAAACTTCTGTGAATTTTCACGAATCTTTTAACTTTTCATTGAACAGACAACTTATGGTGTTGGTTTTAAAGAAGAATCATTCATAAATCTAAAGCAAGGCCAAGAGGCAGAGATGCGACGTAACTGGTAGGCATAAAATGTTGCCGTTATCTAGAGGATGCAATTGCAATTCATTGAACAAGTAGTTGCATCATCTATGAATGTGTTGACTGTTTTATCATTTTTTTCCCCAAATGTCAAGCCATATGCCAGTGTGGAAACAATTTATTGATCAATTGCAGAGTGTAGCTTATTGATTTCTTGTGGTATTTTCAAGATTGTTGCATTTGGTTTTTGTAAAACAGATAGATGAAAACAAATATATGATGTATATAGAGTGTTAGCTGGGTATAATGAAATGCTGTATGAAATGGAGATATGGTTTGATTCATAAGTAAAGTGTTTGGTTAATATGATCTTAGTTTACAAATCAGGTTTTAAACCTATATAATTCAAAGGATGAGCTAAACCCACCAAGGGGATGGGATTAAAAATAATAATCTCATTTTAATTATATCCTGTAACCTAGTCAAAATCACAGGCATTCATGCAACTCTTAATAGTTGTTTAACTTCCAAACCTTCTTATATATTTATTCTTTCTATAATGGCCTTAACGTATTAAATCACTTATCCTTGCTATTTTTAATGAACAATTTGAAGCAACCAATGTTATTCTATCATGGATGTAATCGATGACTAAGTTATACACTCTGGGTGTGGATCAACGGCGTTTATGTCTTTCTATGCTGCACACACCACACCGTCGACATTATGGATGGGGGTGCAATTCTCCAACAACGTTGTGAATAAATGTATGTCAACATGGCGCGTTATGAATGTGGTGGCTAGGGGTGGCAAAATGGGTGGGTTGGGTAGGTTTGGGTAATAGGTTAGGATGAGTTTATTAAGAAATGGGTTAGGATGAGTTTAGATCAAGATGTGTTTTTGTCAAGATGGATTTGGACATGATAAAAAATCAAAAAAATTCTAAAAAATCCGAACAATTATAAAAAATAAAAAAAATTTAAAAATCCAAAAAATTATAAAAAATCAAAAACTAATTCTAAAAAATCAAAAAAAATAATACAAAATCAAAAACATTCAAAAAAATCCAAAAAATAATAAAAATTCTAAAAATTCTAAAAATCCAAAAAATTCTAACAAATAAAAAAAATATATAAAAAATCAAAAAATTCTAAAAAATCAAAGAAAATTCTAAAAGTTAAAAAAATCTAAAAAATCAAAAAGTTCTAAAAAATTAAAAAATCATAGGCATTAACATCTTGTACTTTATGTTGCTATGTTTGTTTTATATTTAATATTAAACAAGACAAAAATATTATTTGTAGAAATTGATATGATCTATAATTCTATATATGGTCTATATTATTTGTAGAAATTTACATAATATAAATTTACAACAAGTTGAGGCATTGGGTGTTGTACCCCATGTTTTGGGGGTTTTTTTTAAAAAAATTTGATGTTTCACTTTAAACCCAAAACTACTTGAATTTGTAGTTTTAACCCAAAAGTTTTTAGTTTTTCCAATTTAACTTCACAATCTTTTTACTTTCAACTTTAGTCCCCTATGTTTTTCATATTTTGCAAAATTTTTCGTTTTACGTTTAGATATAAATTTTGCGACTTAACACGACACAATGTGTGTGTGGTTCAACGATTTTACGTTTTGTTATACGCTTCGTTCTAAATTTTGCGAGTTAACATGGGGCAACGTACGTGTGTGGTTCAGTGTGTTTACGTCATCTATTTTTTTCCCGTTTAATAAGTTCGTCACAACGCATGAGTCCTAAATCGAGTTAGTTATTATTTTCTATGTTTTATATGTCGGTCTAATTTTCCACGTCAAAACGCCGCAACTTCAATGTTGATGGTCATTCGCTATAGTGTGGCATTGGTGCTATTTGTCATGGTTTTAGCCCCCACAGCAGCGCGGGGGAGCTTAATACGATAGGTTATTTATATGGATACAAGTCATGTAACGTAGTAATTATGATACCATTAATTGTATTGAACTTATTTGTATAAGCATAGCCGGCCCTAGGGGTGGGAGGGGAGGACCACCGGCCAGAGCCCGATATTTCGAGGGGCACGTTTTTTATGAAAAAAACCCGATATGTATATGTAAGATATTTTTTTAATAGGGTACACTCATACAAACACCAACATAGGCCCCCTTACAAAACTATTCTTATGGTTTAGATTAGTTATTAACCCCTTTGGCATTAGGTTTATAGACCTTTAGTGAACCAAATACCTAATTTCGTGAAGGCCTAAGGGCACATTTTTTCAAGCTCGAACAGGGTACACGAATTCTCAGGGTCGGCCCTGTGTATAAGATAGTAATACAGACTTAACCGACAAAAACATTTTTAACACATTGTAAATGTGAATCTGATCAACAACATGTCAATTTCGTTGGCCGCGGCGCAACGCGCGCGGGTCAAACTTCTAGTTTGTATCATATACAATATTTGTATCATATGTGGAAAAAGAGTAAAAGAATAAAATATATATATATATATAAGTTATGTTCATAAAAATAGAAGACAAATATTCATATTTCTATATATTACGTTAAACTTTATTTTTACCGTTACCAATTCAAATATGTAATCAATAATCATAATTATTTTGATATAAATGAATCATACCATTTAAATTAGAGGCCTAATCGTAACATATAGCATTTAACATGTTAAACGGACAAGATCATTATTATTTAATGCTATAACTCTAAAGAATCCTATAAAAACACAAACAAAACTTTTCACTTCAAAGAATTCTACAAAGTTAACATATATGAATTTTGGATTTTTGACTACATTTATTGGTTCGTGTTAGATGCTGAGATTAATAACGAAGGTGCTGAGAGCACGTTGAACGTTAGTAAACCAGTCACATGTAGTAGGTATGATGATTTGCCTGGCGGTAACTGTGATTATGATAAGTGTCAAAAGTTGTGTAACGAGATACACAGGAATCATGCTTGGGGAGAATGCAATAGCTATACACAGTGTTTATGTTATTGGTATTGTTTTTAAAGCTTTAGCATGATCGTATATAAGAAAAAGTCGTTTGATCGACATTTTTTTTTATTTTTCTCTAGTTTGCATCTTGATTAATGAAAAGAAAAAAAATTACTAGATGTTATCATGGATGTTAATTATATGTTTGGTGTTAAGTACCATGTAATCAGATGAATGAAATTGGTAAATCAAAAATATGAACTAAGAAAACATGGAATGTGTTAGCTAAATGATAAATATGTTACATAAATTCATGATTCCAATACATATATGTAACTACGTATTCAAAAACTATATATATATATATATATATATATATATATATATATATATATATATATATATATATATATATATATATATATAGTGTGAGGTTCATTGGGGAACACTAAAAAGTGGGGAACAGTGGGGAACCGACTCAAACGAACTCCAATTGGACTCATTCCGGCAGCGTTGGAACCGGCTCGTCGAACCCTAACTAGGATCTTTTAACCCTAAACCCTAAATCATAACCCCTAAACCCTAAATATATTAGGGTTTGGCTTTTAGGGTTTAGATTTAGGGTTTAGCTTTAGGGTTTAGTTTTAGGGTTTAGCTTAGGGTTTAGGGTTTAGCTTTAGGGTTTAGGGTGTAGCTTTTGGGTTTAGCTTTAGGTTTAGCTTTAGGTTTAGCCTTTAGGGTTTAGCTTTTAGGGTTTATAGTTTAGATTTTGCGGTTTAGCTTAGATTTTAGTCTTATTTTTTAGCTTTAGGGTTTAGAGTTTAGGAGTTAGGATTTAGGGTTTAGGGTTAAGAGATCTTAGTTAGGGTTCGACGAGCCGGTTCCAACGCCGCTGGAATGACTCCAATCGGAGTTCGTTTGAGTCGGTTCCCTGTTGTTCCCCACTTTTTTAGTGTTCCCGTATATATATATATATATATATATATATATATATATATATATATATAGGGAGCCGCTAGAATGAGAACCACCACGAGTTATGAGAACCGCGAGAACCGCGACCCGCGGGTGGCCGTTGACCACGAAATTTTTTTTACACCTAGATCCGTATATTTTAACACCGGGTGTAAAGTTTGGGTTCAAACGGCGCGCCCGAGGGGGTAGTTTTTTACGCCCAAAGTTTGGTTAAAAAAAAAGAAAAATTAAAAAAAATAAAAAAAATCAAACTTTGGGCGTAAAAAACTACCCCCTCGGGCGCGCCGTTTGAACCCAAACTTTACACCCGGTGTTAAAATATACGGATCTAGGTGTAAAAAAAATTTCGTGGTCAACGGCCACCCGCGGGTCGCGGTTCTCGCGGTTCTCATAACTCGTGGTGGTTCTCATTCTAGCGGCCCCCTATATATATATATATATATATATATATATATATAGGGGAAGGTTCATTTGAGAAGAAAAATTTTATTGAGAAGAAAAAGAATAAAAGGGTATAATTGTAAAACATTAAATAGTTTTTTTTCTCATCTCATTTATTATTATGTTTGACTAATTAATTAGTCATTAATACTATAATCCTCCACACTAAATATTTTTGCTTACACACATCAAAAGTTATCCTACACATTTCGAAATTTATCCTACACAACTCGTAATTTATCTTACACGCTTCGTATTTATCCTACACTTTAAATGAATTTTTATTTTTATTTTTTGTGAAAAATATATATCTTAAAAATAAGTTACAAATTTAATATAGTTAGTTATTAAAGATGAAACTACCAATTAATGATGTATGTAAGTTTACTAATATACCCTTATAGTTACATTAAGTACAAATATTAAATGAAGTCTAATGAAGCATTCCTATTGGTTGAAATTTCTTCTTTTTTCTTCTTACAAAGAATTTCTTCTCATTTGAACCCTCCACTATATATATATATATATAGGGTAGGGTTCCAGCGTGAACAAACTCCCAAGAGTGAACTGCGTGAACAGATATGGACCCTTGATTTCCTTTTTAGTTGTTAAGGGTATGATTGTAATTATATAAAAATTAGATTTAAATCATTATTTTAATAATTGAATTAAGTTACATCTTTCCTAATTTAAATTCATTATCCACATTATGTTTATTTATTAATAAGATAATTATCAAAACAAACAACAAATCACCAGATTTCAATTTTAATTTTTATTTCAAATTTCATCACCAGAATTCAAATTTTGATTTTTAAGATCCACGTAACCTTCATATTTCAACGGTATACACATGTGTACTTGGATATAAATAGAACAGTACACATGTGTACTCAACATCGTACATATGTGTACAGTAATTCACAGGTGTACATCAACATTCAATACAAAAAAAATATTCCGAGATATCACAAAAACAGACGATATACACATGTGTACATCGCATTTAAACAAATAATTATTTTAATAATTGAATTAAGTTACATCTTTCCTAATCTTTGATTTGATTGGTGAGAGATTTATGCAATCAATTTAAGAGGATAATTGATTACTTGATTTGTGAGAGATTTATGCAATCAATTTAAGATTGAAATTACACATATACCCTTTTTGTATTTAGTTAAATGGAAAAAATTAACCAAATAATTACCATCATGCCACTCACTTTAATCTCAAGATCATAAAAATCACGGGCCAAGATCAGTTCACACAGTTCACTCTTGGGATTTTGTTCACGTTTGAACCTAATCCTATATATATATATATATATATATATATAGGGTTAGGATCATGAGTGAACAACATCCTTGTTTGTGAACAAAGTGAACCAATCTCAACCATTCATTTGATTAGTTGATGAAAAGGTTAGGATTGTAATTCTACAATTAATCTTTTTTGTTTAAATTCGTTTTCAATAATTCTATCAGTTACATGTTCGTTATTTTTGGAATTTTAGGAGATTTCCTTTGATTACATCTCTATCCAATATTTTTCGAAATCATCTCTTTGTTTAACATACGAAGAAAATCGCCCAGTATTCTCGAAATCATCTCTTTGTTTAACATACGAAGAAAATCGCCTAGTATTTGCCAGATCATTTGTTTATTTAACAGAATTCAATCCCGTTTTTTACACAATCATGAATGGTCCAGGTTTTGTTTCTGTGATATCATTTTAGTTCATCTCATATGTCTCGTCCAGGTCCAACTGTTTTTTTATTTTTTGTGCCGCAAGCGTAAACGATTTCGTAAATATGCTTTTTAGTTCATCTGATTGTTGATTTTAATATGAGATTGAAGCATTATGCGGACTTTGATTATATGTCGAGAAATAATTGTTTTTGGGTGCAGTTTTAATAGAATTCCTAATCAGTTGTTTATTCCCAGTATGATAGATATTTTTTTCCAGATATACTGAAGTAAATGATTTGTTTTATTAAGATAACAGTTGCATGTACACATATGTATATACATTTACAGCACAGATATTCACATATGTATTTACAACACGTTTTTTCGTAAAGACAGCCATTGCATGTACACATATGTATATACATTTACAGCAACATCAGCACCAGATGTCCAGATATACACATGTGTATTTACGTCTGTAATTGGTTTCTCTTCAAGTTCCTGATCAACACAAACATTCGCTCCATCAGCACCAGATTCTTTCTCATATGTTTTACCATTCACCATCTGAACACCTGTTTCCAATTATAAAAACTTAATACACAAAAAATAAGGCATACAATCCTTATACTAGTATATAACATACTTAACCCTTTTATCTTACAAACATTTTTTCCTTTCAACGCACATTACATACAATTTTTTCTCCCAAAAACCCATATACAACACTAATGTACATATGTGAATAATTTTACAACAAAGATATACACATGTGTATAAACAGTGTACATAACATGATTATAACTATTGTACACACAGAACATACGTATACACATTTACAGCACATATATACATATGTGTATTAATGGCACAGATTTCAAATCACAGGTTACAACTATTGTACACACCATACATATGTTTATACATATGTTTATACATTTTGCAAAAAAAAAAAAATCATATACATCATAAATACACAAGTGTACAACAATAACATTACACCAACTATCCCAGACCCAAGGGTCTGCAACCCATCGTTCCGATTACAATGCCGGAAAAAACAGAGCACCGACAAACCTCTTAATCACAAACCTCAAACCGACAAACCAACTACTCATGTAATCGAATTCATACCAATCAAAACAAAAACTCGTACCATAAACTTTTGATTAAACAACTAGTAAAACTTCAAAACGATCTCATACAGACCGATTGGACTAAACCCTAACTTTTTTTGTTTCAGTAATTTAGAAGGATTAATGATCATAGACACCCGGAATCTATGTACTGATTATAAACTTACCGTTTTGTAAACTTCCGTTGATTTCCCTCGCGGAATGCCATTCCGATTGTCCTACTTCGTATCGCTGGTCCCGTGTGAAGGTGAGTGATATGGAAGATGTTCTTATTACCAGGGATATTTTGATACCAAATCAACAAGAGCAATTATTATGGAAGAAAATATTTGATTATAATCTAAAGAGACAATTACAATTACGTTACCAGTTTCCCAAAAATAAACAGGTGTACTTTTACATTATTACCCTTATTGATTATTTCTCTTTATTATTTTTTAATCAAATAATTACTAAATTAAATCTCATCATCTAACAAATGAGTGGTCAAGATCTGTTCACTCTGTTCACAAGTTACTCCTTGTTCACTCTAGAACCCTACCCTATATATATATATATATAGGGCATGGATGTATAGAAAACTTATTTGTACTAAGAAAACCTAGGAAACCCAATCTATGACCATTGATCAAGATCATCCAATGGCTCATAAAATTTGAAGCCTTTTTGAATTAAATTAAATAGAGTGATAAAGTCAATAAAGGTACTTCAAGGGCATATGGGTAAAATCAACCATAATTGTAGTACATTATATATATTATAATATTATGTGATTTGACATGCATTATAGGAGGTGCACGAATATCTATAAGAACTAATCAAATACCCCAACCTCATTTCAAACATTTCAAAATACTCAACCCAAATTCATCTCTTTCTCTCTCAAACAATCGATCTTCCCAAAACCCACCGGAGAAGAAAAAGGGCACCGGAGAAGATGATCTGACCGGAGAAGATAAGGGGCACCGGAAAAAGGTGTTTTGACCGGAGAAGATGATCTGACCGGAGAAGAAAAGGGGCACCGGAGAAGATGATCTAACCGGTAAAAGTTGCCGGAAATGGAAGAAAGCAAGAACTAAGTGTAGAAGCAAGTAAGTTTGGTTCGATTTTTTATCAGTAGGTGTTTTGATCGGTGATGATTTTTTCTTTTCTCCGATCGGTAGGTGTTTTGATCGGATAAATGTTGGGTTTTCTGTTTTTTCCGATCGGTAGGTGTTTTAGTCCGATCGGTGTGTGATTTGATCGGTGGTGATTTTTGTTTTGAATGAGACTAGAAAGTGTTAATGTTGGTTTTTATGTTTTTTTTCCAATCGGTAGGTGTTTTTTGGTCCGATCGATGGTGATTTTTGTTTTGAATGCGACTAGGAAGTGTTAGTTATTTTGAGTAGAAACAGTCTCGGGTTATTTATTATTATTTTTTTTTTGGATTGCCAACTTGCCAACTGCACGTTAAAACTATTGATTTGTAACATGTGTTAAACCCGTCTTGTTTATTGTCAAAAACTTGTGTTAAACATGTCTTATATTTTTTATCAAAAACATATTAGGTAACATGTGTTAGACCTGCCTTGTTTTCTGTAAAAAACAAATTAGGTAAACTTCTGATATTAGGGTACAAGTCTAAGGGCTCAAAAGCATATAAATATATTAGCGTAACATGTGTTAAACCTGTCTGATATTAGGGTACAAGTCAACGGACTAAAAAGCATATAAACATATTAGCGTAACATATGTTAAACCTTCTTATTAGGGTACCATGTGTTAAACCTCCCTGATTAGGTAAACATATTAGTGTAACATGTGTTAAACCTGTCTCATTTTTATCAAATGATGTAAACGTGTGTTAAACCTGTCTTATTACCATGTGTTAAACCTCTCCTATTAGGTAAACATGTTAGTGTAACATGTGTTACACCTGTCTTATTTTTATCAAATTATGTAACATGTGTTAAACCTGTATTATTTTTCTCAGATTAGTTAACATGTGTTAAGCTCTCATATTTTTTCCAAGTTATGTAACAAGTGTTAAACTTGTCTTATTTTTATAAAAATAGGTAACATATGTTAAACCTGACTTTATTTTATCAAAAACATATTAGGTAACCGGTTTTATTTTAATGAAATTAAGTAACATGTGTTAAACCTGTTTTATTTGCAGCAACAAAGAGAGTAACAAGATCGCAAACTAGTAAGATACCGAAAAAGCGAAAGAAAGTAGACGAAGAAACGGACGATGAATGGGATGAAGAAAGAGAAGAAGCTGAAGGGGAGGTCGTGCGTAGGAAAGTTGCGGACGAAGTATGCCACTCATATTCTGTTGTCGCCCTCTAACACTTTGAACGGCACTCATATCCTGTTGTCGCCCTTTAACAAATGGGAGCAGGAAAATGAAGGAGGTGAGAAAGTTGCGGACGAAGTATGCCACTCATAATATTCTGTTGTCGCCCTCTAACACTTTGAAAAGCAAGATAGAAGCTGCCTCATTTATGGGAGGGCGCTGAGTGTGGTAGTGTTGTCTTTTCTACAGTTTTTGTGGGAACATCTATGGTGGTTTTTGTAGTTATCTTGGGTACCACAACTTTTGTTTATAACAAGTCAACTGGCTAGTGATATATGCGTGGTGGTTTTTGTAACTATCGTAGTCACCACGAATTTTGTTTATTTTAAATTATGGCCATAACCCAAAATACAATATGACCATTCTGGTCTTCTCTGTAATATGTTGGTGTCTGGATGTTAAATAGTTATGGTGGGAAATGTATTTGGTTACCAGTTATCAGTTACATGTGTTATTAGTTAACATGTTTTATTCATTACCAATTGTAAGAAAAGTAGTAGACGAGCATTGGGTGGTCAACATATTATTTCAATTGTAACCTTTGATACTAATTAACAAGTGTAACATGTGTTACACAAGATGAAGTAGAAAACAAGGTACATACCTTTAATGTTACTTGGAAACAATAAGCAATTGTAACATGTGTTACACATCTTACGTAAGTAAATGCAGTACATGGTGGAACATGTAAGTAACATGTGTTACATACGATGTAGTGAATAAAAACAAGGCACATATATAGTGAATAACATACATATACATGTAACATGAGTACCATGTGTTACATACGATGTAGTGAATAACATGTGTTAAACATGTCTCAAATTTATAAAATGATGTAACATGTGTTAAACCTGTCTTATTACCATGTGTTAAACCTCTCCTATTAGGTAAACATATTAGTGTAACATGTGTTACACCTGTCTTATTTTTATAAACTTGTCCTATTTTTATAAAAATAGGTAACATATGTTAAACCTGACTTTATTTTATCAAAAACATATTAGGTAACCTGTTTTATTTTTATGAAATTAAGTAACGAAGAAACTGACGATGTACAGATTTTGAGGATTGGGACTCGGACACACTAATCGTTGAAATACAAAAAAGGATATTTGGTTTGTTCTTTTTATATTGACTAGTGTTTTCATAGGTAGTAAGTTGGGTTGATTTTAACATTTTCATTACCTTTAGAAAGTCCATAATTTAGATGGGTTGTTAGTTGTCTTGTATAAACTTCACTCGGATATCACATTTTCATTACCTTTAGAAAGTCCATAATTTAATAGTTGATGATCTCTTTTATTTTATAAATAAAAAGTTGTTCTTTTTGCTGGCATAATTAGCTACATATGTTGTAACAATGTTACACGTGTTACTTATGTTAAAACCAGCCCTTTCTTGGACACAAAAGGGGCTACCCATATGTAACACATGTTTGTAACGTGTGTTACACTGGAGGGTAACACATCTAAAACAATTGTTGTGGGGAGCACAACTGTTCAGTCTAGAAAACAAAAACAAAAGCTATAGATGTAAAAAAAATGTAATACGACGACAAACAAAACAAATACGAAAGGTTCTGCTAACATATGTTACATGTTTTTTTAGTGCTTGCAGCGAGGGAGTTGGTTCCACCGGATAGTAGTTTGAAATGTAGGAAAAATAAAGGTATTTATGGTAACTGTTTACATATGTAATCTTTTTTTGGGTGGTTTTATTTAGTTTTTTTTTATGTGTGAAATGATGCAGATAAAAACTCAAAATTTGGGAAATCTTCAACTTCAGGGCATAATTGGGTAGAGGGTAACTTGTGTTAGTTATGTTACTTCAATTTTTTTAATTAGTAGATTAAAAATACTGGACTGTAACTTATGTTATTACGACTTGACCATAGCAGTGCAGCCAAACGAGAAGGGATCTTGGTAGGAAGAAAGAGAACCACAATATCGGATATGACAACAGGTGGCCATAAAGCGAAAGAAGGTAGATGGAGAAACCAATGAAGAATGGGAACAAGAAGTCGATGAAGGGCAGGTGGTGGGTACCTTTGACGTTGCACAGAAGTTACCCTCTAGTGTAACACATGTTACAAACATGTGTTACATATGTTCAACCCTTTTGTTACCAAAAATCGGGGCTGCACATATGTAAGACATGTTTGTAACTTATGTTACACTAGAGGGTAACACATGTATGATCATTTTTGGATCATTTGTATATATTTAAGTTTGTATAAACATTTTTGTTACGTTTAAGTTTTATTGTAATGTGTTGTGAAGGCCATGTTTTTGGATGAAGACGGATGATCTCGTTTATCTTATAAATAAAAAGTTATATTTTTTTTTGCTGGCATAATTAGCTACATATGTTGTAACAATGTTACACATGTTACTTATAGTTACACCAGCCATTTCTTAGATACAATAATGGGCTACACATATGTAACACATGTATAGCCACGCTACACATGTTATATATAGTTGTTACATGTGTTACAACCAAAGTTTACACATGTATAACATATTACACAAGATGTAACATGTGTAAATTGGAAACACTTGTGTAACACTTCAGTGTAACACATGTTACAGGTTGTATCCCTTAAACTCCAATGTCAACGTAAGTGATTGTGATTGAACAAGAAATTTCACTCAAATCCAATGTCAACGCAATATCATCCAACTTCTCTATACATGTTACATGATGTAACAAACCTACAACATCGATACCCACAATAAGGTTACACGTGTTACGGCAAAATGGGAAATGTGTAGCAGCGTTCAATACTGTTGTTTCACTCTATAGTGTGTAACATGTGTTACAGCAAAATGGGAAATGTTGTTTCACTCTATAGTGTGTAACGTTGTTACTACATATAGGTAACTTTTTTTACTTGTAAAATAAACGAGATATTCCGAATAAATTATGAAGTTTCTAAAGGTAATGAAAATGTGTTATCCAAGTGAAGTTCATCTAAAAAACTATTTTGCATTTAAAATCACTATTACGTTAAGTATATATGTGTAACTACCTGTAACAACATATATTACCTCAAAGTGTAACACATGTTACAAGATATAGCACAAACAGTTTAGAATGCAACTGGCAGAAATGTAACATACGTAGCTAATTATGCCAGCAAAAAAAATGGCTTTTTATTTGCAAAATAAACGAGATCATAAAAAGTATATCCCCCCCCCTTCACAAAAAAAAAATAAAAGCCAACTAAAAACAATCATAAGTTAACAAAAATCTAACTATGCTTCGCTTCTTGATAACCATCTTCATCTTGAGCACAAAACATCCATTCACCTATGAACAAAACAAGTACATCACTATTAATCTCCTGTAGTTAAACTTATTAATCTGCTATGTAATATGTGTACATGTGTAAAGTTTTGCTATAACACATATAACACACGTTACAAACATGTGTTACATATGTGCATCCCCCTTTGTGTCCAAAAAAGGGGTTGGGGGGTAACTATAAGTAACATGTGTAACGTTGTTACTACATATAAGTAAATTTTTTTATTTGTAAAATAAACGAGATATTCCAAATAAATTATGAAGTTTCTAAAGGTAATGAAAATGTGTTATCCAAGTGAAGTCCATCTAAAAAATATTTTTGCATTTAAAATCACTATTACGTTAAGTATATATGTGTAACTCCTTGTAACAACATATATTACCTCAAAGTGTAACACATGTTACAAGATATAGCACAAACAGTTTAGAATGCAACTGGCAGAAATGTAACATACGTAGCTAATTATGCCAACAAAAAATGTAATAACGTATGTATACATGTAACATGAGTATATGCACCAGAAGTAACATGAGTATATGCACCACAAGTCATACGCATGTTACATGTGTGTATGAAACACACATGGTATATATGTGTATGAAAAACACTTGGTATATGTAACGTGTATACATCCAAACATGCTAGTACATGTGATTTGTAACACAAGTTACAAAAGTATATGCAACACATGGGAATCATTGTCATATAATATAAACCAAGTAACCACATAACAACAGTCTTTAACACAAGTAATACATGATGGTTTCATTGGTTACCGAATTGGTTACGGGTGCACCCTTAAAAAAAACAGGTCCATAAACATGTTAGAATGTGTTACACATGTTAGAATTGTCCATTGTTTTGAAGTAACAATAGGCATTCTAATATGTATCTGCATAATGTTGTGAAAAAAGATTCCTTCATTGTTACTTCAAAACAATATGCTTTGCTCCTTGATAACCATCTTCATCTTGAACACAAAACATCCATTCACCTATGAACAAAACAAGTACATCAGTATATGTTATAACATGTGTACTTGTGTAAAGTTTTGTTGTAACACGTGTAACAACTATATGTAACATGTGTAATGTGGCTATACATGTGTTACCACTCTAATGTAACACAAGTTACAAGCATGTGTTACATATGTGCAGCCCCCTTTGTGTCTAAAAAGGGTTGGGGTAACTATAAATAACATGTGTAACGTTGTTACTATATATGTATCTATTTATCCCACAAAAAGACACTACTTTTTATTTTTAAAATAAACGAGATATTCGTAATAAATTATGAAGTTTCTAAAGGTAACACATAACATACAGGATAAACAAAAGCCCCAAACAAGCAACATATAGGGGCTTGCACATATGTAACACATGTTTGTAACTTGTGTTACACTAGAGTGGTAACAAATGTATAACATGTGTTACATGTTACACATGTGTAAACTTTTTGTTGTAACACATGTAACATGCCTATACATGTGTTACCGCCCAGTATAACAAAAAAAACAGTTAGTATTCAGATCAAAAGCCCCAAACAAGCAACCAAACTAACAAAAACAGTTACTGTTCAGATCAAAAGTCTCAAACAAGCAACCAAACCAAACACAATTTTTTTTATAAAATAAACGAGATCATCAACGATTAGATTATGGACTTTTTAAAGTTAACTACTATATAAAAACAACAACAACAACAATCATTATCTCAATTCTAATTTTTTTTAATACATTTAAAACAAAAAAAAATACCCAACAAACTATCAAATCTATTTTACTAATACACACACAAAATCATTCAACTTTTACCAAATAAATAACATTAAGACATGGAACCAGTCCATGTCATACTTGTGAGTATGTTCTTTGTATTCTAACAACTTTTTCTCTTAACCAAAACCCATAAACCAAATGATTTTTTACCTGCTTCTCTCTCACACAATTGTGTGTGTGTGCTTGGTGTTCTAACAACTTTCTCTCTCTAAAACCCATGAACCAAATGATTTCTGACCTGCTTCTCACTCGCACACTTGTGTGTGTTTTTGGTCTTGGTGTTCCAATAATTTTCCCTCTCTAGAAACTCATGCAACCAAACGATTTCAGCCTGCTTCGATCTTCAGATCTGGTAGCTTCAATCTTCAGATCTGGTGGCTTCAAAAGAAAGGGATGAGTACATGAACACATGGTGTCTTCGATCTTCAGATCTGGTGGCTTTGATCTTTGATATTCAGATCTCGTAGCTTTGATGGTGGCTTTGATGAAAATGTGATGTTTCTCTCTCTAATATCTAATGAATTATTTTGAAAATGGTTGGATGAAAATCAGCCATGAAAGATGGGAGAAAGCAAAGGTATTAGGGTTTTGGAAGAAGAAACGAATGTGGGATAAAGAAGAAAGAAAGAGATGCAAGTTCTGTATATAATGTTGGGTTTAAAAAAGTGATGAGATGATGGGTAATAAATGACTTGATGGGATGGGGAAGAGGGTGAAATGATGGCTTGAACAAATGACTAATTTGCCCCTTTAACATGTGTTTAAAGATATGATGTGGATCAATCTTGACCACACAATTCAGGTTTCTCAAGTTTTCTAGATTAAATGGGTTTTCCATAGATACTTACACTATATATATATATATATATATATATATATATATGAGTGATGGAGCTCGGGCTATGAAGATTATGATGGAAGAAAGCTTCTCAAGAGAAAGAAAACAAATTATAAGTTTCTTGAACAAAACAATCAACCATTTATTCCACGAATCTTCCAAACTTATGGTGAAATACAAGGAAAAGGAAAGTAGATAAATACTAAAACGGTAATGATAAATCATATAAATTCATAAAAGTCAAATCTTCTCAAATTGAAGAGTCCCGTTGTCTCACTTCGGCCAAACTATGTTGTCTTAATCAGGCTTGCACCGGCTTCAGGTGTGCAAAGTCGGTTTGGTTTGGTTTGATCTAGTTAATAATAAAACATTACATAATTTAAAAAATGGGTAACTTTGTAGAATAGTAACCAAGTTTTAAAAGTGTTCCAATTAGGTCACTCAAGTTTCAAAAGTGTTCCAATCATGTCACTCAACATTCATTTTTTTTATTAAAATTAAGGGTTTTTTCATCTATTTCATACGTAAACGTGGTGATGTGGATATTTGTTTCTTTTTTCGCTTTTATTTGATGCTAACGTCGACTGATGACGTGGATTTTAACTTGTTTTTTTTAATTTTAATGCAATTAAAGTGTTTTTATTTTTAATAAATATAATTTCATATATTATAATAATCCGACCTTAGCATCTTATGCTCCATTTTTCTCTTGACACATGTTGTAACTGTCACGGTGTTGTAACTGTCAATCACTAATAGAAAACAACATTTAATTAGCTTGTTCTTGTCTGATCCACTCTCGTACTTGGATTCCGCACAAGATACGAGATCTACGCAGTCAACGGTGTAACGGAATCGATCCTAACACGAACACACAGTTCTTATTCGGTTGTTTGGTTAATGTTTACATTCTGATATTTCTATTTATGTATTCATGACCAACCGATTAGTTAACTTCGTTAAATAAGTTGTGCTTTGGTGAACTATAATGAGGATATTACCTCGATGCATGACTTCTATGAACTCTATGAACATTCTCGACTGATATTATACTAAACTATAACTAAATAACTTAACTGAACTCACGAACATAACTTATTGATAGTTAAAACGTTCAAAACGAAGATGGGTTCACCAAATAGTCCCTCTCGAGCGAAAGGGTGGTCCCACTCGCGCGAAAGGGTGGTCCTACTCGCGCGAAAGGCCTTTCGTGCCAACTGTTCTCTCGTCCGAACAGTTTGTGTTTCGGTTTTACCGTTATTCTGATTCGCGTTCCTTGTTACTGATTATGTCGGGCAAATCAAGACCCGGAAAATCACAGGAACTCAGTGACGTGACAAGTGCTCGGACAGAATATACTTTCTGTTTATTCATACTTTTATATTGTATACTTACATACTTTAATTCCTAATCCAAATCCTCCGTTAACCTCCAATAACTTACACATTTGTTCCCATCCTCAATGTAACGCCCTACGTCCCCAGACTTTTATCTTTTGGCAAGTTTAGCCCCTATACTATTTGAGACTTAACTATGTTGGACTATGCGAGTCATTTGTGAAACTTTCTGAAACTTTGAAACTTGACCCTTGATGTTTGATGCTATGAATCTTGATTCTTTATGAGACTTGATACTTATCTAATGGGGAGTTCGAAACTTGATACTCGATACTAGATACTTGATACTAGATACTTGATACTTGACTCTTGATACTTATTGAACGAGAAGCTTTGATACTTTGTTAAACAGGAAACTTGAAACTTGACACTTACTAGCTAAGCTTATATGTAAACTTGAAACACGGAAACTTTGGTGTTAGTTATACAATTCTGTCATATGATGACAATACACAATAATCGCAACGCAACACTTAATCTAGCTCGCAAATCAAACCTAAATCAGAAATCTAGCGAACAAGGATTAGCTGTCCGGATGGACATCCGATCGGATGACCATCTGACCAGACGACCATCTGATCAGATGGCCATTCGATCGAACAGTCATCCGATCCAGACCATCCCACCGCCTTACCCTCTCTTACACTATAAATACCTCCTGTCACATCACTTGATGTGACAGGCTTATCCAACCAAACGCACTCTCTCGTTCTAAGGAACTTTTCCTTCGATTTCAAGCGATTCTTGTAAGTTTTCTCCATGAATCTTGTACTTCTATCATCATTAAACAATTCCCCACCATTCCTTCCATCAAAATCACTGGTTTCCTTCCCGAAATCACTCGATTTGGACTCTTGAAGGTGACATCATCACGGGTTGCTTATGTAATCAGTGAATGACGTCATCTTACCGAGAATGGTGTAGATCTGAAGGATTTCTACATGTTGTAACACGAATCTTTACAAAATCTAAACATTTTCAACTAATAACACGTAATCTTCAAACTTTCTTAACTTTTCTACTCAACTCGGTGGAATCTGGACCCGAAACAGGCCTAGGACGTGTTCCTTAGTCTGGATTCGGCTCGATAACGAACTTCCACCGAAGAGATGACCAACTTACGGGTTAGACATGAAACTCCGTCAAGAACAATTACCCTGATTGAACGGGGTGATTCCCATCCGATCAGATAAGCTGAACCTTGGTGGATTTCTGTTGTCTTGATTCGTTACCACGTCGTCTCCCTTAAACTCAAACACAGAAATTTTACAAAAGGTTCAAAGGAACAAGATCACAACAGTCGAATGATCGTCCGATCGGACGACCGTCCGAACGAACGACCATCCGACCAAGCGAGCTGTTCCCTGTGGCCTTCAACACTTAAACTATTTGAATCAGAACTTTTAACTATCAAATGTTCACTCGAATAGTCATCCAATCGAATGATCATCCGATTGGATGACCATCCGATCAAATGACTTGAACTTATACTACAACGAAAACTTCAAAAGTTTGAGACATTTTGCGAAACACACTACTGATTCGAACGACCGTCCAATCGGATGGGCCCCATCTGGGTCGAATGGTCATCCGACCGGATGACCATCCGATCAGGAGGTCAGTCAGACACTTTTACTCGATGTTCGCACAATTCGACATCCTGTCAACGCTCATACTGTTAAACTATATTCAGGCTGACTCTAGCGCTCCCTTCGATCCAATTAGTCGGTGTCGATACTTAGCACCAACTATGAGTATACTCGATCCCTTTTTGTTTTAAACACTTTTGGGATGCAACATGTATTCTATAAACATGACACTTGACACTTGAAACTTATTTGGGAAACTTACTCTATCCGTAGTAAACATGGAAACAGGATACTTGTGAAACTTGAGAGTTACATGCTATGTGACATTTAATCCTTGTATTTGACATGTCTTAACAATTATGGTAATATGCATATGCTATAGGTTGTAACACCCTGCCTGCTATTCTCTTGGGTATTGTTAAGATCAAACCTCCCGTTAGACTTTGGGAAAGGCAATGAACGTTTATAGCTCCCGCTAGACTCTTGGGATTGCTATGTTAATTACGTTGGAAATGCGTGTTACATAAGGACTACGTTAGCTTAGCATGGTGGAACTTGTTATGTGTTTTCGTGGCGGATACGAGTTTTTGGAACGTTTTAAACTATTATGCTATTACGTACTCAAACTTGTATACTCGCCAACATTTTTGTTGATAGTATTTTAATACATGTTGCAGGTTGATAGGTTTGGACGTGGAAGAAACGAGCTAGGATGATGCTTAGAAACTCGCCTAGTTAATTAGTCAATTTTGAACGATATTTAATGTAATTTGATAGTTTATGTGGTTGTTTATCTTGATTAACTTTTAGACAATGTTATGAAATTAATTAATCTAATTGAAACGATTAGTGTTATGAAATCTCTTGAGCAATCTGAATGCTTAGTGTCGTACCCCGATGTTTCCGCCATCGGTTGGGGTGTGACACATTCCTGTTAAAACTTACATGCCTTTCCTAAGGCTGACACAATGTACACTTGGGTACTTTGAAAACGTTGTTGGCCAGTGTTTGTATTTTGCACGAGATTTACCCTCAAGTCAGGAGTGACATCCAAACCTTGAAGGAAATTTCCATATCATAATCTAGCAGGTCTTATCTATTGATAAGTACCGACACTATTGGGGTACGAAGTTGTCAAGCTAGAGGTGAAACTCACATCTTGATAACTAGTCCCACTCTTTAATTTTCAGTCTCGCCAAAGTCTCAAAATTCCCAATCAATTAGGGACGTGTAATGACCGAAAGGACAAATATCATAGGCCTAACATCGATGACGTATTTGTCTGAGTAACCCAAGGCACGTTGCCTCAATTTGAGAGGGGTTCGATTTACTTTGGTTAGTCAATGTTCCTCTACCCGGAACAATCCTATGTTTTATGAGCCTATCTTTTATGTTATCCCGATTTTTACATGTGGGTTTTAAACTTGATTATTTGTTCGTTTCGAGACTTTTACACAAATCGCACGTATCTCCGCAATCTAAAACAATAATCATAATCTCTCAGGATCGAACTAAATTTATGAAGCTTTATTCATTGTGTTATACTACATGGGAGTCTTGATTAAACTATGGGAAACATGATTGCACGTTATGCTATGTGAAACTACAGGTAAAAGCATGTGAAAGTCATGGAAAGTACTGTTGTAGGTAGCAAAACACTATACGTAACATGGCACCGAATGACGAAACGGATGTAACATGATCGAGACATGGTGGATACGCCGCTGGTACTTCCTATATATAAGTGTTTCCAACATGTTACCAAACTTTTGTACCACGTGCCATGCGAAGTTTTGTGTCTTGCCGACCTGTGGTGAGAATGTTGAACCATTTGTGCTATGTGAAACATGATGGAACGTTTTGTGAAAGGTGAAACAAGTTGAGTATACTATGTGAACGTGTGAAACTTTATGCTATATTATCAGTAAGCGAGACGTCATGAACTAGTCTCATTTGATCCAGGGCCAACTCTCAGAAGAAAATGATGTCTTTCATGGCCGATCAGATTGCTCGCATCGTTCCCAAGATCGTTTCTGAGATCCAGGGATCGAACACTCCTCCCTCCTCTGTGGATTCTAAAGTGGAGAAACCAAAGCCTGTGAGCTTCAACTACAAACACTTTCTCTCTTGCAACCCTAAGCCTTTCACGGGCAGCGATGGGATGACTGTTATACTGGAGTGGTTCGACAACATCGAGGTTACCTTCATCAACAGCGAGTGCCCAGAACACTTAAAGACTAGGAGTGCAACTGGCATGTTTCAAGGCAGAGCTCTAGAGTGGTGGTCCAATGAGAGAAACATCCGCACCAACGAAGAAGCTTATGCTCTTCCATGGCCTGAGGTGCGAGAATTGATGATGCTCGAATTCTGCCCTCCCCATGAACAGCTAAAGCTTGAGGAAGAGTTCTGGCACCTCAAGTAGGTTGGAGATGACAATTTGGCTTACACTACCTGTTTTAAGCAACTCAGCATAATCGTGCCTCACTTGGTTTCTACTCTGAAATGCATGATAACCAAGTACATTAATGGGTTACCTCCTACCATGCGTGAATCAATTGAAGCAGCTCAGCTCGAGACTATTGAAGAAGTTTACCATCTGGCAGCAAGTTTGAACAACAACCGGGTGCGTGATAAACAGTTTGGAAACTCTGCTCCATCGAAACCTTCTAACCAGATCACCCAGCAACCAAGTGGCAACAAGAACAAGAAACCTGAAGTCTCAAGGTTCTGGTTGTAATGCGATTGTCCCTGCTGCGAATGCAAACCCTACGGCCAATGCTATTGTGTCTGCTGCTGCTAACCCTCCTGCTCCTGAGAACGTCAAGAAGTCGTACACCGGAGTGCATCCCAAGTGTACGACGTATAATTTTCATCATCCTGCTAACTCTGCTTGCCGACTGCGTACCAATTGTAATCGCTATGGTCACACGACTCCTTACTGCCGCCATGCCAATCTAGTTCAACCAACACCACCATCTCAGGCCGCTCAACCAGCTCAGGCAGCTCTTCCAGCTCCCCAGAACCCTAGACCAGCAAATATGAGAACATGCTACAAGTATGGAGACACTACTCATCTCCGTAACCAGTGTCCCCAGCTGAATCAGGAGCAACAGCCAGCCGCTCGAGGACGAGCGTTTAACATCAATGCAAACCAGGCTCGTAACGACAATGACGTCGTTAATGGTACGTTTCTCGTCAATAATTTGTACGCTTCGATACTATTTGATACTGGTGCCGATAGAAGCTTTGTGTCCATAGAATTTGAATCTTTGTTAAACGGTGCACGCTCTAAACTACCAAAGTCGTTCTCTGTTGAGATTGCCGATGGTAAGTCTATTCTAGTTGATTCTATCCTTAGTGGTTATTCCTTGACTCTTAACGACCACGTCTTTACTAATGATCTCATACCCATGCAATTGGGTAGCTTTGATGTCATAATCGGCATGGATTGGTTGCGTAAGAATCATGCCGTGATCGCTTGCCACGAGGAGTACGTTCGTCTACCTCTCCCGTCCGGTGATACTTTGCATGTTTATGGAGACCGACCTTCTAGAGGACTGAAGTTGATGTCATGCACTCAAGCGAACAAGTGTTTATGTAAACAGTACTTTGCCTTCTTGTCCACGTGGTGGAACTAAAGAGAAAGGGAAAGAGCGTAAGTGATGTTCCAGTAGTGTGTGATTTCCCCGATGTCTTTCCTGAAGATCTCCCTGGTCTTCCTCCTCCTCGATCTGTTGATTTTCGTATTGATCTCATACCTGGTTCGACTCCTGTCGCCAAGGCTCCTTATCGACTCGCACCCTCTGAAATGCAAGAACTATCCAGTCAATTGCAAGAACTGCTCGACAAAGGTTTTATACGTCCAAGTACCTCTCTATGGGGTGCTCCTGTGCTTTTTGTCAAGAAGAAAGATGGTTCGTTTCGCATTTGTATCGACTACCGTGAGCTTAATATACTCACCGTTAAGAATCGTTATCCTCTCCCTCGTATCGATGATCTGTTTGACCAACTACAAGGCGCGTCCTGCTTCTCAAAAATTGACCTTCGATCTGGTTATCATCAGCTCCGTGTTCTCAAAGATGATATCCCCAAAACTGCGTTTTGCACTCGTTATGGGCACTATGAGTTCGTGGTTATGCCTTTTGGCCTGACCAACGCACCCGTCGTGTTCATGGATCTTATGAATCGTGTTTGTAAACCCTATTTGGATCGTTTTGTGAAAGTATTTATTGATGATATTCTTATTTATTCTAAGAACCAAGCTGATCATGCACGACACTTATGACTTTTGCTAGAACTTTTACGTGGTGACCGCTTATATGCAAAGTTTTCTAAGTGTGAATTTTGGATTAATGAAGTACAATTTCTTGGGCACGTTGTTAGTAAACAAGGAATTCATGTAGACCCTTCTAAAATCGAAGCAGTGAAGAATTGGAGTACGCCTAAATCTGCATCTAAGATTCGTTCCTTCTTAGGATTGGCGGGTTATTACCGTCGATTCATCTCGGACTTTTCAAAGATCGTCGTTCCTCTTACTTCTTTGACTCAGAAAGAGAAACCTTTTGCTTCGGGTCCCGAGCAAGAGGAATCTTTTCAAAATCTGAAGAACCTTCTCTGTAATGCTCCTGTACTCGCCCTCCCTGATGGGAATAACGATTTTGTGGTGTATTGTGATGCCTCGAACCGTGGCTTAGGCTGTGTGCTTATGCAGCGGGACAAGTTCATCGCTTATGCTTCTCGACAGCTCAAAATACATGAGAAAAACTATACTACCCATGATTTGGAGCTTGGCGCAGTTGTTTTTACGTTAAAGATCTGGCGACACTACCTATATGGAACTAACTGTGTGGTTTTCACTGACCACAAGAGCCTGCAGCACATCTTTAACTAGAAAGAACTGAATATGCGTCAGCGACGATGGGTGGAATTGCTTAACGACTACGACTGCGAAATTCGCTACCATCCTGCAAAGCGAATGTCGTGGCCGACGCTCTTAGTCGTAAGACTCATGTTGGTAGTATCCCTTGTTCTCAGATTACTAGCGATCTTCATGCTCGTATCCGTGAAGCTTAGTACTCATCAGCCAGCGAAGGTAGTCTAATCGTTGAAATACGAGGTGCTACGATTGATCAACTCGAAACGAAGTCTGATAGACTTCAATACTATCTCAAACGCATCTAGGTGCCAGATCGCGATGATCTTCGTGAGATCATTATGAATGAGGCTTACAAATCCCGATACTCTATTCATCCTGGTGCTGATAAGATATACCATGACTTGCGTACAACTTATTGGTTGCCTAGTATGAAGAGGGAAACTGCCGCGTACATCTCTAAGTGCCTTACTTGCTCAAAGGTTAAAGCCGAACACCAACGACCTTCGGGTCTTCTTGAACAACCGAAAATCCCTGTGTGGAAATGAGATAGTATCGCTATGGACTTTATAGCTAAACTACCACGTACACCTGCTGGTCATGATAGTATATGAGTTATCATCGACCATTTGACCAAATCAGCCCACTTTCTTCCTATTCGTGAGGATTTCAAAGTGGAGAAACTTGCTCGAATCTATACCGATGAAATCGTATGCCGTCATGGCATACCTCTTGATATTATTTCTGACCTTGATGGTCGTTTTACTTCACGTCTTTGGCAAACTTTTCAGTCCGCTATGGGTTCTCACTTGAATTTTAGCACAGCCTTTCATCCTCAAACGGATGGACAGACAGAGCGCACTATTCAGACCCTAGAGGATATGCCCCGTTCCTGTGTCAACGACTTTGGTGGTAATTGGGATGTATATTTACCATTGATCGAGTTCTCGTACGACAACAGCTATCATTCCAGTATTCAGATGGCCTTTTCGAAGCGTTATACGGTCGCAAGTGCCGATCTCCTCTCAGTTGGCATGAGGTTGGTGACAAGAAACTTACTGGCCCTGAAATTATTTAAGAGACGACGGATAAGATCCTTCAGATCCGCGATAACTTGATCAAGGCTGGGAGCAGACAAAAGAGCTATGCTGATAAAAGGCGTAAGCCTCTGGAATTTGATGTTGGAGACCAGGTTCTTCTCAAGGTATCTCCCTGGAAGGGAGTAGTTCGCTTTGGTAAGAAGGGAAAGCTCGCCCCTCGCTATGTGGGTCCTTTCACGATACTCGAAAGGATTGGCAAGGTGGCGTACCGACTTGACCTGCCACAGGAACTAAGCAATGTACACCCAACGTTTCACGTATCTAATCTTCAGAAATGCTTAACCGGTGAGGAACTTCAGGTTCCACTCGAAGACTTGCAAATAAACGAAACTTTACATTTTGTGGAGAAACCGGTCGAAATCATGGACCGAGGAACCAAGCAGATAAGGCGCAACAAATTTTCCATAGTCAAGGTTCGATGGGAAGGAAAGCGTGGCGCCGAATTCACTTGGGAGCTCGAGAGTGAGATGAAGACCAAGTATCCACATGTAACACCCCAAAAATATGTAATTTATTATGTTACTTAAATGTCTAGTTATGTTATGCTAACCTAGTTAAATGCATATGTTAGTAATTAAATAAGAAGGAAAGATATGTGACAAATAAACAACAATGGTAACTAGAGGGGTTGAACTTGTTAAAAAAAAGAAGAATGGAAGATTTTTAATAATAACAAAAACACAAAACACACACTTATGTGTGTTCTATGGATCGACCCGGAGAAGAGCCACAAGGGGGAAACCCTAGTTTCTTCAAATTAACAAGACTGGAAGAGAAATCATGGCCAAATCATATGCATGAACCCAATTCTCTAACAATCTAAGCTTGCTCTTCAAAGTGGTAAGTCGAATTTCTAAAAGTTATGAATTGTAGAAAGTGGGTTTCGACCCATTCATGGATTTATGCAGAAATTTGTGTAATTGTGAGTTAGGGAAACACAATAGAATAAGAATTTGGTTATTTGAATGATTTGAGCCTATACCCACTTGATGTAAATAGTATGATGAACATGATGATCAAGTTGTTGTAAATTAGGTGAAATTTTTATATGTAATCATGAATGTAATAGAGAAATTTTGGGTAAGTTGATGTAGGATAAAAGAAATGTATGAATTTAAGTTGTTTTTGATAATCCATGTAATGTGCACACCAAGTGTTTGATGAAATGCTTAGGTGAGATTATTAGAAGAGAATTGATGAAATAGAATCTGTCCAGAAAGTTACAGCCGAATGTAATCGGTTGTAAATGGGTCAAATCTGGTCAAAAACTGATGTTTATTGAGTTTTTGATGAACTTCTAGGAAAAACCTTTCAAACCCAACTGGAATTGCATTTTTTCGAAAAAAATGAACGTTTTATGAATTTTTCCGTATCGAATGTCAGGCTGCGTTTTCTGGCAGAATTTGCAGCCCATTACGAATGTCATAACTTAATTTGGGAATTGAGTTATGATCTCAAATTTTTACTGTAGGTAGCTTTAGGTGATTCCAAAAGTCTCCAACTGGAATTTCGTTAATCGGATAAACGGGGAATTTTGAATGAATTTTTCCGTAAGCTGCAGTCAGAAGTGACGAATCTGATTGCAGCTTAGTAAATGAATTTTTATAAATTTTTGGTAGAGAGTTAGACTCTAAAAATTTAAAAAAAGGATAAACCCTCCGAGGGGCCTATCACATAAAAAGATCGTAATTTTTGAAAGCTTATAAGTACAGTAAACGGACGTCCCAAAACAACATATTTTCAGTAAATTGAGCTATGCATGTTAGTCAATGATTGATTGACTAATGAAAGTAATGCAACTAAGAATTTGGAATGATTATCGATATGGATGAACATGCAAACTAACAAGTTATGAAAATGATGGTATGAAAGAATAGGAATTTACATTGGCAAGGACCCAAGCACAGATGGCTGACGAGTCAAAGGAAGGCAAGAAGATGAGCTCGAACATAGACGCATAAGGTAAGTGATTTTCGGATTCACTTCGGATTATGTTTAAGTAAGGTAGCATTTGTTTTATTGAGCATAATAACGATTGGGATATATATATGGTTATGGTTGTATGAAATCGTTGAGGTTAGCTAAGTAGATTGAATGGATCAATATGGGGTAGTATTGATATGTCGGAATGATTGTCTAAGTAATGGTTACGGTATTGTAACCGGGTAATAGGTAATGTTGCTTATAAGTGCATTAACTGAGAATGGAGACTTAGGTTAATGGTCAAATGATCTAGCTTTTGACCCTAAGCAAAAGAGTTGATTGACAATAATATGAACGGGTCAAAATGAGGATTTGTTTCACTACAAAACAATTCACTTAAGTAATCACAACGGTAGTATAACTGGGTAATGGGTAAAAGACCTGGTTTCGAGTTGTGGATAATGGGAACAATTTCATGTATGGAAGTTGTGTTAATAAAGCTTATTTGCGTAAAATTTATCGAGATGCATAAGCCTAACGCATAATAGGAATCGGGTTCATAAACCCCATGTTCGGAACCCCGGATAATGTAAGGGTGTTATAGTTATAACGTTATGTGAGTTTTGTGTATGGACATAGGAGTGATTTGATAAATAAAAAAAATGAATGAATGTGTTGAATAATTCATAAATGTATAATAAGCCGAAAACGTGTAAGTTAGGAATTTCCTTAACCCGGATGTTGGATATCAAGTTCACATGGTAGAATGTGAATTTTCAAGTATGTAGGAAGAAACGGGAGGTCAAACGGGTTAACGGTTAAGAAGTTATGCTAGTTTTAGTGCGTTCGAGCGACAAAAACAACACAGCAGTAAAATGACAAAACGAGAGGGCGTCGCCGACGCCCATATGGGCCGTCGCCGACGCTATGTGCATTTTCAGTTTTTGCCCGACGCCCTATTTTCCTGTCTACGGGGTTCTGTCTACGCGCAAAACTAAGAGGCGTCGCCGACGCCCTCCCCACGTTTGAAAAGCTGAAATTTTTTATTTATGTTGAGTTATGTATCGTAAACTTCGGTATACTAACCGTGGTCTACGGCGAGCCTTCCAAACATGAATTCGAGTGTTTCCTGGTTGTTTACGAATTATAACTCCAAGTCTAAGTCATATGTAATTGATGTAATTGATGTAAAGGAATGATAGGCGAATGTATTTAAGTTGGACGAGTATTATATGTAAATGATATGCAATAACTTGAACGAAACACGTAGGTATGAATACATGTTTGTAGGTATGTTCGAATGTATATAGGTACGTAGATATGTATGTATGTATGTACGTGTGTAAGTATGTATGTAAGTATGCGTGCATGCAGAAGTTAGATACATTTGAGAATTTACGTTACTAACAATGTATTTGAGGTTGGAATGTAATGCAGGAATGAACGTCAGATTCTTATGAAATTGAAGCCGTACTCGGAACAAGAGAATTCGAGAGGATAGTCGAATGAATCAAAGTTTTTATTCTTGAATGTTATACGAATTTTAATTACGTGAGAATAATGTTTTATGATGTTGTCAATGACTAATGGTTAAGTTGTATGTGATGTCCACAAGTATTGCACGGATCTCTACCACTACTATCAAAGATAAGCATGCGTTGATCGAGCCGCAAATCAAGGATTGTACGGGAAGAACGACCACATTGTTTGAATTATGTATTGTCTTGAAGCGTTAATTTAATGTGGTTATTGTCAATCCATTTTTGTAAATATTTATCATTTGTATTTGAGCCTTTAAGTAAGTAATGTGTCTAAATAAGAAAGAAATTTTTGGGCTCATATTTTCCGCTATGTCATATTTAAGTTCTTACAGGGAATCGTTCATTATACGAACGGGTCATGCCCGAATTTTGTAAATAATAATACTTATTTTGGAGTAAGAAATATGGGCGTTACACCACAGCTCTTTGGGCATTCTTCCTCTTAGATTTCAGGGACGAAATCTCCTAAAGGAGGGGAGACTGTAACACCCTACGTCCCCATAATTTTATCTTTTGGCAAGTTTAGCCCCTATACTATTTGAGACTTAACTATGTTGGACTATGCGAGTCATTTGTGAAACTTTCTGAAACTTTGAAACTTGACCCTTGATGCTTGATGCTATGAATCTTGATTCTTTGTGAGACTTGATACTTATCTAGTGGGGAGTTCAAAATTTGATACTCGATACTAGATACTTGATACTAGATACTTGATACTTGACTCTTGATACTTATTGAACGAGAAGCTTTGATACTTTGTTAAACAGGAAACTTGAAACTTGACACTTACTAGCTAAGCTTATATGTAAACTTGAAACACGGAAACTTTGGTGCTAGTTATACAATTCTGTCATATGATGACAATACACAATAATACACAACGCAACACTTAATCTAGCTCGCAAATCAAACCTAAATCAGAAATCTAGCGAACAAGGATTGGCTGTCCGGATGGACATCCAATCGGATGACCATCCGACCGGACGACCATCCGATCGGATGGCCATTCGATCGGACAGTCATCCGATCCAGACCATCCCACCGCCTTACCCTCTCTTACACTATAAATACCTCCTATCACATCACTTGATGTGACTGGCTTATCCAACCAGACGCACTCTCTCGTTCTAAGGCACTTTTCCTTCGATTTCAAGCGATTCTTGTAAGTTTTCTCCATGAATGTTGTACTTCTATCATCATTAAACAATTCCCCACCATTCCTTCCATCAAAATCACTGGTTTCCTTCACGAAATCACTCGATTTGGACTCTTGAAGGTGACATCATCACGGGTTGCTTATGTAATCAGTGAATCACGTCATCTTACAGAGAATGGTGCAGATCTTAAGGATTTCTACATGTTTTAACATGAATCTTTACAAAATCTAAACATTTTCAACTAATAACACGTAATCTTCAAACTTTCTTAACTTTTCTACTCAACTCGGTGGTGAGGTGCGTAAGTGTGTATAGTTTTTAATGTATAATATAAGCCCTTTACACTTTTTAGCCAAGTTTTAAATTTATAAAACACGATATTTACTAACACTAAACACACATATGGGCAAGTGCACCCATCGTGAGCATAGTATAGTGTTGGTAAGATACCGATGTCGTCCAAGGACACAAGAGCTTTTAATACCGAATTATCCTCAACGTCTAATCAAATCAAAAGTTAGAAAAAAGGTTTTTAAACAAGAAAAATAAAACTAACTAGAGTGCTGAAAAATAAAATAAAATAAAAACAGATAGACAATATGAATCACTTGGATCCGACTTGTGTGTAGTGTAACCTTTGATTATTTCCACACTTTTGCAATTTTTAAGAGATTATCTTAGTTATTGTAGTAGGCCCTTCTTTTGAAGGTGACGTTACCCTCAACCCAGTAGTTTGAGTCAGCAAGGATACAATCCTAAAGGGTCGGATTATTGAAAGATAATTAATTAAGTTATTAACGCATAATATGGTAGGCTCCTCTTTTGAAGGTGACGTTACCCTCGGCTAAGTAGTCTGAGTCAGCAGAGATACAGTCCTAAGTAGCCGGGTTAAAGTTTAATAGTAGCTTACATATGAGGGGATCAAAGAGTTTGGACCCCCGCCATCCAATACCGGTGGGTATTGAAGGAGGTCCTACTAAATTTGACCCAGGTCCTTGCAGGATCTATACACTGAACAAGGCAAGACTCTTACCAAACCGTTCCCTTAACCCCCGACCAGGTAGCCAACATACCTCCATATAGACCGTGGAGATATGAATGGTGAAAATCTTTTATTTTATATAGACAGTAAAATAATGCCAAGACACCACGGACAAACGATAAGGAAGAATCACCTTCAACATAAGAAACTAGTTATTAAAGTCATTAATACATAACCAAATAAAAAGTGCGAAAAGATTAAAAATAAAAAGTATTACACTAGACACTTGTCTTCACCAAGTGATGTAAGAGACTTAGGCAAACATGGCCTTTGATTGTCAAGAACTCTTACGATCAATCTTGGATCCCGAGACGACTCACACACTCTATGATGGATGATGGATGATGGATGATGGATGATGGTGGTGGATGATGGTGTTGTGGTGGTGGTGGTGGAGTGTGGGTGAAGTGTGAGAGAGGTGGTGTGCCAAGGGATGGTTTGCAAATGAGCCAAGCACCCCTATTTATAGCCTGAACAGACGCTCGGGCACGGCCTCGTGTCCATTGGGCACGGCCCCGTGTCCATCCTCCTTCTCTTTCTTCATTAATTGCAGTTTGTCTGAATTAGTTGACCACGCCCCCGTGTCAGCTGGGCACGACCCCGTGTGCAGAAGCGTATCTGTACTATCAAGATTTCCCCAGATTCTGCGAATCTTAGAGTTGACCACGGCCCCGTGTCCGGTGGGCACGCCCCTGTGGTGGGTGATAGAAGCTTCTACAGCTTTGTCTCTTCTGCAGACACTTGGGCACGCCCCCGTGCTCAGTGTTCAGCCTTCTGTTCTCTTTTTTTTGCTTGGGAAGATGTTGTCGGGTGGTCGGGCGTGCCACGTTTGTTCCTTTTCTTGTATTTATGTTAGATTTAGCTACCTTTTTGCTTCTTTTGTTCATTTGAGCTCATTTAATCTTAAAAATACAAAAGGAAGACAAAAACATACTTTTTCCAACATTAATACTAAAAAATGGTTAGTTTTATGCCACATTTGATGTAATTTATATGTTGCATTTTGCACACATCAAATACCCCCACACTTGAATCTTTGCTTGTCCTCAAGCAAAACTCTTTATTTTGTGTCTTACACTCCCAAATGGAACGGGTGGAAGAGAAGGTTTTGGGCTTGTTATAGAGTGTCGGGATTTCCAAGATTCTTTATTAAGTTTTATTTTTATTTATTTACAATCCTACTCGTCATAGAGGTGTACAAAAAAACTGATTACGCAACTGAAACCGAAAAATTAACCGAAACCGGTTGTTGGAAAAACCGGTTTTTTTGTAACCGGTTCGGTTACAAACCGGTTAGACCGGTTATGGATCGGTTATCGAGTTGGGCTTAATTATCGGTTATAAAACCGGTTATACACAAAACCGGTTTAAAAACTGGTTAGACATAAAAACCGGTTATAAAAACCGGTTAGAACCGGTTAACTGTAAACGACTATATATAAACCGGTTATAAAAACCGGTTAAAACCGGTTAATGGGCCAGATCTGCAGAAAACGGTCATGTGACCGTTGGGACTCAAAACTAGCCGTTTTTTTTGTTTTTTTTGCCAAAAATTCATCTCCAATTACTATAAAAGGGTGTTGGGTGTTTTGGTTCAATCACACCATTCTCTAATCTCCTAAATCTCATAAAAACGCTCACTTTTCTTATTCGATAATTGTGAAAAAAAACATGGCAAGCTCTAGTGCTCATGATTCAGTCAATGTTGGCGAGTCTACAACCGACACGGTTGTTCGTGTTCTTGCAACGAAGTGCAACCCGGAAGTTTGGAACCATTTCGATTTGTGCGAGATGGCGAGCGGACCGAAAAAAGCGCGTTGTCATCATTGTAATAGTTTTTACGCCGTTGGGGCAAACACCACCTTGAAACAACACATCGAAAAACCGTTTTGTAGGGCGTTGAAACAACAAACCGCTAGTGGTCAATCTTCCATGGCAAGCGACGCTACTTTGTTCGCCTACAATTTCGATATGGCAAGGGAGGAAATGGCGAAGTTTGTAATCCAAGAAAGTTTGCCGTTCAACCCGACTCGTATATTTGTGTCACCGCCCATTGGATTGAACCGGCGACGTGGCAAATGATGAAACGCACCATTTTGTTTAAACTTTTTGATTACCCTCACACCGGTGAAGCTATATATAAAGCTATCGACAAATGTATTAAAACATACAAATTGGAAACAAAGATTTTTTCGATAGCTTTTGATAACGCCTCAAACAACACGCTTTCGGTCACGCATTTAAGGTTAAAGTACACTCCGATTTGTGAGGGTATTTTTTTCCATAGTCGATGTGTGGCACACATCATAAATTTGGCCATTCAAGACGGTTTAAAGGTTATTGAACGACAAAAAGAATCTTTCAAACAAATGTTACGTCATATATATAGTCATACGCAAAGGCATTCAAAATATATTAAAATGTGTAAGGAAGCGGGTCGAGTATGCTACGGACCCAATTGGGACGTCGCTCATCGATGGAACTCGACTTGCACCATGTTTGAAAAAGCTATTTTGCAAAAAGAAAGTTTAATAGAATTTCATAGCCTTTTGGCGAGTCGTGGAAAGGTTTCGTCTTACCACCAATCGAATTGGGGGCTTATTGAAACGGTTACACAAGTGCTTCAAGTTTTCAAAACATCAACAAAGACTTTATCGGGGGTTTACTATCCAACTAGTTCATTGGTACTTCACAATTTGTTTAAAATGTGTAGAAAATTAAACGAGTTGTCGGGGAGAGGTAGACCATATTGTGATATGGTAGATACGATGAAGGAAAAACTAAGAAAATATTTTAAAGAACTACCCGCGGTTTTCACTTGTGCCGCCGCTTTAAACCCTTGCTTTAATATTTTTGGAACCGGTTCTTTGATTGAAAAAATTTCAAACGAGTTGAATTTAAACACCGTAGAAGAACCAAACTTTGGCGAAGCCGCAAAAACACGTTTTAATGAACAACTTTCAAAAATGTTTGATGTTTATGTAACAAAATATGGGCATATCTCGTCACACATTCACGAGTCAATGAGAAATGCCGCTTTCGGCGAAGGGTCATCAAATTTGGAAGATGACGATTTGTATGTTTACAACTATTTGTATGATGAATCGAGTCAAATGCAACGTGGTAACACTAGTAGTAGCGAACTCGGTCGATATGGTGGGTCGAACTTTCTACGAACAATGACTTCACAAGACTTTAAAAATTTTGATTTGTTGGGTTGGTGGAAAAGTAAGGAAGAACAATTTCCGATCTTAGCCACAATGGCCCGAGATTTACTAACGGTCCAAGCTTCCACGGTAGCTTCGGAAAGTGCTTTTTCTATAAGTGGTAGGGTGATTTCGATACGGAGGACTCGACTAACACCAAAGGCGGTTGAGATGTCGATTTGCTTGAAAGACTACTTGGATGCGGCGGAGAGATGTCAACACATACGCTCACTCGAGGGTGAATTAGATTACGAAGCCGAAGTGTACGAAGACGAGGTTCGAAACGAAATGACAACCCCAATGACCGAAGAAGAAGCCGAACTAGATGAATTACTCCGCAATAGTTCGAGTTCGGGTTCGGCCGAAGAAGATTAGACGCGGTTCAAGATATATTACTATTCTCGTCCCACTAAAAAAATATATATACTAGTGTGGACCTTCGTGCGGATTAATATTTGAAGTTTATGTATGAAGTTTATGTATTTTCGTTGTTACGCTTTAGCGTTCGTACCGTTCTTATTTCCTTATGTTATGTTTCCGTTTGTTCGTAGACTTAATGATATTATGTTTTGACTTTTTACAATTTGTATTTTATGTTTTTTTTAAAAAACTGCTGTTTTTTAAAAAAAAAAACAGGCTAAAAAACAGCAAAACAGCATCAAAAACAGCATTCTGTGACATTTCCTGCAGACCGGTTTTTTTAACCGGTTATAGTAAACCGGTTATAAAATCAGTTAATTTAATCAGTTCGGAAACCGGTTATTATACAAACCGGTTATAAAACCGGTTATAACCGGTTGTACCAGTTATTAATTTTCGGTTGCTGAAACCGGTTAAAACCGGTTACGGTTAAACAAAAAACCGGTTGGAGATTGATCCAAAAAAACCGGTTCGGTTAAAAAACCGAAACCGGTTTCTCAAATTAACCGATTTGTACATCTCTAACTCGTCATGATTTATTTACAACATTACATAAGATAAATTACTTATTAGGGCATAACATGCCTTTTTAAAATTCCTTTTATATACAAGTTCACATACCTCACGGGGGATCACTCAACACTCGGCCGAAGATGTATTTTAGTGAATCACTAGAGAGCGGCATGGAACTTACTCCTACCACAGGCTTGCCAAGCAATCAATCCTCCTCCTTTTTAACTATACACCTTTGTAAATATCAAGAGGACTTTTGGGTGTACGGTTAGGCTTGGGTTAAAGGTAGGTGGTTGGGTTAGTGGTTAGTAGAAAAGTGTGAAAGGCGTAAAAAACATCGGTTTTCATAAGACTTTTTATTTTTCATAACTTTTTATTTTGATGAAGCAATTCTTCAAACAAATTTGTTGTTGATAAACTTGCTTGTTTATTTTTGGCTTCATCATCATAAATATTTATTTATTTATTTATTTGATAAGGAATTCATAAGAAAACCGAGCTTTGTTACTAAAATAAAGGGTTTAAAATGAAAAAGGTTTTGGTGGGTAAAAGGGTGTTTGTTTTGGGTTAAGAAATGAAAATGTTTAGGCTCAAAGGGGTTAACTAGGGGGATTTTAGGTAGGTGGTTAAAAAAAAAAAAAATAATGGTGTAGAAATAAAAATGGTTAGTCCTAATGCCTCCATCATTTACTTACTCGGGTTTAAGTTGGTAAGGAGCGGGAATGTATTGTCGTGGCAAGTTCTAGAGTCGTAAGAATCAAGCGGCTATTCACACAAGAAACGAAAAATGAGCAATTAGTTTAAAGATATGTATTCGTATGCTCAATAAAGGCTAAAACTCACTTTTTGTGGGAATGGGTTTTATGTGATCAAGTATATATAATCAAATTTTAACTAAACTTGTCGTGCCGTTTCATAATTTTCTTATGTTGGTTCTTTTTATCACGACGCTATCAGTTGTAAATTTGTAAAAAATATAACCTTTTTAGAACTTGAAATTCCCAAATTAAACCTAGACAAGTAAAAAAAATGAATTTTTTTTTTTGAAAAAATTTGGGGTGATTAGCGGTTCCAATAGAGTTTTGTGTAAGGCTTGTAATTAGGACTTGCAAGATTCAAGGTTTTAGCATCCCCCCACACTTAAATTACACATTGTCCTCAATGTGTCCCAAAAATAAGTTTTTAGGTTGATTGAATGTGTAAAGAGGTGTGAAAAAACAAAAATTTATGTTACACGGCCCCGTGGAGTCCGGGCACGGCCCCGTGGAGTCCGGGCACGGCCCCGTGTTCAGATCGCAAGTAACAAAAATCAGTAAAAAGAAACAGAAGCCTGGGCACGGGGGCGTGTTGGGTGAGCACGGCCCGTGTCCAGTTACCTGAACTGGGCAATTTTCTGCAGACGGCTGGGCACGGGGCGTGTTGGGTGAGCACGGCCCGTGCTGAACTTGCTGTAATGAAGAAAAATTTGTCGGGTGGCCCTGTTTTGTGCATGGGGTGCTGGTTCAAGTTTTCCTTGGTATCCTTCACCATCTCGAGTGTGTTTTATTCCTACAAAGTAAAACTAAACTAGAAAAATAAAAATTAATCTAAACTAAGCTAAGAATAGTTCCGCGGAATGCCTCCGTGGTGCGCCACGTTTATAAGGGTCCTTGGCTAGACCCAAAGCATGGTCATATGTTACCCAAGTGAGATGTTTTGCATCCCATGCTACACCATCGGAGAGCATCATCCAAACTTGAGTCTATGGCCTTCATGTAGTTGACCGGGTCGTCGTCTTCTACTCTTTTTCCAACTCCAAACTTCATTTCCTCATCCCAAATCCTCAATGTTAGTGTTCCATCATTCATGTCTACCACCGCTTGGGCCGTAGCTAGGAATGGCCTCCCTAAGATGAGTGGTGTAACAACCCGCACATTCGTGCGTTGTTACTACTCGTAAGACTCGTTACGCCTAGCACCAGAGATTCGGATCATAATGTACCTATATCGCATATATCGCTATATTGCAGTATTTTCGCATAAATTCGCGTACTTTATCACTATCACATCACATTGTACTTGCTGACAACCACGAAGACGTCGAGTGAGGACCAATTCTACCCTCCTTGATAGCCGTGATGTGTCGCAGTGCAACTCATTACTCAAAATGCACATCGCATCACACGCATTTACGTTCACGATGACGTTGAGTGAGGACCTATTATACCCTCCTCGATGACCGTGAAGCGTCGCAAAGTAACGCATATTCGAAACGAAACCCGGTTATTGTATCGCAACTTTGAAATATGGATATGTATATACGACCCAACGTGGCTAATTATAATAAATATATGAAAATGTGGATGAGAATGTGTAACCGAACTATCGCAACGCTTAACAATCGAAACGGAACGCCAAAACTCAGCTCAGCGAAGGCGTTTGATCGAATGGCACTTCGATCGAATGGCCATCCGATCGGACAGCCATCCGATCCGATGCACTGCGCCGCCTTTCTCCTCCTTTGCCTATAAATACCCCACTTGTCACATCAACAACAGTTGACGTGACTGCTCTCTCTCGACCAGACGCCTTCTCGCCATTTTCTCTCGATTTCTCGCAATTCTTGTAAGTTTCTACCTCAAATCTTGTACTTCTTTGATCTACACGCACTCCTCCACCTTTCTATCTTTTGAATCTCAACTTTTAACCGTGAAATCAATGGATTTGAGGTGTTCTAGGGTGATGTCATCATGAAGTTCTTATGAACTTCAAGTGTTGGCCTCATTCCACCAAGAACAACTCAGATCCGAAGGATTTCCACGAGAATAAACAACATTTTCACACAGATCTACACATAATCATGAATAAAAGGATTGAAAGATGGTTTTCCAACTTTCTTTCAACTCTTTTACACTCAAAGCACTCAAGACCGATAGAATCGGAGCTTGTGCCGACCTTCTACTCATTCTTAATGTCGTGTTGGTTCAAGATCTGGTTTCTAACGCAGAGACGACCGATTTTGGGTTAACCAAGAACGACCGTCATGAACCAGTAAACCTGTCAGATTTGGGTGATTCCTGTCCGATCGGGTCCCCTGGTTCGAGATGGGGTTTCTGTTGTTTAGCACGTCACAACACCGTCTCGATCAAAACCCCCAAAGACCTTCAAAATAGTCAAAGTGCCAAGGACAAATTGATCATTTGGACGGATTGCTGCCCGATCGGACAGGCATCTGAACGGACAGGACATGTCATCTGATCGGACAGGCATCCGAACGGACAGGACATGTCATCCGAACGGACAGGGCATGTCATCCGAACGGACAGGACATGTCAACCGAACGGACAGGACATGTCATCCGATCGGACTGCCATCCGATCGGATTACACCTTGGGTTCCACAACTTGACTTTGATTTCAATAATTTGGAGTTTAAACATTGAACGGACTACCACCCGACCATGTGGTGTTTAGACTTCAACACTTAAACAATTTTCAACATATTCAATACAAACGGATTGTCACCCGACCGGACTACACTCCGATCGAGTGACAACTGCTGCGAACTTAATCTCACTAAAGTGTCCACCAATTGGGTCATCGCCCGATCAAACAGCCGTTCGATCGACCGACCTGAAAGGTAGAGATACTTCTCTGTTTTAAAAATGCTACAACGAAAACTTCAAAAGGCAATCATCATACACAAACACATCCTTCCCGAAGGAGGAAACAATCCACTCGAAAGGTCACCCGACCAGATGACCGTCCGAGCGGATTGTCACTCGATCGACTGGCCACCCGATCGGAGTACTCTCCGATCCTTTGACACTTTACACCAATTAACACACCATGCAACGCTTACGCTATCAATCTGTAATCAAGATAATCTCAGACGCGCTCCCTTCAATCCAACCAAGCTGTGTTTGCTTGCCGAGCACCGACTGTGAGTATACTCGAACCCCTTTTTATCGCATTTTGGGTGTAACATACGTTACTATTAAATCGAATTTATGCAAACGAATTAATCAATCAAACTGTTTATCATTTGCGAATAACTGATATGCATATTTACACGTGATGCTAGTTACATATGTGTTAGGACTTATACTCACGAGGTCCCGCCTTAACTAGTATAGTACTATAGCACCCGACGGGGTCTAGTTAGGATGAATAGCAATCGCAATCACAGCTCGAGTGACTTAGCTGGTAGTATCGGTCTTAAATGCATGTATGTTGAGGTATCTCGTTTATGTATTTGGTAATTCGCAGCACTTTTTATCTATTTACGCTACTCTATCGAAACTTGTATACTCGCCAATACTTTTGTATTGACGTTGTTTTAACGTATGTTGCAGGTTTAGTCGCAGTCTACATCAAATCAAGCTAGGAAGTCTAGAAATACACCTAAAATCTAGGTTGTCGGATTTGTATTGTTCGAGAGAACATGAAAATTCATGACAGCTTATGTGATTGTACTTGTTTATTAGTATGGGATAATGAACGCATTAAATACTGTCACAATTAGTTGTTATGGATTCTCTTGAGCAATCTGATTCGCCTAATGTCACGCCCCGATGATTCCGCCATCGGTTGGGGTGTGACAGATTGGTATCAGAGCCATAACTATAGGGAATTAGGCAAGACTCGACCTAGTCCGGGTCAATGTCTTATAAACGACCTAGTCTATAGTCTAACTACCAACGGGCCGACTCGTGCGAACTTAGTAGGAATTTCACGGGCCTACTTGATACTCTCGATCGAAATTGTTAAAAACTACAACTTTGTGTGAACACCGCGTACTGCAGCTTCACACGAAGAAGCCTTTCCTAAGGCTGAAATACTAGTTAGCCTTTCCTAAGGCTGACACAAAGCGCACGTTTTCGAAAAATACTCGCATAACGAAACCAAGTGATCCAGTCGAGACCAGGTGTGAAAACCAAGAACTCTCGATGAGATCGCTCACTCAGCGCCTTTTTCTAGCACGAGCACCTTTCATCGAGTTAGGAGTGATATCCACATCTCGACGAAAGTCTCCATTTCAAAATCTAGTGGAACTCACGAATTTATTCGAAGAGCATAACCACAATTAGGAACGAAGTTGTTAAGTCAGGGGTGAAACCCGTATCTTAATAAAACGTTCCACTCTCTAAAATGGTTTTCGAAAAGCTCTCACCAAGGACTCGACCATAACAATGACTCGAGCCACGCGATGACTAGGTGGACGAATGCCATGAGCTGCATCCCAGTGGAAGCATAACTCTTCTAGGCCAACGCGCGTGCACGAACTTGTTGGGTATAGTTGGGTTACCTTGGGTAGTCGACGCCTAAACACCCGAGGCACTCCGATTATTTTGCTAAGCCTACGACTCACCGGTTTACGCTTTAATGAGCTAAATTACGCTTTATGTGTTTATTTTACGCCTTATCGATTTCTCGATTTATCAATTTTCGCTCCTTATTTTACAAAACGCACAACTGGTACAGCCATCGCAATCTAAAACGAAGGCCGAATGATCGCAACAAAACAAATGTCTAACTACTCGCTTACGCTCTCACTCTCGCTCTCTCCCTCTCATCGCATCCTCGTGTATTCTACACCGATATGTATGTGGGTAAGTATAAACTACAACTATTTATATGTATAAAACGAATCAATTGTGTGAGAACTTAGGAATCTTGTGTCTCCTATGTGGCTCCTATGTGACTTCGCATTACTATTATGCTACCGCATCAAGTTTTGATCACGCTCAATCGCATCGCAAAAACTCAAAATCATTATGATCGAATCTCACTCCAATTCTCTCACTGTCTAGATGCCTTCCAATGACTCTACCTCGAGACAAACAGCTAGGAGAAGAGCCAAACGAAGCGCCGAAAAGAGGATTGCCTCGCTTGTGGCTAAGGAAGTGGCCAAGGTCATTCCTCAAATTGTCGCTCAAGCGCACTCTCTCAGCAACTCTCGAACCCCGGAAGACTCTAAGACGGAAGCGCCGCAATCTGCTTTCCTCTACAAACACTTCAAAGCCTGTGACCCGATGGATTTCACGGGTGAAGGAGGTGTGTCCCAGCTACTCAAGTGGTTCGATTCTATCGACGTTACCCTTCGTCAAAGTGGGTGCCCCGATGGTTTTCGTACTACTTGCGCTACCGGAGTACTTCAATCGCGAGCACTCGACTGGTGGACAGCCAAATGTAACAAACGTGGGATCTCCGCAGCTTACGCTCTCTCTTGGGATGAGCTGAAAGAGCTCATGAAGAAAGAGTACTGCCCTCCCCACGAAGTCCAGAAACTAGAAGACAAATTTTGGAAAAATCAAGCAAGTCAAAGATGACAATACTGGCTACACCGCAAGGTTTAAACAGCTTAGCATAATCTGCCCAAGTCAAGTCAACACCTCAGAAAAAGCCATCACGAAGTACATTCGCGGCTTACCTGAATGTGTGGGCGATTTTGTCGAAGCTGCAAGACCCGCTACCATCGAAGAAACCTATCATTTGACCGCAGAAATTAACGACAAATGAGTCTTGGACGGATTTTTCTCTAAGAATCATGTCAAACAAGCTCATCAAGCAATCGTCATCGACTCTTCCGATGATTCTTCTAACGATTCCTCCGACGATTCTTCAGATGAGTCCTCAGACGAATCCTCCGATGATGACACATCACTACGGGAAGCTCAGCCCAGCCGTAAACGAAAGACCATGAGCCCAGACTCTTCAACAACTGGACTGTCGCAACCGGAACCTCTCCAAGCAGCTCCAGTTCACTTAAAACACGCCTACAACAAAGCTCATCCCCTGTGTTTCACGTGTACGTATCATCACACACCAGAAGCTAACTGTCCCTATTGGGCAAATTGCAACTGGTATGGTCATCTTACGCAGCACTGTCGCACAGGACCACAACCTTGAGGAATTTCAGCAACAACCGCAGTCTTCGCAGAAGTACTCCACAGCAACGTTATTTTGCTTCAAATGTTGTTGTAATAATACGACTTGTCGCCGTCAATTTCTTTTATGTGTGGAACTTATTCTATCACTTGACGCATGTGGATTCTATTTCTCTTATACTCGCGTACAAAACTAATGCTAGCACTATGTACTATATAATGTATTTTACCCCTACTATGCGTTCTTGAGATAAGGTACGATAAACGTGCAAGAATCAAATTAATCACGGGTGCACACGGGATTATTTTGGCTAGTGCACGGAGATCGTAGTGAGTTCCAATGATGCCTCAACGTTCAGGGCATGGTTAAGCGTGGTGGATATGCCGCTGTTACTTCCTATATATAAGCGTCTTGACCATGTCTGACGAAGTGTGACATCTATACACGGAACGAAGGCGTATGGTTGAAACATGACGGTGCTTTGCCATGCTATCCGAAGTTTTGTGAAGAAAGTGCCATGTGGAGTTGGAACGTAGACCTATTATACTATTGTGGTTATTTTCGACACACTACACTACATCGTAAGGCATAACAATCTCAATCGCAACTCAAAGCGTGTAATCGCTAGACTTTTCGTAAGTCAACACGCTCGCAATTGCATTATCGCTAGAATCTACCTCGCAATCGCTATCGCTTATTATGGGTATTTCGCAATCTCAATCGCTTATTATGTGTATCGTGGGTATCGCCCTATCGCTTGTGTATTGCTCCATCGCTCATCGTGTATCGCTTAATCGTCATCGCTATCGCTTACCATTATTTGTGTTATCTGTGATATGTTATCACACATGACCTCGCTTCATGAAACGAAACTGATAGGGTTAAAGCATGGTGGATACGCCACTGGTACTTCCTATATATAAGTGTTTTAGCCATATCAGCAAACTTTCGTGGAAAAAGGCCATGTGGGGTCTAATGTTAGTTAAATTTTGTGGTGTTGATCAATCCAATCGAATCGCATCAATCGCGCATATTCCCATCGCTTGCAATGCATCGATCGTCGCCTATCACTCGACGATTGTCGCTATCGCTCGTCGCTCATCGCTCGTCGCTCATCGCTCATCGCTTTACGCTTAACGCCGCCGTCCTCGCTTATTATGTTGGTGTTGTGCTATCGAACTTTCGCATCCCGCTTACCGCCTATCGCACTCGCTCGTGTCACTAAACTGAGTTTGAAAACGCCTTCATCACTCGGTTCGCCTCTCAAGACTTGATCCAACCCCTCCTCGTTTTCAATCGAGTCATCACAAATCTGTCTGTACTATGTCGACACGTATGACACTGCCTCACGAGACGGAAGCCATATGGCTAAAGCATGGTGGATACGCCACTGGTACTTCCTATACACAAGAGTTTTAACCATATTGTCGAACTTCCGTGGAAAGGTGCCACGCGGGGACGACCTTAAATTTAAAATTTTGGTATTATTAAAAGGCCTTGTTTACACAAATTTTAAACTGATCTTTTCTTACAAAAATTTTTCAAAAATTTGATCAAAACCTTTGTACAAATCGAGATTATCCTGTAACGATGGTGTGACAATCGACTCAAGTTACTGCCGCGTGACGAGAAGATTTCGTAAAACGAGTTTTAAACACCCTAAAATCTTTTAGTAACCTAATAAAACCCCATTCATAGCACTGGTGTGAACATCGAAACAGTTTAACGCCGCACTATGGGAAGATTTTTCATAAACAAGCTTCTTCAAACCTTTTCGAATTAATCAACTTTTCAAGAGTACGAGACACTTTTGGATCGCTTTTCGTGTGTTGCCATCTTTTGTTATACGAATTGCTTACTCGCTGCTTTCGTCAGTCATCGCAACGCTCTCGCTTGCCGAATTGCAATTAATCGCTCGCTTATTTTGACGCTTTTAATCGATACTCTCAATCGCATTAACTCTCGCGACCCTTCTTGTGGATTAATTTCTGGACGAAATTTCCTAAAGCAGGGGAGACTGTAACAACCCGCACGTTCGTGCATTGTTACTACTCGTAAGATTCGTTACGCCTAGCACCAGAGATTCGGATCATAATGTACCTATATAGCATATATCGTTATATTGCAGTATTTTCGCATAAATTCGCGTACTTTATCACTATCACATCACATTGTACATGCTGACAACCATGAAGACGTCGAGTGAGGACCAATTCTACCCTCCTTGATAGCTTGATGTGTCACAGTGCAACTCATTACTCAAAACGCACATCGCATCACACGCATTAACGTTCACGATGACGTTGAGTGAGGACCTATTCTACCCTCCTCGATGACCGTGAAGCATCGCAAAGTAATGCATATTCGAAACGAAACCCGGTTATTATATCGCAACTTTGAAATATGGATATGTATATACGACCCAATGTGGCTAATTATAATAAATATATGAAAATGTGGATGAGAATGTGTAACCGAACTATCGCAACGCTTAACAATCGAAACGGAACACCAAAACTCAGCTCGCCGGAGGCGTTTGATCGAATGGCACTTCGATCAAATGGCCATCCGATCGGACAGCCATCCGATCGGACAGCCATCTGATCGGACAGCCAACCGATCGGACAGCCATCCGATCTGATGCACTGCACCGCCTTTCTCCTCCTTTGCCTATAAATACCCCACTTGTCACATCAACAACAGTTGATGTGACTGCTCTCTCTCGACCAGACGCCTTCTCGACATTTTCTCTCGATTTCTCGCAATTCTTGTAAGTTTCTACCTCAAATCTTGTACTTCTTTGATCTACACGCACTCCTCCACCTTTCTATCTTTTGAATCTCAACTTTTAACCGTGAAATCAATGGATTTGAGGTGTTCTAGGGTGATGTCATCATGAAGTTCTTATGAACTTCAAGTGTTGGCCTCATTCCACCAAGAACAACTCAGATCCGAAGGATTTCCACAAGAATAAACAACATTTTCACACAGATCTACACATAATCATGAATAAAAGGATTGAAAGATGGTTTTCCAACTTTCTTTCAACTCTTTTACACTCAAAGCACTCAAGACCGATAGAATCGGAGCTTGTGCCGACCTTCTACTCATTCTTAGTGTCGTGTTGGTTCAAGATCTGGTTTCTAACACAGATACGACTGATTTCAGGTTAACCAAGAACGACCATTATAAACCAGTAAACCGGTCAGATTTGGGTGATTCCTGTCCGATCGGGTCCCCTGGTTCGAGATGGGGTTTCTGTTGTTTAGCACGTCACAACACCGTCTCGATCAAAACCCCCAAAGACCTTCAAAATAGTCAAAGTGCCAAGGACAACTTGACCGTTTGGACGGATTGCCGTCCGATCGGATAGGCATCCGAACGGACAGGACATTTCATCTGATCGGACAGGCATCCGAATGGATAGGACATGTCATCCGAACGGACAGTGCATGTCATCCGAACGGACAGGACATGTCAACCGAACAGACAGGACATGTCATCCGATCGGACTGCCATTCGATTGGATTACACCTTGGGTTCCACAACTTGACTTTGATTTCAATAATTTGGAGTTTAAACATTGAACGGACTACCACCCGACCATGTGGTGTTTAGACTTCAACACTTAAACAATTTTCAACATATTCAATACAAACGGATTGTCACCCGACTGGACTACACTTCGATCGAGTGACAACTGCTGTGAACTTAATCTCACTAAAGTGTCCACCAATCGGGTCATCGCCCGATTGAACAGCCGTTCGATCGACCGACCTGAAAGGAAGAGATACTTCTCTGTTTTCAAAATGCTACAACGAAAACTTCAAAAAGCAATCATCATACACAAACACATCCTTCCCGAAGGAGGAAACAATCCACTCAAAAGGTCACCCGACCGGATGACCGCCCGAGCGGATTGTCACTCGATCGACTGGCCACCCGATCGGATTGCCACCCGATCGGAGTACTGTCTGATCCTTTGACATTTTACACCGATTAACGCACCATGCAACGCTTACGCTATCAATCTGTAATCAGGATAATCTCAGACGCGCTCCCTTCAATCCCACCAAGCTGTGTTTGCTTGCCGAGCACCGACTGTGAGTATACTCGAACCCCTTTTTATCGCATTTTGGGTGTAACATACGTTCCTATTAAATCGAATTTATGCAAACGAATTAATCAATCAAACTATTTATCACTTGCGAATAACTTATATGCATATTTACACGTGATGCTAGTTACATATGTGTTAGGACTTATACTCGCGAGGTCCCGCCTTAACTAGTATAGTTCTATAGCACCCGACGGGGTCTACTTTGGATGAATAGCAATCGCAATCGCAGCTTGAGTGACTTAGCTGGTAGTATCGGTCTTAAATGCATGTATGTTGAGGTATCTCGTTTATGTATTTGGTAATTCGCAGCACTTTTTATCTATTTACGCTACTCTATCGAAACTTGTATACTCGCCAATACTTTTGTATTGACGTTGTTTTAACGTATGTTGCAGGTTTAGTCGCAGTCTACATCAAATCAAGCTAGGAAGTCTAGAAATACACCTAAAATCTAGATTGTCGAATTTGTATTGTTCGAGAGAACATGAAAATTCATGACAGCTTATGTGATTGTACTTGTTTATTAGTATGGGATAATGAACGCATTAAATACTGTCGCAATTTAGTTGTTATGGATTCTCTTGAGCAATTTGATTCGCCTAGTACCGCGCCCCGATGATTCCGCCATCGGTTGGGGTGTGACAAGTGGTACTTCGGTATCTTCCTCCATATCTAATATGACAAAGTCGACCGGGAAGACAAATTCTCCGACTTTGACCAATAGATTTTCAGCGACACCTTGTGGATATTTGACGGACCTATCGGCGAGTTGTATGCTTATTTTTGTCGGGCTTGTTTTCCCTAGGCCGAGTCGGTTGAACATTGATGCGGGCATGAGGTTGATGCTAGCCCCGATATCGGCTAGTGCATTGCGAATGGGGGATTCCCCAATCGAGCAAGGAATTGTGAAGCTTCCGGGGTCAATCTTCTTTTACGGGAGTTTGTTGAGTAGCAAGGCGGAGCATTCTTCGCCTAAATTAACTAATTGCATGATTCAATTTTCCTTTTATGGGTAAGGAAGTCCCTCATAAATTTTGAATATCTAGGCATTTGAGTTAGGACTTCGATAAATGGAATATTAACATGCAATTGTTTTAGTAAATTTTCGAACTTTGCGAATTGCTCATCGGTCTTTTGTCGAATTAACCGACCGGGGTATGGAATTGGAGGAGTCTTAGTAGGCTCTTGAATTGGTGGATAAGCCTTCTCTTGTTGGGGCGTGGGTGGAGTTGTGGTTTGGCTAGATTGGCTTCTTTCAGTTGGTGGTAATAGAGCCTCCTCGGGACCCATGGTACAGTTTCTCAACGTGATGAGATGTACTTGTGCCTTTGGGTTGGTTTCGGTATTACTCGGTAACGCGCCTTGTGGTCTCTCGGAGAAATTCTGAGCTATTTGATTTAATTATTTTTCAATGTTTTGAATGCTAGCTTGTTGATTTCTAAAATTCGATTCCAATTGTTGAAATCGATCCGAGTTTTTCTTTTTGGTGTCGGAGATGAGGCGGGATACAGTATCATCAAGCCTTTCTCATCCACCTTGTTGTTTAGAGAAATTTTGTGACTCGATTCTTGGTTGTTGAAAGTTTGTTCGTTGGTTTAGATTTTGTTGGTTACTACCATTGTCGGGTTCTCTCCAACCAAGGTTAGGGTGGTTACGCCATCCTTGGTTGTAGGTACCCGTTGGAGGACCCGACGGCCTAGGTCTATTATCAATGTAGTTTACCGTTTCCGTTTGATCATCTAATTCCTTGATACAACTCCAATTTTCATGTGGCCCACCACACCCCTCACAAGCCATAACCGAGACCGTTTTTGCCATTTCTAACTTTTTGATTTTTGAAGAAAGGGCCTCGATTTGGGCTTGTAAAGAAGTGCTTTCGTCAACCTTATGGGCGCCCGGGGCAATAGATTTATTACCTCGGGGAGTGTGCCACTGAAAATTGGTTTGAGCAATTTCCTCAATTTGATTATAAATTTCATTTGGGCGGCGATTACCTAAAAGTCCCCCGGAGCTAGAGTCAAGTGTTTGTCTTGTGTGTGGCAACAACCCATTGTAGAAAGTGGATACTTGTTGCCATACCGCAAGACCGTGATGAGGACACTTTCTTAGTAGCTCCTTGAACATTTCCCAAGTTTCATATAAGGATTCCCCATCCTCTTGCGAATATGTATTAATTTCAGTCATTAGTTTAGCCGTTTTAGCAGGAGGGAAATAATTATATAGAAACTTTTGGGCTAGTTCATCCCAGGTGTTTACGGAGCCAACTGAGAGGGTATTAAGCCAAGCCTTAGCTCATTCTTTTAGTGAAAATGGAAACATTCGAAGGCGGATGGCGTCGTTTGATGCTCCATTGATCCGAAAGGTATCACATATTTCTAAGAAATTAGTAATATGTAGATGGGGATCCTCGTCCGCAAGCCCATGGAAGGTTGCGGAGTTTTGAAGCATTTGTATCAAATGCGGTCGAAGTTCGAAGTTGTTGGCTTCGACATTCGGTGCATTGATAGCGGCGCCGTGATTACCTACGGTGGGTCGTAGGTAATCCATGAGGGTACGTTGATCCGCCATTGGAAGTGGGTCCCCCGAAACTTTCTCTTGGTTTTTAGCTTTAAGTCTTCTTCTTAGAAAGCGTTCGGGTTTGTCTAGGGGTTCTTTTATGTCTCTACTAGAACTGGAGCTCATACACTATGTGGAAAATTCAGATGTGGCGCCTGGGTTCCAAGTCCTGCAATAAAAACAAAGAAGAACGTTGGTCAGAAGCTTCCCCACGGCCCCGTGCTCAGATGAACACGGCCCATGGTCGGAGATACAATAAATGTTTTCCGGATCCCTGTTACTGGGGAGTTCGACACGGCCCCGTGCTCAACTCTCTGTAACTCAGAAAATAAAAACTGCCAGTAACAATGCTGGGCACGGCCCGTGTCCGACCTGGCACGGCCCATGCTAAGTTCTGCAGAAGCTGAAAATTAAGAAAAATCCTAAAAAAAATAGAAAAATAAGAAAAAACGATTAGGCCGTTGATTCCTAACTTTCTTAAAATCCTTGTCTCCTCGGCAGCGGCGCCAAAAACTTGATGTGCGTAAGTGTGTATAGTTTTTAATGTATAACTTAAGCCCTTTTACACTTTTTAGCCAATATAAAACACGATATTTACTAACACTAAACACACATATGGGCAAGTGCACCCATCGTGAGCGTAGTATAGTGTTGGTAAGATACCGAGGTCGTCGAAGGACACAAGAGCTTTTAATACCGGTTTATCCTCAACGCCTATCAAATCAAAAGTTAGAAAAAGGTTTTTAAACAAGAAAAATAAAACTAACTAAAGTGCTGAAAAATAAAATAAAATAAAAACAGATAGACAAGATGAATCACTTGGATCCGACTCGTGTGTAGTGTAACCTTTGATTATTTCCACACTTTTGCACTTTTTAAGAGATTATCTTAGTTATTGTAGTAGGCCCCTCTTTTGAAGGTGACGTTACCCTCAACCCAGTAGTTTGAGTCAGCAAGGATACAATCCTAAAGGGTCGGATTATTGAAAGATAATTAATTAAGTTATTAATGCATAATATGGTAGGCCCCTCTTTTGAAGGTGACGTTACCGTAGGCTAAGTAGTCTGAGTCAGCAGGGATACAGTCCTAAGTAGCCGGGTTAAAGTTTTAATAGTAGCTTACATATGAGGGGATCAAAGAGTTTGTACCCCCGCCATCCAATACCGGTGGGTATTGAAGGAGGTCCTACTAAATTTGACCCAGGTCCTTGCAGGATCTATACACTGAACAAGGCAAGACTCTTACCAAACCGTTCCCTTAACCCCCGACCAGGTAGCCAACATACCTCCATATAGACCGTGGAGATATGAATGGTGAAAATCTTTTATTTTATATAGACAGTAAAATAATGCCAAGACACCACGGACAAACGATAAGGAAGAATCACCTTCAACATAAGAAACTAGTTATTAAAGTCATTAATACATAACCAAATAAAAAGTGCGAAAAGATTAAAAATAAAAAGTATTACACTAGACACTTGTCTTCACCAAGTGATGTAAGAGACTTAGGCAAACATGGCCTTTGATTGTCAAGAACTCTTACGATCAATCTTGGATCCCGAGACGACTCACACACTCTATGATGGATGATGGATGATGGTGGTGGATGATGGTGTTGTGGTGGTGGTGGAGTGTGGGTGAAGTGTGAGAGAGGTGGTGTGCCAAGGGATGGTTTGCAAATGAGCCAAGCACCCCTATTTATAGCCTGAACAGATGCTTGGGCACGGCCCCGTGTCCATCCTCCTTCTCTTTCTTCATTAATTGCAGTTTGTCTGCATTAGTTGACCACGCCCCCGTGTCCGCTGGCACGACCCCGTGTGCAGAAGCGTATTTGTACTATCAAGATTTCCCCAGATTCTGCGAATCTTAGAGTTGACCACGGCCCCGTGTCCGGTGGGCACGCCCCCGTGGTGGGTGATAGAAGCTTCTACAGCTATGTCTCTTCTGCAGACACTTGGGCACGCCCCCGTGCTCACTGAGCACGGGGCGTGTTCAGCCTTCTGTTCTCTTATTTTTGCTTGGGAAGATGCTGTCGGGTGGTCGGGCATGCCACGTTTGTTCCTTTTCTTGTATTTATGTTAGATTTAGCTGCCTTTTTGCTTCTTTTGTTCATTTGAGCTTATTTAATCCTGAAAATACAAAAGGAAGACAAAAACATACTTTTTCCAACATTAGTACTAAAAAAGGGTTAGTTTTATGCCACATTTGATGTAATTTATATGTTGCATTTTGCACACATCAGTGGAATCTGGACCCGAAACAGGCCTAAGACGTGTTCCTTAGTCTGGATTCGGCTCGATAACGAACTTCCACCGGAGAGATGACCAACTTACGGGTCAGACATGAGACTCCGTCAAGAACAATTACCCTAATTGAACGGGGTGATTCCCATCCGATCAGATAAGCTGAACTTTGGTGGATTTCCGTTGTCTTGATACGTAACCACGTCATCTCCGTTAAACTCGAACACAGAAATTTTACAAAAGGTTCAAAGGAACAAGATCACAACAGTCGAATGATCGTACGATCGGACGACCGTCCGAACGAACGACCGTCCGAACGAACGACCATCCGACCAAGCGAGCTGTTCCCTGTGGCCTTCAACACTTAAACTATTTGAATCAGAACTTTTAACTATCAAATGTTCACTCGAATAGTCATCCGATCGAATGATCATCCGACCGGATGACCATCCGATCGAATGACTTGAACTTATACTACAACGGAAACTTCACAAGTTTGAGACATTTTGCAAAACACACTACTGATTCAAACGACCGTCCGATCGGATGGGTCCCATCTGGGTCGAATGGGAAAAACTCTCTTGTGGGAATCGAACCCATAACTTATTAGTCTCAAAGCCTTATATCACCTCCAAGCCACTAGGCTATAAAACGTGTAACCGGAAACTATAAATTTGTTGTTAAAATATGTGAATTAAGGAAAGTACAACGCCACGATTTACTTATTTAATAATCAAGTGGTCGTTACTTAATAATTATAGATCTGATCCATTTGGAAGTTTCTTATATCATTTCGAAAGTAATAACAAATTCTGAACTTTATTAAACAAGAAGAAGGGAGGCATGTATCATGCCACTATGTTTTTTTTTATCATTATGTTCAAATAACAATATATTATGACGTTTTTGGCCGATACCACTTGATGTTATCAACTATAAAGTAAAGCTAGATTAAAGTCACATTAAATCTACCTTAGATTGAATAAGTTGTTAGAATGAGATGGTTTCGAAATGTAGCATTAATTACTTTCGCATCTAAGGTTAAATACACACTATATTCACTTTCATTTTAATAAGAAGCTTAATGTTACCAATGGGGTGATGATCTATTGAAAAGTCAAAATCTTTAAACACCTAAGGAGAGAAAGGTCTTGGGCTCTAATCCTACTTGAGAAATAAATAAAAAAAAAGTAACAAATGACATAATTGTAAAACAATAAAAAAAAAATTATAACTCATCCCATTAATTATTTTTCCTTTTATTAATTAGGAAAAAAACACTTTATCTTACATATTTCAAAATTGATCCTACACATCATAATTTATTCTAGAATAACTTACACATTTCGGAATTTATCGTACGCATATTGAAATTTATCCTACACTTTGTACTACACGTATCAAAAATTGTCTTTTATCATAAATTTGGTTGTCTTGAAAAGGTATATTTTAAAAATAAATTATAAGCTTAATTAGGTGGCTAATTTAAGAGAATACAATAAATTAATAAATTTTGTAAATTTACCTATATGTCCTTACAATAACATTAAACACATATATTAAATAGAACATTTCTATTGGTTTAAAACTTATTCTTTCTATTTCTTACAATAATACTTTTCTCATTCGAACCATCTAATATATATATATATATATATATATATATATAGGGAGGTTCATTTGAGAACAATCTTCTTGAAAGAAGAAAAATAAATTAATCTAGACCCTATAATTTTTTGATCAATGGTTGAGAATTAAGATATCATTTTTGTTCACTTTTAATTAATGCTTTAATTACTAAGGGTAATATAGACAATTTGATGTAGAATATTAATACATATTTTAAAGAGTTACTCAAGTCTCATTAATGCCACCATAATTTTCCCCTTCACCACCATTAATGTGTTAGACCCTACACTAATTTTATTAGACTAGAGGGTATGGAGAGCCCCATCCTCAAGAGGATGGGCCGCCACGTCACCGCCACGTAGGAAAGGCTTGAGGGTGATGGACCTAGGGGGTGGAGGATGGGCCGCCACGTCATCGCCACGTCACCGCCATGTATGTATGTATAGGTATATGTGAGAGAAGGAGAGAGGAGAGAGGCCCAGCGACTTCGGCTGTGGAGAGCCGGGGACGACGGAACGGAAGGGAGGGGGCGGTGTGGGGGACCGGCGCCGGGCCTCGCCGGGCCTAAGCCGGCCCCCATACCGCTTAGTCTTAGATGTGACAAAATTATTTAAAAGTGTTGTGTCCTACACATATATTTTATTATGAGTTGCAAATTATTTAAAAGTTTTGGAGTCCTACACCTTTTATACCCTACACCAAAACATTGTTTTAATAGTGTAGAAAACGTTGAATATGTAAGATTATATGCATGATTGTTTTTATTGTGTAAGGTGCATAACTATTTTATAAGATAGACTCATTAAATGATTAGAGTTCATTAATTTGAATAGAAAAAATAAATAATAGACCCGTTAAATGATTTGTTCAAATTACCTTTGTATCCTTTACTCTTTTTATTCTTAATTTGTAATTTCTTCTCATTTGAACTCTCCACTATATATATATAGGGTAAGGTTCATGCGAGAACCACCCTTATTGCGAGAACCAATGTGAACACAAAATAAAATCTAAAAAAAATAAAAAAAAAGCACTCAAATTTTTTTTTTAATATTTAAAAAAAATCGCTATATTTCGTTACAAAAAAAAAACTTTTTTTTTTCGAGTAACAGTTATCCATGCACATGTACATATGTATCATTACTTCGACAAATTCGGTAATACGTTATCAGAAATAGACAATTGCACTTTAATTTACAATACCATCTGTAATACACTACTTTTTACATTACCAATATTCAAAATGCATATGTGCATCATTAGGTATAACCATGATATAACGTGATTTTGAATGGAGAAGTACGCCCATATACATGTTTTTTGGTTAGTTATATCTAGTGGTTGATGGTTTGGCTATAGTTGTCAATTTATGATAAAATATGTTGATTGAATTGTATAAATGGTGTTTACATACATGTAATAAAGTGAAAATATTTGTAATGGTATTGTATTATGGATGGTATAAGGTAAAGGTAATGGTATTGTATTATGGATGGTAGGAGGTAATGGTAGTGTATTATGGATGGTATGATAGATGAAAGGGAAAGTGTATTCAAAGTAGTGTACCAAAAGACCTTATTTCATGTTGATACATATAGATGCACATGTGCATTTATAATATTGGTAATGTAAAAAGTATTGTATTACACATGGTAGTGTAATTGAAAGTGCAATTGTCTAATATTTGTAATGAATTACGGAATTTGTCAAAGAAATGACAATAATGCACATGTGCATGTTTGTGTATTATGGATGGAATGATAGTTGAAAGAGAAAGTAGTGTACCAACACACCTTATTTCATGTTGATACATATAGATGCACGTGTGCATTTCTTATTTTGTTAACGTAAAAAGTAGTGTATTACACGTAGTAGTGTAAATGAAAGTGCAATTGTCTGATATTTGTAATGAATTACGGAATTTGTCAAAGAAATGATACAAATGCACATGTGCATGGATAACTGTGACTCGAAAAAAAAAATTTTGAAATTTTTTTATTATAAACGAAATATAGCGATTTTTCCAAAAAAATAGTAAAAAAAATTTTTTGGGTGTTTTTTAGATTTTTTTAGGTATTACTGTTTGTGTTCACATTGGTTCTCGTGGTTCTCGCAATAAACAGTGGTTCCTAACAGATCCTTCTCCTATATATATATATATATATATATATATATATGAGACCGCTAAAATGAGAACCACCTACAGTTGTAAGAACCGTGAGAACTACACCGTACGGGGTGAGGTGGACCAAATTTTTTTTCATAAACGTAGATGCGTGTATTATAAGCACATTTGTAAAAAAATCAAAAAAAAAAATTGTTGTGTGTGTAGTTTTGAGCACCACAAGTTTGTGTTTACGGGTACCGTAAAATTTATTTAAAATTTACGGTGCCCGTAAACACAAACTTGTGGTACTCAAAACTACACACACCACATTTTTTTTTTTTGAAATTTTTTTTTTTTTGCAAATGTGTTTATAATACAAGCATCTACGTTTATGAAAAAAAAATTGGTCCAACTCGCCCCGGATTAAAAAGTTCTCACGGTTCTTACAACTAGAGGTGGTTCTTATTTTAGCGGAATTCTCTCTCTCTATATATATATATATATAGGACAAAGATCCGTTAGGAACCACCCTTTATTGCGAGAACCAATATATATATATATATATATATATATATATAGTCTGAGGTTCATTGGGGAACACTAAAAAGCTGGGGAACAGTGGGGAACCGACTCAAACGAACTCCGATTGGACTCATTCCAACAGCGTTGGAACCGGCTCATCGAACCCTAACTAGGATCTCTTAACCCTAAACACTAAATCATAACCCCTAAACCCTAAATATATTAGGGTTTGGCTTTTAGGGTTTAGCTTTAGCGTTTAGCTTTAGGGTTTAGGGTTTAGCTTTAGGTTTAGCCTTTAGGGTTTAGCTTTTAGGGTTTATAGTTTAGATTTTACGGTTTTGCTTAGGTTTTAGCCTTATTTGTTAGCTTTAGGGTTTAGAGTTTAGGAGTTAGGATTTAGCGTTTAGGGTTAAGAGATCTTAGTTAGGGTTCGACGAGCCGGTTCTAACGCCGTTGGAATGAGTCCAATCGGAGTTCGTTTGAGTCGGTTCCCCGCTGTTCCCCACTTTTTAGTGTTCCCTAATGAACCTTCCCCTATATATATATATATATATATATATATATATATGGTAAGGTTATTGTAAAAAAAGTTAAAAGTGTGAGAAGTGTGAGAAATATTGTGGAGATGACATGTGTACTTATTCTAAATTAATTCAAAAGGGTAAACAAGTAATTTTATCATTGATTTAATTAATTGATAACCTTCCATAACCGTCACCCTTGTTTATAGGAACATGATCTTTTTAAAGATCTCTATCAAAACACTACGAATAATACTGCAACCACCATTCAGCACATATATAACACCATTCAATAATTATATAACACCATTCAATAAGTATATATAACACCATTCAGTAAGTATATAACACCATTTTAAAGATCTCTATAAAAACACGTCGAATAACATTGCAACCACCATTCAGCACATATATAACACCATTCAATAATTATATAACACCATTCAATAAGTATATAACACCATTCAGTAAGTATATAACACCATTTTAAAGATCTCTATAAAAACACTACGAATAACACTGCAACCAACATTCAGCACATATATAACACCATTCAATAATTATATAACACCATTTAATAAGTATATAACACTATTAAAGACACTACAAAACACCATTCAACAGTTCATAACACTGTAATAAGTACATAACACTACAAAACAAGATATAACACTACAAATCACTATAAAAACACTATGAATAGTATATAACACCATATTACCCTATTATAACTCTGTATAACACTACAACTCCGCCGTTCCACTGCCGACACCACTACTGCCGCCCGTCATCGTGGGGAGGTGGCCGGCGCCGCCTCTCTACAGTCTCTCTTCTCTTTCTCTCGCTCGAACCCAACCACCTGACACCACCTTGCCGTCGTTCCACTGCCGGCACCACTACTGATGATGATGATGATTCGAGATGGACTGATGATGATGATGATTCGAGATGGACTGATCTGGAGAAGAAGAAGGATTCGAAAATCTGGAGAAGAAAGAGGATTCGAAGATCTGGAGAGGAAAGAGAACTCGAAAATGTAGGGATTTGATTTACAGTTTTCTATATCAAGTGGATATAAAAGACTCTATTACCCCTACAATTTTCAAATCAGTCCAAAAAATAAAACACATTTTACAATTTGGTCCCTTTTAATTTCAACCATTAGATCAAAGATCTAATGGTTGATATTCTTTCTTACCCTTCTCACACTTTTGGTCTTTTTTACAGGAACCTCAATCTATATATATAATGTTTTGTACTACTTATGGATCTCTTTATATCATGTACATATATAGTTTAACAACCCGCACTTTCGCGCTTGTTACTCTCATTACACTCGTTACGCCTAGCACCAGAGATTCGGATCATAATGTAAACTATATCGCAAACTACGCTACTTCGCATATTTTCGCAAACACATCGCTTATTACAACACGCTATATCACAACGCATGCATTTTCGCATACACTATCACGCTATTGCTACGCTACTCGCAAACGCAAACTCAAAACGCAGTTATTTATGCTATGACCTATTATATTATAATAATAGTTAGATATAAATATCTCGGTATTAACACTTGGTTAAACGCGCACACGCTGGCATGCGCAACTCAACTTATCGCACTGAAACACAACATAACACGGTACTACCTATCTCGCTAAAACACATAAAGTGCCCACAATGTTTAACACAAAAAAATGCGTCAAACGAATCAAAACTTGGAAAACTAACTAACACAAGCTCGGTCGTCCGAATGGCCATCCGCCCGGATGATCATCCGACGGGATGGCCATTCATCCGGATAGAGCCATCTGAACGCCAACCATCCGAACCCATTCTAGCGCACCGCCTTAAATCCCACCCTCACCTATAAATAGGGCCATTGTGTCTCATTTCAACACTTTGGCTCTCTCATCCGCTCCCAAGCTTTCAGACGCGAATCAAGGCCTTCTTGTAAGCTTTTTCTCTCAAATATTCTCAAATCTTCATCTCTAATCACTTCTACATCATCTTCTTCATCAAAATCACACACAAACACTAACTTTTTCCCCGAAATCAAATGATTTGGACCTCTTAAAGGTTTATTCCCCTCGTTTCGCTCAGGAAACTGTTTTAGAAGCATCATTCAATCAAGATTGGTTCCAGATCTAAAGGATTTCCACACTTTTCAACTTATTTCTGAACTTTTCTTCAGTTTTTACGCGATATAGATGGAATCTGGACTCAATCAGACTCTCGACTCGTTCTATAGTCGAAAGCCGGCTTGAAAACAGATTTCCACCGGAGAAATGGACCGATTAACGGGTTAAGCATGAATCTTCATCAAGAACAGCTCGTCTGTCTAAATGGGCGGGGCCCATCCGGCCGAATGAACTGGATTTGGTATGTTCCGTTGTTTGACACATCATCACACCGTCTCCGTTAACTTAAAACATTTTTACTTAGAAATTTTACAAAAACTTCAACTACAAACCACGGCCTACTCGAATGGCCATCCGATCGAATGGACATTCGTCTGGATGACCATCCGCTCGGATGACCTGGCATTTGTATTATCCATTGTTTAAACGCTTTTAACGAGACTTCAAAAATTTAACGATTTACAAACACCCGCACAACTGTTCGAATGACCATCCGTCTGGATGACCATCCGCTCAGATGGAACTCATCCGTTTGGATCACCTATTGAACACTTATCCCGTCCGACATTCTGTTTACGACCCTTCGAAGACTTATGCTTCTGTTTCCACACACAGGCTAACCCAACGCGCTCCCTTCAATCCAATCTAGCTTGTGTTTACTTGATAAACACCCACTGTGAGTATACTTGACCCCTTTTTACGCTTTAAAACACACTTTTGGGGTGTAACATACGTTCTCTATCAAAACACAACACTTAAACGCATTACAAACGTTAACCGCACTCGCATGTTATACGTGATTAGTTGAATTATCTGTTTCTATGCTTACACAGTGTTACACTAGACCGCCTTTAGCAACGATAGTACTATAGTTTGGACTCAGCACCTGTTGTGAACAGGGGTTGCTAAGGATCACATACTCTACTTCACGTGTTCGCTTCGGTGAACATGTGTCGCGCATACTCTCCATCCCAGTCACGTGGTTAGGTTGTAGCATTGTTGATAGCTTACTTGATTCGCCTATTATGTGTTACTTGCTGGTTATGAGCAAACGCTTTTTATACTATATCTATGCAAACTTGTATACTCGCCAATACTTTTCGTATTGACTTTATTTCAACGTATGTTGCAGGTTAATCGCAGGTTATCTCGAATCGAGATTAGGAAGTCTAGAAACCCACATAAAATCTAGGTTGACGGATTTGTATTGTTTGAGAGACATGAAATCTGTATAACTGTTTACTGAAATATTGTTTATTAGTGTGGGATAATGGACACATTAAATATTGTCACTTAATAGTTGTTATGGATTCTCTTGAGCAATCTGATTCGCCTAGTGTCGCGCCCGATGATTCTGCCATCGGTTGGGATGTTACATATAGTGTAACACCCCGAAAACGAGATTGGTAATCAAACTCCGTTAATACTAAAAGACGGGTAACGTACCGTTAGTAGTAAAAATAACGGGGTAAATATTTGGATTTAAATAAGAAATCCTAATATTAAATAAAAACGAATCAAAGTTTTAAGGAATTGAGTTTATAAGAGCCTGAGTTAACGGGACTCAAAATATAACGGGTTATAGCTTCCCGAACCCATCAAATTAACTAGGAGTAATTAACCTAGTTAATAAGGTGTAAATAAGTAAATAAAATATGGAGTTCTAGTCCCTAATAATTAAAATCTAAACTTGAGGGACCAAAACCGTTGAAAAGGAAACAATTTATTATTAATAAAAAAAAAAACATACCACACACACACAAGGTGTGTGTGGATCGATCTCCAGGAGCGACCAGAAAGGGGTGAAACCCTAAAGTGCCAAAATCATCAAATTGAAGGTTGATTTCAGTCCTAAATCGATGAATGATCACATAAAAACGATCACCAAGTCGTGGGGATCGTAAGGTATGTCAAATTGTTGATGTTTATGAAGTTGAGATTTTTGATGAACTTGTGAAAATCGAAATTCAAGCTTGAATGATTGATATTTGGGTGAAACTAGGATGAAATTCATGCTTAGAAACAAACCCTAGTTGAAAACTTGAAGAATTAGTACTAAAACTAGGAATTTGATAATTACCCTATTATGTGCTAAGTGGGTTTTGATTATGTGGTGAAGATGATGATATACTCATGTTTAAAATCATCATAGTTGATAGTAGAAACAAGATACTTGAACAATTTGCAAGTTTGAGTGTTGATCATACATGACTTGAAATGGGTTTTTATAATATGATGATGTTAGTGTCTAATTTGCGATTAGAATCATCATATTAGATAGTAAATATAAAGTACTTGAACAATTTAGGTGTTTGGGTACATAAATCATAATTACCATGAATTGGGTTTGGTATAAAAAGAGGGAATTATGAAAGAAACGCGTAATTAGCTAACTTGACTAATTACATAGATATGGGATAAAACGGTTTCTAATCATAATATTGAATTGCCTTGATTGTGCATATTATATGAATAAAGGTAGTTGATTTTAGAAAGTCGAAATAACCAATGATAAAGTGGAATAGAAGTTTCGACATAAAATCCGTAAGATGAAATAGTCATAATAATGATGACAAATCTAACCGTCTTACGAACTATGATGATAGTTTGACTCTTAACAAGCTAGATGGAGGTTTGGGAAAGAAGCGGGTCAAACGGATCGTGTACGCGAAAAGAGCATAACCGGATGCAAGGTAAGTAAAACTTACACCACTTGTAGTATATGTGTTTATTTTATAAGCGATGAATACAATAAATGATTAGGTTCGAATCATGGGTTTCGACACTAAACGAAATGAGTCGGAACCAATAAAAATGTTTTAAACCATGATTAATGGTGAAAGAGGCAAATTGGTAAATTGGCCATGTAATGACTAATAACTAATGAGTTTTCGTTAAGATCACTTTAGAGTGCAACTAATAACGAGAAAATAAGTAGAGATGGAAATTTAGTCAAGTACCGACTAAAGTAAATGGTAGTTAAAAAGGGGTCTAGTGGCAAAAATCCGAAATGGGTCGGATGGGAAAATTGGTAATTATTAACCATGTTTTGCTACTTATGAAGATGCTTGGTCATATAGGCCAAACGGGTCAAATGGCGTGATAACACCATTTGACTATATCGACTGATGTGGTTGTCAAGTCTTGTATTAACAGGAGCGATTAGCGATTCGGATACTCCCGTCGCCATAGAAAATGTGATAATAAAAGCGAGGTATAAATCGGGTCTATTTGTTGATCCGAGCCAGGTACGCATATTTATGTTGTAGTTAAAAGTGATATTTTGGTCGAATAATTGGTGAGAGTCCTTCATTTTAAAAGAAGGACCAAAATCGACCAAAACGCCCTTGTAGGCTAAATTGAACAAACAACCCTTAGAGGTTGTTTGGAAACGAGTCTTATGATTAAACAAAAACATAGAATGAGTATGAGTAGTGAAAGATGTAATTCTTGGGCCGAAAGACTCCATATGAGTCTTTGCCGTAAAATGATATTCCAAGGGGTATAATTCGGAACACATAGATATCTACTTTAAATTCAACACACAATTAGTTGTGATGGAAGAATACTAGATAAGAAATGTAGGTTACAATGCTAGAATAGAATGAAAGCGATTTTGAGCCTAAAAGTGCTTAAATACTCTAAATGGGTCAAAATAAGCATTTAAGCGTAAGCGGGATTTTATTATGTAAGAAACCCGTGATTTGAGAGTAATATGATAGGAGATATTGATATAATGAACTTCATGAGTTTAAAGATCAAATAAACAAGTTGGTGTGATAAAATCATGAACGGGTCAATTTTTGGTAAAAAGGATAATAAGCCAAAGACTTAAAAGTCTGGAATTTTGTTAATCCGGATGTCGGATTTTAACTCCATTAGATGGAGAATTAAATTACGGTCGCGTAGGAAAAAAATCGCGTAAAACGGATCAATAACGAAGAAGTTATGGCTATTTCCGTAAAATTTAACGTTGCTGAAAATGCAGGACACAGCTCTGAACCTGCTGGAAAACGTGAACCCCCGCGCCACGCGATAGAAGTCATTAAATCTGTCGCGACACGCGACAGAGTGTCGTGGCCCGCGTAAAATCTCTCGCGCCCCGCGAGAGAGCCAGAAGCTGGCAAATTGTTTAATTTTATTCGTTTGACCCATATTTCTTGTTAAAACTTGCTAATTAACTATCAAAACTAACTTTTAGGTTGGTTTTGATGATAGGTGAACGTCAAGCGTACCCGGATGTAGATCAAGCAGCGTACAAGAACCGAACACAAGAGATAAAAGTTTCCGCACGTTGTTTTCGTCGTCTTCGTAAACGGCAATTCCGTAGTTATCAATTTGTATTAATTTCAAATTGTAGAAGTTTTAATTCACCCGTATTGTTCAACAGTATTTACATAAAAAAATTCCATGTTTATTTTCGTATTTTAAACGAAAATCTTTAATTAAATAGACGGGTGTTACAAGTTGGTATCAGAGCCTTGGTTTAAGAGATTCAAGTATGGTGGAAAAAAGAAACTATGCTTGGACTTAAACCTTATGCTCTTAATAAAGATTGGTGTTCGGTTTGAGGCTTGATCGCGAATCCGGTAAGTACAGGTATGTTAATAAGTTTAAACACGCTAAAGTGTTGTAAACAACACATAAGGCTATCGTGCGATACACGTTACCTAAATTAAATGATGAAAATAGTTGACGAAATTGCGCGCGTTGACGCGTACAATAGAAAAGCCTTGTATTATGATACGGGCATTTAGTAAAGTTGACATTACTAACTTTTAGGAATGTTTTATTTGGAGGAAACTCGCATTTGAAGATGACGAGGATTGAACAAATTACGGATATGATAGAGGAACGGTCCGAAGTATGACAAGAAGAGCATGCTCACCAAGGACCTAAATCGCGCAACGATTGCGAATAAGTTAATGGCAAAGGGAGCCTGTTAGAGCAAGCATTATCAGGTGCACGTTTTAAATTATTGCATAAATAGTAATATGCCACAAATATGTAGAGATTGAAAGTTGCATATGTAGATTGAAAACTTGGAAAAACCTGAATAGAAAACCTATCCGGGATTTTGTTTCCAAGAAAAACAAATAGAGGCATTACTTACATGGGGTGTAATGTGAAAGTTATAAAAAGGTCATGTATACCAGGTGTTGATCGCTTACTCTGGCCAAGTAAGTAGTGAACACGTGGTACCATGAACTTCTTATGATGGACACATTTATGACCGATGTAGTAAGGGTGGGGTGAATGGGACTAACTTAAAAGTACCCAAATGAATCAAATGAGCAAAATAATTGATAATAATGTAAACGCACAGCCGGGTGACGGAAGCGTATTACATTAAGATGATGAGCCCGAGTGAAGGGACAAAGATTAATGTAAAAGGATTAAGGTATGCAATTGGGAGGGGTGTGCTTACACTCGAACCCGGAGAATGCAAATATGACTCTTAACGGGCCGAATTTGTAAAACACCAAATTTGAGAATAAAGTAGGAATATAAGAGCGAAACGAAGTCATAATGCATACCGTAAGGGTTGCAATAATAACGACTTCGGTAAAAACACCCGGTTAATGGGTAGGGTTTTGAAAGCATGCGTAAACCAAGAGACGGGTACGCGGAATAGAAAGTCAAAGGACTCGGATTAAGAGTCATGACTAAAAGATGATGAGAATTTGCAAACAAAAATGTTAATAACTACGTTCAACTATTTTAAAGTTGAACGGGTCGAATAAAGAATAGAGTTTGATGTTCACAAGTGATGAAATTTCACACGAACAAGTCAAACGAGATAAATAAGGTATAAAAACTTGGCAGTGCAAGTAAGCGCAAACCGAATAATGGAAGCGCGAAACATTAATGAACCTACGTGATGGCTCATAAAGGAATATATATAGGAAAAACGCAAACCAGTGAAACAAAAAAAAATTGTTAAAAGCATTAAAATAAAAGAAACCGGGTGATGGGATGTAAAGAAGTATAGGTAAGAACCGGGTAACGGTAAGTGTAGGACGAACTGACGTGTAAATGACGTTAGAAGTCGTAAAGTCGGAAAAGATGGTCCGAAAGTAAACAAATGAAACCTTAGACTACGGTCAAGGTCAACTAAAGTTCAAAAGCAAAATTTAATAATTCCAAACATAACAAAGGATACTATAAAGCTATATATGTATAAATAGACAATGGAATAAAGACTAGAATAAAAGATGATCTACGGGATCATCATAACCTACGGGACATAAATTAGTGTAAAGGTCTACGGGGCCAAAACGACCTACGGGTCATGAATAGAAGCAAAGGGATCATAAGGGCCTCGTCTTAAAGAGATGAAAGCCTAAGGAAATAGCCTACGAGGTTAAGTGAAGGAACCTACGGGTCAATTGTGTAAGGTGAGGGAACTTGTTACGATTCCCCGCGTAAAACGAGAACGAAAAACAATAAATTATGGGTTGTCAATTTCCTTGATATGAGTAATCGACATAGTTACAGAAAGAAACGTTAAACTAAAATTCAGTTTTAGTAAGAAATAACGTTTTTACAAACATGAATTCTAATAGGAATTTAAATAATAAGTATGAAAGATACAAGTCTTGACACTGATAGGCGCAAGACAATATATTCGAAAAGTGATATTTTCGAAAATGAAAGGTTAATATAAATTAAACATGATGTGACATGATCACGGTCAAGAGGTACAATGTGAAGTAGAATCACATTATAACCCGGCGAGTGGTAAAAAGAAACTGGACAAATAAGTCTAGTTAGTGAAACCGGTTAAAGTCAGCAATTCAAGTTAAGAAATTTGGTTCGCTTGTAAACGGTAAATTCGGTATAACTGAACCGAATAAATAAATTTGAAAATAAAAGGATTTGTTGCTAAAAGTGAAAGATTTCACTAGAGACATTTAAACGGGTCAAAGTAACGGATTCATAAAGAATTCGATAGTATATGAAAGCGATGGATATCGCTAAGTTAATTAAACTAGTGGAAATAACGAGATTACGTTATTTCAAGCCGCATTATGTCATGTAAGATACGTAGACGATTAATAACCAAAAGGATATTACCACACTTTTATGGTAATACTAACAATTGGTTAAGATATGAGAAATGCTTAATTGATTATCGAGAGCAAATACATGGAGTTGAACTCGATAAATTAGGTAAGAGAAGGTTTCGGGGACGAAACCTCTTTAAGGGGGGTAGACTTGTAACACCCAAAAAGCGAGTTTGGTAATCAAACTCCGTTAATACTAAAAGACGGGTAACGTACAGTTAGTAGTAAAAATAACGGGGTAAATATTTGGATTTAAATAAGAAATCCTAATATTAAATAAAAACGAATCAAAGTTTTAAGGAATTGAGTTTATAAGAGCCTGAGTTAACGGGACTCAAAATATAACGGGTTATAGCTTCCCGAACCCATCAAATTAACTAGGAGTAATTAACCTAGTTAATAAGGTGTAAATAAGTAAATAAAATATGGAGTTCTAGTCCCTAATAATTAAAATCTAAACTTGAGGGACCAAAACCGTTGAAAAGGAAACAAGTTATTATTAATAAAAAAAACATACCACACACACACAAGGTGTGTGTGGATCGATCTCCAGGAGCGACCAGAAAGGGGTGAAACCCTAAAGTGCCAAAATCATCAAATTGAAGGTTGATTTCAGTCCTAAATCGATGCATGATCACATAAAAACGATCACCAAGTCGTGGGGATCGTAAAGTATGTCAAATTGTTGATGTTTATGAAGTTGAGATTTTTGATGAACTTGTGAAAATCGAAATTCAAGCTTGAATGATTGATATTTGGGTGAAACTAGGATGAAATTCATGCTTAGAAACAAACCCTAGTTGAAAACTTGAAGAATTAGTACTAAAACTAGGAATTTGATAATTACCCTATTATGTGCTAAGTGGGTTTTGATTATGTGGTGAAGATGATGATATACTCATGTTTAAAATCATCATAGTTGATAGTAGAAACAAGATACTTGAACAATTTGCAAGTTTGAGTGTTGATCATACATGACTTGAAATGGGTTTTTATAATATGATGATGTTAGTGTCTAATTTGCGATTAGAATCATCATATTAGATAGTAAATATAAAGTACTTGAACAATTTAGGTGTTTGGGTACATAAATCATAATTACCATGAATTGGGTTTGGTATAAAAAGAGGGAATTATGAAAGAAACGCGTAATTAGCTAACTTGACTAATTACATAGATATGGGATAAAACGGTTTCTAATCATAATATTGAATTGCCTTGATTGTGCATATTATATGAATAAAGGTAGTTGATTTTAGAAAGTCGAAATAACCAATGATAAAGTGGAATAGAAGTTTCGACATAAAATCCGTAAGATGAAATAGTCATAATAATGATGACTAATCTAACCGTCTTACGAACTATGATGATAGTTTGACTCTTAACAAGCTAGATGGAGGTTTGGGAAAGAAGCGGGTCAAACGGATCGTGTACGCGAAAAAAGCATAACCGGATGCAAGGTAAGTAAAACTTACACCACTTGTAGTATATGTGTTTATTTTATAAGCGATGAATACAATAAATGATTAGGTTCGAATCATGGGTTCCGACACGAAACGAAATGAGTCGGAACCAATAAAAATGTTTTAAACCATGATTAATGGTGAAAGAGGCAAATTGGTAAATTGGCCATGTAATGACTAATAACTAATGAGTTTTCGTTAAGATCACTTTAGAGTGCAACTAATAACGAGAAAATAAGTAGAGATGGAAATTTAGTCAAGTACCGACTGAAGTAAATGGTAGTTAAAAAGGGGTCTAGTGGCAAAAATCCGAAATGGGTCGGATGGGCAAATTGGTAATTATTAACCATGTTTTGCTACTTATGAAGATGCTTGGTCATATAGGCCAAACGGATCAAATGGCGTGATAACACCATTTGACTATATCGACTGATGTGGTTGTCAAGTCTTGTATTAACAGGAGCGATTCGGATACTCCCGTCGCCATAGAAAATGTGATAATAAAAGCGAGGTATAAATCGGGTCTATTTGTTGATCCGACCCAGGTACGCATATTTATGTTGTAGTTAAAAGTGATATTTTGGTCGAATAATTGGTGAGAGTCCTTCATTTTAAAAGAAGGACCAAAATCGACCAATACGTCCTTGTAGGCTAAATTGAACAAACAACCCTTAGAGGTTGTTTGGAAACGAGTCTTATGATTAAACAAAAGCATAGAATGAGTATGAGTAGTGAAAGATGTAATTCTTGGGCCGAAAGACTCCATATGAGTCTTTGCCGTAAAATGATATTCCAAGGGGTATAATTCGGAACACATAGATATCTACTTTAAATTCAACACACAATTAGCTGTGATGGAAGAATACTAGATAAGAAATGTAGGTTACAATGCTAGAATAGAATGAAAGCGATTTTGAGCCTAAAAGTGCTTAAATACTCTTAATGGGTCAAAATAAGCATTTAAGCGTAAGCGGGATTTTATTATGTAAGAAACCCGTGATTTGAGAGTAATATGATAGGAGATATTGATATAATGAACTTCATGAGTTTAAAGATCAAATAAACAAGTTGGTGTGATAAAATCATGAACGGGTCAATTTTTGGTAAAAAGGATAATAAGCCAAAGACTTAAAAGTCTGGAATTTTGTTAATCCGGATGTCGGATTTTAACTCCATTAGATGGAGAATTAAATTACGGTCGCGTAGGAAAAAAAATCGCGTAAAACGGATCAATAACGAAGAAGTTATGGCTATTTCCGTAAAATTTAACGTTGCTGAAAATGCAGGACACAGCTCTGGACCTGCTGGAAAACGTGAACCCCCGCGCCACGCGACAGAAGTCATTAAATCTGTCGCGACACGCGACAGAGTGTCGCGGCCCGCGTAAAATCTCTCGCGCCCCGCGAGAGAGCCAGAAGCTGGCAAATTGTTTAATTTTATTCGTTTGACCCATATTTCTTGTTAAAACTTGCTAATTAACTATCAAAACTAACTTTTAGGTTGGTTTTGATGATAGGTGAACGTCAAGCGTACCCGGATGTAGATCAAGCAGCGTACAAGAACCGAACACAAGAGATAAAAGCTTCCGCACGTTGTTTTCGTCGTCTTCGTAAACGACAATTTCGTAGTTATCAATTTGTATTAATTTCAAATTGTAAAAGTTTTAATTCACCCGTATTGTTCAACAGTATTTACATAAAAAAATTCTATGTTTATTTTCGTATTTTAAACGAAAATCTTTAATTAAATAGACGGGTGTTACATATAGTACTCTAGAAATCTCAATCAAATAATTCAAAGATAACAAGAACGAGTATTTGATTTTCTGTTCTAAAAAACGTTTTTAAAAAAACGACCATGGACTGGCGTTTATAGTAGGATACCATCACAAAGTTTGAGTAAACAGAACAATGTTTCGTGAAAGAGCATGTAAGTTTCCATGTTAAATGGTTGGTAGTTATTAGGCTACCATCAGTAATAACTTTAGCAAGAAAATCCTTCACCGGTAACTTAATTACTGATGTTTGGTTTGTTGGTAGTTATTAATCGTAGTTATTACCAACATCACAAGTTACTACTAATGCAATTGCTAAAGATAGTATACTTGTTAGAAGATCATAGTTGTTACGCACAATCAGTTTTACTATTGAACAAATCAAAGAGGGGAAAATACCGTTTATTAACTAAAAAAGTTGTTACGACTTTCCTTGTCTCTCAAGTTATTGCTATCTATAACACTATCTGTAATGGTTAATGTTTCTTAAGTGGCATTTTTCATCACATCAGTATCATAACACCCTTAAAAAATGTGTAATTGTTAACGCTCTTTAATGTCCTTTCAATCATTATTTTCCAATTTTTTTTCTCTTCATTTGATGTTATGCTAGAAAAATCACTACTTTTTCTCCCTCCTTTTCAATTAAATTATATTAAAATTCACTATTTTTTGTCTCTACTTTTCAATTAAATAATATTTGTTATACCTTTATCATTATATTTCTCTCTCATCCACTCATAACCACTTTCAAAAATATTAAAAAAATTATAAGCGGTGAACAGTGTTCCTGTATATTTACAGATAAACAGTAACATTTTCTCTCTCATTTACTCACAACTAGGGCTGGCATATCGTGTATACCTATACACAATAATACACGGACACGATAATACACGATACACGAAATCCCATACACGAACACGACACGATAAGGTTTCGTGTCCAGTTTTCAATACACGATTACTAAATATTTTTAACAGGTATGCACGATAATTACATGTTAATAGGCTTAAATAATGCATAACGCATAATCCGTAACAAGTTTGAAACAAAATCCATAAATGACAAATCACAAAAGGTTTATAATTAATTCATAACATTCATTCAAAACAATGTAAAGTTAATTGGAATGGGAACGGGAATGGTTAGGGAAACTAGAAAGATAAGTGATAAAATCAGGTTTTCAAATCACATGGTCACACTAAATTATATTTTTTATTATATTAAAATTGTTAACATGTATTAACGGGTACTGAACAGGTAAACATGTATTTTACCTATTTAGACACGAAAATTAACAGGTGTTTTCGTGTCTACCTGTTTAGTACATGTTACCTGTTAAGGCCATACACGATGCTTGTTAACTTCGTGTAGGTTCGTGTCGTGTATTCGTGTACGTGTCTAAAATTGCTGGCTCTACTCACAACCACTCAAAACCATTCCTTATAACATAACAAACTCACATACATGAATTTAAAAAATCCATTGTGAATGCTCTTAGTGAGAATCATTGTTCTCAAACAATGACTTTAAATTTGAGAACCCTGATTCTCACTAGGTTTCCTTTAAAAGCTAAGACTCTAAGTCTAAGACTCCTACACTTCTATATAGATTGTAAATTATGAGTATTGAGTGAATGTGAAAAATGGTTTGATAGTTATGCTATGCTTATTTAACTAGTTCACACATTGGTATCCAAATCTTGAATTTAAGAGTTATATTTAGATTTGATTACCTATTTAGAACGTTGTAATAAGTTTCTCTGTACAGGTATTCATTTAGTTTTGACAGCATGTGTGTGGAATATACTTTTAGGTGAAACAGCCAAGAAAGTGAAGAAAGAGTCATATAGCCTCAGGATGGATCTAAATATGCTATTCAAGCTCACGTACATTGTAATTGATAATTATCGAGCCTCTTAGGACCACATGTTTGATCACCACTCACATTGAGTTTTGAAATATAATAACAGTTTTGAACAAGAATAATTTAGTTGGTTGTAGATAAGAATCCTTATAAGAATTTCATTATGTTTAATGTTACGAAAATTTCATGGCCAATTTTGAGAAACTGACAGAATATTTTTTTGAATGGTCAGTCAACGAATATTATACAACCCGATTACCCGAGCAAACCCAATGATGAAAGACCACCCACGACCCACGTCATACGAACGCAGACAACGCTGATGACCGGGCCCACCCATCATTTCAGGAGAAACCCATCGTCCGAAGGTTCACTGTGATAAAACCTCCGACCCACAGTGGAACTCCAAACAATGACCTCCACATGAGAAGTTCATGAAGTTCACTCCTACCAACCCAATTGATCAGGCACTCATTGACGAGAAATTGACGAAATTAATTGAGTATTCATATATTAAAAAAATACAACTATGGTGGCAATAATGGTGGCTTTGTGGTAACAAAAGAATGTATAAAATTGTTGGTATTATTTATATTTATATATTAAAAATTAAAAACTGAATAGATTGAACAGTAACAAACAAATAATTAAATAAATAATATCACTAATGAATGAGTAAATGGTATCGGATACCGGTATCAAACTTACCAAACCGAGTGTGTTTTTGGTACCGGTTCGGCACCAGTATTCATCGGTTTTTATCCTCAAATACCCGTGCCGTACCAGTGCCGACTGTATCGAGCCGTACCGGTATCAAACTTACCAAACCGAGTGTGTTTTTGGTACCGGTTCGGCATCGGTATTCATCGGTTTTTATCCTCAAATACCTGTGCCGTACCAGTGCCGACCGTATCGAGCCGTACTGTACCAGATATATTCGGTACCGGTACCCACTTTTGGGGATTTCGGTAGCGGTATTTTCGGTACCGGTTGGTACCGAGCTCATCAAATCCTGTAGCAACGTAGCAATTCAAGTAATTGCACCGTTTAGATTATTTTTCATACACACAGTAAGTAAACTGTATTTCGTTTGAGTGAGATTTTATATACACAACAACTTATTTTGCTTTATTTTTTGTCTTTTTCTGTAATGAATAAATTGTAGCATGTAAAATTAACTTAGATATTTAGATTATTGATGAGCAAATCGTATCAAATTCTGTAATCAAACCGTTATCGTATCGGTACCAAATTTACTATACCAAATCATTTTCGGTACCAATTTGGTACCCACCTTTTGGCGTTTTCAGAATCGTTACTTTCGGTTCGACACCGGTCTAACACCATACCTGTATTTATTGATTTTTACCTTCAAATACCATACCGTATTGTACCGAGCATTTTCGGTGCCAGTACCTAATTTCGATGATTTTCCGGATCGGTACTTTCGGTGCCGTTACCGGTACCGAGCTCATCCGTATTTTAACGTGTTAGCACCGTAATAACTGAACTGAAAACAACCGAATTTTCAACGTGTAGGACGTGTGGGTCCTATTATTATATATTAGATTATTTAAAATAGTTTTTAGGACGGAGTGACTATCATTTTCATGACATTTTTATTTATGTTTCGATATACGGTATTTGCTTGCCGTTACTGACACGCGTTTTGCAGTCATTGGGTCCCTGCCGCAACGCGCGGGCGAAAAATCAACTAGTTTCTTTAAAAAACATTATATACTAATATTGCAAGTCTTTTCTCAGTCTCACTTAATCTTGTTATTTGAAGTAAAAATTCGTGCATTCATTTACTTTGTTTCTAACATATGTATGTGGTGTATCTCCCTAGATTCTTCTTGTATTTAGATTTAATTTCATCAATCTTCAAATATATTTTTCATGTTAAGCAATGGGATTGTTTATTTCATGTTATTGGAAAGCTCATATATCAATTTAAATTTCAAGAGTCTCTTGGGGAAACATCAAAACCGTTATATTATAAAATTGTATCATGTTCATGTTGTCGGATGATTGAAGGAAAGTTTGAGCACATGTAACTTAAACTACATGAATGAGCTCCTCCACTCTTTTAACTTTTTCTGTGTTTGAACATGGAGAAACATGCTGCATCAATACTGACACATGATCATATTATTATTTCATTTCTTGCAAGACAACCTTATGATGATAAGATACTAATTAACCATGTGATAAGATTCATTGTGTCTCGAATGAAGGTTTCATGAGTTTACTTTTAGAGTAAACTTTCGTTTTGCTCCATGTAATTTGGTCGTTTTAATGATTTTGCCCCGATCGTTTTATCGTTTGAGGCAGAGAGCAAAATAATGATAGGTTACTGATGAGGTATGACCCGGATCGGCTAACCCGACCCGGTCATCACCTATTATTTTATTATTAATATTTAATTACACATGTTTATTCTAGAATGTTCTATTCTGCATGGATAAACCACGTAACCAAATCCCCAAACTTTTGGGAAGACCATGCAAATCCCTAACTTATCGGAGCCCATCATAAGTTAGAGGAAACCCTGAAGGTAAACTATAAATAGAGGTAAACATCAAAGGTATGATCATCTTGTTCTCGTTTACTCTCTCTCTCTCTCTCTCTACATTCATACTTTCTTTCTCCCAAACGGAGACTTATTCTCACGCCGGAGGGTGGTTACAGAATAACCCCATTCCTGTAACGAGTCCTAACGGTGTTTGGTTTTGCAGTTAGCTGTTCGGATCGCCAAAGAGTTGAAGTCCTAGCCGGAGCTTACCCATAAGGTCAGTGTTTCTTCATTGGCGCCATCCGTGGGACCTTTCGGTAACAACAGGAAGATTAAACCCAATGGCAAGCGATCAGAACACGGCAGTAACACCAAGTCAGGCAATGATAACCAGCAACCCATTGCTAGAGACAAGTCATGTTACCACCATGCCGGCTTCACCTGCTGTGACAAGGTCTCTCGACCTGGAATTTGAAGCAGAAGCACCACCAGCAGGGTTTGCAGGCACCTCTGCTGTTTCTTCTAGGACGACAGCAGCAGACCCTTTTTCATACACCTCCTTGCAGTTCCGGTCAGTGGCACCAACCACAACAGACACCAACGTCTCCACCCCAGCATCAAGCATGAGTGCACAGACTATACGTCATAGCACTATGTCGGTTATCACATCCGCAAGCCCACGTATTACTACACCGCAGATGAGCATGGCTCATACTATCAGCCCTCGGCTACATACGCCATGCCACCTTTATACTCAGCAGCATTAACGGCGGCATTGTTCACGCCGCCACACCAGCCGGTCATCATACCTCCAGGGATTATGAACGCCCCAGTCACGCCGGGAAATCAAGCTTACTTCCCAGGTTACTACTATGCACCCCCATACGGGAATTTACCCCCATACAATACTCAAACATATACTCCTCAGATGGCGGCACAAAATTATACTCAGCAGTCGCCATACGCGGCCTATATGCCACCTTGGTGGACTTTCCCAACATCACAACCGGCTTACAGCCAACCCCCACCTACGACGGAACCTGTTTATGACAGACGAAACACATCAAGGCCTCGTTTCTCTCCAAACGAGGGTCCCAGCGCCACATTAAACATTAACTCGGCCCAACCCCCTATCACTCAGGGAACCGGCCAGGGGGGAGCAACCCCTCCAGTACAACCCATTAACGTTGAAGATGTCTATCTCACCAGACCTTATAAACCTGTGGACGCTACCTTTAAGTCTAAGTTCACAAGGAGAATAGCTGAAGCCCCAATCAAGGAAAAACCAAAGATGCCTCAAACAGTGGGTAAGTACGATGGTCTAGGTGACCCTGATGATCATCTCAACCTGTTTAAAAGTGCCGAGGAAGTAGCCTGCAGGCCCATGCCCCTTTGGTGCAAAATGTTCGTCCAAACGCTGGTAGGGGCGGCGCGAGTATGGTGGGATAGTCTACCTATTGGAGAGATCGATAGCTTTGAAGACTTAGAGGCCAAATTCACGTTGCAATTCAGTCAACAGAGAAGGCACACAAAGGATCGAAACGAACTACTGCACATTCGTCGGCGAGACAATGAAACGGTGGAAAGTTTTATAGTCAGATTTAATAAAGAGAGCCTGGCGATCCCAGGTGTCACAAACGATCTGGCCTGCGGCGCTTTTCTACAAGGAGTAAACGACGATGAGCTATTAAGGACACTCTATGGAAGGGATGGCGTGCCCCCCACCATAGAAGAAATCCTGAGGATAGCCAAGGTGTATGTTACACAAGAAAAAACTGTGGCAGGCAATCACGCGGCTAACAGGAAAAAGGAAGCCCATAAAAATCAAGACGATAGAGAGCAGCGGAGCTCTAAGGGCAAGGGTAGAGGAGACATGTACCAAAAGAGTGACAGATCAGTCTCGCGGTATGATAGATCCCGGAATTCACATTCGAGAAACGAATCCTCCTCTAAGCCGCGGTCTGATTATCCTAATTTAAGTAAAACGCCGGCAGAAATCCTGGCCTCTGAAAACCTAAAATTCAAGCCTCCCAAGCCGTTGAAGGACGCCCCTAACAAAGACACCAGCAAATACTGTGAATATCACAAGGGGAGCGGCCATGATACCAACGATTGCTATCAGTTGAAGAAGCAAATTGAGTAGTTTGTAAAGGCGGGCAAGCTGGCTCACCTGGTTCGAGATATAAAGCAAGGCCCGCCTCCCAACAAAGAAGAGGCTGACAAAGGGGCGGGCAAAAGACAGCGGGAGCTGAATATGGTATACGCCGACAAGGGAAAGGGAGCAAAACGGAGTTTCTCCACGCTCGAACCCTGGATGCTGGCAACCATGACAATCGAGCCACGCGTAGAGGATTTACACCTCACCACTGACCCCCTAATCATATCCGCCGCGATAGGCGACTATAATATGAGAAGAATCCTGGTAGACACTGGGAGTTCTGAAGGCATTATCTATGAGCATTGTTTTAACAGAATGCAACCAGAAGACAGAAAATTGCTCGAGTCAGTACACGCCCCTATTAAAGGGTTCACCGGTGAAAAGGTTGATCCAATCGGCCAAATTACTTTCCCAGTTACATTTGGATAAACCCCCCGGGAAAGAACCATACTCCTCACGTTTCTTGTGGTACGCGCTGAGTCTTACCACAACGTAATCATTTGAAGGTTTACCCTGGGAAAACTCGACGCCGTAGTTTCCACAGCGCGTGGGTTCATGAAGTTCCCCACCCCACGGGGGATTGCAACAGTATATCGGGACAAGCTGGGAGAAGTTTTGGGTACCAAGAGGTGCCGTCAAGGACCTACCGGCGCCATTGGCCCAAAAAGGTGGGTTTCAAGCACACGCCACCTGGAGCAAACAGTGACAATAGGAGATAGCCTTTCTCCTGAGGTTAAAAACAACCTAAAACAGTTACTGAGGAGGAATGCCGATATCTTTGCTTTTGAACACTCTGACATGACTGGGATACCCCGGGATAAGGCATAGCACAAGTTAGCAACACTCCCGGGTATCAAGCCAGTCGCACAGGGTAAACGTAGCATGGCTCCTGATCGAAAAGCGACGGTAGTCAAAGAAGTACGAATGCTGGTCGAAGCTGGAATTCTTAGAGAAACAAAGTATCACATATGGGTATCAAACCCCGTGATGGTTAAGAAACCAGATGGCACATGGCGGATGTGCATCGACTTCAAAGACTTGAACAAGGCATGCCCTAAAGATGCTTATCCGCTGCCTGAGATGGATTTCAAGGTTAACTCTCTGGTTCCTTATAGGTACAAGTGTTTTTTAGACGCCTATAAGGGCTACCACCAGATCAAAATGTCAAGAGAAGACGAAGAAAAAATGGTGTTTCACACCGATGTGGGCATCTTCTGCTATACCAAAATGCCTTTTAGTCTACGAAACGCCGGAGCCACGTACCAACGTATCATGGACAAGGCTTTCGAAAAGCAAATCGGCAGAAACTTGGAAGTATATGTCGACGACTTAGTAATCAAGAGCAAAGAGGAAAAGCATATGCTCGAAGACATCGAAGAAACCTTCCAAAAGCTGAGAGAATACAACATCAAGCTCAACCCCAAGAAATGTTCATTCGTGGTAGAAGAAGGCAAGTTCTTGGGGGTGGTGGTCACCCGGGACGGTTTTAAAGCTAACCCAGAAAAAGTAGCTGCCATAGCGCGAATGCCCTCCCCCAGGACCTTAAAAGAGGCACAAGCATTAAATGGGCATCTAGTGGCCATAAACAGATTCCTGGCAAGACACGCCAAGAGATCTTTGCCATTCATAAAGACGTTGAAAGATTGCCTTAACAAGAAAAACTTCAAGTGGACCAGTGAAGCAGAAGAGGCTTTACAAGACATAAAACAGTTCATTGAAAAATTACCCATGTTGACAGCGCCATACCCAGAAGAACTCTTAAAAATGTACCTGGCGGCAGCTCACAACGCGGTAAGCGCGGTACTCATGGTAGAAAGGGATGGAAAACAAACACCCATATACTACATCAGCCGAGTCCTAGTGGGACCATAAACGGGATATCCAACACTTGAAAAGTTGGTACTGGCACTAGTCCACGCTTCCCAGCGTCTCAGAAGATATTTTCAAGGGCACCGCGTACAAGTCTTAACAAATTATCCGCTACAGCAAATTTTTCACAAGCCTGAAATCTCAGGAAGGTTGGCCAAATGGGCGATAGAGTTGGGAGCCCTCGATATTGAATATTGAAAGGGAACAGGCATTAAGGGGCAAGTGATCGCCGATTTCTTGGCTAAGATTCCCCGAAGGAAAAGTAATACAAGATCCCACGGTTCAAGACATACCAGAGTCCAGCACAGCCAGGAAAACCTGGAAATTATACACCGACGGATCGTCCAGTGGAAAAGGATCCGGTGCGGGCCTCATGCTAATAAGCCCAGATGAAATAAGGCTAATGTATGCCATGCGGTTTAACTTTGAATGCTCCAACAACGAAGCGGAATATGAAGCGCTACTCGCGGATTTGAGAATGGCCCAATCTATGGGAGCAACAAGGGTCGATGCATACGTTGACTCTTTGCTAGTCAATAATCAGGTGAACGAAACCTATGAAGCCAAAGATGAAACAATGGCAAAATCACGAGCCCACAATATCATCTCCTCAGCAAGGTTGGCAGTCACCCGCTTTAAGTCATCTTCTGCCTTATTCTTCTCTGAAACAAACCTGCTCTCTCTCAGACCAGTAGCTTGGAGTTGACTTTCCAACCGGTACTTTTCGTCTTTCAGCTCATGAATAGCAGCCCGCGCCTGGTGGAGCTCATTGTTATCATGCATCCACCGACGCCGGATTTCTGCTAGCTTCCGAGGATGACTAACGGATCTACCATTGTGGCATTCATCAAGTTCTCATTGTTTAACCCCTCAATATAGGCTGACTCAGCCGGAGGGTATGCCCGCTCAACCCAGTGCTGAATCACTGGAGGAAAGATCAATCTCGATGATTCCGCTATCTTCCACTTGGGTTGATAGCGCTTATCCTGCACGTTTGGATCCCAATTAATGGTAGGCAGATAAAGATCATCGCCCAAACGGGCACCATCATCAGCAATTTCGCTGCTTGATCCCCCAGCATCGCTCATAGCGGTATCTCTGGTTGCCTCGTGAGCAGCGGACACGGTAGGCATCTCTTTTTCGGATGCAGAAAAATGCTAACCGGAGAGTCAAACAGGGATGTGGGGGTGACACTAGAAGGTAGCAGCGTAGAAACCGGACTGGTTGTCACAGCCACAGCAGTTGTGGGCATAGGAGGCGGCATAGAGCAACTGACAGCAGCGACAACACTTGCCTGGGATATAAGCTCTGAAAGGCTTGGTCTGCTTGTAGCGGAAGGCATAGCATCCACAGATGTCAAAGGGGCAGAGGATACACCCTCAACTTGAACCCCAGCAGTGGAACCTGTGTTAAATCAGACGTTCAGCAACATGGAACACAAAGTCCACAATAACACCCACAAACAAAATTACTTACCAGTGGGCATGGCATAGGCGGTTTAAATAGCTTCATAAGCAGTCAAGGCAGGAATAATTTTGCGTTTTTTCGATACACGAGTTGGACTCACCAACTCAGCAGCAGCGGGTACAGAAACGCCAACCGTAACAGCGGAAGTAGCGGCCCCCGCGGCCATGTACTTCCTCCCGGTGACTCTCACCCCGATCGGTTTTTTCGCCTCTACGGCAGAAACACTACTTCCTCCGCTGGGGGGAGGCTGGGAAATATAAGTAGCCGGATCCGCCGGCACAGCAGGCAGCTAAAACTGCTCCAGGTGGATCTTCAGTACATCAGGTTCTTGTTCACCAATCACGCGGTCTGCGGCCCTCAAAGCAGCATTCCGCGGAGGATCAACAAAATCAAACAAACTCTACTTACATGTGACATTTACACATGTTAATTCACACACAATTAACAAAGCATATTCAAAGCAAAAGAGCCACATACCTTCATCATCCCTCCGGAAGGAAGGATACAACTTGATATCACGCCATAGCAGGCTCATTCCCGCCATCACCAAGGCTCCCTATGGGATTACTGTGCACTTGGAGGGGCATTCACACAATCTCTTAAAAAGAGCGTTTCCAACATAAGCATCTTTTGGGGGACTGTCGTCTTTAACCTTGTCCTTGGGTCCCATCTCCCTCCATTGCATTTCTCTGGGAATAACACCGACATCAATATAGAAGAATTTTTTCTTCCAACTCTTATCCTTGGAACTGGTAGGAATGTCTCTCAAACAAGACACATCGGTGTCCCTCCTGTCAAAGGTGAAAACGGGGATTTCCACACGAGAACGAAAAAAGCCCTAAAAACGGTGAGTTCAGGGAAGTGCCCCAGGGCTATGCAAGCAAACTCAAACTGTCGGAGTTTAACCAACCCTAACGGATGCAGTTGGGAAATGTGGATGGGATAACACTCAAGAACCAACTTACAAAGCTTGGTGATCGGCAATCGGAAGTTGCAAAATTTGAAAAAATCACTAAACAGAGTGACTTTACCCTTCTTCAACGGAAATGCCGTGTCTGTCTTTGACAGCAGCACCGGATTCCACTCCGCCCTAATATCGTAATCTTGAATAAGATTGTTGAACGAAACAAGCCCCCATTTGACATACAGGGCATCAGAACTTGCTGGGGCAGAAGAAGAGGATTCGCCGGTTTTGGAAGCCATTGTTAGATTCAAAAAGGTGAAGGAAGTGGTTGTGAACAAGGAAGGAAATGAAATCCAAAACCCTAAACGGGAAACCTATTTATAAGGGATTGCAACCTTTCGAATTCAAAAAGGCAAACGGGTGGGAACGCGTGTCAAGACAGGGGAGGTACAACTGTCATCCTAATGATGACTTAACTGTCACATCCTTTCCCATCGCCGCCATTTTTCAAAAAATGTACCGATACTCCACTCGAGAAACTTACACTCAAAGGGGGAATTTTGACTTTTTCCTTTTTTAGTCCGATTTCATGAATTTCATCTCATAACTTCGGACTGGGGGGATATGATGAGGTATGACCCGGATCGGCTAACCCGACCCGGACATCACCTATTATTTTATTTTTAATATTTAAGTACACATGTTTATTCTAGAATGTTCTATTCTGCATGGATAAACCACGTAACCAAATCCCCAAACTTTTGGGAAGATCATGCAAATCCCTAACTTATCGGAGCCCATCCTAAGTTAGAGGAAACCCTAATGGTAAACTATAAATAGAGGTAAACATCAAAGGTATGATCATCTTGTTCTCGTTTACTCTCTCTCTCTCTCTCTCTCTCTCTCTCTCTACATTCGCACTTTCTTTCTCTCAAACCGAGACTTATTCTTACGCCGGAGGATGGTTACAGGAATAACCCCATTCCTGTAACGAGTTCTAACGGTGTTTGGTTTTGCAGTTAGCTGTTCGAATCGCCAAAGAGTTGAAGTCCTAACCGGAGCTTACCCATAAGGTCAGTGTTTCTTCAGTTACATAGACCAGGGAGTAAAATAACTATTTTTAAAGGATTAGGACAAAACCGTTAAAACGACCAAACCACATGGAGCAAAACGAAAATTTATTCTTACTTTTATACTTTTATGATGAAATGGTTCACTAAAAAAATAAAAGGTTTCTAATTATGTAGAAAAAATAAGGTTTCTTTCTACCGTGTCACATAATACATGTTATATGTAGTTAATTGGCATGGTTAACACATGATGATTCTTATTTAATTTTGAAATTGGGGTCACAATGAAAATGGGAATTAGTAATCTAAGTTTCATGCTAGATTGTAAAACTCTCTGGTATCTGCCCATTACCTAGTCAGGTTAAAAAAATATATCCGTTACTTTGCTAAAAATATATACCCATTGGGATTTATTTTTTTATTGTTTTATTATTATATAATTTAATTATCAAAATATAAAAGAACCAAAGGGTTTATAGACTAGTGGTAGAAAGTGTAATGTAAATGTGTCTCATCGAAAGAGGTTGAGGGTTTGAATTATTTGGTGGATAAAAGGTGTGAGTTTACCATTGTAAAAAACTAGTAGATGCCCCACCCGCGTTGCGGGGCGATAGCCAAATAATTTTCAAACAATTAAAAAAAGACCACTATAATTTTGCTAGGGAAAAAAAACAAAAACGATGATAAGACCGTAATTTTGAGCTCAGGGCAAAACTGTAATTTTTCAGAACTAATGAGCCAGTGTTAGGCAACTCCTTAACACGAAAAAAAATAAAATCGAGTAAACCAATTAAAAGAAAATACCTTTATAGTTTTGGTAAAAAAAAAACTAAAATGATGGGAAAACGTAATTTTTAACTGGGGGCGAAATCATAATTTTAATTCAGGGATAAATCGTAAACTAAATGGACCAACGGGCGAGTGTCAGGAAGTTGCCGGCACGACTGTGATTTCGCACTGGGGGCAAACTTGTAATGTCACCAGGAAGGCAAAATGTTAATTTAAGTTGAGGGCAAAATCGTAACCTGGCTGTGAGAAAAAAAAAACTAACGGCGAAAGTAAAATTTATACGGGGCAAAATGGAAAATTTGAGCCGAGGGCAAAATTAGAATTTTTAGCCGGGAGGAAAAGCGTAAATTTATTTTTTAGCGTGGGCAAAAACATAACTTTGACCTGATGGCAAAATCGTAATTTTAAGGGGAAAAAACTAATGGCAAAACTGTAAATTGAAACGGGCCAAAATCGTAATTTTTAACTGGGGGCAAAATCGAAATATTTAGCTGGGAATAAAAGCGTAAATTTATTTTTTAGCGGGGGCGAAAACATAAATTTGAACTGATGGCAAAAGCGTAAATTTAAAGCAGGACAAAATCGTAATTTTGTTGGGCCAATAGGGGAGTGCAGGCAGCTGCCTGAAAAAAAAAAAAAAAAAAAAAAAAAAAGCCTGCCGCCCTTTTTAGCCAATTGAGGGAAGGAACTATTAAAATCTTACGTCATCATCTTATAAATGTAGTAGTTGATAATAGTCAATATAAAAGAATATATAAAGAAACGTTTACGGATATGGTTAAAGTAAACGGGTGGGTAATCATCTAATACCATGCCCGTAAAATTTTATAAAACTAGTCTAATACCTGAATATCATTGCTACATTGCATTATCCGTCCACAATGTCTGGGTTTTGGGTTTGTCAGCCGAGTTTGGATTCGTTTGTCATCTCTATTTTGAAGTGCAATCAATGTTTAATGAGCTTCGATCATCGTGCTAGCGAGCCAATCTACAATCATATATTCACGTAGGTGATTCTAAAAGCAAAATAAATAACAATAATTTAAGAAATTTTTGAAACAGATTTGTTTTAAAATTAAGTGCTTATACGGTTCATGCATTACGTAAAAATGCTTATACGGTTCTCGCAGTTTTCTAGTTTTTTTTACACCTCTATACATTCGGTGACATTTTAGAGAAAGGACACATGAATTTATATGACTTTTATACATGAATTACATTATATTTTATATGAAACAAACTATGTAATACACGAGTTTATTCGATCTGTGGAATACACATATTTTGTAAAGAGATAATATTTTTGTTACTAATCATATAAATTATATTTACTTAATGTGTGTAATTCAGAAGATTCCATACTAGTATATATACACACATACACATATGATATGATAAAGAGTGGTAGAATAAATAATGGAGTAGGTGAGATACAATTTAAAGAAAACTTCTCCCTCCTTTCTCTCATACAAGCAGAAGCAGCTATCAGTTAACGTCACACAAACCGTTTACTTTGATGATGACAAAATTTCACACCACTGTTCTTCCATCATCAGCAGCAGCAGCATATTCTCCTATCCAATCAACTACTATTATCTAACCCTCTCTCTTTTCTTCTCATTATTCTCACTCCCATCCCATCAATCCTTTATTCTTCTTCTTCTTCTCCACACCATGGATATCGATCAAGTCGACCAAAACTCCAACTGGTTCTTCGATTACGCCTTCATAGATGATATCTCCACCGTCGCTTTTACCTGGCAGCCCCCAGTTCCTGCTGTAAGGTCAGTAGTTGGCTCATACGACACTAGGGATGAGCATTTGGTACCGGGTACCAGTACCGAACCGTACCGTACCGAGTATATTCGATACCGGCACCGGTACCAATTTTTTCCGTTTTTCGGTACCGATACGGTACCGGTATTTACGGGTAAAACACCAGTAAAGTAAGTACCGGTACCGAACCGGTGTATTCGGTACCGAACGGGTACTGTGCTCATCCCTGTACTACACATCACACAATTCAGTTTTGTTTTGTTTTGTAGACTTTCATAATACTAGTTAATAATGGAAAGAGGTAAGGCTGTCTACATCTTACCCTCCTCAGACCCTACCTTTGCTTTGCTTTGCTATTGGTGGGATTTACTGAGTATGATGATGATGATGATGATGATGATGATGAGTTAATAATGGAAAGAAACAAAATAGTTTTATTTTTTAGAATTTGGGGAAATCATCAAAACAATACTTTTGAGCATGTTGGTGTGTCAAAATAACTTTTTGATCCATTTAACGTTTGAGCTTCTTGATAAATTCGTCATGATTCTATCTATTGTCGCGTTTGTTTTAATAAACCAATAAAATTTTGACATGTGGAGTGTCAGGAGACACTATATACGAGGTTATTTTTCTAACTTTTAAGTTGTAACTTTTTTTTTTTTGACTTTTTGTGATTAACTTTTTTTAATGATGAAAAGGGTATTTTGATGAAAAGTTAGTCGAAATCAGTTGTTTGGTAGATCGGTCAAACATGCTATTTTAGTTATTTTTCCTTAACTTTCTCTTTTCTGGTCACTTCCACCAAGCAGTGGCGGCGAAGCTTGACCCGAATGACCGGGGAGAGGGGGGGGGTCGAAAACGTATATACCCAAAAATTTCTATACGAAAACTACGTATATAACACTATTGAGCGAAAAGTTCGGGGGTCGGACGCCCCGGCCCCTTCTATACTTCGCCCCTGCCACCAAGCGCACAACAACACAATCACTAACACATACACTAGCACCCTTGTTTGATTGCTATTGATTTGCTCCTACAGTACCGAGGTTGAAAGCTCGTTTATCGAATTTGAAGGCCATAAGGGGACGGGATCACGAAAACGGTAAATATCCTTCCCTTTTTTTCTTGCTCGCGTTTGAGAGCTTGTTAATGGATCTAAACCCGACCCTTGAGGCGCGTATGCAGGGTTCCCAAATTTATGGTTATTAACATCACTTCCTTAAACCCAACATACTTAAACTAGGGGTGTCAATTGTGTCTAAAACCAAACACGAACCATATATTTATTCGTGTCAAAGACATCACCCGAACCCAGATAAACGGGTTGGAGGGTTGGAATAAATGGATAAACTGGTTGGTGGGTCAACCTGTTTTATTAAACGGGTTAAACAGGTGAAACCTGAAGACAACCCGTTTAAGATAACAACCCAATAACACATTTGCAGCTAAATCTTTCAGGTTAAAGTGTGAAGCTATCAATGAATGTGGATCTAAAGCCGGCCGAGAGAAAATGCGCAGAGATAGGATGAATGAGAGGCATGTATTCATCACTCTTTTGACTCATGTTCTTTGTGTCCTAAATTGAATGTGAAATATTGAAATCTTTTTTAAAGGTTTATGGAATTGGGTTCGATCTTGGAGCCTGGAAGACCTCTAAAAACCGACAAGACTGCTATCCTTAGCGATGCTATTCGAATGATAAAACAGCTACAAGATGATGCAGAGAAACTCAATCAGTCAAATGCTGATCTGCATGACAAAATCAAGGAATTAAAGGTATCTTTATTTATTAAAACTGTCCCCTAATTGTACAAATATCAAATGTGACATCTTCATCAATACCACCTTTTGGATAGGCTGAGAAGAACGAGCTACGCGATGAGAAGCAGAGGCTGAAAGTCGAGAAAGACAAGCTGGAACAACAAGTTAAATCCATCAACGGTGGTCAACCAGGCTATCTAGCTCATCCAGCCGCCATGCGGGCTGCATTTGCTGCACAAGATCAAGCTGTTGGAAACAAGTTGATGCCTTTTGTCAGTTATCCTAGTGTTGCCATGTGGCAGTTCATGCCATCTTCTGTGGTTGACACAACACAGGATCATGTCCTTCGACCTCCGGTTGCTTGATCATTCTGGTGTGTTCTCTTGTTTCCTTCCACTTAATGTGTGACATTTGGTTGCTTTTCTTGTTCCTGTGGAGCTTGAAGAAGTTTGTGAAGTAATATTGATGTAATATATATCTAAAATGACCATTCTGTTTGTACTGTGTGATGAGAATTTGAACTCTGCTAGTTGATGTAATAAAATCATATTTGTGACTGTCCAAATTTCCGTTTACTTGTGAATGAGACGATTTTTGTTATGATTTGTTCATGCGGGTCAAATCAAGAAATTTGGCAAACAAAAGTTATAGGGGTCTATTACAAGTGAAGATAAATTTACTTAAGGCGAACAAGTAAGAAGTCGCGAATATCACAATATAGAGACTAATCTAGGAATTAGTGGAACCATACTTGAAGCAACTAGACAGAGTGAAGAAACACCGGTCCAACCGTGGTAGATTAGACGATGTTCAACAGATTGTAAGGCTCCGATCTTCACGAATTCTAACAATGGTTTGATCTACAAAACTGAACAACACCGTTAGGCTCGTTACGAGGAGGGGTTGGGGGTTCTTCTAGTAACCACCCTTCGGCGTGAGAATAAGTATTGCTCTTGTATAATAATTTATGGAGGTGTTTGAAATGTAGCCGGATTTAATCTTGATGGAGTGTGGTGTTTATAGCCGGAATGGTGAGAAATGATTGGGCGAAAAGTCATTATTACAACCCTGCTGACCATTAGTGGTGGCAGAGGAGGGTGTGTATCTGCGGTGTGCCATTGGTTAGATGTCGCTATCTGGATGTCCTTGTGGTGTCTTCTGTGATAAAAGCGAATGGAGGTTCAGAGGAACACGGATCCGTGGAATGTGATTGGCTGGACGTCGCTGTCAGCTGTTCTTTTTGTCTCTCCTGCGATAACCGCTAGTGGAGATCAAGGATGTCGTGATCCATGCGACGTCATTGGTCACACGTTGCTTTCATAGCATCCTTTTTGTCTCCTCTGTCTGGTATATCCGATGTGGCGAGTGGGCCCCACGGATGATTTGCCTTTGCCAGCTGGCCGGGTCGTGGATCAACTTTGGGTTTTCCCTGGACCCGCTGGGGTTCCGGGCCCATATCTCTTCACTGAGGCAAATTAAAAGCACATAAATTCCATCATCTGGAGCCTACTCTGTGGTTTTCCCAATTTTTTGAGTTTTATTTTCCTTTCTTTTCTAAGTAAAGACATGTGAATTTATGAATACTAGGAATTCAATTTTATACTCATGCACTCAACCAGGGGCATACCTATGTGTAGGGCACAAGGGTCGGCCGGTCCCTGTGAAAAATTCTTTTAATGTTATATACGATAAAATCTCGAATGACTGTCATGAAAATTTGACACAGATCTGTGAAAATTTGACACCGACCTGTGAAAATTTGAAACCGACCCATATGAAATTTTAAAAACAAGTAAATGAACCCCATCAAATTTTGACACTAGCCCTTAAGAAAAAATAATTTAAAACTTTAAAATTAAAAAAAAAATTAACTAAATCTAGACAACAAATATGAAACAACTATTAAATTGATTCCAGCCTATTTATTTAAATAGTTAATTTGTTCAAGCCATGTTAATTCTTAAACAACTAAACAATTAGCCCATTTTAAAGAAAATTAAACAATTAAGCTTGTTAAGAATCAAACTCATCTTAACCTCAATTATTGGTACGTTTTGGGGCATTCGGGTTCGAACTAGTGCCTCCACCTCCAAGGGTAGGCAAGGCGGGTTGGTTAAGCTAATAGGTTAACCTTTGTAAGGGTAGAATTTGTTTGAGGTGGTTGTTGACCTTGGGATTGGTGGGTGAGTTTTGATTGGTTGTGATGGCCTAGGGCCTAATCTCTCCCTCGAATTTTTTTTAAATATGTATATTTAAAAAGAAAATTTTGTATACTTTGTTGAACATGTAAACCCATTAACATCTTATTTATCTTAAGCCCATTAAATACGAAAACTAATTTAAAGTAAGCTGATTACTCTTTTACTCATCAATACCCATTTGTAAAGTTTAAACCCGTTTAAAATTAGCCCGATGGTTTAAAATTAAACCTAATTAAAATTTAAAGGACCGTTTTTTTCTACTCGCCCGGACGCACAATTTTTTGAGGTTTGCGCGTTAACATGAAAATTTTACAATCAAAGTCGAATGATTGTATTGCAATTAAAGATGTCTGCGTGTCAATCCATCCTAACCTAACCTGTTTTGACGTTTGATCTCACTAAAACAATCTGTTATTCAATGAATTTTAACAAACATAAGTACATTATTATATAACAAAAAGATGAAATTTATATAATGAAAACAAGTAAAAAAGTGGCAAAGTCATTTTCCATGAATTATTAAAGGGCTAGCAGCATGACAAGGAACCCAAACCCAAGCAAAGTTCCAGCAGTCATCTTTAGTGGTGCAGCTGATGATGGAGGCTTCACGTTCGTTCCGGTGGCAGGTGGTGGCGGAGTTGGGGATGAAGGGGTGGTGGTTTGTGGCGGTGAAGGTGAAGAAGGTGTTGTTGGTGTTGATGCTGCTACTACATTTACCTGAACCTTCATTCCAAGGCTGCAATGATTGCTTCTACCACAGATGAAATACCGGGTTCCTGCTGAGGTTAGTGCGATTTTAGCCGGGCTAGAAGTGGTGGTTGAAATAGCATTTCCTGTTCCACATGAATCATAGTTGTCCTTTGTGACCTCAACAACATCATGGGTAGGACCAAACTGGAAATCTGCAACCAGTTAAGATCATTGTTAGAAGGGCAGCCCGTAGCGGCTACCAAACGCTTCGTAGGTTGAATAAAAAAAATAAAAAAAAAAGTTATATAATTTTATTTCCCTGAAAAAAAGTATGTTACGGTGATTAAGGGTGCTAGATGAGTCGTGTCGACAAGACTTGAAATCGTGTCAGACACGTGAAACTAAACACATCAAGAATATTGGCGGGTTGACACAAACACGACCCGTGTGACTCAATTTTTTTTTTAAATTTGTGTTCCCATATTAATACTGTAAATTATATATACAAAAAAATTACAAATGCATATAAAACAATTACGTTTTAATTATAAAAGTTAGATGTCGATAGCTCTTTTAATTTTTAAGTTTTGACATAAAATACCCGTCCATTTTTAGTTATGACATAAAATTACATATAACTTTTTTTTTAAACAAATGGGCTACGCAGGTCACCCTTGAATCCCTCAAGCCAACGCAAGCCCAACCCGTTTAGCTATATGCGTTCGCGGATTTTGGTCGATTTCCAAACCTATAAAATTCATGTTAGGTTTGTGTAATAAAATGACACCCCTAGATTGGTAATGCATGCTCTAGGCAGAAACATATATAAATTCGTTACCTAGATTATCGCCAACTACAAATGTTTGGGATGAAGACCACGACCCTAGATCAGTTGTCGTGTCCCACCCGCCGTTTGGACTTCCGACAGTGTAGTCAGTCGCCACCACCACCTGTAGAAGCGTCACCATAGCAGCCAACCCGATTAGTACCCTCATAATTGACACTTTAGCCATTATTTTATATTCTTGAAAAAACAAGGTTATTTTCAAGAAAGTGTGTTTGTATGATATTTGTCATGGCTATAAACCATCTATTTATAGAATTATACAAAGGGGAAGAACTCATTTGGCCCGAATTGTTTATTGTTTCAAATTTCTTTGAAGCTTTCATTGTTGCATTATTCAAATGGGATTAGTTGCATGTTTGAATTGGATGGCTGTCATGGTGTTGTTGATTTGGTAGATGAGTGATGGATTAGTTGACTTTTTAATGTTGTATATGAAATGTTAGTTGACTTGGCTTGTGGGAACATGTTTTGTTGAATATTTCTTGTCAATTAGTGTAGGCATGTTTTAAATAACTAGAGAGCAGGTGAAGATGATAATGTTTTAGTTGTTGTTTAAGGTTTAAAGACATGATGATGATGATCTTGTATTTGTTTATAATGCCGGCTTGACCGAATGATAAAACATGCAATGGAGAGCCGGTCAATGTTCAAGCCAAACTTGAGTTCGACATGAGAGTTTTTATGTATTTAGATGATGATTCGTGACGGTTAAAAGTCAGATTTAGGTTATTTAAACCAGTTATATGTTCTGTTTGGAATAACTTTTTTTGGAACGAATCAATCGGGCCGGATTGATCTTTGAATAAGTTTGTGCCAAAAAAAATTATGGGTCGGGTTGATCTTAAAAGAGGGCTGATCTTTCATTATTAAACTGATCGGATCGGATTGATCTTTCATTATTACACTAGTCACATATTCATCATACCTAGTTATCATATTACCAGGGGCGTAGCCAGAAATTTTTTTCTACGGGTTCGAAAATTTTTCAGGGTTCGATTTAAAGGATTCTATGGGTTGGATGGTGAAATTTCTACAGGCGCAATGTCAAAATACACCTATATATAACACTAAAATTTTTTTGATACGAGTCCGGACGAACCCATACCCATCTATGTAGCTACGCCCCTACATATTATAATCTCTTAAAATAGATGACGTTTGGTTATTAGAATTCAATTAAGCTAAAAACATATTTATGTATTTATGTTATGAGTTCCTCATATTTATTGAAGTAAACAATTTATAATTTCTTGAAAATTGGACCAAAATCAACCAATTAAGTTAGAATCTCCTAATCTATCACTATGCCAATGCCATCACCACTATTAGGATTGCACCATCAGTAAGGTGTTTATCGGTTTGAGTTTTGGTTTCCTCGTTTATTATATGTATTTCGGTCGAAATTAGGGATGAGCGTGGTACCGGTACCGTACCAAACCAGTACCGAAATATTCACTGGTACGGTAACAGTATTTGAAGGTAAAATTCGGTATTTTCCCGGTACCGATACCAAAAATGGCAAAAAGTGGGTACCGGTACCGAAAAAATCGGTACAGGAAATTTGGTACCGGTACCCAGTACCAAATGCTCATCCCTAGTCAAAACTCATAACAAAACCGAACTAAATTCAAAGTTGGCAAAACTGAACCGAAATCTGAATTGTTATTTTGTTTGGTTGTGGTTTCGTATCGGAAATCCAAAATTTTAACAAGATAGGTGTTCCTTCGGTTTTCTTAGTTTTGTAATAGGCTAAATGTTTAATAGAGAGTAAACATAAAAAAAATCCCTAGCACAATATATGTGTTGGGTTCCTCGGTTTTAACCGAATTGAATTTTCTAGAACCGAAAACAAGTTACCAAAACTCATTTCAGTTTTAAACCAAACCGAAAACCAAATATGCAATTCGGTTCGATTTTAAACGTTTTCAGTTTAGTTTGGTTTTCGGTTATTTGGATTGAAACCAAATATGGAACACTCGTAGGCGGCCCTAACCACCACCTTTACCGCAAAAACACACAAATATTTCTAGTAACATTAAATAAGCTAGTAGAAAAGATGGGGATCAACTTACATGTCTATATATCTGACAAAGTGTGAGCTGCCATACGATGATTGCCGAAACCTCACAAATCATGGACACAGAAAAAGCAAAAACTTAAGTCTTTTATTTATATGAATGGTACTATACAAACAAATTGTACTTCTTTGCTTAACCATATGTACTTCCAGTACATCAACATGGATGACCTTTTTCTTCTTCTTTTAGATATGAAAATGTTAGAACGTGGGGTGGGGTATGGTGGTTGGGGCATTTGTTGACACGTGGAATGGGAAAAAAAAAACCACGCCTATGGGGTATGGTGGGGCTTGGGTTGGGGGCATGAGTTGACACATGGGGGCATGTGAAATGGCTAGTTTGGTTTGGCCATTGAGAGCCCGCCATGTCACCTTACTAGCCCGCCCCACGCCCGGCTTCAAACCCACGCCAAATGGGCCACGCCCAAACCCAAGCCCCAACCCAAGCCCCCGGGGTGGTGGCTTGGGCGTTTTCAGCCAACCCACGCCCCAACCCAAGTCCCATACCCCACAGTCTTAAATGATTCACATCTCTAGAAACACACAATTTTGAATTTTTGATAAAAATAAGTATAGTTAATAGCCAAAATGGTCCCTGAGGTTTGCTCATTTTTGCCACTTTAGTCCAAAATCCAAAAATTTTTACATCTGGGTCCCCCTTCTGTCTCTCTCTCTCTTCCCTCCTCTTTCTCTCTGCCGGACGCTCAGGCCAAGTTCCAGACGCCATCTTCTACTACGACGAGGACGCTCAGGCCAAGTTCCAGCAAGAGAAACCATGGCTCAACAACCCTCACTACTTCAAACGGGTCAAAATCTCAGCCCTAGCTTTACTCAAGATGGTGGTTCATGCTCGCTCCGGTGGAACCATCGAAGTCATGGGCCTTATGCAGGGGAAGACTGATGGATTGAATTGCCATGGACAAAATGGGTGTGGTTTGACGAAGACGCCGCACCACCGCTAACACCGCCGCTGCTGCGCCGTCGTTCATCGATGATCTGATTAGAGGTTAACAGAAGGTTGAAATTGGTGCATTAAGATGGAGTTGAATCTGAAACTGGATTGGTGTAAATCCTAGCGGAGAGAAATTTGTGAATTTTTGTGATTGGATTTGGGGATAGAGAGTTGGGGATCTGGATGGAAGCAGAGGTGGTGGTGTGGTGTGGCGGATCTGGTAGTGGTGATGGTATACGTCCGCTGAATTCGGTGATGGTGGGTTTGTGGTGGCGGTGGCTGTCACAGAGGTAGCAGGGGTGGGGGTTTGGTTGATTGGATTTGGGGATGATTTAACATGTTCATGATCAAGATAAATCGACAACGGAAAGCCTCCTCATCGCCGGTGACATTTCCTCTCTCCGACGACCTCTCGTCTCTCTGCAATCTGACCGGTAACCTCTCCTCTCTCAAAGATTCATTGTGTTTGTACTGATTGAAAAAAAATTGAATGGGGATATTGATGGGAGTTAATGGAATTGGGTTTTATAGGGATGATTGTGAAGATGAAGTGGCGGTGGTTCTGGGAAAGTAGAGTGGTCGGAGATCCTCTGTGTTTCACCGTCTTCATCATCGGCATCATCCTCATCACCTCTGAAGTGTGGATGGCGGCAGATCTATGTAGAGAGAGAGAGAACTGAGAGAGAGAGAGAGAGAGAGTGTGTGTATCTGCCATTTTGGTCCGTCTTCATCATCTGCATCTTGTGTTTCACCCTCTTGCTTTAATATATTGATTAATAATTAATAATTAGTTATAATAAAAGTATAATGACCAAAATGCCCCTGAGGAAAAGGACAAAAACCAGGGTTTTTTTTTAGAAATCTGACCTGATTTGAAATTTGGACTAAAATGGCAACAAAATGCAAACCTCAGGGACCCAGATGTAAAAATTTTGGATTTTGGACTAAAGTGGCAAAAGTGAGCAAACCTCAGGGACCATTTTGGCTATTAACTCAAATAAGTATGATTACCCTAGCTCTATAGCCGGCGGGTTGATTTAAACAAAAGACACAATGTTAAAAACAACCCAAAACTGTGGAAAAAGTAACGTTTCCAAATCTAAAAGTGCATTACAGCGCGTTAAACATCTAATCGTTGATACAAACACAAAAAAAAATTGCACGCTAAACATCGAATTGTTAATACAAACACTGTAAAAAAGTTATAATGTTAAACAAGTGCTTAAGTTATAATTAGTATATCTAATCTAAATATTAATAAAAGACTACAAATAATGCCACATGGCATTCTCTCTTTCAATCTCATAAATTCTATTTATATTTATTTAATATATTTCTTTTAATATTAATAACCAATATATAAATATCACTTATCTTTATTTTTATCCTTATCTTTATTTTAATATTTATAAATTCAATTAATAATATTATAAATATCTAAATCTAATATCTAATAAATTATTAATATCTTTTGAACTAATATGAAAATAATTAATTCATAAATATTAAACTAATCAAAAAATAATAAAAGAGTGAATTTCAAGGATTGTCCTTTATCTTTATACACATTTTCAGGCGTTGTCCTTTATGTTCAAAATTGACGAGTTTTGTCCTTTATGTTTTCATATCATACACGTTTTGTCCTTTAGGCCTAACTCAGTTAGTTTTTTCAGTTAAATTTGGTCACGTGCTTTGCACATGAGGGAATTTTTGTCAATTCATGTAACATCCATTTTTTTTCAAGCGGAATACTGGTCCCATTTGTTTTTATTTTTTATTTTTATTTTCACATGACGTGTTTACATCCAAATGACTTGGCTTGATTAACTACAAGGTGCATTCATAAGCCTTTTCAAATTTAGTATATAAGACTCTAATGGTACTAGATAAAGGTTTAGAACATTTCTCAAAAGACCCATCATATTCAAAATTGGTGTTCAATCCTTGACATCGCGTTTCTTGATCACATACCCGCGAGCTCTTGTTCTATACCTGAAAATACATGCACATACTAGTTAGAAAAAGGCTAATAAGTGAGTGTATATGAAGTGAGCCATCACACATCGATCACTAATGTAAAACATGAGAAAAAGAGACAATGGCATATGCTGGCTTTAGCATTTCAAGCGTATCATCCCAGCGCAGGAAATAATGATCGGTATATAATCTTGTAAGCTGGCACATAGTACACTGGTGGGTGTACCATACACCCTTGCAGGTCATTTAGTGACTTTCCATCATTTTCACTTACGTGTGTCTTTATGGGTGGAATCCATATAATAGTACTTAGCATTTTTCACCCGGAATGCTTCATATTTGAAGTTATAAATCCTCATTAATAACCATTAATTATGTTAAATAAAAGCATACTTTAATCTATTTAAGAATTTTAGTTTCTACCAACGGGTCATATGCCTTATAAATCCTATTATCGTGTGAATTGCCACAAATCATATGAATACTTTATTCAACACTCGTGGATAACAAGACACGTGATTCCCACCTCATTAATACTGATGGATCATGGTTCTTATGATTACGACGTTTTAATGCATATACCTTAGACAATTTCCATCCATTAACTGGTTCATGATAACCATTTATCAACAGGTAATCTCAATGGACCAGCAATTTCAATACATGTGTATCTAATACTAATAAAAAAGTATACATAATGCCACATGGCATTCTTATACTAAAACAAGAGCTTACTTAATGCCATATGGCATTATCTCCTTCAATTCACTATTATTATTATTATTAATTAATTAATTAATACAAAACAATAAAAAAATCCTTAACAACTTAAGACTAATAAATATTTTATTGTTTACTTAGATATTGATTATTTACTTTTGGCTTACCTAAACTATATAGTTAGTTATGAGTAATAATTCTACTTATAATAAACAATTTCAAATAATGACAATGTGACAAAACTTTCTTGTTTTTTAAAAGGATTTTTTTACTATATGTTTAAAGATCTATTAAATAAGTTATTATTTTATATTATAATAATAAAAAAGGTAAAGAATAGGTTAATCAGATATTTGAAAACTGGTTTACTTCCATGCTTTGAAAACACTTTTAATGTTATTAGACCCGTGTAATAAACGAGTTTAAGGATAAAATATCTTCATAATAATTTTGATGCAAGTCTATACTCACCGGATGTCCTAAATGGAGTTATATTTTTAGGCTTGCGAAACCATTGATAATTAACAAAGGTCAGTGTTCCAGTGACGTTATCAAAAAATATTGATTGAAAGAATGGTTTAAGTAATGGAACTCGACGACAGTCCGGTCACCGGGTGATCAGGTTATTGAGGCACTCATATTATCCGGAAGTAATACTAGCACTTGAACGTTTACCCTAGATTTCGTGTAATACCGCCAAATAGAAGGATTCCGTTTATATTGAAAAGAGACAGTTTCCTCTCGCCCTATATTTTGCCATCATGATAAATTAAAGTACAGGACAATTTCTATTTAAATTTAGTTTGTTTCTAAAAGAATTTGTTTTTACACATGACCAACTGTTGCATTATCTACGGTAAAAAATTCACTTATGTAAATTTATGAAGAGAATATAAAATTTAAAAATTTACAAATTTATATCCTTAAATCCGTGTAGTACACGGGTCTAATAATCTAGTATATAACCAAAGCATTATTCATTTATGAGTCTCGTACGCTCACCTTTGCCCGTGGGGTTGCTCGATTCTTGAATTTCCATACTTGAATGTTGACTTCCTAAATTCAAAGGAGTCACATTAATCATAGTATTCCCATTGCATAACATATCTTTGTATTCACATATGGGTCAATCAGGTATCCACCATGATTTACACTTCATTGACATGATTATTTAGAATGATGGTTTCTCCTTTATTCCAAGTTATACAATCTAACATTATTACATCCCATTACAAACATCAATAGTCTGATGACCAGTTAAAAACTATTTTACCATATCTTAACTTCAAGATTTTAGTTAATTCTTTTGTTCATAACTTAATTACAAACAAAATTAAGAGTCTATCATACTCTTTTAATAGTCTAAACAACCAGTTAACCAGAACCCCCAATTTGAGCCATCTAGGTCAATTTCTCAAATTTTCTTCATATCCAAATCTGATATCAAGTTATATGAAAGAGTTTATTCATAAATATTAAATAGAGTAAAATCAACTCAATAGCATCGTTATTTATTCATGCAATACAAATTCAGCATCAAACCCACTTGACTACCATATTTCTTTGAACATGCATCAATAAATAACCTTGATTATGGAGCTTTAAAAGTGTTTTATCTCTACAAACTAATCAAACGAGTTGATTCCAGCATGAATCGTACACAATCAGAAGATACTACTCATATCCCTCATTTATTCACGAAACCCCTAAAACAAATTTAGGGTTCTAAACTTAAAATTAACTTACCAGGGATCTTTCTTTAGAGATGATAATTTAATCACCTCCTTGACTTCATAGCTCTAAATCCTCGAGAATGATTGGCTCCAATCTAGTTTTTTTTTCTATGTCTCATTGTTGTTTTTCTCTGATGCTACTTCTCCTGGAGTTTTGATATATTTTTTTTTGAGACAAAGGAAAGATATGTGGCCTACTATCAAGAAGTCCAGGTTATATATTAACTCCTCTCATTTTACAGCCTTAGTCCTTGTTGTTTCTGTAACAACTCTCACTAAAACTATTATTTATTATTTTATTTTGTTCAATAGGAAACTCTAATAGAGGCCCCCAAGTAATCCTGCATAAACCCTAAAATTATCAGAACAATCGGAATCAGGATCAGGGCCCCTAAAACTCAGGGGGGGTAAACCCTAGTTAGTATTATCCAAACAGTTTTTGATAGAAATCGAATTTGAGCGAACGGTCAACTCAGCTAAGCTAGTAACAGACGTGGCTACCCTATGCTAAAAGTGACCTCTCGCGCCACGCGAGAGCTCTCGTGACACGCGAGCGCGTCGTTTTTCCAGTATAAATAGAGGAGTTTGGCACTTGAGTTTCTGCGTTGGTTCGACGTTAAAACTCGTTTTCTACGTTGAGTTATCTTCTGTTTACTACAAAAACACACACTAACATGAATTCTGCCACGACAACAGGGTAATAACTCGATCACTGCTACGATTTAATGTCCGATCGATAGAAACCAATCCAATGGATGTTTAAGTGCTGCTCAAACTTGGGTTATACTTTATCATTCGTCGTGAATTCGATGGATGTTTAAGTATCGCACTTTGTCATTCGTTGTGAAGGTTTCGATCTCGTGAGTTGTCGTAAAAAGTTGGTTTAAAGTTACTAACCCAGTTTTCGTGTGCATTGTTAATTGAATTAGGTTACCAGGATAATCAGTAGGCTAAAACTTTGCCCGTTAAACTTGCAATGTGAGTCATTCTCTTTTTATCAAATGTTTTACAATACTCCATTTTCAAATGTTATAATTACAGGGATTAAGTCGTGGTTATCTTGAATCACTGGCTAGTGGGGTATTGTGCACATTACTAATTTCTCACGGTTAGGCTAATAAATCCTAACAGTGATAAACGTCACTACTTGGGGAAAGACCCAATAGTGGTATGACCATCGTCACCAGGTGACACGGTGCCAGATAAAAATAAGATAAAAGCCATTGTAATCGCTCTTATGCTGTAATTTATAACTATGTGTCATTTTGTGCAAAATGAATGATTCACCAGTATTTCCCCACTGACAAAATATTTTTAAAACATATTTTAGGCGACCTGCTGTAAATCAAGAAAACGTGCTACGGAGCACTAACAAGCTTGAAGAGGTGGCTCAGTTAAAATGAATAAACATGTTTTATAAATCAGGGAATTTCCTAGTAAAATTCCTCTATTGTAAATTACGGGGTTTATCCCGAATTATGAAATAAAATAATCGGGCATTTTCAAGTTTTTAAAAGATCCTGCTAAAATCTTCCGCTATCGCATCAAATAATAAATACCACGGGTTCCTGTTTCGCGGCTCCTGGACCGGGTAAAACCGGGGCTGGGGCCGTGACAGGAAAATGTGGTATCAGAGCCACTGATTTAAGCCAATTAAGTATTTAGAAATACTTAATTTTACTGATTGCCATCTTGTGATTATGTGTTTTTATTAACTGACTACTTGTTAGTTACAGTATGGGTAAACAAAGACTTTCTGACATCTATCGTCAATTAGATAGTATATCAAAAGATAAGGGATCCCCATCCCAATCAAATTCCTCAAGATACTCAGCAGAAATTGAGGAAGGAATATTTGTCCGTAAGGCACAGTTTGAGAAACCACTTACCCCTAAGAAAAGAAGTCGGATTATTAGAAAAAGTCAAGAGAAAATAAAGAAGACACAACCAAAAGGAGTGAGGGTTAATAAGGAAACTCAGGAAATAAGCAATAACCCACCATGGGAAGACGAATTAGATGAAAAATGGGCAGATCTCTATATGTTAGCCACTATTGCAGTAAATGCTAACTTATAGTTAAATCAACAAACCAGTATAGCACCTATGTTACCTACCAGCTAGAAACTTTAATATAATAAATAACCATTAGTATATTTTAAATTATAGTTGTACTAAAAATAAATGTCTTGTTTCAATAAAATGGTTTATTAGATATTCATAATTAATATTAAATTTTCTGCTTTCCATTCTGTGATTTTGTGAAAATTTAATTTACAAAATTTTAACCGAAAATTTTGTGTGTTTCTTCATGAATGCTAAACAACATGAATGAATTATCTAAAGCTCTTGAGAATCTCAATCTCTATCCTGTGAAAGTAGAAGTTTCCAGAGACTTTACTGGTTACTTGGCCGATGTTGAAGAAACTATGGAATTTCAAGCTCCACCTCCGGAGAAATCAAAGCCTAAGAAAAGAAGAAGATTTGTCGGATGGAGGCGTGTGCGTAGAAGGAAATCAGCAACTAGGAAAGTTCCCAAGATAGAAAATCCTATTGATAAAGAAAAAGGGATCGAGATTGGGGAAAGTTCTAGGCAAGCAGGAATAGAAATTGGGGAAAGTTCTAGGCAAACCGAGGAATTACCATTGCAGGAGGAATTAGATCCCATACTGGCAAGTTGTGATATCCTTAGGCCTATTAATGAAAACCTCTTCCCTTATCCTGCCGAAACCCAACTTCCAATAAATTTGGAACCAGCCATCCCAGACCCTCTGATCCACACCCAACCTCTAGGAGAAATAGACGAGTGGTGGACCAACGACTGGCAATTTCAGAATCTACTAAATAATCCTTATACCTTTTTCCCTCAGTTCGACCCAGAGCCTGCACCAAACCCACCAATGAGTAATGAGAATCTGGCTGAACTCTGCCATTTTGGCGAGGAGCTAGTGGACGCAGGGAATAGAATCAAGGAGGTGGGAGAACAGATCTCCTGGAAGTACGACGAAAGGGAACGTCGCTTCTAAGGTGCCAGCAGACGGGGAGGGTGTGACGGCATGGTTGTGGTTGTATAATAATAGTATTAGTAAAATATAATCCTGTAAAATAACCTAAAAATAAAACTTTTGTAAGATAACAAGTGTGTATGGACGCATAATATAATCTATAAAAATGGAAGTCGAGAGATCAACAATTTTGGCTATACGTGTGTTGTGATTATGTGTGATTGTTTTGTTATATTTGGTTGGTGATTAATTTCTGCTAATTACTTATATATATTAAATTACCAGATGGAACATGCTAGTAATGAACCAGTTAACGAAGTTAACCAGTCTGAGCAGAATAATGAGGATCACTTCCTCAATAGGCAAGATATCGAGAATATTGTTGCTCAAGGAATAGCCAATGCTATTCCCGCAATCCTTGCTGCTACCCAGAAACCTGTTGAACCTCAACAAATTATTCCCAGTAAACGTACTCATGAAGACAACTTCAGTAATAGCATCAACGGAGGCGGCAACCATACTAACAACAACAATGATGTACTGCAAGCCCCAATTCTCAAAAGAATGAAAGCTGCAACGCCTGGTTGCACTTACAAGGAATTTCTGGCATGTAAACCAGCTGAATTTGCAGGCAATGAAGGGGCGACTGCGGCACTGCGTTGGTTGGAGAAAACCGAAGCAGTAATTATGATAAGTAAATGTGACGAGGAAGACAAGGTCATGTATGCGTCGCATCTTTTTAAAGAAGGGGCGCTAGAATGGTGGAACACAGTACTTCAAGCCAAAGGAAGAAATGTGGCCTATGCCATGAGTTGGGAAGAATTTAAACAGCTAATGGAGAGAAAATTCTGTCCTGAGTACGAAAAGGAACAAATGGCAAATAAATTCCTGAACCATCGGATGATGGGTATAGACTGTCGAGGGTATACTTCGACATTCTTTGAGTATGCTAGAGTAGTACCAACCCTGGCTTCGCCAGAGCCGGTGCTTATTTCCCGCTATATTTGGGGATTAATTGGCGAAATCCGTAATATCGTTAAAGCTGCGAGACCTCGCACTATTGACGATGCAGTAGAATTAGCTAATACCTTAACTGACGAGCTGGTACGCACAAGAGAAGAAAATCGGAAAAAGGAAGTGGCCCAAAAGATTACCCAGGGATTCCGTATGGGTAATAGTAGCAACTTCAAGAAAAAGGGAACCGGCCGACCTTCCACTGTTCCATTTTGCAATACCTGCAAAAGAAAGCATTTGGGTAGATGCAAAGGGTATTGCAATTTATGTAAAATTCCGGGGCATCAAGAGGAGGACTGCAGGAGAAAGAAATCCACAATCTGCTACAATTGTGGAGAAGCTGGACATTTTAGGCCAGACTGCCCAAAATTGGTAAAACCAGCTGATAACAAGGCTAAACCTGCAGAAGGAACTACCAAGAAAAACGTAAGAGCCTTCCAATTGACCACGCAGGAAGCTGAATTAATTCCTGACGTAATAGCTGGTACGTTCTTAGTTTACAACGTTTATGCAAAAGTATTATTTGACTCTGGTGCAAACCCAAGTTTTATAAATACTTCATTCTGCCAAGCCCTTAACCAACCTTAGGCAGATTTTTACAGTCGAAACGGAAAATGGGAATTCTGTTAAAATAGATAAGGTTTTGCGAGAAGGAAATATAGAACTTTCAGCTCATAAATTTTCTGCAAACCTGTTACCTATGAATTTAGCAGGATTCGATGTGGTGTTAGGAATGGATTGGTTAGTAGCCAACCATGCTCGAATCCTATGTGATAAGAACTCCATAGAAATTCGTGCACCCACCGGAAAAGTAATTATGATTATAGGGGACAGGCCGCGAAAACCCATGAAGTTCATTTCAGTAATGAAAGTTGCTAGTTATGAACGAAAGCAAGGAGTAGTGTATATGATTTCAGTAATCATTAACACTAAAGGTAAGGAACCTAAGGACATTCCTGTAGTATCAGAATACCCAGATGTATTCCCAGAAGAGTTACCAGGATTACCACCAGATAGGGAGGTAGAATTTAGAATTCATTTAATTCCTGGAACTACACCTGTAGCTAAAGCACCCTATCGTTTAGCATCCACTGAAATGTTAGAACTGAAAAAGCAATTAGATGAATTGCTCAGTAAAGGATTCATACAACCTAGTTCATCCCTTTAGGGAGCACCAGTGTTGTTCGTAAAGAAAAAGGATGGTTCGATGCGAATGTGTATCGATTATAGGGAACTGAATAAGATTACAATTAAGAATCGATACCCATTACCTCGGATTGATGATCTTTTTTATCAACTTCAGGGGGCTAGATACTTTTCTAAGATCGACTTCCGCTCCGGATACCATCAATTGAAGGTACAAGAAGAAGACATACCTAAAATTGCTTTTAGAACTAGGTATAGTCATTACGAGTTTACAGTCATGCCCTTCGGACTAACGAATGCACCTGCAGCATTCATGGACATGATGAATAGAATCTGTAAACCGTATTTGGATAAATTTGTAATTGTTTTCATCGACGATATACTTATTTATTCCAAAAGTCAGGATGAACATTGTCAGCACTTGCATGCACTCTTAACTTTGTTAAGAAAAGAGAAGCTTTACGCCAAATTCTCGAAGTGTGAATTTTGGCTACAGGAGGTGCAATTTTTAGGACACATGGTGAATCACGAAGGTATTCACGTAGATCCATCTAAAATAGAAGCAATTACCAAATGGAAAGTCCCACAGTCAGCTATGGAAGTTAGAAGTTTCATAGGATTAGCCGGTTACTATAGACGATTTATTAAGGATTTTTCCAAGATAGTTGTACCATTAACTAAGCTAACTTGTAAAGTAGTTAAGTTTGAATGGGGACCTAAGCAGGAAGAGGCTTTTAGGATTTTAAAGCAAAAGTTAACAAACGCCCCAATTCTAGCCTTACCAGAGGGAACAGAAGATTTTGAAGTTTACTGCGATGCTTCTAAGCTAGGATTAGGATGTGTGCTAATGCAACGCAAGAAAGTAATTTCGTATGCCTCAAGGCAATTGAAAAAGCATGAAGAAAACTATACAACTCATGACTTAGAGTTAGGAGCCATAATTTTTGCCCTTAAGATTTGGAGACATTATCTGTATGGAAGTAAGTTTACTGTCTATACGGATCACAAAAGTTTAAGGTACATATTTGGGCAAAAAGAATTAGGCAAAGGAGATGGATGGAAATCCTAAGCGACTATGACTGTGATATTCAATATCACGAAGGAAAGGCAAATGTACTTGCAGATGCCTTAAGTAGTAAGTATCATGAAAAACAACGACGAGTCCGTGCGCTTAGATTAAGTTTACAATTAGACTTAATGGAACAATTAAAGAATGTTCAGGAAACAGCAATCAAGGATGATGCTGAAGGAATGAAAGGAAGAATAAAGGAATTGGAGCAAGGAGCTGATAGAATTTGGAGATTCCATAAGAAAAGGATTTGGGTACCTAAGCAAGGATATTTAAGACATAAGATCTTAGAGGAAGCCCATAAATCTAGGTATACCATGCATCCGGGAAATAATAAAATGTACCAAGATTTAAGGAATAATTTCTGGTGGATAGGAATGAAAAAGGATATAGCTAGATATGTTTCTAAATGTCTTACTTGTTCACAAGTTAAGGCAGAACACCAGAAACCTTCAGGGCTACTTCAACAATTAGAAATGCCTGTATGGAAATGGGAGCTCATCACAATGGACTTTGTTACTAAGTTTCCCAAAACCAGAAAAGGTAATGATGCGATTTGGGTAATTGTGGATCGATTAACCAAATCAGCTCACTTTCTACCCATGAAAGAAACCTTTAGCATGGAAAGGTTAGCAAAGTTGTATGTAGATGAAGTAGTATCCTTACATGGAGTTCCACTCTCCATTGTATCGGATAGAGATAGTCGTTTCACTTCGCATTTTTGGACAAGTTTCCAAGAAGCCATGGGGACTAAATTGAACTTGAGCACTGCATATCATCCTCAAACAGACGGACAAAGTGAAAGGACGATCCAAACCCTGGAAGACATGCTTAGGGCATGTGTGATAGATTTTGGTGGAAACTGGGATGACCACCTACTCTTAATTGAATTCTCCTATAATAATAGTTATCATTCAAGCATTGAAGCAGCCCCATTTGAAGCACTGTATGGACGAAAAGGCAGAACTCCAGTTTGCTGGGCAGAAATAGGAGAAAGTCAGTTATCAGGTCCTGAAATTGTACAAGAAACTACCTACAAGATCACTCAAATCAAGGAAAGACTAAAGACGGCTCGAGATCGCCAGAAGAGTTATGCAGACAATCGACGCAAGCCACTGGAATTTCAAGTTGGAGATAAAGTACTTTTGAAAGTTTCTCCTTGGAAAGGATTAGTACGGTTTGGAAAGAAGGGAAAGCTAAGTCCAAGGTACGTAGGACCATTCCCAATAATCCAGCGAATAGGACCAGTCGCTTATCGTTTACAACTACCAGAAGAACTAGTTGGAGTACATGACATATTTCATGTATCCAATCTTAAGAAATGTCTATCTGACGAATCCCTGGTAGTACCTCTTCAAGATGTAGAGGTAAATGAAAAGTTAAAATTTGTTGAGAAGCCATTGCAGATAGAAGACAGAAAGGTCAAGTTTCTCAAGCACAAACGACTAGTGCTGGTCAAAGTCAAATGGGATTCAAAGAGAGGACCTGAATACACTTGGGAGCTGGGATCGGAGATGAAGCGAAAATATCCCTTCTTGTTCCAGTAAATCTCGAGGACGAGATTTTTATTAAGGTGGGGAGGATGAAACAACTCTCACTAAAACTATTATTTATTATTTTATTTTGTTCAATAGGAAACCCTAACAGAGACCCCAAGTAATCCTGCATAAACCCTAAAATTTTCAGAACAATCAGAATCAGGATCAGGATCAGGGCCCCTAAAACTCAGGGGGGGGGGGGTAAACCCTAGTTAGTATTATCCAAACAGTTTTTGATAGAAATCGAATTTGAGCGAACGGTCAACTCAGCTAAGCTAGTAACAGACGTGGCTACCCTATGCTAAAAGTGACCTCTTGCGCCACGCGAGAGCTCTCGTGACACGCGAGCGCGCCGTTTTTCCAGTATAAATAGAGGAGTTTGGCACTTGAGTTTCTGCGTTGGTTCGACGTTAAAACTCGTTTTCTACGTTGAGTTATCTTCTGTTTACTACAAAAACACACACTAGCACGAATAGTGCCACAACAACAGGGTAATAACTCGATCACTGCTACGATTTAATGTCCGATCGATAGAAACCAATCCAATGGATGTTTAAGTGCTGCTCAAACTTGGGTTATACTTTATCATTCGTTGTGAATTCGATGGATGTTTAAGTATCGCACTTTGTCATTCGTTGTGAAGGTTTCGATCTCGTGAGTTGTCGTAAAAAGTTGGATTAAAGTTACTAACCTAGTTTTCGTGTGCATTGTTAATTGAATTAGGTTACCAGGATAATCAGTAGGCTAAAACTTTGCCCGTTAAACTTGCAATGTGAGTCATTCTCTTTTTATCAAATGTTTTACGATACTCCATTTTCAAATGTTATAATTACAGGGATTAAGTCGTGGTTATCTTGAATAACTGGCTAGTGGGGTATTGTGCACATTACTAATTTCTCACGGTTAGGCTAATAAATCCTAACAGTGATAAACGTCACTACTTGGGGAAAGACCCAATAGTGGTATGACCATCGTCACCAGGTGACACGGTGCCAGATAAAAATAAGATAAAAGCCATTGTAATCGCTCTTATGCTGTAATTTATAACTATGTGTCATTTTGTGCAAAATGAATGATTCACCAGTATTTCCCCACTGACAAAATATTTTAAAACATGTTTCAGGCGACCTGCTGTAAATCAAGAAAACGTGCTACGGAGCACTAACAAGCTTGAAGAGGTGGCTCAGTTAAAATGAATAAACATGTTTTATAAATCAGGGAATTTCCTAGTAATATTCCTCTATTGTAAATTACGGGGTTTATCCCGAATTATGAAATAAAATAATCGGGCATTTTCAAGTTTTTAAAAGATCCTGCTAAAATCTTCCGCTGTCGCATCAAATAATAAATACCACGGGTTCCTGTTTCGCGGCTCCTGGACCGGGTAAAACCGGGGCTGGGGCCGTGACAGTTTCAAAATAAGAAACCTAGCTTGTCTCAACCTTTAAAAAAAATCCATTAAAACCCCTAGTCTCAGCTTAACTCCCATGTAACATAACTGAATACCGAACTTTAATAAGGACATATATATAATTCCACATGTCATTATTATTATTACTATTTCATATAAAATACTAATTTTTGGGATGTTACAATTCAAATGTTGCAGAAGCTTTGAGTTGTAAATCCGCCGTTGAATTTACCTTTGAATTGACAAAAATGCCTTCATGTGCAACGCACATGATCAAATTTAACTGAAAAAACTAACTGGGTTAGGTCTAAAGGACAAAACGTGTATGATATGAAAACATAAAGGACAAAACTCGTCAATTTTAAACATCAAGCACAACGCCTGAAAATGGGTATAAAGATAAAGGACAATCCTTGAAATTCAGTCTAATAAATATTTTGAAACCATATCGTGTATTATGCAGATAATAAATAAATATTTAACCATTAACTAGAGTTTACTTTATTAATATAATAGTTTATTCAAGTTTTACAAAAATAAAATTTTTAACTTTTTTGTGATTTATGGTGTTGTGCCTCATGTATAGGGTTTTTTTTCATTTCCACCATACTTTTCACCATTCCCAAGTTTTTCGTTTCTTTCTTAATTTTGTAAGTTAACGTAACGCAACATACGTGTAGGGTTCAACATTTTTTCGTGTATTTTTTTCTCGTTTGGCATGTCGCAACACATCAATATTTCTCCATTTGACAAGTTCATCGCAACGCGCGAGTCCTGGATTGATTTGGTTATTTTTCTATGTTTTGCATTTTGGTTTAATTTCTCTGCAACGAGCGTGCGTGATTCAAAGATTTTACGTCTGCTTTTCGCTCGGCTTTATTTTTTTTCCGTTTTTATTTATTTTGTTTTTACGAGCTTTTCCGATGTTAGTGATCGCTGATAGTAGTATAGAATTGGTACTACTTGACATAGTTTTACGACAACCGCTGCAACGCAGGGGCTTAATACTAGTAATTAATAAAGGGTATCAGATTCTAATTTATTTATGTGTATATACTCTTTGTAATTAGCAATTATTATTTAATAATACAATGATTTGGTATCAGAGCATATCAAACCAAACTTTGTTCCCTTAAGAAAAAAAAAACAAAAAAAAAAACCATGGCTCCAAACCCTAATACAATCACCAAATAATTTCCGGCTAATAACCTTCAATAGCAAAACCAATCTCCAGCAGCAAGGCCGGCCCTGAGAATTCGTGTACCATGTTCGAGCTCCAAAAAACGTGTCCTTAGGCCTTAACGAAATTGGGCATTGGGCTCAATAAAGGTCTAAACCTAATGCCAATAGGCTAGTAACTAATCTAAAGCATAAAAATAGTTTTGTAAGTGAGCCTATGTTGGTGTTTGTATAACTATACCCTATTAAAAAGAAATTTTTATGTATACATATCGGGTTAATTCTAAAATTAGTGTGTCCTCCGAAATATCGGGCCCTGACCGGTAGTCCTCGCCGCCCATCCCCAGGGCCGGCCCTGTCCAGCAGCAAAGTTCTGCAACTTCCAGCCTGAATTTTCTAACATACATATCCTTAATTCTGACTTGCAATTGTTCATTGATAAACAACAACAAAAATCCTGCAACTTCCAGCCTAAATTCTTTTTTCAAATTCTCTGTCACACCCCGATATTTCCACGTTTCACCGGTGGGCCCGGTAGGGGAGTATCGTGACGTAGTTGATATCATCATACTCAAACAACACAATATATAAATGCACAGCGGAAGCAAAAGATAAATATATTACAATCCGAATATAAAGTAATATCCAGTATTACAACGGAAAGTAAAGGATCCACAGGCGGATCTTAAAACATAAACATTGTTCAACAGACTTTAGGCGCCTAGAACTTGCAAGATTCCTTATTAACGCCCTGAGCTTCCAGCCAATTACGTTCAGTACCTGTCACTTAACCTTTTTGGAAAATACGTCAGTTTTCACTGGTAATTACACTCAACCGACTCATTTGAAAAGAGTTTAAGAAAATTGATTTAGATGCACCAGGCACAAAATATTTTGACACTTAGATTAAAATGCACAAGGCAAAATTAATCTTTTATAACTTGGGACAATTATATTTATAATTTTGTATATAGATTTACATGTTCGTTGTACGTTCAGGGCCCGATGTAGAAACCGAGTCAAGATTAACAGACACGCCACAAGTATAAGCCCACAAGAGAGTGAGATACCGTTTCCCTTTAAGCAACTTTCAGTGTATGCCTACACCCCGTGCTTAAGGCGTGGCCATTTTATAATACAATGACGTCAAGGATATCCGGGACATGGTCATTAACCCCTAAAGGATTTTATTTCAAATAATACAGATTAAAATGGGTTACCTCAATAATTTAATCACAATACGATTAAACATTCAATACCCGACCAAGCGGTATTATTATAATACCGTATCCCAAGCCCGTATAGAGAAAATAAGTTAAGAGTATTTACCTGAGCTAAATATAAATTCAATCCTAGCCGTATATCAATTCAGCAAGCACAAGTACTTCTACTGTGGCTCTTAACGAAGGTTTTTAATAACCTATTTGATTTCTAACGGGTCTTTAATTAAGCATATGCTTAGACCGGTTAGTTTTAAAGAGGAAGATACGGTTCAAACGCATGATAAGGCGAAGACCGGTTTAGAATGTGGTTTCGACCCGGCAAGCTTGTATGCTTGTTTAATATGGGTAACTTAAACACATTCTGGATTTTGAGACCAAAAGGATATGGTTTGACCCGTTTCGGCTAATTTATGCAAACTAGTCACATAAGCCGATCCGAACGTGACAAGCGCGTAGCGAGTAACCATAAGAGTCATATACAGGTTTCCTAAGTTAATATGCCTTAAATATGTTGTGATATCAGTAGGATACCTTCCAATATGCCCAAAACGAGTTTAATCTCAAAATAAGCCCCGAAGGGGTATTTTGGTCATTTACTTAAGGCATATATACTACCTGTCATACAACTAACTAAACGTCGTGACCATAAGGTATAACCTCGGAAGGTTATTCCCTATATACTATGGTCACCTAATGTGTTTGGTCGGATCCTAATGATCGACCAAACGGGTCGGGTTCGAAAGTATAAGCGATTGTTTAGATCGCTTACCTTACGACCCTACATAAGCACTAAACTAAAAGTGACGAGCTAAGCATGTTAAAACATGCTTAACTAAGTTTAGAAAACAGGTTTGGTATCAAAACAAACGGTTTTGATACCTAAGAGTAGTTTGGTTACAAAATACGCAATAACACGTATTTTGGCCGAAACTACGACTCGTCACTGAGCCTTGATAACGTGGTAATCAGTAGGTATAGTCGCTAAGGACTATAACCATCGTGATCACGCTCACGTTATGAAGTTCAAACGAACTTTGCATTGACCATAAACTGGTCCATGCAGAAAGTCAAACAAAGTTTGACTTTAACACTAAAACGAATAAAAGAACGAAGGAACACTTACAAAGGGTCCCCGCAAGAAATCTCGATCCAAATAGCTCAGGTATGAAGCAAAGGCTTCAACTTAGAGCACTTAGATCTGATTTTGTGAGGAAGAAGTGAAACATAAGGTGGGTATTTATAGGAAATTCCATATAGAATATTCCTAGCATATTCCAAGCATATTCCTAGCATATTCCTAGCATATTCCAAGCATATTCCTAGCATATGCCAAGCATATGCCAAGCATATCCCTAGCATATTCCAAGCATATTCCTGGCATATTTCTTAGCATATACCTTAGCATATTCCTGGCATATGGCTAAAACGGGTATTTAACTGGGTACCGGGTATTTTATCTAGCGTTTAAATCCCGGTTTATGGCGTTCTAAATTATTTTTATTACTCTATAAAAATAAACTCGCCAAGATATTACTGGAATAATTTTCAGTTGCCAGGACTGGCTGCGTTGTCTGTGTTTTACAGTAGAAGCACTGTGTTGCGCAGAAACACATGGTACGCGCTTAAACTTTGAAAAATAACGTTTTTAGGCGTTTTAATTTATTTTTCAACACGGACCTGATTAAAATAAGATTTTAATCATAACAGAATATTTGTGGGATTTAAATATTATCCGGTCGGTCACCAACGTTCGTTTAGTCGTACGATCGCGATGTTCGGTTAATTACGACGGAATGCGCATGAGCGCGAAAAACGATCCAAATTGCGTGACGAATGGATTTTTCTTATGCCAAACACTAAAATAAAATATTTTAGTGCTTACATAAATTTTTGGGTGTCCGGGGATATTCAGAATGTGAGATATGCGCGTAAACGCAAACTTGTGCGCTTTTTGACACTTTTAGTCCCTGCATGACTTAAAAGCTTATCTTTGCGCACCAAACACCCCTAATCCTATATCTAAGCTATATTAGGGATAATTATGGTATGTTTATCTCATGGTCATATTCCGGAAGGTCCGATAACATACGAATCGGTATACTTTAGCAGTTTGACGCTTTAGGTCCCTCAAATGCGTAAACTTGCGTAAATCATCATTTAATAGCATTGAAGCCTCATCTAATCCATATTAGGCATTCTTGAAAGTATTATTAAACATCATAGTGCTTCGGGCTCGATAAAAGGTCATTCAGAGGTATAATTAAACATATTGACACTTTTAGTCCCTTATACTTGCAAAGTTGCGCGTAACTTCACTTTTGGGCATAAAAGCCTTGGGTGGCCAATGATTGGCAATCCCGAGAGTATAATCAAATATCATGAGGCTCTCGGTTTGTTAAAAGGTCACTCAGAGGTAAGAATTAACATGTTGACGCTTTTAACCCCTTTTCTGCGCAAACTTTCAATTAATTACATAAACGGCTACACTTGATTAACAAGTGGCTCATTTGTGAATATAAAACCGTAAAAGGTTATTTAGAATCTTATTTTAGGTATGATAATACTTCCAGTTCTTTCATAATCAAAGTTTTCGATTTTTCGAAAAAGTTAGTCCCTTAAATTCAACGTTTGACTTCATTAGGGTTTATTACACGTGTCAATACTTCATTGGACGTGATTTTTCGAGGTGTTACATCCTCACCCCCTTAAAAGAAATCTCGACCTCGAGATTTGTTAAAATGTTGGAAGTACTTTTTGTCGCATAATGGACTTAACTTCTATAACATATCTGGAGTCCTTCTAAGCTCCCAAAGTGACCCCTATATTAGGTGCATGTATCCTTTTGGAGCTTATTAACCTGTCGATCCTTAATCGATACAGGATGCTCATCACATCATAAATCTGCATATCATTATGTGATAGTGCTCCTTGACTTATTGGTGAAACACATCCTTCTGTCGCTAGTGTGCAATGTATTGCGAGCTCCGCCAAGCTCCTTAAATAGGTTTTAGCTTATGAGCTACTTGATCTTGATACATTCGATTTCCTCCGAATGATTCTATATATTCAGAGCTTAACTAGCCAGATAATTTAACAATTTGGCACACCCTTCCTGGGTGATATCTTTTGTTGAACCTTATTCCTTACCAAGAATTTAGGAGGGTTGCTACTTTCATTAATTCTTGATTTTCTGCCGAATACTGGCAACTTATAGATGATTAGGGATTTGTATGATCTTATTTGTTGTTTCCAATGCAACTTTCAGATCCTGATAATTGGACTTACCAGTCTATTGTCCTAACAATAGATGTTTAACATTCCACCAATACAAGGTCTCCAAAGGAGCAGCCTTGATGCTTATATATCAACTATTATAGAAAAGCTTATCTTAAGGTGAGATGGTTATTCCAACCACTGCTTAATTAATTTTTAAGGAATAGCTAATCCTTGTTGTTAGTCGAACAAATCGACGATCCTGTGCAGCTGATGGTGAATTCTTAATTGTTGCCTAAATAGGGTTGCGGTAATCAATGCATAAGCTAAATGAACCGTCTTTCTTAGCTAACAATGCTGAATTCTCAGAATATTGAGTTAGGCTATATGAATCCTCTATTTTAAAACTTACTTGATCGAGGTTTCGATTCCTCCAATGATGGTACTAGTCGTTTAGGGAATTTCATAATGATACATCCCTAAATGGGATATAAATCTTAATTCTACTTGCCTCTCAGGGGTAAACAGGGTAATCTTAGGAAAAGATAATCAAGATACAAGGAGGTTACAGAGAATTTCCATATCTCAGGCTCCAGTTCATCCATCCTTGCTGGTGTCAAATGAGTGACACATTTATGCTATGAGTCCACAGATTCCTTTACCAGGGAACATTTATTTGGAAAAATTCTATTTTCTAGATATCTTCTTTGAATGCCATTAGCTGACTTTAGTACAATACGATCATTGGGATGTCTTTGTGGTTCCATGCATTAAACCTCCATACTGATCAGGCATGGAAGCAATCTATGGAACATACTAAGATACACCAATCCTCATATGACGCTTTTGTCATACCATTTGGTATTCTTACTCAATAGAGATAAAAGAGATATCAATTTCATATGATGATGTACTTTATCTGGAGAAAGGGTATACTAGAATCTTACGACTGAAGATTTCTGACAGGAACAGAAGAAATGGTTTCTATGATTTGCTATCTGTAAGCTTTTCCTTACACTTAATATCTAGGATTTTTTTATGATAGATTTTTAAAAGTCTAATATACTTACAATTTATGAAGGATTTATTGGTATCCGTATTAAAACAGAATTCTTAGCATTTATACTTAAAGAACGTACCCAACGTTATTATTGATATGGACTACTCCTGACACTCTTTAGGAGAGTTTAAGCGCTATCATTCTTAGGCTTTCTATCCAAACCAAACTAAGCGAGCATATCCAAACATTTTCCGAGTGAGCGACGAGCGATTTAGACAACCATAAGTTAAACAACCTATAAAAAATAGTATACAGAAAAACTTAAACATATATTTCGTAACTTTTACAATTTCAAACTTTTCTTTCGGTTCACTTTCAAACCATCATGAAAAAATACGTGACGGTACTCACTTCGCATTCAATAAAAGTTGTTATTTTTTTAAAAATTTGTTGGTTTATTGCCACATGTAAGTTTCTTGTGAAATGCATCATGCAATAACCTTTTGACACATACAAGCAAATTCACACTTGTACTCTCCTACAAATGAACCTTTTTCACGCATCACTGACTTGTACATTCCACTCCACCGCCACCACCGCTCACCGTCACCGGAAAAAATGTCCATTTTCAGAATCGTACCGTCAAACATCAAAGACATATGCTTAATCATCTCCAGTTTCTCCATCTTCTACCTCCTCTCTCATCCTCTCACCTCACCAATTCCCTCAACAACCTCCCTCATCACCGTCGTACAACCACCTCCAACCACAACCACAGTTCGCCACCTCTTATTCTCCATTGCATCCTCATCCAAATCCTACACAAATCGGAAACCCTACCTTCGTCTCTGGTACAAACCTAACGTCACTAACGCACTCGTCTTCCTCGACCGTCCGCTCACCGCTTCCGCCGACGATTCCGACCTTCCGCCGGTCATTATATCCGCCGACACGTCACGATTTCCGTACACTTTTCCGAAAGGTCTCCGATCCGCGATTCGTGTTGCACGAATCGTAAAAGAAGCAGTTGAATCCGTTACAGGATCGAACGGTGTGGATGAGATCCGGTGGTACGTGTTTGGTGATGATGATACGGTTTTCTTTACGGAGAATTTGGCTAGGGTTTTGAATAAGTATGATTGTGATAAGTGGTGGTATATTGGAAGTAGATCGGAGAGTTATGATCAGAATATGCAGCATTCGTTTAATATGGCGTTTGGTGGTGGTGGATTTGTGGTTAGTAGATCGTTGGCTAGGGTTTTGGCTAGGATTTTGGATTCGTGTTTGATGAGGTATCCGCATGTGTATGGAAGTGATTCTAGGGTTTATTCTTGTTTGGCGGAGCTTGGTGTTGAGTTAACCACTGAACCAGGGTTTCATCAGGTGAAAATTTGTTTGTTTTTGAGTTTTGACTTTTTTTAGAGTCAAAGGGGAACTCATCTGAGTTTGTTGCTGTGTCTTCTGGTTACTACATTTATGCAATTAAAGTGTTTTAGAAGGGTGTCGAATACGGGTCGTTTGACTTTGCCGGTGGTCATCACGTATTTATTCGTCAGTCAAAAAAATCACTTAACCAATTCGACATCATCCCATATGCCAGTTTCTCGCTTTATCATACGCCCGTTTGACCTTATGACCCTACGACCCGTATGACTCGTCACTAGGTAGTTTTTCTCCTAGAACTGCAGTGTCAAAACTGTATACTAGGTCACATGTTACATCTACCTGTCGTATGATATAGACCGAAAAAAGGTTTTACGGGCTGTGTGACTTTGTCATTGGTCACATCAGTCATTTCTTTGTGAGTCAAAAAATCATGTAGGCCTTATGATTTGGCCCTCATATGACCCATATGAGCATTTTTCGTCTTGTCATACGACCCGTTTGACCACTTTTTGCACCCGTCAAACCCATGTGACCATACGACCTGTATGACACGTCATTGGTGTCTGGAATGTGTGTATGTGGTGTTTGTATAGTAGTGCCATTTATAAGTACATGATTTGATTTATTATCGTTGATTTATTTTATAATTTAGACGAACTTTTAAGTAAATGTTTCTTTGCATAACAGGTTGATGTTCGAGGGGACTTATTCGGGATCCTTGCCGCACATCCATTATCACCATTGCTATCACTTCACCATTTCGACATCATAGATCCAATCTTTCCGGGTTTGACCAAGCTCGAATCAGTCAAACATCTTTTTAAAGCCGTAAACCACGACCCCCCTCGGATCCTCCAGCAAGCGGTCTGCTATGATTCCTCCAAATCGATCACAGTATCAGTTTCATGGGGTTATGTGGTTCAAGTGTTTGAAGGCAATCAGTTACTTCCCAATCTGATTCGGGTGCAGAAAACGTTTACCTCATGGAGGAGAAGAGAGACCTTTTTTTCGAAGCTTCATATGTTCGATATGCGGGATTACAGTAAAGATCCATGTAAAAGCCCGGATCTGTTCTTTTTTGAAGGCATTGCTCCAGAAGAGAAGATGTCTCATACTTTTTATAACAGAAAAAAGTCGATGAATTGCTCGAGAAGCGACGGGATACGGAATTTAATCGATATCATAGTTTTCTCCAGAAAGATTGATGCTGATACCCAACAAGTATGTATATAGTTTTTTCTTCTTTGATTTTGATTAGATGTCTCCTAATGGCTAATTTACTTATATAGTTTTTTCTTCGTTGATTTTGTTTGATCCTATTTAGTGTGATATTTTATCTCTAAAGGGGTCAAACGAATAAAGCCATTCTTATTCACTTAAGAGTTAAGAATGGTCTATTTAGTAGATATTTAACCTCTAGGGCTCTAAGGGGTCAAACTTACAATGAAAATTGTGTTGACTTGATTTTATCTTTGTGCAGATGAGTTCACCACGTCGTGAATGCTGTGAAATCCTACAACCTTACAATGAAACCATGGTTATTGCTTTGAGGCGTTGTGAAACGGATGAATTGATTGCAATGGACCCGTAGGATTTACCGACGTATGGAGAACTTGATGACACAGCAGGCTCTCGATCCGTATCAAAGCACTGAGGTAATTCATTCAGATAATTATATTTGACTGCTTTTTGTGTAAGGAGGATGTTTTCCTTGCAACTCACCCAGCTTCATAAACATGCCTACGTTTTTCCTAATGATACTCCCATTTTTATAATAAAATTTCATTCCAATCATCAGGGCAAATTACATAAGGATAGCAGGTAGACGAGCAACAAACTGCGCCGCCATCCCTTTTTGAATAGAAAACCCTAATCTACTAAAAACAAAGCCCCGCCCCTGAGGGGTCGAAAAGTTGCTATGGACCACACGCTGAACTCTAGACACGAACCGAACTGCCTCCGGCGCCAAGGAGCCGAACGTGTCAAACGCCAGGGGGACAAAGGCATGTTGATTATCCTCACAAGCTTTCGCGTGCTTTTCCACCTTCTTTGACTCTGCTTTCAGTACCGCTTGCCCCGCCACAAACCCATTTTCCCGGAACCCGGCTAGTGGGGATACACCTGTGAGATCGACACAAGCATGTTTCCCCCCCTCCCAACCAAAAACTAGCACGTCAGCTGGGCGTAGGGTGGATCTCCCCTCCGACGGGTGTGTAAGAAAATTAACCGGTGCCTCTTTCTTCGCCGAGATCCCTGCTCGTCTGAGAATATCCATTAACGCGTCACGCACAAAGTCATGGCGATACTTAAACCCCGGCAACTCTCTACAGTGTAACGCATGCTCCCCGTATTTATCCAGGCATGCTTTACGGCAGACTGGGCAAGTTTCATCATTCGGGAACATGGGGATCATCAAACGGTACTTAAGGATTGACCGGTACTCCACCGCTGACATACGTTGACCCAAACCTTCAATAGGAATAACAGTTAAGAAATCCTGAGCGTGAGGCCTCTGTAGGCATTCAATGACGGCTTTCTGGCGGGGTGACAAATGGAAATCTTCTCCCAAGCTTTGTACGATTCGACAACAAAGGGCATTCGCCAAAGTTTTCTGTGGCTTTTTGGGGGCGGTGTCCTTGTTAGAGAAACCGCCGAGATCAAAGTCAGGTAGAGATTCATGCAAGCGTTCCAAGGCGCTGGCATAATCCGGATCAGTGTTAGCAACCCCACTGTTACGTAAGATGTGGTCCTGCAACTCCCAAGATTGAGACCTGGAAGCCACAAAGGCATAGGCAGCCACATCCCGGGCCGAGAGAAGGCCCAACCCACCAAGCCTCATTGGCAAGGTCACGATTCGCCACTGTAGATCACCAAAAAAAGGACCCCCACATACGACAATGTCTTCTATTGCCTCCCGAAGACCTTTATCAAAACATGAAACAGCATCATCCACAAAGGGGGGCTGGCAAGTTCGCAAACCAAATAGTAACTTTGCAACCCCCATACAAGATCTAAGCAAGAGGAGTTCGCTTTGAGGATCCCGCAACAAGGGAAGGTGTCCCATAATGTCAACAGCACGCGTTGCCCTCTTAGCCGCTAGACCACTAATAAAACTGGCATCACGGCTTACTGCCCCTCCTAGCAGTTTGACACCTTTTTCCGGCCTCCCAATCTCACTAGGGAAAAGCCCTGGCCGGACCTTCACCCCGTTGCATGTCGGCCAAAATACTTCGGTTTTTCTAATATTAAGCCGTAGCCCCAAGGCTGGGCCCTCCGAACCGATGATGTCGAGAGCTTTAGCAACCTGAACAGCGTCCCTGATAATTGTCCCGTCATCCAAGTACCAAGCATGGAAGGGGAGTTTACAGTTTTCCTGCACCTGAAGCACTAAAGGGTGTAAGGCTAGGGCAAAAAGCAAAGGTCCCAAGGGATCCCCTTGCTGCACCCCCGTGAATGCCCCGATGCGATCATTCCCCACGTATAGCCTAGCAGGCTGAGCATACAGAAATTGAACCCATGGGAATATGGAGGGGCAATGGCGATGGACCTCGCGAAGCAAAACTGAACGATCAACTAAGTTGAAAGCGTTGGAAAAATCAACCGTAAGCATGGCCAGCGAACCATCTGAATGAAAAGAATTAAGAAACCTGTTAGCGCTGTGCAGCACCGCCTCCGCCCCATTGGGGACCCCCACCCCAAATTGATAGTCCCCCAAGTACTTAACAGCTTCTTTCCCAACTTTCTTCATGGCTACTTTGGAGACTAATCTTCTCCAAATTGCCCCCACAACAATGGGGCGAATCCCATTATCAGGCTTCAACAAAGGGGTTAGGGGCGCCGAAGCAACAAAATCCGCGAGCACCTTAGGACATAACCCCCCTAGCCAAAGGTTTACCACTTTAGTGATGGCAGTAAGCAGTCCCGAGGCCGTCGCCGACCCCTCGCCGCTAAGAGCGTCCAACAGGTGTTGGGCCCGCAGGCCATCTCGCCCACAAGATGTCCCTTTCGGGAAAGATTTCACACACCTGTGCTGAAGTTTTATAAAATTGATGATTGGAATGAAATTTTATATAAAAAAAAAAAAAAAAAAAAAAAAAAAAAACGTTTTTGCTGAAGTTGTTAAAAAAAAAAAAAAAAAAAAAAAAAAAAAAAAATTTATAACAAAAGTAGATACAGTTTAACTTTCAAAAGTCAAACCTGTTACTTTCCCGCATTTAGATTGTTGTTGATCGTTTTTTTTTTTCTGGGAATACAATCAAAGCTACATAAAATTATACAGCAAATGTTTACAAACCAACTTATTGACGATGATTATCATAAAACTGACATCAAATTTGAATTTGGTAAGTGCTAGTATGACTTCAGAAAGTCAAAATTGATATTTAGTAACTTGTGGAGTTGGGGATGTAGGTAGGGGTCCATTTTTTACACAACACGAGAAGAAGACACTAACCTACCAAGAAATTGACGGGTTGGGTTTAGTCCAAACGGTCCAGATAAATTTTGGGCGCTTAACCCGCTTAATTTTTTTTTTATAATTTTCTGAAAAAATGTGTATCCTATTATGTCATAACTCATAACTTAAACTGGGGTTTTATTGTTTAAACGTAATTGTTTTATACACATTCGTAGTTTTTTTATTAAATTATTATATTTTAGAGTATTAATATATGATATCAAAAACAAAACTGGCCGTGGTCGAGTTGTATGGGACAATTTTTGTGTTCGTGTCAGGTTCGACCAGCCAAAGAGTATTTTTTGTGATAAATTCACGTCTGTTTTGTTTCAGGATCATGATGTATGACACGCCTGCTCAAGAATGCCGGATGAATATTAGACATGTAAAGGCGAGCGTAGAGCAGTCGTTAACAAATGTAGGATTTCTCCGGTTAATAATCCCCATTCGAAAGAAGAGAAACTCATATTGTAGTTTATTTTTTCTAAAACATTACACGATATTAATTGTACGTATATATTATTTGCTGAAAACAGTGTTAATATTATTTGAAACCTTGGTCTTTCTCGCTTATTAAGCTTGATTGCCAATTTCGACCGTATCACAACCATTTGATCATCCACAGGAAGATAAGAACAATCAAATAGCTGTGGTTTGATAAACTTTAAAAGGAGTAAAAAGTAAAGTTTCACAATGTTTTTGTTCGGACTTTCGAAGAACTCGGTTCGCCCTTTCTTAAATTTATAATATTTAAATTTAAAAATATAATATTTAGAAATGTGTTTACAAATTAACTCAACAATAAAAGACTCGAGGCTTTTCTAATCTCTAATAAAATGTATTATTTTTTTAGAACATCTTTTTACTGAATTATGATGTAATCGTATACTTGCAAAAGTTTGAAAGAAAATGACTTTATCTGTAAAAGAGTGAATTGCAAGTTTTGTCCTTTATTTTTAGGCCTCTTTGCAGACGGTGTCCTTTATGTTTAAAATTAACAAGTTTTGTCCTTTATGTTTAAAAATTCAACATCGTATGTCCTTTAACCCTGACCCAGTTACCTTTTTATGTTAAATCAGATCATGTGCCTTTTGCATGAGGGTATAATTGTCATTTTACCTTATTATTATTATTAAACAAACATCTTAAAGAAAAAAAATAAAATGTTATATATCTCAGCTCCATCTCTTTCTTTGTCTAAACAAACACTGAAACACTGAACAAACATTATCTCTCTCTAATCTATATCTCTGCATCACCGCCACAACCCCCTTCCACCACCACCACCACCTCCGCCTTCCACCACCGTCGTGCACCACCACTCTTTCTCTCTATCTATCTCTCTCGCTTTCTCTCTCTACACTACACTCTAGTAAGCGGATCTGGATCTGAAGACTGAACGAGCCGACGGATGTGTTAACGGTGGTCGAAAATGGAAAGAGACGATGGAGGTGTTAACGGTTACCGGAGGTGAAGGTCAGAGGATGGTCGGAGTCGGACTTAGTTCACCGGAAAGTTAGGGTTAGGGTTTCTGGTGGATTCATTAGAGGAAGGGTGGATTTTGTTAGCCATTGTATTGAATTGAAGGTATGAGATGCTTTCTGGATCTGTAATTTGGAGATTTTTTTTTGTTGAAATTGGTTGAATGCAGGTGGATTGTGGTATAGAGATAAACAGGGGTTGATGGATTTGCGATCTTCGTTCTCATCTTCAAATCTGTTTTCGCCACACACAACAATGTGTGGGAGAGGAGAGAAAGAAACAGGGGTTAATGGATTTGCGAGGGAGATGGAAAAAAAATGCAGGTTGTTCGATTTGTTTGTTGGTTGTTGGATTTGTGGTGGTGGTGATAGGAGGTTGTGGTGGTGGACACCTTGGATTAAAGTGGTGAACCTTGCTCTTTTAAACTGTCTTGTTGGACACCTTGGATTAAAGTGGTGAACCAGAGAGAAGAGTGGAGGATCAAAGTGGTGGTTTACTAAAGAGCTAGGGTTTATATTTGGGGGAATCTTCTGCATTTGTGAATGTGCACATTAAATGACACAACTACCCTCACGTGACATGCACGTGATCAAATTTAACTGGGAAAACAGGCTGGGTTAGGCCCAAAGGGTAAAACGTGCTTGATTTTTAAACATAAAGGACAAAACTCGTCAACTTTAAACATAAAGGACACCGCCTGCAAAGAGACCTAAAGATAAAGGACAAAACTTGCAATTCACTCTCTATAAAATTGTTTATAGGTTTATAATTACATAATAGGTCAATTGGGTCCTAATCAAGGGTTAAGATGGACCACTAAAACTAAACTAGTTAACTAAAACAGGTTTAAATGGACAAGTTCCACCCACTATCATAGCATGTCGCCACTATATACCATTCATTTCCACTACCATCACCGCCACTAGTGTGTCTCCCACAACCACCTCCGCTTCCCCATCGCTACTACCACCACCGTCGACGTCTCCACTACCAGCGTCACCTCAACTGCCATCAGCAGCCACCATCACCGATCACCGCTAACCGCAAAAAGAGTAAAACTTATTTTTGAGATATAAATAAGTGTTTGGATTGTTTTTTTAACATATGCTCAATAACAAATTTTAATTGAAATTCAAACTTATTTTAAGATGTAAATGAAATCTGATGTGTTGAGTCTTAAAATACATTTAGTTTCATTATATAAGAATAAATTATTATTATTATTATTATTATTATTATTATTATACTAAATTGCATAAATCAACCTTTATATTATACCTAAACTGCACTTCATACATTTCACTATGAAATCGGCAAAACCCAACCTTTATGTTCATGTTTTGTAACGTTCTATAACCTTTATAACTAACGTCGTCCAAAAACTCAGTTAAGTTAAGGGTACTATGGTCTTTAATTACATAAAGATTTATTTGTGCAAAAAGATTATTTATAACATAAAGGTTGATTTTTGCAAAAAATGTTCTTATATATATAGTAAAATATTTTTTGCAAAAACATTATTATTTGTTAATAACTATATATGTATATATATATATATATATATATATATAATTAGTTTTAAATTTATTTTATAAAGATTTTGATTTTAATATTTTTATAAAGTAAATAATAATGACAAGATAAATTACTTTTTATATAAAGTATAAATAAAACACAAATTCTTTTAAAATAAAGTTATTGTAATATCCGGATTATTTTTAAAATTATAACGGATGTTTTAAAACTACTCAAACTAAAAGGTATTTTTTATGTATATGTAAGTATGCGTTTATAAAAACAAAATATTAGACAATTTTATATCGATAATAGAAACTACTAAATTAATTTGACGTTTAAAAAATCGTTAATAAACTCCAGTAAACAAATTCTAAATTTATAATATGTAAATAATACAAATGCAATATTAAAAATATATACGCAGTTTAAGACATTCTATTATTTCCTATTGCATTTGTATTAGTATTATTTATATATTATATATCTAGAATATATTTACTAAAGTTTATTAAAAAAATTAAACGTCAAATTAATTTATTAGTTTCTTTTATCGATATAAATTTGTCTAATATTTTGATTTTATAAACACATACTTACATATACATAAAAATACCTTTTAGTTTGAGTAGTTTTAAAACGTCCGTTATAATATATATAATTATAAAAATATTCCGGATATTACAATAACTTTATTTTGAAAGAATTTGTGTTTTAGTTGTACTTTATATAAAAGTAATTTATCTTGACATTATTATTTACTTTATAAAAATATTAAAAACATAATTTTATAAAATAAATTTAAATCTATTTTTCATATATGTTTATATATATAAATATATAATTATTAACAAATAATAATGTTTTTGCAAAAAAAAATATTTTACTATATATATAAGACAAAATTGCAGAAAACAACCTTTATGTATACCCCAAACTGCACTTTATACCTTTCACTATGAAATCCGCCAAAACCAACCTTTACGTTCATGTTTTGCTACAAGTTCAACCTTTAACACAAACTCTGTTAATATTCTTGGTTAAATCACCTCACATGCTTTGCATGTGAGGGTATTATTGTCATTTCAACCTTGTTTTTTTTGTTTATTAATAAATTATATAATTACACATGACCCCACCATAAAACTCTTCTTGTTCATCTCTCCTAGCTCCCAACCAGAAAACCCAGATCATCAACAAACACCCCTCCTTCATCTGCGCTGTCTTCATCAACAATCGCTCACCACCATCATCATCTAGCACCGCCGCCATCATCATCTAACACCATCATCATCTAACACATACATGTTGTAGTGATATAAGCATATATGTGTTGTTGAACACCCCTGACCTATTCACAAAAAACATAATGCAAGCAGATAACACACCATATTTATATCACAATGCACAGGTTGACTTATATCTACTAATCATGATATGTAGATCAACATTAAAATTACCTTGCAGTTTGCAGCGGCATGCTTCTCGAGAGCGGAAGCTTGGGACTTGTAAATTGAAACGTTTACTGTGGTATGATCTTTGTGTGAATCATATGCAAACTGGGTATATGTAGATAATCATATTAATGTTGATATATTAGATCTGTGTACGATGAGTGAATATTGTGCTCTTCTATGAAAAATTCCTTTTGGTCGCACAACACATTAAGGGTTCGAACAGATGTTTGTAAATCACAAAGTGCTTTATATGCATAAATGAACATACTTGTCGAGTTATTTAGGAAAATTATGTGTCAAGATGAAATGACTAGTGTGCTCTGTTCATACCCAAAAACATGATACTGGGTTTTATCTTAAATGGGTCTTCTCCTAACTTCCATGTTTTAAATGATTGATTGTGAGAAAAACATTAATGTAGAGTTATGTAAGAAATCTGGGTTTACTTTGAGTGCATGATGTAGTGTTTTCATGGTGGGTACAACTGCCTATGCGCAAGGTACAACCTGGTCAAGCATATTAGTGGTAGTGTTAGAATGATCCTTGATGAAAATGATATTGTTAGAATGGTATGTTAGAATAAAATGATACTGTTAGGGTGTTGTGAAATGATGATGATTATGATGGTCGATAATTGCTAAGAATGATGTTCCTAATTTCATGTTTCTAAGTAATGATTTCCATTATGTTTTGAACATTCGAAATGATAATCACTGTTAGTTTACTATATGTTTTAAGAAAAGAATGATGCTTCGTGTTCATAATCTGGTTGAGATAAATTGTTATGAATATGTCCATGGCTTTGTTTGTATGAATTAATGAGGTGGGTTTTCATCTCAAGCTTGGGACTTGTAAATTACCTTGTAAGGTGGGGTCATGTGTAATTATATAATTTATTAATAAACAAAAAAAACAATGTTGAAATGACAATAATACCCTCACATGCAAAGCATGTGAGGTGATTTAACCAATAATATTAACAGAGTTTGTGTTAAAGGTTGAACTTGTAGCAAAACATGAACGTAAAGGTTGGTTTTGGCGGATTTCATAGTGAAAGGTATAAAGTGCAGTTTGGGGTATACATAAAGGTTGTTTCTGCAATTTTGTCTATATATAATAACATTTTGCACAAATAAACCTTTATGTTATAGATAATCTTTTTGCACAAATCAACCTTTATGTTATAAAAAAACATAGTACCCTCCCATGCAAAGCATGCGAGATAACTTAACTGAGTTTTTGGACGATGTTAGTTGTAAAGGTTATAGAATGTTACAAAACATGAACATAAATGTTGGGTTTTGTCAATTTCATAGTGAAAGGTATGAAGTGCAGTTTAGGTATAACATAAAGGTTGATTTATGCAATTTTGTCTTATTATTATTTACCGAGTATGATGATAATATAAGAATAAAGTCAAAATTAAATTATTATTATTATTATTATTATTATTATTATTATTATTATCCATATAATAAAGCAAACCTATGAGAGACACGTGTCACTCAGTGGATCTATATATTTTGTTATTTTCCCGCCTTTCTCTCCTCCTTAATTATCTCCTACTTAGGGCATGTTTGGCTAAGCTTATTTAAGGTAAAAAGGAATTTTTGTGAAAAGTACTTATTGACTTATAACTTTTTGAAAATGATTTTTTTTTTAAAAGTGTTTGTATTAGCTTATGGGATGGGAAAAGCCAATAAGTCAATAAGTTGTTTTATAAAAAGTGTTTGACTTGGCTTATTGATGTAAAATGACTAAAAGATACATTCTTTCATAAGTTGTTTTTTAAATTGAGGGGTAATCAGGTAATTTGGTCTTTAAAAAGTTAAAAGCTGATAGGAAAAACCAATTCTACTAAACCAATTCTATTCAAAAGGGGGTGTCGGCGCAACTTGTTGCCCGACTACCTGCCATTGCTTTGTAATTGCTCTTTTCGTGTGGAATGATATTGACGAGTTAATACAAAAAAAAAAAAAAAAAAAACTGATCAAAAAGTCACAAGCCCCTAATTTCTCAAAAACTCCTTTTTGATGGTTTTTTCTCCTTTTCAAAAAGTCATTTTGAAAAGGACTTTTATGTTTGCCTAAACACTAAAACTCCTTTTTAACTTTTTGATTAAGTCAATAAGTGATAAGTTGGGTTGGAAAAGCTTAACCAAACATGCCCTTAATTATAAATACGTATTTTATATAATCAAAGATATTCATTATCCCCTTCTTAATTATAAATACTTATTTTTTATAATTAAAAATATTCATAATAGATATTAATAAGTATTAAGACTAAAATTCAAAGATATATAAAAATAATTTATTCACTTCACATAAAGTTATTTTTAAATTATATAAATAAAATACCAATACATTCGATTTTCAATATTCTCCACCGGCTTTTTTTTAATTCATCTCATCCATATAAACATCTGAATAATATATCCATATAATAAATACAAATGGATCATTTTGTCAATCATTATATTGATTAATATAATGGGTTATTTATTAATAATAATTTCAAAGAATATTGCTATATAATTATTTTATTTTCTTTTTTTTTTGCTTATCTCCTATATATTTAATATTTCTTTTCTTAACTCTTTGATTTGTTTTTCTGCTTATTAATAACTATTTAATATTAAATTGATTCAACCACGTATAACACACAAGTTTCTAACTTACTAATAAATAAATAAAAAGATAAATAAAATGTTATAATTTATTTAATACACAAGTTTCTAACTTAATAATAAATAAAAAAACAAAGTAAAATGTTATAAAAAGTATATAATACATCAAAGTTCATTTTTTCCCAAAACATGTATTTATAATTGTGTGTCTTAATTGATTACATTATTTGTATTTAAGTCGTGTAATACACGTGTTTTTAAAGATTAACTTTTTATTACTTAATATATAAAACTATATTTATCCAGCTCGTGTAATACACGAGGTTCTAACATTCTATATAAAAAAACGATATGATAAATATAACTTAGTTTATTTATTTTTTATTATCCAACTATTAGAATTATGTTTAAGCATATTTATTAAGATATTATGTTTTCTAAAATTCCGAGCATGCGTTGCGACAAGCCTATTTTTATCTACGTCTCGAGATAAATATTTACTTAAAATTGGGTTGTAAACACTTATTTACAAGTAATCGAAATACAAATGTACATGTCATCAAAGTTGTCTCACAGTTTTTTTTTCTTTTTATATAAAGTGACAAATGTTGCCCTTTACATTATTTTAATAATATAATATAATTGTATATAAAATTTAGAGTTAAATGTCATTTTAGTCCCTATGGTTTGGGCAGTTTTGTCAGTTTAGTCCAAACGTTTCATTTTTAACCTGTGGGTTCAAAAAGTTTTCAGCATTGCCATTTTAGTCCAGCTGACTAACTCCATCCATTTTTTAATGTTAACTCGAAGGCCATTTTGATCCTTTTCCTAATTGTTTATTTATATTCATATATAATTTATTTATTTGTTTATTTTTGTTATCAAGTTTTCAACCATTTTAACCCAACTCTGTTTCACCTCAGGCACATATGCTCTATCTCTCTGTAACTATGAACACCACCACCATCACCAAGAATTATCCCCACCACCACCTCTATCCAACAACCACCACCACCACCTCTATCAGACAACCACCACCACTATCTATATTCGGCCATCACCACCAGCCCCTATGTTTGGCCACAAAATTCATCCTTACCACAAAATTCAACCAGCCCCTATGTTTGACCACATATGTCCGGCGACCAACATCACCATCAATTTCCGGCCACCATCCCATGCCACACTAATGTTTGCAAAAAAAAAATGTTTCTCTACATAAAAAAATCAATTATTTGCAAAACCCCAACAGGAAAAATAAATTAGGAGCCGCACCAGATCTCGATTGTCTTGTTTTTATTACGGTGAAGGATCATAGTCGCATTAGCACCATCGGTTTTGGTCAGATCTAAACGATTTTGTGTGGAGACAAGGGTTGTGAGGGGTGGCTATGGGCGGTGGTGGTTAGAGGTTGTGGCTATGTGCGGTGGTGGTTAGAAGTTGTGACTGGTAGTGGTGATTAGAAGTGACGGCCGACAATGGTAATTAGCGGTTGTGGTAGATGTGTGGTGGCTGTGGTGTTTGATGGTGGTGTTTGCCATTTTAGGTTTTCAAAAGCTAGTGCAGATAGATAAAGCGAAAGTGCAGATGAATATGATGTTTGAGATTTGTTTTATAGCTTTAATTAAAATAATAGAAGAAATGACAAAATTGCCCTTTGACTAACAGAGGTCATTGGATGAGGTTAAGTGGGTTGGACTAAAATGGCAATGCTAAAAAATTTTTGGACCCACAGGTTAAAAATGAAACCTTTGGACTAAACTGGCAAAACTGACCAAACCACAAGGACTAAAATGGCAATTAACTCTAAAATTTAAATTTACCTTTGCAAAGTACTTATTTTTATTAGAGTTAAATGCCATTTTAGTCCCTGTGGTTTGGGCCATTTTGCCAGTTTAGTCCAAAGGTTTCATTTTTAACCTGTGGGTCCAAAAAGGTTTCACAGTTGCCATTTTAGTCCACTGGGTTAACTTCATCCATTTTTTCTGTTAACCAGAAGGCCATTTCGGTCATTTTATATGGCTGAATTGCCCTTTTACTTAACAGAATTACATACAAAATGACCAAATTGGCCTTCTCATTAACAGAAAAAATGGATGAAATTAACCCAGTGGACTAAAATGGCAACTGTGAAACCTTTTTGGACCCACAGGTTAAAAATGAAACCTTTGGACTAAACTGGCAAAATGGCCCAAACCACAGGGACTAAAATGGCATTTAACTCTTTTTATTAACATGTCAATATAAGTTTTATTTAAAGTCGGCCGTCTTAAATATAATTTATTTATTTTTGTTATTTACCGTGATGAATCAAACCAATCCATCTGCACAACATCAGTAACGACACAAGTATTCGTTTTTATGGTTTTATTGACAACCGAACTAATTTCGACCAAATAACATTGTTGTGGCTATCGGTTTTATCTTAACCGGTATCGGTATTCGTTTTTATGATTTTCGGATGCTGGAAAACACGTGTTGATATCCTTTTAGACATATCTATTTCGGTTGTTATACCGAGTTACGGTATCATAACATACTATAACGAATCGAACCGAACCGAATCAAACCGAACCAATACCGATGTCTTTTTTTTTGCAGTAATTTTCATAGATATCATCTTTTTTCCACATTTTGAGTAAAATAATTTGATTGTAAAAGACATTAAGATTAGAGTTAATTACATGGTTAGTCCTTGTGGTTTCTCAAAAGTAATAGGGTTGGGTACTAAGAGTTTCAAGTTGCAAGTTTGAGTACTAACTTTCAATTATGTAACAAGTTTGGGTACTAACACTAGCATGAGTTATATTTTTTGTTTAGGTGAAAGGCATTTAGGTCATTTTACTTATAAGGGCTAGTCGTGTAACTTATTAAAGTTGTTTGATACATGAGGGATTGTTTTTGTGTTTTATATAAGATATTAAAAAGAATAAAAAATCATATTAAGTAAATTACGTAAATTACAAATTAACTATATTACTCTTTAGAATTCCTCTCAATCACATGTTCATTGAAAACCGAAGCCACTATCAATGAAAATCAATATAAATCAACAAATGGATTTCATCATTGGTCAGACTTCAGAGTCAATGAATCGATAGAAACTTAAAAGCAATATTAAAAGACAATAACATAGAAAACAATCTTAATGAAAACTTAATGGATTAATTTCTGGACAAATGTAATGTCCAAATATACAAAGAATTCATTATATCTATTTCCATTATCCTTCATCCAAATTTATATTAACATATTCCAGTGTCCAAACTTCTAAGAATTGATTCCAATACACCAATTCCCAGATGATTAAATAAATTTTCAGATTTAATCTCAGTGAAAATGTGAATCTAATGAACAACAATTTGAAGATGTGAATTTAGTGATGGAAAGTGAAACTCTATATAATCACTAGTAACATTCAAATATAGTAGAAGTGGCCAAGAGGGGTGCTCACCGAAGAAGACACCATCACCCGCCATTGACATCTCTCTCTCTCTCTTCTTTGCAACACACACACACACATAATCTCACTCGTTGATTTAGTAAACAACACCTGATTCCACCACCCGAATAGCCCCACCCAAACCGCCAGCGAAAGTGTTACCGATCAGGTAGGAGGTGCCTGATACCATCACCCGAGAAAGCGTGTGCCCTTACTAATATAATCCCGCCCAAACGAGGGCCACTATATTCTTTTACCCGAAAAAGAAAAGCAACCTTTAAACTTGAAAGACTTACAAAACATGATAAGAGATCATGTACAAAAGAGGAATTTCATACAAAGTGTAGGACCACCCATTTGTTTTTATCAATTTAAGGAGGGAAGGTTATGATGGTATTTTCTCCTTTTAACTAGTTTCATCCTTGATTTTCAAACTGCTATAACTTTTTCATACGTTCATATTTTTTTTAAATTACACCGTATTAACGAACATTTCATTCTCTTTAATTCGAGCAGCCTATTGTTATAGTGTTCTTAAAAAAACTACAAGACTGTGAATACCCATTACGGGATTTTGAATACCCAGTATCCATTATGTGATTTTGAATACCTGGTACTTGACTACTTGATTTTTGAATATCTATTACATGATTACACATTCAACATAATTCATTACGCATTCAATGTAAATTCATTACGTGATTACACATTCAATATGATTTGTTATAACTAATGTTAATACAATTATGTTTATTACGTGATTACACATTCAATAATAAGAACTTGATTGTTTATACTTTATGACGTGGTTAAATCTCTAATATACGACATTATGTTGTTATTATAGCTTGGTTTGGCTAATGTTTTGTATATAATTTATCTTTAATACGTGATTATACCTAAAATATCAGGTACCCCATATGAAATATTATGTATTACATGTTTTATTTTTACGTAATTACGTAATCACTCAGTAGAGTTTCACAAACATACTATTATGAAATCACGTAATTACAAAATGAGTATTTAAAATTATGTAGTCGTGTAATAATACTTAGTCAACTATTGTTACATAATTACATAATCACTTAGTGAAATTTCACATAAAATAATATAATGAAATCGCATAAGGTGTTCAAAATCAGGTACTCACTTACTAGGTATTCAAAATCACGTAATAGATATTCAAAATGGTGCAATTTTTTTAAGAAAACTATAGCAATAGGCAGCTCGAATTAAAGAGAATGAAATGCTCGTTTATACAGTATAATTTTTATAAAAAATATTAACGTATGAAAAAGTTATAGCAGTTTGAAAATCAAGGGGGAAATAGGTTTATGAATCAACAATACTGAATTTTCCTATTTTGCCATTTTCCCCACTTGATTCCCTTCTTTTTAATTATGTGAATTCTATATTTGGAGACCACTTAATCTCAACCATTGATCTTCCTAATCATGGGCATACTTCTCTTCTACACGTAATACTTCTTTCCTCTCATAACATTTCTCTACAAAACACTTAATAACCATACTATATGAAAAAACATTTAATATTATGTTGGGTTGCTGAGAAAGTCATTCTTTTTTACATTTTCTTTGACATGAATTTCTTTACTAAGCAATATGAAAATAAAAAGTTAAAATTATTGTTATATAAAATGATACAAATTTCAAATCATTTCATCAACCAAAACAAACAAGAAATTACAAAAAATGGCAGGTAAACGGGCAACAAGCTGTGTTCCCACCCCCTTTCGAATTGCAAAACTTATCCTACTAAAAACGAAGCGACTCTTAAGGGTCGTGAAATTACTATTCACGACTCATTGAACCCCTGTTCAGGATTTCTACGCCCTCTGTGGCTATGAAATTAGCACCTATGTTTATAAATATCAAATCCTTTCAAAAAGTAAACATTTTTCTTTCCTAATTCCCCAATTTAGGATGACAATTCATAAATTTATAAGAAAAAAATGATTACAAAATTCCTTTTGTTATAAAAAGGAACGCCCAAAACTAATGTTTCTTGTTAAGGCCCTGAAAACGGTAAAACTAGAGTTGAACATATGAGCCCGAACCATTTTTTAGCCCAAACCGGACCGGTTTTAACCCTAACCAAATCCGATTTGGTGAAACCTGTTCCGGTTTCAAACCATACCACCGGTTAATTATTGGTTTGAGATCACCTCCATTGAAACCGTTTTGGAACCAGTTTAAACCAAACCGCCTATTTTCCACTTTGCTGTTTCAAAACCAACCCAGTTTTGGCAAAATCCGGTTTTGACCATCTTTGACCGAAACTAAACCGGTTAAGGCCAAAACCGATTTTGTGCACCTCTAGATAAAACTGCAAACAAACACACACAAGCTTAACTTAAAACAAAACTTCTAAAAACGATTAGAAGATACCAATCAAGAAGACTCCAAAGCAAAGAAAAAAGGTAAAGTAAGGGGAACACATGTTTGTGTTGCATCTGTTAATGTGTTTATCTACCTCCTTTGTTGTTTGCATAAACCACGTCAAAGTTTAAGTACGATGAAAAAGAAGTCGAAAAATCCAAGTTATATGTAAAGAGAAATGGTAGCTGAATCATTTCCGGCTAGAAAGATAGATTCCGGAAATAATAGCCACCCCTGCCACCGCCACTCCAACCGTCGACAAAACTTTTGACACCGAAATAGCTGGTTTTGTTGAAGGCAACTCCAACAGCTCCCTCACCTGCATCGCTCGGGGCACAAATTAAAAATCTCAAAACTCGTTCAAAAAACTTGTTTTGTCAAATTATATCATGGGAAAGAATCACTGACCTCGACAGGCTGCTTCCAGTACTTTTGTATCCCCTGAAGGTGCCCTTTGCCGACAACAGCAACCACGGAACCATGCTCGCGTGCTACCTTCAGCAAGCTGGAAGACATGTATCTGCATGCAAAACCATGTTACAAAATCCAACCGCGCTTAAGAAGCCGAGGTAAACAAACATATCTCACTCATAGTGGTTATGCAACCACATGTCGTTCTTTCTCCCAACACATCTGATGAGCACTACATACAAATGCTTACTCAAGTTCTCTACTTTAAGCTGATTTGGTATTAAACACACCCCTTGATAACTAATGTGTTCAATATGATTAGATACAAAACAATATTTTTAGGTTTTATACATTTAAATATGCTTCAGATGTGGCCTTCGACCCACCCATTTGACCCTTTCTTTTCTTGTTAAACATTATAGCTGAATTTATTTGATCACTAAGACATAAAAAGTAACCCATATAAATGTAAACCGGACAAAATTTCCCCCTATAAATATAACAATATCCTTTTCAGCAAAAGTAAATGATAAATTTGTACTGTGAGCATGCAAATTAAGTATATATATGTACATATATATAGAGGGGCATGATATAGAACAAGTGTGACTATCGTATAAACACTTGTAACTATTGATTTAAAAATGATACATAAGGTGGTTATGTAACCATCCACTCTCTCTGCAACCAATGAGAACTACAAACAAGTGTTTATTGCAGTTCTTTACTTAACATTGGTTGTGTATTGATATATTTATGTAGTTAAAATATAATATATGCATCAAAGAAGATACTAACTTGTCTCTCTCATGTACGAGGGTTTCCATTAGAGTAGGGAACTGCTTGCTCATCTCTTGAATTACAAGTGTCAGCATGTCCACGTCATCCAATTCCTTCAACTGATTACCAGAAATAAATGCAAAGAATATACCAAGCGTAAATGCAAACATACAATCATCAACTTATTCAAATAAATTTCAGTTTCGTGGACATTTATTGTGGAAACTAGAAAAAGACAGCGCTGATATGTGAATGAGACAAGTACCATTTCATTAAGGCGTACGGGGCTTGGTAAAAATATTGACTGGAACATCAAGGAATACATCAACTTTGTTTTATGCCACAGTGGCATTTTTGACCAAGTCCGGCGTAATGTTATCTGTTGAATAATCACATTAGCAACAACGATATGTTATTTATTAATATTTATAAAATATAGATTTGAGGAAGATGCAAAAATTTCATGATCTTACGTTTACTGGACGGTCACCAAGAACCACCTTTCCGCCATACTTCATGGCTTCTTCATACGCAACACGAAACTCACTACCAGGGAAAACCTCAAGCCTACTAGCAACCTGAAGGGACATAAACAAACGGTTTGTATTAGTAATTTAAAGTGATAAAAGATGGGTCATGAGTCTAATACATGGACATAACTACATATTCCAACAATGAAAATTAACGATAAACGAACGCTTTGGTGTATATGGTCGGTTACAAGTTCCAATCAGATCATTAAACCACCCCTCCAAAACCTAACTTTGAACAAAACCATATAAATCTCAAACGAGTTAACTTACTTAGATTTAGGCAGTTTATAAACACCCCTGTTACTAAGATATCATCTCTTACCTCATTTTTTTCCCTTTATGGTAGTTGCATGTCTCAAATCATATTTTAAATTGATTTTTAAACATGCCAAACATTTTTTGTAACATAAAGTGGACTGTAAAACACTATCATTCAACGAAGACAGTTACATGAGTTGTTATTATGTATGGAATGTGAAAACAGAAACCATACAATCTATGCCAAAAAGAATTTGCACCTATACTAATCTTTAGCTTATAATAACCATTTTAATTATTCAATATTCAATACTATTTATAAATGAAGAGATGGAATATGTTAGCACTCATATGCAGATAAGATCAGTCATGCAACAATTTAATAACGTTATTAGAGTCAAGTTATAGTTATAAAGGTGCAAAAGCATGAGAGTACGAACAATATTTTACCTTAGCAAGAAACCAGCTGTACAAAATTCCAAATGTGTTGTGGTTTTTCTTCCATAAGTCCACCATTTCTCCCATTGTAGGTATCTGCCCGGCAAAAACATCAGTACCTTTGCAAACTGAGATCTATATTCAATCCTATATGTGTTATTCGTGTTTCCGAAATAATAAACCCGAATACCTTTAGATTCTGAGGAGTGAGTACAGCCACACGATTTGAGCACAACTCTAGAAACACAACCTACATCCATAAAATTACCAAATAAATCATAAACTACAGCAGCTGACCTGCCAAAAGGTTCATCCGTTAATCAAAGGTAATAATTATAAGTTATAAAGAGAAGCACCTGTGGTTTCAAGAAACTGATAACGGCTTCCACTTCTTGACAGGATTCCTACCAAAAAAAATAATGATTAATGAAATTCCACACGTAATTGCTTTACATTACAAAATGTTCACTGTTGAGATAAACTGTTATGTGCATGAATGATTCTAGCTAATTATGATAAAGAGCGTGGAATAGACCATAATTCGCAATGTCTCAGTCATGGTATGTTGACTTTATCATGTGCCGCTACATGCTGAAGCACCTTGTTATACCAGAAGTTGAAAACTGGCTTACTATTTGGACACATGTGCGAGAGAGTTTTTTGCATAAATAAGTGGTTTAGAAATGAAAAGAGTGCTTTTAGGTGATCCAGGATTTTTGTTTCAAATATAGGTAGGTCGCTGTTTGGTTCAGCGACCTTCAACACTCCTTCTGACATAAATCTGGAAAAGCTGCAAGAGGCTAGAAGGTCGCTGTTTGAAACAGCTTTCTTCCACAAGGTCGCTGAATGGGACTGCAATCTTAAGAAGGTTGTTGTTTGAGGTTGCGATGTTTAAGAAGGTTGTTGTTTGAGAGAGCATTCTATCAAAAGGTCGTTGTTTTAAACAGCAATCTATGAGAAGATAGCTGTTTCAGACAGCAATGTATATGAAGATAGCTGTTTGGGATTGCAATGTATATTAAGATTGTTGTTTCATACAGAAATCTATGGAAGATTGTTGTTTGAAGAAAATATGTAATTGAAGATTGTTGTTTGAGGTTGCTAACTTAAAAGTAATAATAGGTCGTTATTCTGCTTATGTTAATAATAAGAAGCATGCAAACTTATATATGCACAAGAAGCATGCAGTCTTATGTTTAACATTGACTACAAATAATAATATAACGTCGATCTAGCAATTTTACAATTATGTTTAACATTGAAGTCTTATGTTCATTATAAAAGATGTTCGGGGCTTGATTTTTCAGGCGATTCCAAAATCTTGTCAAAGAATGCTCGAGGATCATTCGGGACATCATTCATCATGACGTTTTTTTCACTTTTAATTTTCGTATACCAAGGGAGAAAATCTTGTGTGGAGGAGAACGATCATTCTCATCTACCACCTTCTCCCGTAAGGTGTACGAGGATGATGACTCAACCGAGAACAGTCAACATTATTACATTTCTGTCCGAATTGGCGATGTAACACCTCGTGTTTTGAAAGTCAAAGTCAAAGTCAAGATTGAAGTCAAAAGAAGAAAAGATTGCTAATTGCGATCTGTCTCTCCGTGCTCAAATCCTGTTTTGACTTCTTTGACCTGTAGTTAGTCTATTTTATGTTTTACTTTAGTTGTATTATGTGGAGTACTTATTAATAATCGAGGTTTATTCGACATTTATCGCATGATTAATCGCTTTATCGCTATCGCAATCGCGCTCGCAACTCGAATTACGCATTTTGATTATTGTCATACGTGTGTGTGTGCCTTATGTGTTACTTGTGCATGTTTATTTATGATATGTGTGGTAATCAATCGAAACGCAATCGAAACTCAATCGCAATCAAATCGCAAACACTAAACGAATACGAAATAAGGATGCTTGTATGTTGATATAGTAGTTGGGATTAAAAGTAATTTGACTAGGAAATCCTCTCGCATCGCAACGCTAGCAATCACAATCGAAACGACAAAACTCGTCGCACCGAACACTCGAACCAAGCTACCGATCGATCAGGTGACCGGCCGATCGACCAGCCGTTCGATCGAGCTACCGCTTGATCGGCCAGCTGTTCGACCGGGCTGCCAACCGATCGACCAGCTCCTTTCCTCTTTGGGAAACCCTATAAATACCCCCTGTCACTCTCATACTTTCCACTTTTGGCAACTCTCATCCGACCAGCACTCTAACCTTGCTCTTTCTCCGATTTCTCGCAATTCCGGTAAGATCTCGTCCTAAATTTTGTACTTCCTCACTCTACACGCACTCCTACACCTTTCTATCTTTTGAATCTTAACTTTTAACCGTGAAATCATCAAGATTCAGGGTGTTCTAGGATGACGTCATCATGTGTTCTTGAGAACTTCATGTTTTGGCCTCAATCCACCAAGAACAACTTAGATCTAACCGATTCCACATAAACAAACAAGGATCTTTCATAGATCTAAACATATTCTTAATAAAAAGGATTGAAAGATGGTTTTCCAACTTTCTTTCAACTCTTTTACACTCAATGCCTTCAAAACCGATAGAATCGGAGCTTGTGCCGACTTACTACTCAATCTTGTGGTTGTGTTGGTTCAAGATCTGGATTCTATTCACGAGACTAACGATTTCGGGTTAAACATGGAACACCGTCTCGAACAGTTAACTGGTTGGATTTGGGTGATTCTTGTCCGATCAGGAGTACCAAGTATTGACGAGGTTTCTGTTTCTTAACACGTTATCAAAACATCTCGATAAAACGACAAACTATCAAAACAACCAAGTGTAAGACGAACGGAACGACCAGGACGGAATGCCGTCCGAACGAGTTGTCACCCGTTCGATCTACACCTTGGTCCCACACTTAACTTTTGTTTTCAAAACCTTGAAGGATGAACATTGAACGAAGGGCTGACCGATCGGGTTACCATTCGATCGGACTACCACTCGGCCATGAGATGTTCTGACTTCAATACTTAAACAATTTTCAACATGTTCAATACACGAGGGATGCCACCCGATTGAACAACCGTCCGATCAAGTGACAACCTGCAGTGAACTTGTTCTCGCTGAGGTGCCCAGCCTATCGGACTGTCGCCCGATCGAACGGTCGTTCGATCGATCGATCTGAAAGGTAGAAGTACTTCAAGGATTTCAAAAGTCAAGCCATCATACACAAACACATCCTTCCCAAAGGAAGTAACAATCCACTCGAACGGTCATCCGACCGGACGACCGTCCGAACGGACTGTCACTCGAACGACTGGCTGTCCGATCGGACTACCATCCGATCGAACTGCTGTCCTACTCACTTGCACTCTGTATCGTTTTACGCGACGCTTATCGTTATGCTATCAATCTGTTCAGGCTAACCCTACTCTCTAGCGCTCCCTTCAATCCATCAATCGCTGTGAGTATACTCGATCCCTTTTTGCTTTACGCACTTTTGGGTGTTACATAACTTACTTATACTAAATCACATCGAACACACTACGCAATACTTTAATCGCTAACCAATTACCGCATGTTATACGTGACTTAACGAATGCTTGTTTGTTATGTTTACACATCGAATGCTGTCTACCTGCCTTAGCAACGATAGTACTATTAGTTTGAACTCAGCACCTGTTCACTCAGGGGTTGTTAAGGACAATTACCTACATGGCTCACAGTGGTGAGTGTGTATCGCGAACTGCCTTGGGCAGTCAACCCGTAGTCATTGGTATCGATAGGTTCATGTCGATAACTAACATGCCTCATTTTACACTGTGTGCTTAGGATGCTTATTTGCTTTCTTTGCTGTGAAATCGAGGCTAGGAAAGACCTAGGTCAACAATAAACAATTATCTGTAATAAAAATTTGAGTTGTCGGAACAGAACAATTTGACTAGATCTTTTCTTTAATAATTGTATTATCATTTATGACATGGTATGGGACGTGTTGCTTTAAATATTTGGTAAATAAAGTTGTTATGGAAACTTCTGGACAATCTGTTTCGCTCAGTGCCACGCCCCGATGTTTCCGTCATCGGTTGGGGTGTGACAGATTGGTATCAGAGCCATAACTATAGGGAATTAGGCAAGACACGACCTAGTCCGGGTCGATGTCTTAGAGACCTAGTCTATAGTTAGGAACCAACAGACCGACTCGTGCATGCCCAATAGGGACTGTGTATGAGCTTACTGCCATTTCTCGCTATTCTCGCCTACGCTACACTATCACTACACTCGAATTTTCAAATTATGATTGAGCGATTAAGTCGAGATTAGGTGTGAAAACCGCAAACTCTCGACTAAATTGCTTGTTCAACCCACATTTTATCTATAAACATGAGAAGTTGCGTTGAAATAGGAGTGAAATCCATACTTTGACGCATAGTTCTCTTTTATTTTATCAAAACAGGAACGAAGTTGTTAAGCCAGGGGTGAAACCCTAACCTTGACGACTTGTTCCGACCTTTACTTGGTTTTTACAAAACTCTCACCAAAGTATCGACGGACACCAACGACTTGAAGTCATGACATGACCGAAAGAATGTGTACCGAGCCCAAGACTCGAGGCAAAAGCACAATCCTGAAAGTCAAAGTGTGCGCAACAGGCCCCTGTGAATAGTCGAATCACTTTGGATAGTCAATGTCTAATAGCCGCAGACGGTCTATTTCTCGATTTTTGTGTGTTTCGATTCTGAGCCCGCAACTGCTGACTCTGATGATTCGTCGATTTTATGTGTTTGTATGTGTACTTACCTGCTTATGTGTTTTCATTTTTGGGAGACTTATTCGATTTTCGCTTTCACCTTGATCGACACGCACGACCCGCATTGCTTATCTATCTCAAAACGCTGACAAATCGATGCTACTATGAGGAACGACCTTACGCCCAAATGTTTGCTAAGTTAACTGGTTATGCTATACTACTCGCCATGATAATCGCGATCGTTATTTTTGAACGCTCATGAACTTTGAATGATAGGTTTCTGTATTCTGACTGCTCCCATGTGCTTCTAAGTGAATTACGTGCTTATATGCTTCTGTGTTTTGTGTCCTACGTGCTTATGTGCTTCTGTGTTTCTGTGCCTTACGTACTGATATGCTTCTGTGCTTATGTGAATCTGTGGGTATATGACTGTGTTCCTGAGCTTTAGTAGTATTAGACGTGTGAGGTGAGATTCGATTATGACGTGTCTGAGACCTATGACGATGTCTGTTGTAGATAATGTCAACTGGACCATCATCTGGATCCCGTCACCCACGACTTTCTCGCCAAGAACAGAGAGACAAACACCTTGTTGCCATCCTCGCTAAACAAGTGGCTAAGGTTGTGCCTCAGATCGTGAGTGAGATCTATGAGAATGTTAGCAAATCATCTGAGGAGTCCCAAACCGAAGCTCCTAAAGTTGCTACCAAGACTGCTTTCAGCTTTAAGCAGTTCAAGGCTTGCGGTCCAAAGGAATTCACTGGAGAAGATGGCCCAACGTCTATGTTTCAATGTTTTGATTCCGTCGAAGTCACTCTGCGCCAGAGTGGATGTCCGGAAAATCTCCGCACTTTAAACGCTACCGGCGTCTTCCAGTCCCGCGCATTAAACTGGTGGACGGCCGAGAGAAACAAACGCGGAAATGATGCAGCCTATGAGCTGACGTGGGAAGAGTTGAAGGCTATTATGATGGATGAATTCTTCCCTCCCCATGAACGCCAAAAGCTGGAGGACGAATTCTGGCACATTAAGCAGAAGGAAGGTGACAACGCTGCCCTGACTGCTCGCTTTAAGCAGCTCAGCATCATCTTCCCCGATCAAGTGAAGACGCCCGACATGACGATCAAGAAGTACATTCGAGCTCTACCCGACTGCGTTGCAGATTTTGTTCATGCCGCAAAGCCAGCAACGATCGAAGAAACATACTTGCTTGCCGCCGAAATCAACGACAAGCGAGTAAAAGCTGGTTTTTGGGATAAAACTTCAAAGAACCTGCACCAAGTCACCACCGCACCACCCGCCGAAACCGCCGCCGCTCAACCGTCAAAGTCCTCACGCCGCAAGAAGAAGAACAACAACAGCAGCTCCAGCAACAAGAATTGTGCTGTCACCACCACTGCTGCTCCACTTCAAGCCGTACCGGCTCAGCAGCAATCTCACCACCGACCAGCATCAGTTACCTATGCACCGCCTGCAAAGCGTGCATACACAGGCCCCTACCCGGCTTCCCCAACATGTTCTTATCATCACCCGGTGGGTCTCGCCTGCCGTTTCTGCGCTCACTACAATATGTATGGCCACTTCACTGCTAACTGCCGTACTGGTCCCCGTCAAGCGCCAGCTCAAGCCACTGCGCATCAACCTCTGCTCCCAGCCCCACAAGGCCAACAAGCGGCTCGGGCACCCGCGGTCAACGCCCGAGTCTGCTTCGTATGTGGTGATCCCAACCACTTTGCGAACATGTGCCCAAACAGGGTTGTGAAACAAGAGCCCCAGCAGCAACAGCCTCAGCAGCAACAGCAAGCCGCCCGCGCCAGAACTTTCAACATCAACGTGCGCCAAGCCCAGGCTGACAACAACGTGGTCAATGGTACGTTCCTCGTGAATGGTATTTATGCATCGTGTTTGTTTGATACTGGAGCCGATAATTGCTTTGTGTCGTTTGAATTCGAGAAGCTTCTTAGTCATAAGCACTCCCATCTCCCCTCGACGTTCGATGTTGAAGTCGCCACCGGAAGAACTGTCGCCGTTAATTCTGTACTTCGTGATTGTACTCTTGAGCTCAACAATCACATCTTCCCAATCGACCTTATTCTGATGCAACTTGGAAGTTTTGACGTCATAGTAGGCATGGACTTCTTCGCGAAAACCATGCTGAAGTTGTGTGCTTCGATAAGATGATTCGATTCTCGCTCGCGAATGGTGATTTATTGTGTGTTTATGGCGGAACTGCTTCTAAAGGTCTCAAGCTCATGTCGTGTGTCCAAGCTAGCAAGTATCTCCGCAAGGAATACAGAGCTTTCTTGGCTAACATTGTAGTAGCGGAGAAGGAAAAGAAAGGAGGACCGGTGTAAACGATGTTCCAGTGGTTCAAGAATTTCCTAACGTTTTTCCTGAGGATCTTCCCAGACTACCGCCAAGTTGTGATATCGACTTTCGTATCGACCTCATTCCTGGAGCCAACCCTATTGCCAAAGCTCCTTACCGACTCGCACCGTCCGAAATACGTGAACTCTCGAGTCAGCTTCAGGAATTACTTGAGAAAGGCTTCATTCGCCCGAGCACCTCTCCTTGGGGCACGCCAGTCCTTTTCGTCAAAAAGAAGGATGGGTCGTTCCAGATGTGCATCAACTATCGGGAACTGAATAAGTTGACTATCAAGAACCGCTATCCCCTGCCTCGCATTGATGATTTGTTTGATCAGCTACAAGGTGCTACATGTTTCTCCAAGATCGATCTACACTCAGGCTATCACCAGCTATGCATTCAGGAGGAAGATATACCCAAAACCGCTTTTCGCACTCGATACGGCCACTATGAGTTCGTTGTTATGCCTTTTGGTTTAACCAACGCACCCGCGGTTTTCATGGATCTGATGAATCGCGTGTGTAAACCTTATCTCGACCGTTTCGTCATCGTGTTTATCGACGATGTCTTGATCTATTCCAAGTCGAAAGTCGAACACGCGCAACATCTACGTTTGGTTCTCGAGCTACTCCAAGGGAATCAACTCTATGCCAAGTTCTCCAAGTGCGAATTCTGGCTGAAGGAGGTTCAATTCCTCGGTCACATTGTAAATAGTCAAGGTATTCACGTCGATCCCGTGAAGATTGAAGCCGTTAAGAGTTGGATTACACCCAAGAACCCATCCGAAGTCTGTTCTTTCCTCGGACTAGCGGGCTATTATCGACGATTTATCGAAGGATTCTCAAAGATCGATGTGCCGCTTACCGCTCTCACGCATAAAGACAAGCCTTTTGTTTGGGGAACTGAACAAGAGTCTGCTTTCCAAACCCTCAAGCGCATGCTTTGCAATGCTCCTATTCTCACATTGCCCGACGGAAACAACGACTTTATTGTCTATTGCGATGCCTCGAACCTTGGTCTTGGCTGCGTTCTCATGCAACGGGACAAGGTCATTGCCTACGCATCTCGTCAGCTCAAAATCCACGAAAAGAACTATACAACCCATGATCTCGAACTAGGCGCAGTTGTTTTTGCGTTAAAGATTTGGCGACACTCCCTATATGGTACAAAGTGTACGATCTTCACCGATCATAGGAGCCTACAACACATCTTTGACCAGAAGGAACTTAATATGCGTCAACGCCGATGGGTAGAACTTCTCAACGATTATGACTGTGAGATTCGTTATCACCCAGGCAAAGCAAATGTCGTTGCCGACGCGCTCAGCAGACGGAGTTATCTGCTTGGCATTCGCGATACCCGAGCCCGATACGACCTCGAAACCCTCATCCGCGAAGCCCAGAATGCTTGTTTTAACGAGCGCACTTTGGATAAGGAAAGAATCTACCACGATGGAGCTCAGCTTGTGAATAAGTCGAATGGGATATTCCATTATCTGGACCGGATTTGGATCCCTAAACGGACCAATTTGCGACAGATATTGATGGACGAAGCCCACAAATCCTGGTATTCTATTCATCTCGGTGCCGGCAAAATGTACCAGGTCCTTCGCTACAAGTACTGGTGGCCGGGCATGAAAAGAGACATCGCCCTCTACGTTGGAAAGTGCCTGACTTGCTCGAAGGTTAAGGCTGAATATCAAAGACCCTCTGGCTTACTCGAACAACCCCCGATCCCTATTTGGAAGTGGGAGAGCATAGCTATGGACTTCATAACAAAGCTCCCGCGCGCGCCATCAAGTCACGACAGCATCTGGGTTGTTGTTGACCGTTTGAGCAAATCAGCCCACTTTTTGCCAATACGGGAAGACTACAAGGTAGAATGATTAGCCCGAATCTACACCAATGAGATCATTTGTCGACATGGGATGCCTTGTGACATCATCTCTGACCGTGACGCTCGGTTTACCTCGTGACTGTGGGAAACATTTTAAGCTGCTCTCGGTACAACGCTTAATCTGAGTACCGCATTCCACCCTCAAACCGACGGTCAGACTGAGAGAACAATCCATACTCTTAAAGACATGCTCCGTTCGTGTGTCATAGATTTCGGTGGTAATTGGGATGCATACCTGCCGTTAGTCGAATTCTCGTACAACAACAGTTATCATTCCAGCATTCAAATGGCACCATTCGAGGCTTTATACGGAAGAAAATGTCGATCGCCAATTGTATGGCACGAGATCGGCCACTCGCAACTAACCAGCCCCGAGCTATTACAAGAAACGACTGACAAAGTCCTCCAAATTCGAGACAACTTGTTGAAAGCTCGAAGTCTACAGAAAATTTATGCCGATAGACGACGCAAGCCCCTTGAATTTGACGCTGGCGACTACGTACTCCTAAAGGTATCACCTTGGAAGGGTGTGGTCAGATTCGGCAAGAAAGGGAAACTAGCGCCTCGATATGTTGGACCTTTTAAGATTCTGGAAAGGATCGGAAAAGTCGCCTATAGACTCGAACTACCGGAGGAACTTAGTAATGTCCACCCGACTTTCCATGTGTCAAACCTCCGGAAGTGCCTGGCTGAGCATGATTTAATTGTACCTCTCGATGACCTCCAAGTAAACGAAACACTACACTTCGTGGAGAAGCCTGTCGAAATCATGGATCGCCAAACCAAGCAGCTCAGACGCTCGTGCATTCCTATTGTGAAAGTCCAATGGGAAGGCAAACGAGGCGCAGAGTTCACTTGGGAACTCGAAAGCGACATGAAGGCGAAGTACCCGCAGTTGTTTGTTACGGCTTCGGCCTAATTTCGGGACGAAATTCCCTCAACTAGGGGAGGCTGTAACACCCCGTGTTTCGAAAGTCAAAGTCAAGATTGAAGTCAAAGGAAGAAAAGATTGCTAATTGCAATCTGTCTCTCCTTGCTCAAATCCTGTTTTGACTTCTTTGACCTGTAGTTAGTCTATTTTATGTTTTACTTTAGTTGTATTATGTGGAGTACTTATTAATAATCGAGGTTTATTCGACATTTATCGCATGATTAATCGCTTTATCGCTATTTGATGTATTGTAAAATACATCTTTATTCGCGTCTGTTTTAATCGTTAGATATTCGTTTTTGTCCCGTTTTTAGCGTAGAATGTACATACTTTTGATATTTTGTCTTTTCCAGGTCTTTGCAGCCAAAAGAAGCAGAAACGAGTTGAATTCTGGAAAGGCGAAAGGCTGGAACGGAAAACGAGAGCTCGGGAGCGAAAACAAAGCGAAAAAGCAATTCTGGAGCTTCCAGGCGGGCCGCGTAAGCTAACATAACCTTTTACGCGGGCCGCCTAAACTTAAAGTTATGTTTGTGGATCTTAACCTTCATACCGGCCGCGTGAACTTAAATGTATATATTACGCGGGTCGCGAGAGATATAAAGTCGTGCACCGACTTGAATGGGCAACGGCTAGTAGGGTTTCTTGGATTATAAATGATCATCTTCATCAACAGCCGAGGGACATTACGAATTTGGAGTTTGAAGGCACCATTAGAGGCTGTTTGAAGGTTCTTGGAGTGTTCAGAAGCTAGGAATCATTCGGGTATACATCAAGAGCGTTCGGGAGTGAAGACTACGGGTTTTACTATCCTAATCTTTTGTTTTCGTTCGTTTTTAGTTGTAACACGATGAATTCAGACCTTGTTATGATTTTGATTGATATTCTGATTATGTTTTCTGGCTAAAACTCTTTAACTACCTAGGCATGACAAAGGTTTTAATAAAATTTGGATTTTTATTCGGTTTTTGAGTGGTTTATGGATTTTCTTGTATTGTAACGGCTATGGAATTTTAACTTGGTGTATATGCATGCTTGATATTGTTTTATTGATGTTTATTGCTTCGTATAATCCTTGGTGACGGTCTATATCACATAATAGGGTTGTGCTAGGGTTCTTGATTTAGGTGAGTGTCTATATCACGTAATAGATCATTAATCCTTTAGGGTGAAAAAATCGTAAGTAACCTTAGAAGTAATATTCGGTAATTTAATAAAATCAAGTGTTCTACTAATCTTGTCGCTGTGAGGCACGAGGTTATTAATAGGTCTTGGTTTGGTTTATAACTAGGTCTAGGTTTTGTTAAAAATCGGTCTAGTCCTTAAACATTCTCTTGTCTATTAAACCAAGATTGAAACCCATAGTTGCCTTAGACTTTCGGGTTGTGAGGTAGATCGTCATATTAAGGCACTTTCAAGAAGTTAGAGGACTGTGAGGAAATCTAAAAACCGGTAAGCGTAACAGCCTAGGTAGTGCCACAAGAATCGCCTTGAGAAGGATCGAGGGGCTTAGTTGGTATCTTAATAGGTTTAGAATTTAAAGATCCCGGTTCCATACCATAAAACTATCGAATAGAAATCTATTCCGAGTTAAACCTGCGTCTAGCCTAGGTAGTCTTCATCGCCACTAGTTCTAGTCTTTGTCCAAGTTCGTGTCTAGTTATTTAGCATATTTTAATATTTTCTTTAGGACTTTTAGAAACCCCCCTCATCAAATAAACAAATTAGTTAAGTCGTGTCAGTCGTAGTCTAAAAAGAGTCTTAGCGTAATCAGTAGAGTCTCGTGGGTTTGATACTCGGACTTACTTTAGCTATACTACATTGATCGGTACACTTGTCGGTTGTGTGGTTTTAGTTTTAGATCGAGTCTAAGTTTATAAATTTAAAGCTTAGAGTGTCTAGATTTAGGGTAATTTTAGTTGTTTTTATTAAACCACATTTTGCACATCACTATCGCAATCGCGCTCGCAACTCGAATTACGCATTTTGATTATTGTCATACGTTTGTGTGTGTGCCTTATGTGTTACTTGTGCATGTTTATTTATGATATGTGTGGTAATCAATCGAAACGCAATCGAAACTCAATCGCAATCAAATCGCAAACACACGAATACGAAATAAGGATGCTTGTATGTTGATATAGTAGTTGGGATTAAAAGTAATTTGACTAGGAAATCCTCTCGCATCGCAACACTCGCAATCGCAATCGAAACGACAAAACTCGTCGCACCGAACACTCGAACCAAGAGACCGATCGATCAGGTTACCGGCCGATCGACCAGCCGTTCGATCGAGCTACCGCTCGATCGGCCAGTTGTTCGACCGGGCTGCCAACCTATCGACCAGCTCCTTTCCTCTTTGGGAAACCCTATAAATACCCCCTGTCACTCTCATACTTTCCACTTTTGGCAACTCTCATCCGACCAGTGCTCTAACCTTGCTCTTTCTCCGATTTCTCACAATTCTGGTAAGATCTCGTCCTAAATCTTGTACTTCCTCACTCTACACGTACTCCTACACCTTTCTATCTTTTGAATCTTAACTTTTAACCGTGAAATCATCAAGATTCAGGGTGTTCTAGGATGACGTCATCATGTGTTCTTGAGAACTTCATGTTTTGGCCTCAATCCACCAAGAACAACTTAGATCTAACCGATTTCCACATAAACAAACAAGGATCTTTCATAGATCTATACATATTCTTAATAAAAAGGATTGAAAGATGGTTTTCCAACTTTCTTTCAACTCTTTTACACTCAATGCCTTCAAAACCGATAGAATCGGAGCTTGTGCCGACTTACTACTCATTCTTGTGGTTGTGTTGGTTCAAGATCTGGATTCTATCCACGAGACTACCGATTTCGGGTTAAACATGGAACACCGTCTCGAACAGTTAACTGGTTGGATTTGGGTGATTCCTGTCCGATCAGGAGTACCAAGTATTGACGAGGTTTCTGTTGCTTAACACGTTATCAAAACATCTCAATAAAACTACAAACTATCAAAACAACCAAGTGTAAGACGAGCGGAACGACCAGGACGGAATGCCGTCCGATCAGACTGTCATCTGAACGAGTTGTCACCCGTTCGATCTACACCTTGGTCCCACACTTAAATTTTGTTTTCAAAACCTTGAAGGATGAACATTGAACGAAGGGCTGACCGATCGGGTTACCATTCGATCGGACTACCACTTGACCATGAGATGTTCTGACTTCAATACTTAAACAATTTTCAACTTGTTCAATACACGAGGGATGCCACCCGATCGAACAACCGACCGATCGAGTGACAACCTGCTGTGAACTTGTTCTCGCTGAGGTGCCCAGCCTATCGGACTGTCGCCCGATCGAACGGTCATTCGATCGATCGACCTGAAAGGTAGAAGTACTTCAAGGATTTCAAAATACTACAACGAAAACTTCAAAAGTCAAGCCATCATACACAAACACATCCTTCCAAAAGGAAGTAACAATCCACTCGAACGGTCATCTAACCGGACGACCGTCCGAACGAACGGACTGTCACTCGAATGACTGGTTGTCCGATCGGACTACCATCCGATCGAACTGCTGTCCTACTCACTTGCACTCTGTATCGTTTTACGCGTCGCTTATCGTTATGCTATCAATCTGTTCAGGCTAACCCTACTCTCTAGCGCTCCCTTCAATCCATCAATCGTTGTGAGTATACTCGGTCCCTTTTTGCTTTACGCACTTTTGGGTGTTACATACGTTACTTATACTAAATCACATCGAACACACTACGCAATACTTTAATCGCTAACCAATTACCGCATGTTATACGTGACTTAATGAATGCTTGTTTGTTATGTTTACACATGGAATGCTGTCTACCTGTCTTAGCAACGATAGTACTATTAGTTTGGACTCAGCACCTGTTCACTTAGGGGTTGTTAAGGACAATTACCTACATGGCTCACAGTGGTGAGTGTGTATCGCGAACTGCCTTGGGCAGTCAACCCGCAGTCATTGGTATCGATAGGATCATGTCGATAACTAGCATACCTCATTTTACATTGTGTGCTTAGGATGCTTATTTGCTTTCTTTGCTGTGAAATCGAGGCTAAGAAAGACCTAGGTCAACAATAAACAATTGTCTGTAATAAAAATCTGAGTTGTTGAAACAGAACAATTTGACTAGATCTTTTCTGTAATAATTGTATTATCATTTATGACATGGTATGTGACGTGTTGCTTTAAATATTTGGTAAATATAGTTGTTATGGAAACTTCTGGACAATCTGTTTCGCTCAGTGCCACGCCCCGATGTTTCCGCCATCGGTTGGGGTGTGACAGGCGACCTTATATAACATTTCTGAACCAAACAGCAACCTTATTTAACATTTCTGAACCAAACAACAACCTTATATAACATTTCTGAACCAAACAACAACCTTATATAACATTTCTGAACCAAACAGCGACCTTATTTAACATTTCTGAACCAAACAGCAACCTTATTTAACATTTCTGAACCAAACAGCAATCTTTTCCTACACTGCTGTTTAAAACCGCGACCTTTTAATAGAATGCAGTCCCATTCAGCGACCTTGTGGAAGAAATCTGTTTCAAACAGCAACCTTCTAGCCTCCTGCAGCTTTTCCAGATTTATGTCAGAGGTGGTGTAGAAGATCGCTGAACCAAACAGCGACCTACCTACATTTGCAACAAAATTCCTTGATCACCTAAAAACACTCTTTTTGTTTCTAAACCACTTATTTCTGCAAAAAAATCTGTGCGAGATGGATATGTTGTATGTCTGTGTTGTGTCAATGTATTTTTGTGTATCTATGTATATGTATGTGCGTAGAATTATATATAACACAAAAATTGACATGTAAAATGGTAGTTATTATCATAATATAATTAAAAGAAATATTTTCTCGGTTTCCAAACTTGAGAGTCAATAACTAAACGCCAAGTTTGGAGCTACAAAATAGGAAATAACCATCAGTTGCAATTTGAACATAAAAACACAAATACAGATCTTCTTAAACAGGAAATAACCATCAGTTGCAATTTGAACATAATCATCCATACCTATTAACAAGTATTTTTCTAGTAAAAAGGTTACCTGAAAACCTTTATCACAGAATTGACCACAACTCAGCATATTGTACTTTAAGCCTTCTACATAGGCTACTTTTTCTATGGTCAAACATCCATACCTTATGCATCCATATCCCATAATCCTCCCTTTTACTACATTTCCAAAATTTACCATTTTACCCAGTTTTGAAACAAACTTACTGAGTAAGCTCCTGTCCCCAATCATGTGCTTGGAGATTCCAGAATCGCAGTACCTGATCTGCTGCACATGATGGTCCTGGAATGGAAAAATTAGAGGGTTTTTGGTACCCAGACTTGCTTGGGTACTCTTTCTGATGAGATTTTAATCAGATTATTTTCTCTTGATGGCCTTTCATCAGAATATCTGTTATAAGCTGAGCCATAAACAAATTTTTCACTTTTCTTTTGGAGATGGTGTTGAACAAGCTTTAGTATGTCAACACACATGCAAGATTCTTTATCAGAATTATCTGATATTTTTTCTTGTGATGGAATGAGTGGATAATTTTGAATCAATGAGTGAACTGCTTCTGGAATTTTTAAAGATTTTTGTTTGCATTCACTCCTTTTTGCTTTAAAGTTGGGTTTTTCAAAAGAGTATTCAGAACAGGTTGATTTGCATGATTCAGAATCAGATTCTGATGAGAATTTATTAGAAATCTGATGTGTTGCTTTTACAAAGACAGTGGGTTTACTTTCTCCTGTTTTCACATATCCTATACCCTCTCCTTTGTTCTTTGGTGTGGACTCAATAAAATTTATGAACTCTTTAGCTTGTTGAAAACCTTTTACATTAATTTCCTTATCATTAATCTTTTTGTAAAGATTTTTTCTTTCATTTTCATAGAATTCAATTATAGCTCTGTGATCTAAACTTTCTTCTATTAGTAATTGGTTTTCAAGTATGATTTTATTCATGGTCCTTTGCAACTCATCAGATTTTTTACTATCTGATTGCTGTTTATCTTGCAGATTTAGAAAATCTGACATGAGCTTGTTTTGCTTGTGTTCAAGATCAAGATTGTCTCAATTTACCTTCTGTCCTGAAGTTTCTGGTAGTTCATCAGAAAGTGCCATAAGGCAGAAATTAGCCATCTCTTCTTCTTCTTCATCAGAAGAATCATCAGATAGCCATGTATCTATCCATGCAATCAAGCTGACTTGTTGTTGCTTCTTTGCTTCTTCCAGCTTCTTCTCATAATAAGCAACATCTTTCAGTTTCTTGGTTTTGCATTCTGATGCATAGTGACCTCTCTGTTTGCACTTGTAACACACAACTTCAGTCTTTCCCTTATCCTTAGATCTACCTTCTTCCCTAGATCTTCCATCCATCCTCCCTCTGTCACTTTTCTTGTATCTTTGGCCTCCTCCCCTCAACCTATGCTCAAAGGTTTTAGTGAGCACTGCAATTGCTTCAGCAAAAGCTGAAAAATCTGATGATGTATCGGAAATTTCAAGATTTTGACTGTTTGAAGGTTGTGGATCATTGGTAGATGTTCTTTGTGAGTTTGAGATTAGAGCTAAAGATCCCCCTCTTTGAATGGATTCTTCAAATATTTCTTCTTCTCTGGGGACCAGAATGCTGTATAAGTCATGAAGACTCATATTACCTAGTTCTAAGGTTGAGGACAAAGTCATGGTTAGACTTCTCCATTCTCTAGGTAAGGCATCCTGAAATTTTATGTTTCTTTCATCATTTGATTTTGTTATTCCAAATTTCTTTAGCTCATTCAAAAGTTATGTAAATCTTTGATATGTTTCATTTAATCTTTCATTAGGTAAACTTTTGAATCTCTCATATGAGGAAACATTGTTTGTTCTTTTGTTTCTTTTCATCCTTTCTCCTCCTTCACAAAGATTTTCCAACTGATCTCATATTTCCTTAGCTGATGCACATGCATCAACTTGTGAAAATATGTCATTAGGGATAGCCATTATTAAAAGTGACTTTGCCCTTTCATCTGCAGCCACCTTTTCCTTGTCTTCTAGGCTCCAAAGTATTTCACTTTTGGGATCCCGGGAGGCAGGGATTGCTGGTGATTGATCAGTTGCTGGAATAGCTGGTATTTTAGTCATTGGTATATGTGGACCCCTTTCAATGGATTGAAACAGAGTTTGGTCATGACCATTAAGGAAATTGACCATCCTGATTCTCCATTAGGGGTATTCCTCTCTGACCAGAGTCGGAGGTTTAGACATAGAACCAATGTTAAAAGCATTATTCCATGTTTGAAAGCTGGCCATATTTAGAGAAAAGAAGATGAGAGATTGATCGTTTGAAAATGATTTATTCAATCTGCTCTGATACCAATTGTTGGTCCCAGTTTGGACTTAAAAACTTCTTCTCACGTAATATGGCAAGTGATATCAATAGATGTTAAAATAATGTGCGAAAATAGAAATCGGACTTTCAAGAAACAAGATCTACAGAATTATCAAGTTTATATCACTTTGAAACAAAATGATTTACAATGTGATTGTAAGATTATTATCTATTACAAATGAATACTTGAATTATGAGGGTGAAAGGACAATGGAGTTTGTAGTATGTATTGAATGCTAAGCTTAACTCATTGTCCTCTACTTGATGAGCCTTCTATTTATAGACGGTTGAATACGTGAATAAACATTTGTTTATTCATGTATATTCCTGCAAAAAGTAGTGTCTTGACATATTCATTGAATCTAACAATCAATTTGCCTTTGTCATCATGAGATCCAATAATGTCAACTTGCTTCGGTTAGTGTGGCAGGATAGAGCTGATTTTTAGACAAGTGGGGTTTTTATCAGAATTTCTGATAAACCACTTCATCAGAAATTCTGGTGAACAAATCATCAGAAACTCTGATGATCAGAATCGTCAGAAACTAATGATATCTCATCAGAAATATCATCAAATCCATCAGAAAGACCTTCTCTGATAATCTTCTTCAGCTCTTGATCAACTTATGATACTTTGAAGTAGATGTTGCTGCTTTCAGTTGTCTTATCCGATCTTTTTCTTCTTGTTGTGATCTTTAGGACTGTCATCTTCTTCATAGATCAAGTTGAATCAGGTTTTCTTCAATACTTACAAATAAAGTTTCCAAACAATAAATATTATAAGAACATATTTAGACATGTTCAACCCGAAAATTTCCGAGTTTAGGCTCGGTTCGCAACCGAAAGTCGCAAAAGTTGACTTTTGCTTTGACTTTCAGTTCTGACCCGATTTAGCTTAGTTTCTTTATGCCTTAGGGTTCCCTTGTGACCATATTATATGTTAGTATAACCCTCTGAGGTTATACTACATGGTCCTTTAGAAATCAAAGTTTATTTGCATGTTACCGTTATTTGCTTAAATTTGACTATTATGCCCTTATAGTGTAAAAACAAGATTTTTGGATATATGAGAATACAAATATCTTTGTTACTGATATATAAGCATGTAAAATAAATTTGACATCAATTTCTGGTCTCAAACTAAAGTTATGCAAGATATCGTAAAATGAAACTTTTTATTAATTAAACTACGCTTTTTAGCATAAATCAAGTTTAAACCCAAATTTTCGCATCAAACTCATTACCTAATATTTAATAATATTTTTAGGGGTTTTTGGAACATAGGGGCAGATTATAAACTGACCATATCATTGAGTTCTCGTATAATTCGATAAATGACGATAATACCCTTTTTGTTAATAAAATGAGATTAACATATGATTAACATGCCAAACCTTTTCCTACTAATGTTATATGTTAAATAAAATATTTTAAACATTAAAGGCTGATCAAAATCTCAGGATTTCATAAACATCTCAAATATCGTCAATTATCGACTTTTACGAAAATTTGGTGCATAGTAAGGTTTAAAACCATATTTAACACTTAAGACTTGTTACCTGCTGATTTTATAAATAAATTTTAATACTTTAACAGTAAGTATAAGTCTTGAACTCAGACTTCCAATTTTATCCTTAAAAACACATGTGAAATGACCAAAATGCCCCTACGGTGCATAGTTTGGCCATAAATGGTAAACCTCACATATGTATGATATCTTACTGATGTAACATGATAAAACAAATATTTTTACTGAATGTTTTAGACCAGAACCTCAGTTTATGTTTAAACCCCTTTTATGAATCTTAAAATGACCAAAATATCCTTACGGGACTTAATTAAGTTTTAAAATCTTTTGGGCATAATTGTTGATATCCTACTGATATTTAAAGCATAATAACTTATGAAACTTGTACATGACTCATTCGGTTACCCGTTATGCATATACGCGTTCGGTACAGTTTATGTAACTAGTTTGCATAAATTAACCAAAACGGGTCAAACCTTATCATTTTTATTTCAAAATCCAGAATGTATTTAGTTTACCCATTTTATACAAGTCTCCATACTTGTTGGGTCTAAATCACATTCCAATCCGGTCATCGCTTAATCTAGTGTTTCGTGCCGTAAACATTTCTTTAAAACTAACCGGTCTAAGTTACAACTTAAATAAGACCCGTTAGGAATCTTATAGGTTATTAAAACCTTCGTTCCAGATTAGGAGACCGGTAAAAGCTACCTACACTTGTTTGAGTAGAATACACGGTTGAGTATACAAAAATTTACATTTTTAAGCTCAGATAAATACTTTTAACTTATTTTCCCTTATACGGGCTTGGGATACGGTAAATTATTACCGCTTGGTCGGGTATAGAATATTTAATCGATTAGTGGTTAAATCATTGACATAACCCGTTTTAATCTGTTTTGTTTGATATATAAACATTTGGGGGTTAATATGACCGTGTCCTGGATATCCTCGGCTCATTTCATTTGAAAATGGCCACGACTTAAGCACGGGGTGTAGGCATACACCTGAAAGTTGCGTATGTAAAATGATATACCCACTCGTGAGGATAACTTCTTGTGGGTTTATATTAGTGGTGTGTCTATTAATCTTGTCTCGGCTTCTATCCTGGGCCCTGAACGTACGAAAAACATGTAAAACTGTATACAAGATTATTTTATATAATTATCCAAAGTTATAAAAGAACATTTTGTGCCTTGTGCATCTAAATCATTTTTATAAATGTTTTCAAAAGAGTCGGTTAATTGTATTTACCAGTGTAAACTGAAGTATTTTTCAAAAAGACTAAGTGGCAGGTACTACGCGAAATTGGCTGGAAGCTTCTGAGCATTAGTTGAAGAATCTTGCAAGTTCTTAATGCTTAAAGTCTGTTGAACAATATTTTACATTATGTTTTAGATCCGCATGTGGATCCTTATACAACCGTATGTATTATATTCTACTTGCACTTTACTTTCGGTTTGATATATTAATTTTCCTCTAAGACTTCCGCTGTGCTATGTACTGTGAATATTTAACTATGATGATATCAACTACGTCACGATACTCCCCACCGGGTCCACCGGTTATATGTGGAAATATCGGGGTGTGACAACCACGACCTTCGTGCATCCTATTGGTGGCCTGGTATGAAGAGAGACATTGCCACGTATGTTTCAAAATGCCTCACCTGTTCGAAAGTCAAAGCCGAGCATCAACGACCTTCTGGTCTACTCGAGCAATTTGAAATCCCCGTTTGGAAATGGGATAGCATTGCTATGGGCTTCATAATCAAACTTCCTCGTATGCCTTCTGGTCACGATAGCATTTGGGTGATTATCGATCGTTTGACCAAAACTGCTCATTTCCTTCCTATTCGTGAAGATTTCAAGGTTGAACGACTTGCTCGACTCTACACTGACGAAATCATATGCCGTCATGGTATTCCTCTCGACATCATTTCTGATCGTGATGGTCGTTTCATTTCGCGTCTCTGGCAAACTTTCCACTCTGCTATGGGTTCTCATTTGAATCTTAGTACAACCTTCATCCTCAAACGGATGGACAGACTAAACGTACTATCCAAACCCTAGAGGACATGCTCCGTTCTTGTGTCATCGACTTTGATGGTAATTGGGATGTGCACTTACCCTTGATCGAGTTCTCGTACAACAATAGCTACCACTCCAGTATTGAAATGGCTCCTTTCGAGGCATTGTATGGTCGCAAATGCCGATCTCCTTTAAGCTGGCATGAGGTGGGTGACAAACAATTTACTGGTCCTGAGATCATACAAGAAACAACGGATAAGATCCTTCAAATCCGTGACAATCTACTCAAGGCTCGAAATTGACAAAAGAGCTTGCTGACAAAAGACGCAAACCGTTGGAATTTAACGTTGGTGATCATGTACTACTCAAAGTATCTCCTTGGAAGGGAATAGTTCGTTTTGGTAAAAAGGGAAAACTTGTCCCTCGCTATGTTGGTCCCTTCAAGATACTCGAAAGGATTGGCAAGGTGGCTTATCGACTCGATTTACCTCAAGAACTCAACAACGTTCATCCAACGTTTCATGTCTCGAATCTAAAGAAGTGTCTCGCTGAAGAAGGACTTCAACTTCCTCTCGAAGATCTCCAAATCAACGACACTTCGCACTTTGTGGAGAAACCCGTCGAAATCATGGACCGAGGTGTCAAGAAACTGAGGCACAGTCAAATTCCTATCGTCAAGATTCGATGGGAAGGAAAACGTGGCACTGAATTTACTTGGGAACTCGAGAGTGATATGAAGACAAAATATCTGCATCTGTTCGTTACTTCTTCCTAAATTTCGGGACGAAATTTCCTAAAGGAGGGGAGACTGTAACGCCCCGTTATTTCATACTTTCTATATTGGGAAACCCTTGCTTGTAATTCTATTTTTGGAAACTTTGAAATCTTGTAATCGTTCTTTCATTGTAATCGATGTAAAATCCGAGACTTGAATCATAATGAAATTCGTATTTTCGTTACGTTTATGTTAGATACACTTCATACACGTTCATACGCTCGAAAATATTAAACATATGATACTATATTCTCTATTCATGCAAAATATGTCAGACTTGCAAACTTGTATTCTATATGCACAATTTATACAATTTCGACACTTAATTACGACACTTATACATGTATATACTTGTTTTCCATTTAGTTTATGATGCTATAACATAACACACCCTTAGATATGATTCTTGTACCTAAAATATCCTAATTATAACTTAAAACAACATTACATGGAAGTCTAGGGGTGCAAAATGCCAAAAAAACAAACTTTTTCGCATCTGATCGTCCCTGGAGGGCCGCGACAAACTCCTCAACAAATGTCACGCCCCGCGACGGCCTCCAGCGCGCAGACAGATTTGACCAGCTTCGTTTTTGGGCGGGTTTTGTGATTTTTTTAAGTTTTAAACAAGTTTTATGCATTTAATTCTTCACCAAACCCAACCCTAATCCTCCCCTATAAAACCCAAGTGCTTTCCAAGCATTTTATAGTTTGCAAATCATCAACAACACTCTCAAATCTTCCTCTAATCAGCTGTTAACCAGAAGTTCAAGCAGAATCATCAACCTTCACTAAAGTGAGCATAACTCACTCAATACTTAAAAATTTTCATCCATTCCTTTTCCCACTTGCTTGGAACAACCTTAGGAACATTTTCAGAGGTTTTCCATGGAAAACCAAGCTTTGGAATGTCACCAAAAAGGCTCCAAAGTGGACTGTTAGTTTCTGTTTTCATCTAAACTTTGTTAATCTTAGTTGAACTTGAGTCTATCTCATCTCAAACCTATGTCCTAATGCTCATACTCAATTGAATGGTTAGTTGGGCTTAAAAACAAGGCTGAGAAATGTTAAATCAGAGGTTAAAACCTCACAAACATTCTGTTTTAGTTAGGGTTTCACCCACAAGTAGTGTTCAAGCATAAAGCTTGATGAATGTGTGATAGTTGGACTAGCTTGGGCTATCCTTCATAGAAATCCACTCGCTACTTGATGTTTTTCCATAGATTAGTTGTTATTTCATTATTTCTTGTAAGTTCATGACCCTCCTTGTTGTTTATAACAACAAGTGTAGTGGTGAACAATAGAGGTACCTAAATGGAAGCTTTGTTCTTCCTACCTCATGTATGAATTATATGACACAAAGAGGTGCCTAAATGGAGACTTTAATCTCCTACCTCATGCTTGACCTATAGAACTTTGTAATCTTTGTATTATCTATGTATTCCATATATATATATATATATATATATATATATAAGTAACTAAACTTGATAATAACTCAGTAGTTACTTATCAAGAATATGTTATGTCACACCCCCAAAATCCACACGCGGAGTATCACCGCTTGGAGGCGTGACATGACCAGGATCAAGGCACCAATCATATTGAACATATAAGTAATAAGTAAAAGTAAATGTAATCCATCACAATACAATTGGTGTTCAATCAAAAACATAGTATAGGTAGCGGAAGCATAGTATGAAAATCCAACACAAGTGTTTAGTTTAAAGAGTCATAAAGTTTTCATCAAAACATCCACAATCCGTGCCCACAACGACCGCGCCTCCCGTGCAAGCTCCAAGAGTACCTATGGTCCTGCAAGGCATGTAACAGAAAGTCAACAACTAGTTGAGCGAGTTCACAGTAAGTAAGTTCGTTGCATAACTATGCGTTATTAATTAAGCCGTTGTGTAGATTCAATTGGTGGGGGCTTCCCATGTTGTATGTACTATCAGTGGGGGCTTCCCATGTTGTATGTACTATCAGTGGGGGCTTCCCATGTTTGTATTTACTATCAGTGGGGGCTTCCCATGTTTGTATTTACTAGACTAGTTGTACCATAAGTGTTCTTCTTAACCCGAGAACAGTAGTACGTACGAGGTTTACGTAGGCTTTACGTAAGTGCCCTTCTCAACCCGAGGACAGTGGTACGCGGGGGTTTACGTAGGTTTTACGTAAGTGTCCTTCTTAATCCGAAGACAGTAGTATGTATGAGTTTACGTAGGTTTTACGTAAGTGCCCTTCGTAACCTGAGGACAGTGGTAAGTACAAGTTTACGTAGGTTTTACGTAAGTGTCCTGCCTAACCTGAGGACGATGGTAGATAGTCTAGTAGCAGTGTAAGTACGAGTAATTGTTCAATCCCGTTATTCAAAACCCATTCCCAGCCCCGGGAATCCCATGCCTTGGTAAGAGTGTGAACTCACCTCGGTTTGCTCGGTATGCTAAAGTATATGTGCTCACAAGAAATCAGTCACGTCCTATAGTTATGCACGTATACAGAATCAGTACATGTTGGTAAAGTTTCACATAGTTGAGTTTATACACAATTTGCTAACACAATTATTGCATATAGTCAAATTATCGCAGCATTGATTTAGAACTATTATTTCTTGACTTTAACTGTAACCTAGTTTCATGCAACAAGTAATCCAAATCACATAATAAGATGCCTTAAACATGTTGAACGATCAGTTTAATTGCCAACCTAATCCATAAACATCACAGTTAGCTATGACCATGCACTTTAAGATTTCGGCCCACACTAGTTTACCCAAAACCGATATATATGAATTAATTGAATATAGGTAATGGCCAACATATTAGTATAAACACACATGGCCTCTCTCCTGATGTCATGAAATCACATGATAAAAGAAGACATTAAATACCCTCTGACAACCATAGCCAACCATTATATCCACCGAACTCTTCTATTGGACCGATTGATTTGTTATGGGCTGACAAGAATATTGGGCCACTAACCGGAATATTAATATACCATATGCAATTCGGTCAACAATCATGATTACTGAAACCCTTCTTCATGCAACCTACTTCATGCAATTCGGTTCATATGCATAACACATATCCCAACCTCACAACAAGACAACAATACATCATTTCATCATACAAACATTATTCAATAACAGCAAGTAGTGATCATTCTGTAGTCGACATATGTTTAAGCATAAAACATAATCTGCTATTAATTTACTATCATACCATTAACATGTCAAGATCATCAATCCTTAATCGAACATAGATAGTATGCATCACACAACCAAATCTTGTATCAGACTATACGGATTCCTATCATGCAAATCGATTCCATCAAAGCAATTCGTGGAATCATATGAATTACTGAATCATCAAAATCCTCATACAATTACCAGATTATTCGTGGAAAGATATTACATAATCACACAACATCAGCATCCAATAAATCACATATACCTACAGCTATGTAATCATACATCGTACAACAACAGTGCAACTAACCGAGATGGAAGATCACTAGGTTGATCGAAAAGAAAGGTTTGGAGACTTGCAGTTGCCGTCGTACAGGAAGAAACAACAGGGCTCTAGGGTTTGACGAATTAGTTATCACGTAAAGATTGAGAATAATATCATTGATCCACTACTGGGCCTAAAGCCCATTTTGTTTTCGCTG